>JARQOD010000001.1:897428416-897464295 GCA_033576555.1 Oophaga sylvatica
CCAAAAGCTCAACTTGACTTATTTGTCAAAAGCCCTCTTTCCCCGAAGGATTTTGGTTTATCACATAATTTTGGCAAACTGCGTTACGGGGGGGCCCCCTCTTGGATCTCCCCCCTGTTTTATTCATTGAATTTGGGGGATGTTTGCGTTGACACAGTGCACCCGGTTTCTGGGGGACAGCTTAAATTTTCTTTAGAAGGGGATTGGGGTTGCTTTCCCCATTGGCACCTGATTACAGCCTTTCATTAATTTTTCTCTCCCGTTTTTGTCCAGGGAGATTAGCTCAGTACCAGGGTTGTAAACTTTTTTGATTTGTTGAACACGGGAAAAAAGGGAAATTTTTAAAATTTTGGGTTTGGACTTGAAACCCTTTGGGGAAAAATTTTTGTTTTTTTTAAAAAAACATTTTGGTTTCAAGTCCTCAAAAGTTTTTTTTTCCTTTTTTTATCCCAAATCCTTTTTGAACAAAATGCAAATAAAATTTTTTTCCCTCTTTTTTATTAGTTTCCGTGTGGTTTTCATTTGCCCCCCTTTTTCCTTGCCGGGGGTGGGCTTGAATGAGCTTTTAAAGCTTGAAACAATTTACTCAAAAAAAACCAAAAAAAAAAAGAAAAACCACCCCCAACCCAGGCCCGGGGGCGTCAAAAAGGGGGGAAACCCAAGGACTGCTTGAAACGTAAGCAAAAACAGAAAAGCAGAAAAGTCCAGTTCATAAAATTCCAATATTATTAAAAAAGATATTTTTCTAAATCATCGATACATCCCAAAAAATTTTCCAAATGCGCACTGCCCCTTTTTGTCAACACTCAAGGCTGTAATACATTTAAAAAAACCCAAAATAAAAAAAAAAAAACTGTCCTAACCACACTAAAATCAAGCATAAAAAAAGGGGAAAAAAATCAGCAAGGCTTTAAATTTCGTTGGTCCAAAAAAAATTTGGACAAAAAAAAATTTTCAATTTTTGGGTTTTCTAGACATTCCACAAGTTTTTTTAAAAAAAAAATTTTCGATGCGTTGAAGTCCAGACTTTCAGTTTTTTTTTGGGAGGGTATCCACTTTAAAAATTTGGGGTGGGGGGTTTTGGGTTTACTCCTTAACAGTCCCCCCCTTTTTTTTAAAGGGCCCCCAAAAAAATTGGACAAATGACTCCAATTTTTATTTTTGGCGGGTGGGGGGAAACCCTTTGTTATGTTTTTCCAAATTTAAAACAGATAAAAGGGGCCCGGGGGGGATTTGGGTGTGGTTTTTTGGCATTTGGGAAAATTTTTTCTGAAAGGGGAAAAATGGGGGGCACGGGCTTCCCCCGGGGGAAAAACCCCCTTAAGGGGCAAGAAAAAAAAAAACCCATCCAAAAAATTGCAAAAAATTTGAAAGGGGCAAAATTAAAATTTTGGGACTCCTGAAAAGAAAAAAGACGGGGGAACTCATCAACCCAAAAAAAACCCCGGGACCCCCATGGAAGAAAACCCGGGGGGATGACGCCACTTTTTTTTTTGGGGGAAAAAAAACCCCTTCCAACTAAAAGAAGTCCAGAAAATCTCATAAAGGGAAGTTACCCGTCTCAAGTCAAAAAGTAAAAAAAGCCCATGAAAGAAAAAAACAAAGGGGAAAAGGGGAAACCCCTTACCCAATTAAAAAATAAAAAACCAAAAGTTAAATTTGCAAAAAAAACCCCAGAAGCGCTTTTGGGAAAAAAAATTTTTTTTTGGGAAAAAGAGCAAAGTTTAACCTTACCAAAGAGGGGGAAACCAAAAGGGGTTTTGGGGAAGAAAGGAATGGCAATATCCAAGCACCCACACCTCTGTAAAACATGGTGGGGGAAGTGAGGCATGGGCAGCTGGCTTTTTTTTGGCATGGGGCACTTGTGGGTTTTTGGGGCATAACAGCAAAAAAAAATACCCCGGGGGAAATTTGGGAAATTTTCCGGGGGTTTCTTTAGCCCAATTCACCCCAAAAAAGCAAACTTTTGGCGGGGTTCATAGTACAGTGGATATACCCCAACATTTCACCAAAAAAAAAACAGGGTTCTTTAGTGCAAAAAAAGGGCATTCTTTTAAGGAAGCAATCACCAATCTTAAAAAACCCCCTTTTGGGGGAAATTTCCCCTTTCTCAAATCCGAAATTAAAGGGAAAGACCCCAAACAAGCAAGACCCCCCAAGGGGCGGGTAAAGGCCCGGCAAAGCTTAAGAAGGGGGGAAAACCCCCCTTTTTGGGGTTCCATGGGTTCCGATTTAAAAGGGGGGGATTGGGCCCCCAAAGGTTTTTTTCCCCAAATATTGAAAATAAAAAAATTTTTTTTTTGGGTTAAATTTATTTGTCAATTTTTTTTGACCCCTTTAAAAAGTGGAGGTTTGTAAAGAAAGTTACAATTCCTAATTTTTTTAAAACTTTTTTTGTTCACCCTTCAAATTAAACTTACAACGCACTTTTAAATTTGTGAGAGGGGGTTTTTTTTTAAACCAATGTGGGGGGCCGACCAAAAAGGAAAATTTTGTTTCCCCGTCCAATTTTTTTGGGCCCCCCCCCGTTAGTGTGTTTTTTTTTTTATATTTGGAAAAATTTTTTTGCTTGAATTAAATTTTTAAAAAAACCCTTTTTTAACTTTAATGAGGGTTTTTGGGGGTTCCATTAATTTTGTTTTTTTTGATATTACAGATTTTAGGGTTTTTCCCGCCCTATTAGATCATTTAGATTTTTTTTGATTTTTCCTTGTATTTTTTAAAAAAAAATTTTTTTCCTTTTTTTTTATCAAATTTTTTTAAAGTTTTTTGTGGTTTTTTTTTTAGCATGCCTTTAAATTTTGTGTTTGGGTTTTTTACTTCTTTTTTTTTCCCCTTTGACAAAGCTTATAAACGTCCCGTGCGATGCATATTTTTTTTCCCCGTGTTTTCTTTGTCAAAGTTTTTTTTGGGAAAAATTTTCACAACTCTGCCTTTTAAAAAAAAAATTTGAATTTTTTTAGATTTCAAACACGTACCAAAATCTTTATGCTGGGATTTTAAAAAAACCCCCAAAGGGGGGTGAAATTTTTTTATAAAACCCCCTTCCTTTCGGGGAAATTATGGGGTTTTAAATTTTTTTTGGGAGCAAAAAGCCATCAAAACTCTTCACGGGCACTCTTAGACATTGTGGGTGAAATTTTGGAAAAAAAATTTCCCAGAAGTTGGATTGGGACCTATTTTCCCCCTTTAAAATATAATTTCGAAAGCCAAAAAATTTTTACAGAAATAAATTCCCTATTAATTTTTTTAGCTTGGGTTTTAAAATTTTTTTTTGCATCGGGTTTTTTTTGAAAACCCCCGAAAAAAAGCAATAACAATAATCTTTATATGCGCTAACTAAACCACAGTGGTTTTCCCTTTACACTTTTCAGGGTGTCCCCAAATCGAAATTCCCCAACATATGTTTTTGGGGGAAAGTGGAGGAAAGGGAGAACCAAAAAAAAACCCACCAAAGGGGGAAAAACAGGTAAACCCCTTGCAGATGTGTCCTTGGGGGGAAATTTTAAAACCGGGGGCCCCACGCTGCAATGTAACCACAAGCCCCCGTGCTCCCCCCGGTGCCTTGAAAATTCTGTGAAATTGGTGCTGTTGTAAAGGGGGGGGTGTTTTTTTTTTGGGTTTCGGGGAGAGAAAAAAAAAAGGGGGAAAAATCCCCCAAAGGGTTTTTGGGGAAATTTTGAGATTGCAGTCCCTGACTAACCACCACAACTGGGGGCAGCCGTGGGGGCGTTCCTACTTGGTCCTAGACCCTGTCACACCCGGGAAAAACTAACTACCCCTAAAATAGAAAAGGAAAGCAAACCCCCCCCCGGGACAGATCCCCAAAACATAAAAAACCCCCCAAACTTAAGGCGTTAGACAAGAAGAAATACTGACACAGACGAAATATGGGACAAACTTTTGGGGTCCAAATTACAAAAGAAAAGGGGGGGAAAGGGGGCACTTCTGCCCCCCCAAAAAAAAACCTGAAAACCCCCAAAAACTCTACAAAATTTTAAAAAAAAACCCCCCGAGATCACCCCTCACCCCCTTTAAAAATTTTTCCCTTTTGGGGTTTTAACCAAAAAAAAAACCCAGACCCCCCTAAAAACGGGGAAAAAACAAATGTAAAAATCAGTGGGGAAATGAAATGGGGGGAAAGGGGGCCCTAAAAGGGCCCCCCCAAAGTGCGGGGCAAATCAAAAATAAAAGGGGGACAAAAAAAAAAAAGAAGAAAAGTCTAACCCTGTTGCAGGAGATTCAGACCGAACGCGGGCCCCAAGGGGAAAAAGGGAAAAAAAAAGGGGTTGAGACCAAAAAAATTTGATCACCAAAAACCCCCGGGGGGGAAAAGGCGACTCCCTTATATAAGCCTTTCGAACCCCTGTTCCCCAACCCCCCAAATCTTCACTGGACGGGCCAGTCCCCTTTTAAAAACCCACCGGGGGGGCTTCTCCCTAGAACTCTTTTCCCCCCTTTTTCACAACGTCCCCCCCCTTGGGGGGGTCACCAAACCCTCTTTGAAAACCAGGTGGGTTTCGGGGGGGGTTCTTGATACGCACGGGAGTCTCCTAGGGGGGAGGGCCCGAAGAAAAAACCCCAAAAATTTTGTTGGGCCCAAACCCCTCTCCATTTACCAAAAATACTGGTTTTCCCGGGCTAGAAAAACAGAATTCATTTTTTCCCTAACCACATACCCCCCAAATTCCCCCCAACCAAAAACAGGGTCAGGACACAGTGTAGGAACCACTGTCAAAAAACCCTTCAAAAAAGGTTTTTGGGGAAAACCCTTAGGGGGTTTTTAAAAGCCCCCGGGAAAAAAAAACAAAAAAAAAAGGGGTTAAGAATCCCTTTTTTTAAGGCCCCAAAAAATAGGCTTAAATTTTTGGGGATCCCCCCCTTTTGGAATATTTCTTGAGGAAAACCCCGACCAATCCCCAATTTTCCCCCGGGGGGCCATCAGTCCTACCCGGGTTTTGCAAACCGCGGGGGCCCCCTCCGGGGGAAAAGGGGGAAAAACCTTTTTCCCCCCTCCCGGGCCCCCCAAAACTGCGGATACGCTCCCCAACGAGAAAAAGGGCAGACAAAGCCTCCGTCTGTCCTGAAAAAAGAGGGTGAAACCCAGAATTTTGAAAAATGGAGACTCAAAAGGCAGAGGCCCAGCCCTATTATTAAAAAGCAAATCCCAAAGGAAAAAAAAAACCCAGTCACCTTTCAGCAGACCCCCAAAACTCTTAGAAAAGTCTCCAAAGCGGTTTTTTTCCTTTTGTTTGCTTGGTCGGAGGATGAAACCCCGGGGGGAAAAAGGGGAAATTTAACACCAATTTTAGAACAAAAGGTCCTCCAAAATCTGGAAACAAACTGGTCTCCTCGTCAGACAAAGGGTTTTGGGGAAAGCCGTTGTAACAACCACGTGTGAAAAAACAAAAAGGGAAATTCAAGGAGGAAAGGGGAACGTGGGGAATAGGGAAAGATTATCCTTTGGGAAAAACCCATCGCAAATCACCAGTGAGGGGGTTCCTGGGGAAAAAGGGGGGGTCGGAAATGAAAACCCAAAAAGATATGGGTCCAGGGCTTGGGCCCCGGGTTTTAAGGCTTTAAAAACCACTGAATGGGGGAAAACTTGGGGGAGAGCAAATCCCGCCCGGACTGCCAAACCCCCTGACTCCAGAAAAGGAAAACCCCCAAAAGGACCGACAAAAAAGTTTTGGGGACCAAAAATTCCCGGGGTGACGGCCCAAAATTTTGGGAAAATAAAATTTAAAAAATTCACTTTTTTCCCCCCTGGCCGGGGGAAAAAAATTTTTCCCAAAAAGGCACGCTGGGGTTTCTCCTGAAAAACCCCCCCCCCGAGCCATTAAAAATTGGGGGGAGTGGCGGGAAAAAACTACACCCCTTTCAAATAACAAAAGGATCAGAAAAAAGGAGAGTCCGCCCGGGAAAAACCCCCGGGAGGGCATCCCCTTAAATTTTAGTGCCAGGAAGAAAAAACCCCCAAAAAAAAAATTTTTGAAAAAAAAACCCCCCCTGGCCCGTCCCGGTTTTAAATCGGGGGCAGATTTCCCGATAAACTAGATTCTTATGGCCCCAAAGGGGGCCCAAAACCCGGTTTGGCTCCCTCCAGCCAATGTCCCCACCTTTAAAAAACCCCCTTTAAAGGTTTAAAAACTCCCGATTACCCTTAAATTTTTTTATGGGAAAAAAATTTTCGAGAAAAAAAGGGGAAAGGGGGTTTTTTTTAGAGTCCCCTTTTTTTGGGACAAAAGGGGGCCCCCCAATTTCGAGGCTAAAAACCCCCACCTGAAAAGGTAAAAGAAACATGGGGGCCCCTTTTAAAAAAAACCGAAGGAATCCTTTTTAACCCCTTAAAAAACAAACCTTTTGGGGGTTTAAAAACCGGGCCCAAAAATTTTTTCAAATCTGCCATTTTTTTTTTATGGGGGTTTTAAAACCCCTGGAAGTTTAATGGTTTTTGGGGATTCGAGAATTTTTTCTGAGACTATTGGGACTTCTGTATGGGGAAAATTTCTTCAATTAATTGCGTTTATTTATGAAAAAAAGGAAAAAAATGGAAAAAGTTTTAAAAATTTTTAAAATTTTTAAACTTTTTTTTTTGGGCCTTTTAAAAACGGAGATTTTTTAAAAAAAAATTTGGGTTTTAAATAACATTTTTACATGTCTCTTTCATCGCACAATTTGGAACCCAAAATTTTTTTTTTTTTAGAAGTTATAAGTGTTAAAAAAATTGACCCAATTTTCATTTTTCCAAAAAAATTTTTAAAAAAAACCCTTTTTTTTAGGGGCCACCTCACTTTTTAAGTGAATTTGAGGGGGGCAAATTTTGGAAACTAGCCCCCCAAGGAACTTATCTAGATGTGTAGTGGGAGCTTTGAACCCCGGGGCTTCACAGAAGGTTTAAACGAGAGCGAAATTAAAAAATCATATTTTTTCCACAAAAATGTCTTTTCACCCCAATTTTTATTTTCCAAGAAAAAGGACCCCAAAAGTTATTGGCAATTTAGTCCTGAACCTGATACCCCATATTGGGGGTAAACCACTATTTGGGGCATGGCAGAGCTCGAAGGGAGCAGCCATTTGATTTTTTTGGCTGGAATTGGAGGGACGCCATGTCGTATTTGGAGAGCCCCTGTGTGCCTAAACGTGGAAACCCCCCCAAGTAACCCCCTTTTGGGAAAATAACCCCCCAAGGAACTTACTGATGGGGGTGAGAGTTTGAACCCCAAGGGCTTCCCCGAATTATTAACAGACCCGTAAATTAAAAAATATATCTTTCCACAAAATGACTTTCCACCCCAATTTTTATTTTCCAAAGGGTTAAAAAGGACCCAAAAAGTTATTGGCATTTGTCCTGAGCGCTTATACCCCAATGTGGGGGTAAACCACTATTTGGGCGCTGGGCAAGCTTGGAAGGGAAGCACGCCATTTGACTTTTTTGGCTGGAATTGAGTTTGGACGCCATGTTATTTGGAGATCCCTGTGTCCTAAACAGTGGAAACCCCCACAATGACCCCATTTTGGAAACTAGCCCCCAAAGGAACTTATCTAGATTGTGGTGAAACTTTGAAACCCCCCCAAGGTTTTTTTCGGTAGTGAGGAGTGCAGGTAAAAAAAAAGCAATACACCAGGAAGTTGGAAATGAGATTGCATACCCTGATAACCCACCACAACTAAGGCAGCCGGGGAGCGTTCCTGTTGTCCGGCCTCGTCACAGCCTGAGAAACTAACTACACCTAAAAAGAAATGGAAAAGCTATTGCCCGGAGCAGAACCCCAAAGGGTAACAAAAGCCCCCAAACTGTAATGGCGGTTAGACAAGGGAAATCTGACAAAGAAAGAAAATAGTATGAGCAAACGGGGGCCCAAACTTTTAAATAGAAAAGGTTAGAAGGGTACTTACGCAATCCAGAAAACCCTGAAAAGCCCAAAATCTACAATTTCCAAAATCACTGAGACACACGACCTTACCACCTAAATTAGTCTCTGGTGAAACAAACCAAAAACAGAGCCATGAAAAAACTGGAAAAAGCAAAAGAAAAAACCAGTGGCTGAACTAAAACGGAGGGCAAAGCCCCGAGGGGACCTGAAGGCCCCCAAAGAGTGCAGGACAAAATGCAAAAATATAGCAAAAACAAAAAGAAGCAAAATCTTATCTGTAACAGAATGCAGCACACACGCGGACAAGGGGAAACTGAATGAAGGATTCAGACCAGAACAATTGACCCGGCAACCCGATGGGAAAAACTCCCTTTATAAGACCTCAGAACACCGATTCCCATCCTTTACAATCCTCACTAGGCTTGTAACCCCAGAGGGAGCCCCTCGAATCATTTCAAACCCATTCACAACAGTACCCCCTTGAGGAGGGGTCACCGAACCCCCATTTAACAACCAGGTCGGTAGGATGAGTTCTAGATACGCCGGATAAATCTCCCTACGGTGTCCGAACAAACCCCAATATTGTTTCCGACCATAACTCTCCATTTAACCAAATTCGGATTTCCGTTAGAAAAACGGAAACCAATATTTTCTCAAACAACCCCAGATTGCCCTCAACCAAAAGGTCAGAGGAAAGCAGCAGGACACTGGCTCACAAACCTTCAACAAGGACTTGTGGACCGTTTTTGATCTTAAATGTCCGGGGAAAACAAACAAAAGAAACAGGTTAAAATTTCCATGATCTTATAAGGTCCAATGAACCTAGGCTTAAATTTAGGAGATGCTACTCTCATAGGAATATTCTTTGAGGACAACCAGACCAAGTCCCCCACTTTAAACCGAGGACCATCAGTCCTATGCCGGTTAGCAAACCGCTGGGCCTTCTCCTGAGAGAGGGACAACCTCTCCACTACCTGGTCCCAAATCCGTTGCATACGCTCCACAACAGAGTCAACACCTGGACAGACAGAAGCCTCCGTCTGTCCTGAAGAAAATCGAGGGTGAAACCCAGAATTACAGAAAAACGGAGACATCAAAGTGGCAGAGCTAGCCCTATTATTAAGAGCAAACTCAGCCAAAGGCAAAAAAGAGACCCAGTCATCCTGATCAGCAGACACAAAGCATCTTAGATAAGTCTCCAATGTCTGGTTTGTTCTCTCAGTTTGACCATTGGTCTGAGGATGAAATGCCGAGGAGAAAGACAATTGAACACCAGTTTAGAACAAAAAGTCCTCCAAAATCTGGAAACAAACTGGACTCCTCTGTCAGACACAATGTTCTCAGGAATGCCGTGTAAACGAACCACGTGCTGAAGGAACAACGGCACCAATTCAGAGGAGGAAGGCAACTTAGGTAATGGCACAAGATGTATCATTTTGGAAAACCTATCACAAATTACCCAGATGGTGGTCATTCTCTGAGAAACAGGAAGATCGGAAATGAAATCAATAGAGATATGGGTCCATGGTCTCTTGGGCACAGGCAATGGCATCAACAAACCACTAGAGCGAGAGCAAGGCTTGGAGCGAGAGCAAGTCCCGCAGGACTGCACAAATTCCCTGACATCACGAGACAAGGTAGGCCACCAAAAGGACCGGCTAACCAAGTCTCTGGTACCAAAAATTCCGGGATGCCCAGCCAATGCGGAACAATGAATCTCAGACATCACACTCTTTTTCCATTGGTCCGGGACAAACAATTTTCCAACAGGGCAGCGCTCGGGCCTATCCTCCTGACACCCCTCCAGAGCAAGTCTCAAATTGGGCGAGATGGCGGAAAGAACTACACCCTCTTTCAAAATAACAGAAGGATCAGATAACTCAGGAGAGTCCGCAAGGAAACTCCTCGAGAGGGCATCCGCCTTAACATTCTTAGTGCCAGGAAGAAAGGAAACCACAAAATTAAAACGTGTGAAAAACAAGGCCCACCTGGCCTGTCTAGGATTGAGTCGCTTGGCAGATTCCAGATAGACCAGATTCTTATGGTCCGTAAGGACCACCACCTGATGTTTGGCTCCCTCCAGCCAATGTCTCCACTCTTCAAAAGCCCACTTCATGGCCAATAACTCCCGATTACCTACGTCATAATTACGTTCAGTAGGAGAAAATTTTCGAGAGAAAAAGGCACAAGGGTTACTTTTAGAGGTCTCTGGATCTTTTTGGGACAAAACGGCACCTGCCCCAATTTCAGAGGCATCAACCTCCACCTGAAATGGCAGAGAAACATCAGGCTGCCGTAGAACAGGAGCAGAAGTGAATCTCTGCTTAAGTTCCTGAAATGCAGAGACTGCCTCAGGAGGCCAATTCACCACATCAGAACCCTTTCTGGTCAAATCAGTTAATGGTTTAACAATAACCGAGAAATTACCAATAAATTTACGATAAAAATTGGCAAAACCCAAAAATCTCTGAAGAGCCTTTAATGAAGTAGGTTGGACCCAATCACAGATGGCCTGAACCTTGACCGGGTCCATTTCAATAACAGATGGGGACAAAATGAATCCCAGAAATGAGATCCTCTGTACGCCAAAAAGACACTTTGATCCCTTCACATACAGAGCATTCTCTCTCAAAATCTGGAATACAGTTCGAACATGTTTCACATGAGAGTCCCAGTCATTAGAAAAAATCAAGATATCATCCAAATAAACAATCAGAAATTTGTCCACAAAATCCCTGAAAATGTCATTCATGAAGGACTGGAAGACGGAAGGAGCATTAGTGAGCCCAAAGGGCATCACTAGGTACTCAAAATGCCCTTCAGGGGTATTGAATGCGTCTTCCATTCATCCCCGTGCTTAATGCGAATAAGGTTATACGCCCCCCTGAGGTCAAGCTTGGTAAACCAAGTAGCGTTTTTCACCCTGGAAAACAGGTCAGAAATCAAGGGTAACGGGTATTGATATTTCACAGTAATATTGTTCAAGAGACGATAATCAATGCACGGCCTTAATGAACCATCTTTTTTGGCCACAAAGAAAAAACCGGCACCTAAGGGTGAAGAGGATGGTCTGATATGACCCTTCTCCAATGATTCCTTGATATAAGACCGCATAGCGTCATGTTCAGGTACAGACAAGTTAAAAAGGCGACCCTTAGGGAATTTACTACCCGGCACTAATTCAATAGCGCAGTCATAGCTCCTATGGGGAGGCAAGGATACAGATTTACTTTCGCTAAACACATCAGAAAAATCAAACAAAAAGTCAGGAACATCCTGAGCCTGGGGGAGGCAGAAAAAACAGGAGTGTTGGTATTAACACATTGGCAGCCCCAACTGGTTACAGACACAGATTTCCAATCCAAAACAGGATTATGAGACTGTAACCAAGGGAAATCCTGCACGATAATGTCATGCAGATTATATAGAACCAAAAATTTGCAGCACTCCTGGTGATCAGGTTCAACCCTCATTATCACCTGAGTAGAAAACTGGGTTTTATTCTCAGCCAAAGGGGTAGAATCGATCCCCAGTAGGAATAGACTTCTGTAGGGGTATCAAGGGAAACCCACAACGTTTAGCAAAATCCATCAGGTTAATAGCTGCTCCAGAATCAACGAAAGCCTGAGCAGAAAATGAGGACAGAGAGCATATCAGAGTGACAGTTAATAAAAAACTTAGTCTGAACACTACCCAAGACAACTGAGCGTGCAAAACGTCTTCCCCGCTTAGGGCAGACTGAAATAGCATGAGAGGCATCACCACAGTAGAAACATAACCCATTGCGCTTTCGAAACTCATGACACTGTGCCCCAGACACCACTCTATCACACTGCATGGGTTCAGAAGCTGGTTCACAAGGCAACACCATTCCACGCATACTTCTCCGCTCACGCAAACGTCTGTCAATTTGAATCGCTAATGACATAGAATCATTGAGACCAAGGGGGCAGGGAATCCCACCATAACATCCTTTACATTATCTGACAGACCCTTCCGAAAAAGGGCCGCCAAAGCGTCGTCATTCCATTTGGTCAGGACTGCCCACCTACGAATCTCTGACAGTTAACTCAGCGTCATCAAGCCCCTGATTTAATGCCAACAAGGTTTTTTCAGCTTGATCAGTGACATTAGGCTCATCGTACAATAACCCCAAAGCCTGAAAAAACGCATCAACATCACTCAAAACAGGATCCCCAGGTATCAGGGAAAAAGCCCAATCCTGAGGATCGCCGCGCAGGAGAGAGATGATAATTTGAACCTGCTGCGCTGCGTTTCCTGAGGACTTAGATTTTAAGGCAAAAAAACAATTTACAATTATTTTTGAAATTCTGAAACTTAGCTCGATCCCCTAAAAACAAATCTGGCATGGGGATCCTAGGTTCCACAACAGGCAACCTAGCAAGATATGCAGCAATACTCTGAACCTCAGTGGCAAGCTGATCCACACGGCCAGACAACTGTGCAAACTCCATTGGGAGAAAAGATCCTCCCCAGCACCCAGAGATACAGAGGAAAAAAAAAATGCAAAAACAGAAAAATATCTCTGACAACTCTGACAACCTTTTTTCTTTCACAATATTTTTTTTTTCCTTCTGTGAGTACCATACAATTTTCAATTTTTTGGCAGGTGATACTGTTATGTTTCGGTAGCTGAGGAGTGCAGGTAAAAAAAAAGCAATACACCAGAGAAGTTGGAATCTATGAGATTGCAGTACCCTGACTAACCACCACAACTAGAGGCAGCCGTGGAGCGTTCCTACGTTGGTCCTAGACGCCTCGTCACAGCCTGAGAAACTAACTACACCTAAAGATAGAAATAGGAAAGCTATCTGCCCCGGAGCAGAACCCCAAAGATAACAGAAAGCCCCCAAACATGTAATGGCGGTTAGACAAGAGGAAATACTGACAAAGAAAGAAAATAGTATGAGCAAACGCTGGGGCCCAAACTATCTAAATAGAAAAGGATAGGAAGGGTACTTACTGCAATCCAGAAAACCCTGAAAAGCACCAACTCTACTAATTTCAAAATCACCTGAGATCACACGACCTCTACCACCTAAATTAGTTCTCTGGTGTAACAAAATCAAAAACAGCAGCCACTGAAAAAACTGGAAAAAGCAAAAGAACAAAACTCAGTGGCTGAACTAAACTGAGAGGGCAGAAGCCCCCGGAGGGGACCCTGAAGGCCCCCAAAGAAGTGCAGGACAAAATGCAAAAATATAGCAAAAACACAAAAGAAGCAAAAGTCTTATCTGTAAGCAGGAGATGCAGACACGACACAGCAGGCTACAAGGGAAACTGGAATGAAGGATTCAGACCAGAACAATTGATCACCGGCAACCCTGATGGGAAAATGACTCCCTTATATAAGACCAGTCAGTAACACCTGATTCCCAGTCCTCACAATCCTCACTAGCACCGCTTGTAACCACCAGAGGGAGCCTCCGCTCAGAACTCATCTCAAACCCATTCACAACACCAAGGGCTTCACAGAAGGTTATAACGTAGAGCAGTAAAATTAAAAAATCATATTTTTCCACAAAAATTATCTTTCCACCCCCAATTGTTATTTTCCAAAGGGTAACAGGACCCCAAAAGTTATTGTGCAATTTGTCCTGAGTACGCTGATACCCCATATGTGGGGGTAAACCACTATTTTGACGCATGGCAGAGCTGGAAAGGGAAGGAGCACCTTTTTCAAATGCAGATTTTGATGGAATGGTCTGCGGGTGTCATGTCACGTTTGGAAAGCCCCTGATGTGCCTAAACAGTAAAAACCCCCCACAAGTGACTCCATTTTGGAAACTAGACCCCCCAAGGAACTTATCTAGATGTGTGGTGAGCACTTTGAACCCCAAGTGCTTCACAGAAGTTTATAACGTAGAGCCGTGAAAATAAAAATATATTTTTTTCCACAAAAATAATCTTTTTGCCCCAAATTTTTATTTTTATAAGGGTAACAGGAGAAATAGGACCCCAAAAGCTATTGTGCAATTTGTCCTGAGTATGCTGATATCCCATATGTGGGGGGAACCACTACTTTGACACATGGCAGAGCTGGAAAGGGAAGGAGCGCCTTTTTCAAATGCAGATTTTGATGGAATGGTCTGCGGGTGTCATGTCACGTTTGGAAAGCCCCTGATGTGCCTAAACAGTAGAAACCCCCCACAAGCGACTCCATTTTGGAAACTAGACCCCCAAGGAACTTATCTAGATGTGTGGTGAGCACTTTGAACCCCCAAGTGCTTCACAGAAGTTTATAACGTAGAGCCGTGAAAATAAAAATATCATATTTTTTTCCACAAAAATAATCTTTTTGCCCCCAAATTTTTATTTTTATAAGGGTAACAGGAGAAATAGGACCCCAAAAGCTATTGTGCAATTTTGTCCTGAGTACGCTGATACCCATATGTGGGGGGGAACCACTATTTGACGCATGGCAGAGCTCTGAGGGAAGAGCACCGTTTAAATGCAGACTTTGATGAATGGTCTGCGGGTGTCATGTCACGTTTGGAAAGCCCTGATGTGCCTAACAGTAGAAACCCACAAGTGCTCATTTTGGAACTAGACCCCAAGGAACTTATCTAGATGTGGTGAGCACTTTGACCCAAGTGCTTCACAGAAGTTTATAACGTAGAGCCGTGAAATTAAAATATCATATTTTTTTCACAAAAAAATCTTTTTGCCAAATTTTTTTTTTCTAAGTAACAGGAGAAATAGGGCCCCAAAAGCTATTGTGCATTTTGTCCTGAGTACGCTGATACCCCATATGTGGGGGGGAACCACTGTGATCGCCTTACTGCGATCTTTGGGAGGCACAATGAACAAATCCACAAAAGGTGAAGAATTGGTTTTCTTTTTTGCGCCGTTCCTCGTGCGGTATTAGTGATTAGGCGACTTTATTCCTCGGATCGGTGCGATTACAGCGATACCAGATTTATACTCTTTTTTCATGTTTAGCTTCTGTCACACACTAAAAGATGCTTTTTTTTGGAATAATTTTTTGTAAGAAATTTTTGCATCGCCGTATTTTGAGAGCTATAATTTTTCCATACTTCGGCCGACAGAGTTATCTATGGGCTTAATTTTTGCGGGACGAGCTGACGTTTTTATTGCTACCATATTCAGGCACATAACGTTTTTTGATCGTTTCCTATTCCGATTTTTGTGGAATCAGAATGAACAAAAACCAGCAATTCAGGAATTGTTTTTTTTTTTTTTTTTCCCTCCGTTCCGTGTGTGGTAAAATTGATAAAGCAGCTTTATTCTTCGGGTCACTACGGTTACGGCGATTCCTCATTTAATATTTTTTTTATGTTTTGGCGTTTTTTACACAATAAAAATTTTATAGAAAAAATAATTATTTTTGCATCAGTTTATTCCGCGAGCTATAACTTTTTTATTTTTTCGCTGATGATGCTGTATAGCGGCTTGTTTTTTGCGGGACAAGATGACGTTTTCAGCGGTACCATGAATATTTATATCTGACTTTTTGATCGCGTGTTATTGCACTTTTTCCAAGCGGTATAATGATACCGCTTGGAAAAAGTATAATTTACTACTTTTTTGTGTTTTTTTTTACGGCTTTCACTGAAGGGGTTAACTAGGGTTACACTTTTATAGATGGGATTTTTACGGACGTGGCGATACCTAACATGTGTATGTTTTTTGTTTTTTATTTTTTTTATTACATAAAAATGTGTATTTTTTAGGGGATTTTTTTTTAAATTATTTTTTAATATTTTTTTTTACAATTTTTTTAAAAAAAATGATTTTTTTTAACTTGTCCCTTTATGGGACTTTCACTTTTTTTACTTTTGATTGCAGTTACAATGCATTGCAATGCTCTGGCATTGCAATGCATTGCAACTATAGTGGAAGCTGCTGTGACATGATCACAACAGCTTCCCGTAGCTAAATGACCCGGAGGTTGTCATGACAACCCCGGGTCATCAAGGCAGAGATCGGGCCCTGCGATTACATCGCTGGGACGCTGATCTGAGGCAGAGGGAGCTCCCGACCCTCTGCCTCCCCCCCTGAGCTCTGCGATCGCGCTCGATCGCAGGAGTCAGGGGGTTAACAGCCAGGGGCGGTGGGGGCTCCGCTCCTGGCTGTCAGTGCAGGAAGCCTGGCAACTGCAGCGCCGGCTCCTGCACTGATCGCGCTGCGGAAGCTGAAATTTCAGCTTCTCCTGCACGATCGCTGCTGTGTTTGGTCAGTCAGATTGACTGACCAATCACAGCGCTGTGGGTGCGGGGACCGACGGCAAAGGTCCCCGCACCGCTTGCCGTGCCTGTCAGCTGTCTGTGACAGCTGTTGGCACTGATCTACCACTGCGTGTTTACACGCAGTGGTAGATCAAAGCCATGACGTGCAGAGTCCGTCCTCGTGCCGGAACTGGCACCTTGCCATGACGGACTCTGCACGTCAGTGGACATTAAGGGGTTAAGTTCCTGAAATGCAGAGACTGTCTCAGGAGGCCAATTGACCACATCAGAACCCTTCTTGGTCAAATCAGTTAATGGTTTAACAATAACAGAGAAATTACCAATAAATTTACGATAAAAATTGGCAAAACCTAAGAATCTTTGAAGAGCCTTTAATGAAGTAGGTTGGACCCAATCACAGATGGCCTGAACTTTGACCGGGTCCATTTCAATAACAGATGGGGACAAAATGAATCCCAGAAATGAGATCCTCTGAACGCCAAAAAGACACTTTGATCCCTTCACATACAGAGCATTCTCTCTCAAAATCTGGAACACAGTCCGAACATGTTTTACATGAGAGTCCCAGTCATTGGAAAAAATCAAGATATCATCCAAATAAACAAACAGAAATTTATCCACAAAATCCCTGAAAATGTCATTCATGAAGGACTGGAAGACAGAAGGAGCATTAGTGAGCCCAAAGGCATCACAAGGTACTCAAAATGCCCTTCAGGGGTATTAAATGCCGTCTTCCATTCATCCCCGTGCTTAATGCGAATAAGGTTATATGCCCCCTGAGGTCAAGCTTGGTAAACAAAGTAGCGTTTTTCACCCTGGAAAACAGATCAGAGATCAAGGGTAAAGGATATTGATATTTCACAGTAATATTGTTCAAGAGACGATAATCAATACACGGCCTTAATGAACCATCCTTTTTGGCCACAAAGAAAAAAACCCGGCACCTAAGGGTGAAGAGGATGGTCTGATATGACCCTTCTCCAATGACTCCTTGATATAAGACCGCATAGCGTCATGTTCAGGTACAGACAGGTTAAAAAGGCGACCTTTAGGGAATTTACTACCAGGCACTAATTCAATAGCGCAGTCATAGCTCCTATGGGGAGGTAAGGATGCAGATTTACTTTCGCTAAACACATCAGAAAAATCAATCAAAAAGTCAGGAACATCCTGAGCCTGGGGGGAGGCAGAAAAAACAGGAGTGTTGGTATTAACACATTGGCAGCCCCAACTGGTAACAGACACAGATTTCCAATCCAAAACAGGATTATGAGACTGTAACCAAGGGAAACCCAGTACGATAATGTCATGCAGATTATGCAGAACCAAAAATGTGCAACTCTCCTGATGATCAGGTTCTACCCTCATTATCACCTGAGTAGAGAACTGAGGTTTATTCTCAGCCAAAGGGGTAGCATCGATCCCCAGTAGGGGAATAGACTTCCGTAGGGGTATCAAGGGAAACCCACAACGTTTAGCAAAATCAAAATCCATCAGGTTAATAGCTGCTCCAGAATCAACAAAAGCCTGAGCAGAAAATGAGGACAGAGAGCATATCAGGGTAACAGTTAATAAAAACTTAGTCTGAACACTACCCAAGACAACTGAGCGTGCAAAACGTCTTCCCCGCTTAGGGCAGACTGAAATAGCATGAGAGGCATCACCACAGTAGAAACATAACCCATTGCGCTTTCGAAATTCATGACGCTGTGCCCCAGAAACCACTCTATCACACTGCATGGATTCAGAAGCAGGTTCACAAGGCAACATTATTCCACGCATACCTTTCCGCTCACGCAAACGTCTGTCAATTTGAATCGCTAATGACATAGAATCATTGAGACCAGAGGGAACAGGGAATCCCACCATAACATCCTTTACATTATCTGACAGTCCCTTCCGAAAAAGAGCTGCCAAAGCGTCGTCATTCCATTTGGTCAGGACTGCCCACCTACGGAATCTCTGACAGTATAACTCAGCGTCCTCAAGCCCCTGACTTAATGCCAACAAAGTTTTTTCAGCTTGATCAGTGACATTAGGCTCATCGTACAATAACCCCAAAGCCTGAAAAAAACGCATCAACATCACACAAAACAGGATCCCAGGTGTCAGGGAAAAAGCCCAATCCTGAGGGTCGCCGCGCAGGAGAGAGATTACAATTTGAACCTGCTGCGCAGCGTTCCCTGAGGACTTAGATTTTAAGGCAAAAAACAATTTACAGTTATTTTTGAAATTGTGAAATTTAGCTTGATCCCCTAAAAACAAATCTGGCATGGGAATCCTAGGTTCCACAACAGGCAACCTAGCAAGATAGGTAGCAATACTCCGAACTTCAGTGGCAAGCTGATCCACACGGCCAGACAACTGTGCAAACTCCATTGAGAGAGAAAAAAAATCCTCCTCAGCACCCAGAGATACAGAGGGAAAAAAAAAAAATGAAATAAACAGAAAAAAAAAAAAATATCTCTGACAACTCTGACAACTTTTTTTTCTCTTTCCACAATATTTTTCCCTTCTGTGAGTACCATATAATTTTCAGTTTTGGGCCGGTGATACTGTTATGATTTGGTAGCTGAGGAGAGCAGGCAAAAAGGAAATACACCAGAGCAGTTGGAAACTATGATAATGCAGTACCCTGACTAACCACCACAACTAGAGGCAGCCGTGGAGCGTTCCTACGTTGGTCCTAGACGCCTCGTCACAGCCTGAGAAACTGACTACACCTAAAGATAGAAAGAGGAAAGCTATCTGCCCCGGAGCAGATCCCCAAAGAACATAGAAAGCCCCCAAACATGTAATGGCGGTTAGACAAGAAGAAATACTGACACAGACAGAAAATAGTATGAGCAAACGTTGGGGCCCAAACTTACTAAATAGAAAAGGATAGGAAGGGCACTTACTGCAATCCCAAAAAACCCTGAAAAGCACCAACTCTACTAATTTCAAAAACACCTGAGATCACACGACCTCTACCACTTAAATTAGTTCTCTGGTGTAACCAAAAACAAAACAGCAGCCACTGAAAAAACTGGAAAAAGCAAATGTACAAACATCAGTGGCTGAACTGAACTGAGAGGGCAAAAGCCCCCTGAGGGGACCCTGAAGGCCCCCACAGAAGTGCAGGACAAAATGCAAAAATCAAGCACAAAAACAAAAAGAAGAAAATGTCTTATCTGTTAGCAGGAGATTCAGACACGACACAGCAGGCTACCAAGGAAACAGGAATCAAGGATTGAGACCAGAACAATTGATCACCGGCAACCCTGATGGGAAGGCGACTCCCTTATATAAGACCAGTCAGTAACACCTGATTCCCAATCCTCACAATCTTCACTGGACAGTCCAGTACCGTTTGTAACCACCAGAGGGAGCTTCTGCTCAGAACTCATTTCCAGCCTATTCACAACAGATCGGGCTCATATTCATAGCTGATTCAGTCCACTGATCCATCTTAGCTTTTGAAATAAGCCACCATCCCTCCCTTAAAAAACAGGATTGGATGACCTGCTGACACAGGAAAGGCTATCCAGTATCAAACACAAACACGGATTATCTTTGCTGGGACTGTGCTGATATCTGCAGATTGAGGCACCTCTGGCAATACTAGACACTATATTAACAAGTTTTTTATGTTTATATTAGGGACACATCTAAAATTATTTTTTTAAATGTACAATCCCTTTAAAAATCAAAATCTCTGTGCTATCACTAGGGGCATACTCGCTGCACTGTAAGAATCAGTATGAATCCCTTTGCAGTAAGCATCATCTAGTGGCAGCTGCAGGTAGATCGAATTTGTTCATGTAACTCTATAGCTATATGAAGGGGACAGGGAATTTAGAACTATACGTAAAAAATCCAGCACATTAACTCACAAAGTGTTTTGGATCTGATCATATATATTTTTTAATTTTACCCAGACTTTTTGCTAGGACTTACCCCCTTTATCATCCCAAACTATATAATAATCATTATTTGTAGTAGTGGAAGTATATAAATTAAAGCACCCCTCCGGTATTTTCTTGATGTCAAACCTGTAGTGGTGCCACTGATCTAAGTTCACTGACCATAATGTTGTACTTACCAGCCGCTGGCCTCATCTCTTACAATTGCTGCTCCGGTTCCACATCACAATCTTGTGACCACAACTTCTGGCTGACCGGAAGTTAGAGGTAGTGGTCACAAGCAAACAGCCAGTATTGCGCTACTGGCTACTGATGCAGCTACAAAGCACGGTGAGGATTTTCATACTTTCTAGTAACGGTCACAAGCTCTCAATGTACAGTTATGAGAGTTTCATTCTTGCCTTGTTCTGGCTTTCATGGAACTACATTGAGTTGTGACTTCCAGATGGTCTAGCAAACACTGGGGCAATTCGGCAAGTCACAAACGCCACCGATAAAAGATGAAGAGAGCAGCTTGTAAAAATAAGACCAGGGACATGGAACTTAAGTTAGTGGCACCACTCTGATTGGCTACAGTGATTGGCCACATCACATGCTGTATAAAAAGTATGTAGGTAGGCAGAGAACTTAAAGGACTTATAAAATATCAATAGGATAAGTATACTTTGGCTCTTTGAAAAAAAATAAATCAAAGACGGACCTTTTTAGGGATCATATATTTTTTTGTGTGTGTTTTTTTCATTGTTGCATTCCAAAAGTCCTAATATTTTTTTATTTTTTCCTTTGAAGTAGCTTTATAAGGACTTGTATTGTTTGGGACAATGTATATTTTAACTGCAATATTTTGTCATATATGTAATTCATCATTTAGATTTTATTACATTGTTGGGAGAGCTGGAATTAAAAAAAAAAGACAGCAACTGTACCAGTTTTTTTGTTTTGTTTATGCTGTGCACTTTTTCTTAGTCTCATAGCTTTTAAGGTTGAAGATAGACACAAGTCCATTGAGTTTAACTTATGCCCTAATGCAGGGGTGGGGAGCCTAAGGCCATTTACGGCACTTGATGAGCTTTTATTCGGCCACAGATCAGATTCCTAGTGACCGCAGTACTTGGGCCATCAGCTGTATTTTGATATCCACAGGCCCATTAATTTCTTCTAGTTCTGTGAGCAAGCACACTCAGTATCCACTTCTGAGCTCTGAGGCGCATGAAAGATTATGTCCTGACACCAGTGCCACCGTCAAGGCATATTTTGTGGACAAAGTTAACTCACAATCTGTTCAGCCCCTGGAGGATATCCAAATGGCCTTTGGCAGAAAAAAAAATCCCACACCCCAAGCCTAATGCGTTGGTCCAGAGGAAGAAAAAACTCCATGAGGCAGATGCTAATTGGTCCATAATAGGGAAAAAATTCATTCCTGACTGCACATAAGGCAATTAGATTAGTTATCTCAATCAATGTTCCAACACACAATTTAGTAGCCATAACCTGTAATATCTATTTTTCAAGAACGGAATCCAGGTCCTCCTTGTATTTTTGTAGCAAATCAACCATTACAACATCATGTGATAGAGAGTTATATGATCTCACTGTTCTTACAGTAAAGATAGCCTTCTATGATTCTAATAAATGTGTAAGATGTCTCCTGTTAGTAATGATAACACAATAGCTTTATTTATAGGGGACAAGGAATACTGTGTGTTTTTACATGATACTTTTGCACAATAAACAAGTAACTTTTGATTTTTTATTTCATTCTGAAACCTGCAACTGTTTTAAAAAAAAAAGTTAGCATAACAGCAGCATTAAATAAAAAGGAAGAAATTTTCTGAAATTGTATAGTGGATTTTAAAAAAGAAAAAGAAATTGAATACTCAAAGTAGCAACGGAATAAAAATGTGAAAGCAATAAACTGAACACTTTTAACATTGTGACATTCTCTTTAACGGGATTGCCCTGAAAAAAAGCACATTTTAATCAATAGATCTTGAAACAATATTAAGTCCCTCAATTGGATGTGTTAATGAAATGTTACTGTGATAAAATATTGTCAGGGAAATGTGTTCCTCACATGAACAAACAGCTGTTAGCCCCTTTTGTTTCCTCTGTATACTCACTTATCATAAGTGACTTATGCTTTCTCCCCTGGCTAGGAACTGTGACATGTGTAAACCATGAACTTGACCAGCTTAGCCATCACACAGTACATAGCAGGGGAACAGTTATAAAATTATCTCAGCACAGGAACATTTTTTTAACACATTCATTTGTGAAACTTAAAATTATTCCAAGATCTATTAATTAAAGCACATTTTTTCATGGGACAATTCCATTAACCATTCTGACGTCAGGCATAATAGTATGCCGACGTCAGACTCCCTCCCTTTGATGTGGGCTCCGGCGGTTAGCCCACTTCTTTCCCTGCACATGTCAGATTTTTTGAACAGCTGACATGTGCCCAAAACAGCCACAGGTGGAATCGTGATCCACCTGTAGCTATTAACCCATTAAATGCTGCTGTCAAACTCTGACAGCAGAATTTAACGTGTGATTACAGCAATCGTGCCGGAAATTCATTCATCGGTGACCCCGTCATGTGATCGCGGGTCACCGATGGGTCAGCATGACTACCAGAGGTCTCCTGCAGACCTCTATGGTTGTTATAGCCAGATTTCTATGAGAGCACATGGATGGCACTCATAGCAAGTGAGCATTTCTGCAACATACAGGTGATTTAATCATCACTTGTATGTAGCAGAGCTGATCGGGTTATAGCAGCTTCTAGTCTCCCATGTAAAAAAAAAAAATTAAACCCCTTTCTGACCCTAAACTTACTATTCCATCCATGTGACCTGAGACTTAATGCACATGGACGAAATAGTATGTCATGTGCGATCGGCCGCGCTCCCTCCGTGAGCCTGGTGTCAGCTGATTCTCACAGCTGACACCCGGCACTAAGTGCTAGGAGCGGTCACAGACCACTCCTGGCACTTTAACCCCTGGAACACTGTGATCAATGCAGCGTTCCGGAGCCAGCACAGGGGCTGACAGCACCTCTGCCTTTGGATCGGAGACCCCACGGCATGGCACGCCACGGGATCCCGATCGCTGTCATGGAGACCTGATGTTGTCATAACGACATCTGGGTTTCCAGAGCAGTGAAACTTCCTGACATGTGCAGTGCATGTCAGGAAGTCTCACAGGTTAATGCAAAGAAGCTGCAGCGCTGACAGCTTCTGTAGCATGCAGATGCTGCTTCATCTGCATGCTATAGAAGCAATCAGCCTGTACAAAATGATTGTCCCTTAGTAGGACAAAGTGTAAAAGTAAGAATTAAATTAAAAAAATTTAAAATAATTGTAAAAATATTTAAAAAAATTATAAAAAATAATAAAACATCAATATTTATTCTATCACTAAATAAATATTTTAATTATAAAAAATCGAAACAATAAAAGTACACATATTTGGTGTCACTGCGTCCGTAACGACCTGACCTATAAAACTGTCCTACTAGTTAACCCCTTTAGTGAACACCATAAAAAAAGGCAAAAAACAATGCTTTATCATCATACCTCCGAACAAAATGTGGAATAACACATGATCAAAAAGACGGCTATAAATAAACATGGTACCACTGAAAACATCATCTTGTCCCGCAAATAATAAACTGCCATACAGCATCATCAGCAAAAAATAAAAAAGGTTATAGCTGTGTGAATAAAGGGAGGCAAAAACAATTATTTTTTCTATAAAATAGTTTTTATTATATAAAAGCGCCAAAACTTAAAAAGATATAAATGAGTTATCACTTTAATCGTATTGACCCAAGAATAAAATTGCCTTATCAGTTTTACCACATGCAGAACGGTGTAAACACCCCCCAAAATAATTCATGAATTGCTGGTTTTTGCTCTGTCTCCCAAAAATAGGAATAGAAATTGATCAAATAATGTCATGTGCCCGAAAATGGTACCAATAAAACATCAACTCGCCCCGCAAAAAACAAGACATCACATGACTCTGTGGGCCAAAATATGGAAAAATTATAGCTCTCAAAATGTGGTGATGCAAAAACTATTTTTTGCAATTAAAAGCGTCTTTTAGTGTGTGACAGCTGCCAAAGATAAAAACCTGCTATTTATTTCCATTTTCCCATTAGGGTTAGGGTTACGGCTAAAGTTAGGGGTACGGTTGGAACTAAAGTTAGGCTTAGGGTTGGGGCTAAGGTTAGGGTTCGGGTTGGGACTAAAGCTAGGGTGACGGTTGGGGCAAAAGTTAGGGAAAGGGTTGGCGTTAAAGTTAGGGTTAGGGTTGGGGCTAGAGTTGGGGTTAGGATTTGTTTTACGGTTATGGTTGGGATTAGGGCTAGCTTTGGGATTAGGGTTAGGGGTGTTAGGATTAGGATTGTGGTTAGGGTTATGGTTATGGTTGGGATTGGGGTTAGGGGTGTGTTGGGGTTAGGGTTGGAGTTAGAATTGATGAGTTTCCACTGTTTAGGCACATCAGGGCTCTCCAAACATGACATGGCGTCCGATCTCATTTCCAGTCAATTTTGCATTGAAAAGTCAAATGGCGCTCCTTCCCTTCCGAGCTCTGTCATGCTCCCAAACAGTGGTTTACCTGCATATATGGAGTATCAGCATACTCAGGACAAATTGTACAACTTTTGGGGTCGAATGTCTCCTGTTATCCTTGGTAAAATAAAGCAAATTGGATCTGAAGTAAATTTTTTGTGAAAAAAAATTAAATGTTCATTTTTTTAAACATTCCAAAAATTCCTGTGAAGCACCTGCAGTGTTAATAAACTTCTTGAATGTGATTATGAGCACCTTGAGGGGTGCAGTTTTTAGAATGGTGTCACTTTTGGGTATTTTCTATCATATAGACCCGTCAAAGTGACTTCAAATGTGATGTGGTCCCTAAAAAAAAAGGTGTGAAAATGAGATATCGCTGGTCAACTTTTAACCCTTGTAACTTCCCAACAAAACAAAATGTTGCTTCCAAAATTGTGCTGATGTAAATTAGACATGTGGGAAATGTTTTTTATTATCTATTTTGTGCGATATAACTGATTTAAGGGGATAAAAATTAAAAGTTTGAAAATTGCGAAATGTTCAAAATTTTCACCAAATTTCCATTTCTTTTCACAAATAAATGCAAGTTATATAGAAGAAATGTTACCACTATTGTGAAGTACAATAAGCCTCTAAAAAGCATTCTCAGAATCGCTAAGATCCGTTAAAGCGTTCCAGAGTTATTAACTGATAAAGGGACAGTGGTCAGAATTGTAAAAATTGGCCTGGTCATTAACATACAAACCACCCTTGGGGTTAAGGAGTTAAAAATGTAAAAAAATTAAAAAAATAAACGTTCAAATCATCCCCCATTCGCCCCATTCAAAATAAAACAATACAAAAATCAAAACATACACATATTTGGTATCGACGTGTTAAGAATCGCCCGATCTATCAATATAATAAAAGAATTAACCCAATCACTAAATGGCGTAATGAGAAAAAAGTTCAAAACGCCAGAATTACGTTTTTTTTGTCGCCACAACATTGCATTAAAATGCAATAACGGGTGAACAAAAAATCGTATCTGCACCAAAATGGTGTCATTAAAAATTTCAGCTCAGCACGCAAAAAATAACCCTCACGGAACTCGAGATCATGTAAAATGGAGATGCTATGAGTATCAGAATATGGTGCAATTTTTTTTTTTACAAAATTTGGAATTTTTTTACGCCACTTAAATAAAAAAGAACCTAGACATGTTTGGTGTCTATAAACTTGTAATGACCTGGAGAATCATAATGGCAGGTCAGTTTTAGCATTTAGTGAATATGGTGAAAAAAAAACAAAAAACAACTGAGGGAATGCACTTTTTTTTGCAATTTTGCCGCACTTGGAATTTTTTTCCTGTTTACATGTACACGACATGGTAAAATCAATGGTATTTTTCAAAAGTACAACTCGTCAAACAAATAACAAGCACTCAGATGGCCATTTTGACCAAAAAATAAAAAAGTTATGGCTCCGGGAAGAAGGCGTGCAAAAAATGAAAATGCAAAACCAAAAAATACCTCAGGTCATTAAGGGGTTAAGTTTTTCTGAGTTTTGCAATAGAGGATTTTGTGTAAAACTTAATGCACAATATGTAGATCACTGTTATATGTTCTGCACATTAATATATCTTCCAGGAAACAAAATGCCAGCAGTGATTTTTCAGTATTAAGAGGTGTGAAATATGGTGAAAATATGCAACAAAATTGATTCATATTGATGAATAATGAATATTTTCCATGCTCTATAATTGCTATGAATATTATATATTATATTTATCTTCTACACATATCTAATGTACAAGAGATATTTACTTACTTGGAATATTCTATGACAATGATTTATCTATGGATAATGGATAAATGGGGCCATCAAACTGAAGACATAGTAAAACAGATACTTCTCTACTGTACGGATCTTTCTCCACATAGCTGAAATTCTGTGAGAATCAAGACAATATGAAAGAGACCGGGGAATCCAGCAAATGTTTCCTGGTAATCCCAATGGCAGAATTCTTCAAATACATTTATGTATATGTGACAATGATATGGATTCCATGGATGCTACATTCACATTTCCTGTGATCTCATATTGCAAGGGCATACGAAATGAGTAGAGCTCTAATACTAATCTATATCTTTTCTATACAAACTTGAGGCATAATAATGTATTTCCCAGTACCTACATGGGATAGCAATATGTAAGTCCAAGAATGATGTGTCATCATGTCAGTCTAAATTTTATATCAGTTTTATTGTAATTTTTCTATTGAATTCACATTTGAAATATATTCATAGGAAGTCAATTGAGCCATTAATATGTACTTGGGCATAGATAAAATGTGAAGGTCATTAAATAAAATGTGCACTTTATCTTTATTTTAAAGTGAATATGTCATCAGAAAATAATCTAGTGTTGAAATCAGGTTTATGCATTACTTGTTCTTTTTTCCAGTTTTTGGCAGTATTTTTTTTCTTAAGACAATCCAAATTATTAGAGCTTGTTTTTCAGTTTCTTACCATTTTCAGGATTTTTACTTGCTGTTGTGAATGAGAACATTCTCATAGACAGAAAACCAGTATATAGCTAGCTCTGCTCTCAGACGAGAAGTGGCTACTCTTGTACCCGGTCCACACAATCCTCTATGAGGAAAATAAAGTGCATCAACAAACCTGCCTAACACTCATAATAGTTTGTTATAATGAATTAGTCAAAATTGTTTAGCTCACAGAGAATTAACTAGACTAAATATAGTTGTGTCTAATTATCAGCTGAGAGCAGGGCTAATAACACTATGTGAACAAAAGATGGGACTCTTAATCATTGAATTTAGGTTCAAGTAGTGGAACTAGAGATGAGTGGACCTGGAAACTTTAGAGAAAAAATACATGGTAACTTACCTAACAATACATGGCCATGTTTTTGCATATCATTACTTTAGTACTAAACCAATGTATTACATTCTAAACAACATTTTGGTGTATTAAATCATATATGCAGGACAGGTTTATCAAAATCTTCCCCATAAACTCAGTTTGCGTCAAATAAATTAATCATTAATCAAATTATTAAAATACCACTAATTGCCCAAAAAAAGAAACAGGGGAGAGGGTATAAGAGTGAGAGGGAACACACTGAGGGGTTTAATACTGCCCTCCATTTCTCAGTGTGTGAAGAATAAAAATAAGGCTGGTAATAAAGTGTTACTGCAGTATATCACAACACAATCAATTCAGTCCACTGACTGACTACAGCTACCGGACTCTTCCATATATCACTTGAATTTTTGAATTACTATTCACAGACTCAGACTACGGCTGGAGTCACACACAACGTATAAAAAAATCGGTCCATTTATCATGGATGAGAATCGCACAAATGTTCCCTGAACAGTGATGCTTATGTCATTCATTTACAATGCCAGGATGCGATTTTCTCGCATCTAAGCATCCGTGTGACATCCGTATGGCATCAGTACGTCGCTGGCTTGCAAAATGGACATACAATGGATCCATGGCCTCAAATATTCGTGAAAACATATATACAGTCTGCATATATATATATATATATATATTATATATATATAATATATATAGTGCCTTGCGAAAATATTCGGCCCCCTGGAACTTTTCAACCTTTTCCCACATATCATGTTTTAAACATAAAGATACCAAATGTAAAGTTTGGTGAAGAATCAACAGCAAGTGGGACACAATTTTTTTTTTTATGGAATATTGTTCGGCCCCTTTAACTTAATACTTTGTTGCGCCACGTTTTGCTGCGATTACAGCTGCAAGTCGCTTGGTGTAAGACTCTATCAGTTTTGTACATCGAGAGACTGAAATTCTTGCCCATTCTTCCTTGGCAAACAGCTCAAGCTCAGTGAGGTTGGATGGAGATCGTTTGTGAACAGCAGTTTTCAGCTCAATTCTCGATTGGATTCAGGTCTGGACTTTGACTTGGCCATTCTAACACCTGGTATACGTTTATTTGTGAACCATTTCATTGTAGATTTTGCTTTATGTTTGGGATCATTGTCTTGTTGGAAGACAAATCTCTATCCCAGTCTCAGGTCTTTTGCAGACTCCAACAGGTTTTCTTCAAGAATGGTCCTGTATTTGGCTTCATCCATCTTCCCATCAATCTTAACCATCTGCCCTGTCCCTGCTGAAGAAAAGCAGGAGCAAACCATGATGCTGCCACCACCATGTTTGACAGTGGTGATGGTGTGTTCAGGGTGATGAGCTGTGCTGCCTTTATGCCAAACATATCATTTGGCATTGTTGCCAAAAAGTTAGATTTTGGTTTCATCTGACCAGAGCACCTTCTTCCACATGTTTGGTGTGTTTCCCAGGTGGCTTGTTGCAAACTTTAAATGACACTTTTTATGGATATCTTTGAGAAATGGCTTTCTTCTTGCCACTCTTCCATAAAGGCTAGATTTGTGCAGTGTATGATTGATTGTTGTCCTATGGACTGTGCCACCTCAGCTGTAGATCTCTGCAGTTCATCCAGAGTGATCATGGGCCTCTTGGCTGCATCTCTGATCAGTCTTCTTGTTTGAAATGAAAGTTTAGAGGGACTGCCGGGTCTTGGTAGATTTGCAGTGGTATGATACTCCTTCCATTTCAATATGATCGTTTGCACAGTGGTCCTTGGGATGTTTAAAGTTTTGGAAATCATTTTGTATCCAAATCCGGTTTTAAACTTCTCCACAACAGTATCATGGACTGTTATGTTTCGGTAGCTGAGGAGAAATAGCAAAAATAGAAAAGTAGCAATACACCAGAGAGGCTGGAACCTACTGGATTGCAGGACCCTAAACTAACCGCAACACTAGAAGTAGCCGTGGAGCGTACCTACTGTGATCCTAGATGCCTTGTCACAGCCGGAGAGATAGCTACACCTAAAGGCAGAAAGATAAAAGCTATCTGCCCTGTTGCAGAACCCCCAAAGAAATAGGAAGCCCCCAAACATGTAATGGCGGTTAGACAAGAAGAAAATACGGACACAGACAGAAAACAGAATGAGCAAACGCTGGGGCCAAATCTGTCTAGATAGAAAAGTATAGGAAAGAATTCTGACTGCAACCCAAAAAAACCCTGACAAAAATACCAACACTTCTGATTAACAAAAAAACCTGAGCTCAAACCTAAATCAGATCTCTGGTGTAACACACAGCAACTCAGCAAATAAAAAGTGACAAAGGAACAGAGCAAAAGTGCAAACACAAAATGAGCACAATTGCAGCGCCAGACCCCAAAAGGGGACCAGGCTGAAGTCCACTGCAAGCAGCAAACCAGCCAGGAAAATCCAACCAGAGGAAAAAAACAGCAAATCACTTATCTGAATGAGAGCAGGAATGCAAGCTGTGCTCCAAGCAAGACCACGAAGAACAATTGATTACCGGCAAGGCTGATGGGAACTCAGGTCACTTATATCAGACCATTCAGAGCCAGCTGAAGGCCATTCAGCAATTAGTTCATTACCCTCAGCAACCACCAGAGGGAGCCCCAGCTCAGAAGTCCGCTCCAGAGTATTCACAACAACGGACCTGCCTGTTGTGTCCCTTGGTCTTCATGATGCTCTTTGTGCTTCAAACAGAACCCTGAGACCATCACAGAGCAGGTGTATTTATACGGAGACTTGATTACACACAGGTGGATTATATTTATCATCAGTAGTCATTTAGGACAACATTGGATCATTCCGAGATCCACAATGAACTTCTGGAGTGAGTTTGCTGCACTGAAAGTAAAGGGGCTGAATAATATTGCACGCCCCACTTTTCAGTTTTTGTATTTCCAGAAAAATTTAAAATAACCAATAAATTTCATTCAACTTCACAATTGTGTCCCACTTGTTGAATCTTCACCAAAAATTTACATTTGGTATCTTTATCTTTGAAGCATGATATGTGGGAAAAAGTTGAAAAGTTCCAGGGGGCCGAATACTTTCGCAAGGCACTGTATATACAGTACAGACCAAAAGTTTGGACACACCTTCTCATTCAACGATTTTTCTGTATTTTCTCTATTGCTTTGATTACTGCTTTGCACGCAGAAAAGGTGAACGGATGGACTCTACATGCCTGGATCCCACCGTGAAGCATGGAGGAGGTGGTGTGATGATGTGGGGGTGCTTTGCTGGTGACACTGTTGGGGATTTATTCAAAATTTAAGGCATACTGAACCAGCATGGCTACCACAGCATCTTGCAGTAGCATGCTATTTCATCCGGTTTGCGTTTAGTTGGACCATCTTTTTTTTTTCAACAGGACAATGACCCCAAACAAATCTCCAGGCTGTGTAAGGGCTATTTGACCAAGAAGGAGAGTGATGGGGTGCTACGCCAGATGACCTGGCCTCCACAGTCACCAGACCTGAACCTAATTGAGATGGTTTGGGGTGAGCTGGACCACTCACCGCTTCAATTTTGAATAAATCCCCAACAGGGTCACCAGCAAAACACCCCCACACCATCACACCACCTCCTCCATTCTTCACGGTGGAAACCAGGCATGTAGAGTCCATCCATTCACCTTTTCTGCGTGCAAAGCAGTAATCAAAGCAAAAGGTGGCTACTTTGAAGAACCTAGAATATAAGACATATTTTCAGTTGTTTCACACTTTTTTGTAAAGTGTAATGTATAATTCCACATGTGTTGATTCATAGTTTTGATGCCTTCAGTGTGATTCTACAATTTTCAGTCATGAAAATATAGAAAAATCTTTGAATGAGAAGGTGTGTCCAAACTTTTGGTCTGTACAGTATATATATATATATATATATGTCAGTGAGTCAGTGAGACACATATATATATATATATATATATACACTGCTCAAATAAATAAAAGGAACACTTAAACAACAGAATATAACTCCAAGTAAATCAAACTTCTGTGAAATCAAACTTGTCCACTTAGGAAGCAACACTGATTGACAATCAATTTCACATGCTGTTGTGCAAATGGAATAGACAACAGATGTAAATTATTGGCGATTATCAAGACACACCCAATAAAGAAGTGGTTCTGCAGGTGGGGACCACTGACCACATCTCAGTACCAATGCTTTCTGGCTGATGTTTTGGTCACTTTTGAAAGTTGACTGTGCTTTAACACTCGTGGTAGCATGAGAAGGACTCTACAAACCAAACAAGTGGCTCAGGTAGTGCAGCTCATCCAGGATGGCACATCAATTTGAGCTGTGGCAAGAAGATTTGCTGTGTCTGTCAGCTTAGTGTCCAGAGGCTGGAGGCGCTACCAGGAGACTGCTCAGTACACCAGGAGACATAGAGGGGGCCGTAGGAGGGCAACAACCCAGCAGCAGGACCGCTACCTCCGCCTTTGTGCAAGGAGAAACAGAAGGAGCACTGCCAGAGCCCTGCAAAATGACCTTCAGCAGGCCAAAAATGTGCATGTGTCTGCACAAACGGTTAGAAACAGACTCCATGAGGATGGTCTGAGAGCCCAACGTCCACAGATGGGGTTGTGCTAACAGCTCAAATCTGTGCAGGACACTTGGCATTTGCCACAGAACACCAGCATTGGCAAATTCACCTCTGGAGCTCTGTTCTCTTCACAGAAGAAAGCAGGTTCACACTGAGCACATGTGACAGACATGATAGAGTCTGGAGAGACCATGGAGAGCGATCTGCTGCCTGCAATGTCCTTCAGCATGACTGGTTTGGCAGGCAGTGGGTCAGTGATGGTGTGAGGTGAAATTTCTTTGGAAGGCCGCACAGCCCTCCATGTGCTTGCCAGAGGCAGCCTGACTGCTATTAGGTACCGAGATGAGATCCTCAGACTCCTTGTGAGACCATATACTGGTGCGGTTGGCCCTGAGTTCCTCCCCATGCAGGCCAATGCCAGACCTCATGTGGCTGGAGTGTGTCAGCAGTCCCAGCAAGATGAAGGCATTGAAGCTATGGACTGACCCGCCCGTTCCCCAGACCTGAATCCGATTGAGCACATCTGAGACATCATGTCTCGTTCCATCCATCAACATCATGTTGCACCACAGACTGTCCAGGAGTTGGCAAATGCTTTAGACCAGGACTGGGAGGAGATCTGTGGCACCCCAGGAGTCCTGTTGACACAGTAGCGTGGCTTCCTTCACAGGGGGTGATGCCATGCCTGGAAAAAAAGAGGAAACCCCTTGCCAGGTAACACAGCATGCAACACTTTTCCTACTCCAGGCCAGAAGGGGAGCTCTAACAACTGATTTCAGGGGAGCTTCTTTGGAACATTCTGGCTGGGGGAGGAGTTAGGGGAGTCTGTCTGTAGACAGGGATGAGAGAGGACATGTGGGGAGAAGCTCGTGTGAAAGGAGCTGAATGCCAGAGCTCATCCAGAGCACAGCTCTGATAACAGTTGACGCCAGAGTCCTATACCAGTTGGGGACTCCAAGCCCGACAGTCACATCTGGAGAACAGAGAATTGCAAGTCCTCTGTTCATACTGATACCTGCCAGCACAGCAGTAACACAAGAGTCAGGGTTGCCAGTGAGAAGAGACGGGACCCTTGATAGGCTCACTCTGCCTGCTATACAGGTTGGAAAAACAACACAGAGAAGAGGGCTGCAGTTTAGCTATAAGCAGCAGAGGCCAGGAACAGAAACACAGCAGGAAGGCCTCTAAATCCTCCTGGCAAGGTGGAACCCAAATTTTTTCCAGCACCATCTGTAGCCAATGTTCTGGACACTTTACCTGCAGAACTGTGAGTAAAGCTTTGGAAACTGCACTTGACTGTGTCCTTTCAAGTTCTTCCTGCAACACCCACTCAGCACTGCTAAATGTCTTGACAAATACTACATCATTACTATCTTGAACAAACTATATTTTCCCTGGGACATAGCCCTGCCTATGGGGGGCTGAACCAACTCTGCTGCATCAACAACTGTCCCAGTGGACTGAATCTGCAGTGTAGGCTAACATCTTTATTGCCGAGAACCACAGGTGGCATTACGAACACTTTACTATAAACTTTATTCCCTTGTAAATACCTCTTTTATTGGACGCTCAGGGCCACAGACCGGGTCACTGCTGCCGTGACACTGCCCCTTTTAGAAGTGGACCGGTACCGAGTATCCCCACTGCCTTGACATATCGAAGACCAGTATCACCTGGTCCTGTGTGCCAGAGACTCTGTTAAACGTTGTAAAATTGCTGCCATTACAACGCCAAATAATGCGCTGGAAGCATAGTAGGTGTGCCGTTATGGGCGGTGCCTGAGTACACAACGGCACACACCGTTCATCCAGTCCACAGTGGAAATTCAGAGCCTGGCTAAGATTAACTAGGTGAAAAGAAAATGTCTAACGCAGAAGAAAATTTAGCGGCGGACGCCGCCGCAGCCCCCATGGAGCTGCAAGATTTGGTGGCAGGTGCCGCAGCAGCTCCCATAGCACAGTAGAACCCGTGGGTTGGCGCGTTTCGCTTGCAGGAAACGCGCGTTGGGATTTCTTCCACCCGACCCAGGGACATCTGCAGTGCTCCCCACTTTTTGGTGAGTTTTTGGTGGGTTCAGGTCCCATTTTTGTATGGTTATTTGTGCCTCTATTGACCTTTGGACCTATCCATCAGTGACTCTCCTATATGCATGTAATGACCAGGCACTAGCACTTTAACATGTTTTTACCTTTATACGTTTTCTCATGCATGTATGAGCATTGCTGTTTCTCTGTGGTACATTTGGATCATCCTGCTATGTCATTGTGATGTCTATATATATTGTGACTTTTTACTATATACTCTTTATTATGAATTGTTGAATAAAAGTAAATTGTACTGTATCCACCTAGTTGCTCCTTTGCTTTTTCCTGATACACATGCCTTTATTGAGCGGGTGTCTGTTTTCCCTGGTTTGGGATCATTGGTACTGTACCAATCGGCATCATAGTTGCCACTGGGGTATTTTGTGTATACAATCAGTATGTGCCTGCAGTTCCCCTGTCACCTGGAGAACAGGTACGCAAAAGAAAAAGACGACTACACAAACTTGATGATCACTGGGAAGCTGAACCATATACCATCATGCCTTCCAACTTTGATAATACCAAGGTGTGCCTTATCAGCAAGGATGGGGAAGAAACCTCAGCAGCAGTGTCAAGGGATCACCTAAAACCATGCCCTGACAAACTAAAGGAAAGGATTCAAGACAAAGACATTCCTCAGTCAGTAGTAAAAGTGGAAGAAAAGATCCGCACCGTACTTGGCGAGTTCCCTTCAAATTGGACAAGAGTGAATCAAGCCATAGTCGAGCCCGTCTTAACATTTCCTCAGCTGGAAGTGCCAGAAAGAGAAGCGATTCAAGACCAGCCTGAAGATCCACAAGCTCAAGTGACAGAAGCCACATCTGCAGTGGAATGCGAAAATCTGCCCCCTGCTAGCGGTGAATCTGTCAGGCCCACGGTGAGTCTAAGAAGTCACAGACGGCTACTGCCCAACTAACCAATAAGCACACTAGATCAGGCTAGATCACTACAGACACCTGTACTGCGTAGATCTACCCGTAGTACCAGAGGTCAGGTCCCAGCAAGGTATAAGTACTAAGATATAAGTGTGTTGCTAATGTAAATAACTGCAACTATTAAGCATGTGTGCCTACAGAAACTACTGTAAGAACTTTTGAGCATACTTATGGACGATTAAGTCACTGGACTCGTAGTGATCAGGACAATGTTTGTAAATAGTTAGCACTAATGACCAAAAACCTTCTAGCGTGGACGAAGATGTGGTCCAAAAGGGTGACCAGCCATGCCTTGTAGCCTGCCCAAGGCCTACGTGGAGGGTTTGAGACGGGTCCTCCATATTGTACTGTGAATAGTGAAAAAGGACACCTCATTTCAGAACCTCATTGAATTGATGTTAAGACCATGTAAATAGTTTTTGTTGTTTGCTTGTTAAAATGTTTCTTTTGTGTTTCATCAGTCCAGGAGTACTGAATTTAAGGAGAAGTGTAGCACCCCAGGAGTCCGGTTGCCACAGTCGTGTTGCTTTCTTCACAGGGGGTGATGCCATGCCTGGAAACAAAGAGGAAACCCCTTGCCAGATACACACAGCATGCAACACTTTTCCTACTCCAGACCAGAAGGGGGAGCTCTAACACTTGATTTCAGGGGAGCTTCTTTGGAACATTCTGGCTGGGGGAGGAGTTAGGGGAGTCTGTCTGTAGACAGGAACGAGAGAGGACATGTGGGGAGAAGCTCATGGGAAAGGAGCTGAATGCCACAGCTCACCCAGAGCAGAGCTGTTGTGAATGGGTTTGAGATGAGTTCTGAGCAGAGGCTCCC
>JARQOD010000001.1:897464395-897505781 GCA_033576555.1 Oophaga sylvatica
ACTTGCTCCTGTGTTACTGGGGTTCAGTAATGTCAGCTGTTCCCCTGCTGTGTGAACGGCAAAAAGTCCTGCTGCCTCCACCCTGTTCTCTTCTCATCCCTGGGTTACAACACCGCCAGTTGTTTCTCGGAAGTGCTGTTAGCACAGTCTACACTTGCTCCTGTGTTACTGGGGTTCAGTAATGTCAGCTGTTCCCCTGCTGTGTGAACGGCAAACAGTCCTGCTGCCTCCACCATGTTCTCTTCTCATCCCTGGGTTACAACACCGCCAGTTGTTTCTCGGAAGTGCTGTTAGCACAGTCTACACTTGCTCCCGTGTTACTGGGGTTCAGTAATGTCAGCTGTTCCCCTGCTGTGTGAACGGCAAACAGTCCTGCTGCCTCAACTTTAATTTCCATGGGTACCTTCTGCTACCCATCCGGGTTCCAGTACCGTCAGCTGGTTCTCCGCAGTGCCTTTGGCCTAGGTGCCTCCATGTCGGTATCCGAGTTCCAGCAACGTCTGCTGGTCCTTGGTAGTGCTTTGGAGCACAGGTACCTCCTGCTTAGTAACCATGTCCCAGTAACGTCAGCTGGTCCTCGGTTGTGCCTTTGGCTCTTTTCCTTCTGCTGCCCCTCCGGGTTCCAGCACAGTCAGCTGGTCCTCGTCACTTGCATTGGCTCTTGTACCTTCTTCTACCCGTCCGGGTTCCAGTACCGTCAGCTGGTTCTCCGCAGTGCCTTTGGCCTAGGTGCCTCCATGTCGGTATCCGAGTTCCAGCAACGTCTGCTGGTCCTTGGTAGTGCTTTGGAGCACAGGTACCTCCTGCTTAGTAACCATGTCCCAGTAACGTCAGCTGGTCCTCGGTTGTGCCTTTGGCTCTTTTCCTTCTGCTGCCCCTCCGGGTTCCAGCACAGTCAGCTGGTCCTCGTCACTTGCATTGGCTCTTGTACCTTCTTCTACCCGTCCGGGTTCCAGTACCGTCAGCTGGTTCTCCGCAGTGCCTTTGGCCTAGGTGCCTCCATGTCGGTATCCGAGTTCCAGCAACGTCTGCTGGTCCTTGGTAGTGCTTTGGAGCACAGGTACCTCCTGCTTAGTAACCATGTCCAGTAACGTCAGCTGGTCCTCGGTTGTGCCTTTGGCTCTTTTCCTTCTGCTGCCCCTCCGGGTTCCAGCACAGTCAGCTGGTCCTCGTCACTTGCATTGGCTCTTGTACCTTCTTCTACCCGTCCGGGTTCCAGTACCGTCAGCTGGTTCTCCGCAGTGCCTTTGGCCTAGGTGCCTCCATGTCGGTATCCGAGTTCCAGCAACGTCTGCTGGTCCTTGGTAGTGCTTTGGAGCACAGGTACCTCCTGCTTAGTAACCGTGTCCCAGTAACGTCAGCTGGTCCTCGGTTGTGCCATTGGCTCTTCCTTCTGCTGACCCTCCGGGTTCCAGCACAGTCAGCTGGTCCTCGTTACTTCCATTGGCTTTTGTACCATCACCAACAGGACAAAGAAGGTTAAGACAAACTACAAGATACAGAACAAGAGACAGAAGAAAATAAGCAGAAGATCAAAAAGCAGAAGAACATTAAGTATAAGACCAAAATGAAGAGCAAAATATATGCTCTAAATTCTAAGCAGAAGAAGACTAAGCAGTGTATGGGGGTGAGTCCGTTCCTCCTCGTGGTGCCCCTGGAAAATGCCTGATGCTGCTGCAGGCTAAACTGAACGCGGACAAATACTGTTGTAATTAAAATCTTTCGTGACAGCAAGAAACGGAAGGATGAAAGTTCAGAGTTTTACAGATTACAAGTACAGGAATGTCTGTCACAAATAAAATATGATGAAAAGGATGAATAGGAAGAAGATGAAGAAGTAGAATATGAAGAATAATAACTGTTTAATAAGAACAATATAACTAATGTTAACAAAAAGATGAATAGCAAGAAGTTTTAGAAGATTAAGAAGGTGAAGATGAAGAATAATTTGATGAGAAAGATGATGCTGCTGAAGATTATGAAGGAGAAAGTGTGTGAAAAGTTAAAAAGGTGAAGAGCATGGAAGTTGTGAAACAGACATATTTGACAAAATAGAAAAAAGGTTAACAACATTGTCAATTTCTTCGTCAATCCAAACGTATTTCAAAAAAAGAAATATTAATGCTATTCCATTGCATTGTGTTAAACATCTATGCCTTTAATGTCTCCTCAACCTCCCCCAATAAATTCTACATTACTCTTTGTTGTTTTCCTTCATGTACAATTAACCAACAAGGCAAGAATGGTTTTTTTTAATTCCGATATTTTGTTCCCATAGACTTACATTGTATTTCCGGTATCGGTATCGGGTATCGCCGATATTTTTTGTGTATCGGCGATACCATTCCGATTCCGATACTTTTGGATATCGGAAAGTATCGCTCAACTCTAGTCATCTCATCACTTTGATGAGTCCATGCTGGACATGTAATAAATGCTGTCCAAAATAACAATTTTCGTGAGTGAAATAATTGAAATCTGTGTGACTGTCACAGATTTCTTGTAATGATGATGATGAGTGACTATTACAAAATCCATTGTCTTCACTATGTTATGGTTTAACATAGCGTTCCTTACGCATCATTCCTAAATACAAAAATGGACTTTTATTCATAAATTTACATCACTATATTTTGTAAAAATAATTTTGGGTGGTGTGTTGTTCCATTTCTTGTTGCCATGTGCTTATATGCGTTTATATTTTAAGGGTGTTTATTTTTATTCTTGGAATTGAAATTCATCATTTTATTGTCCTAGTAAAACTTCATTTTTTATAGTTTGAAGTACATACATTTGCAATGGCCACGTAACAAGGCAATAACTCAATATTTAAATTTAAAACCCTTCTTGACCCTGGGCTTCAACAACGCCAGTTGCTGATCAGAAGTGTTGGATGCACAGATCAAAACAATCGCTGATGTGTTTGTGGGGTTCAGTAACGCCTGCTGTTCCCCTGCTGGGTGTCTGGCAAAAATTTTTGCTGCTAACTCCAAATTTAACTTCAAACATCTCATATTAGGCCTCTGCCTACACCCTCCTTAACCCTGGGCTCCAACACCGCCAGTTGTTGCTCGGAAGTTCTGTTAGCACAGTCAACACTTGCTCCTGTGTTACTGGGGTTCACCAGTGTCAGCTGTTCCCTTGCTGTGTGTACGGCAAAAAGTCCTGCTGCCTCCACCCTTTTCTCTTCTCATCCCTGAATTATTTAAGAAATTAAATGAAATTAAATGGAAATTAAATTCAGGGAAATTAAATTCATAGAAAGAGGTTATACTTTACACTTTATGGGTTAATATGAAGAAGAATAATAGTTTAATAAGAACAATCTGAGTAATGTTAACAAAAAGATGAATAGCAAGAAGTTTAAGAAGAAGATAAAGAAGGTGAAGATGAAGAATAATTTGATGACAAAGATGATGCTGCTGAAGATTATGAAGGAGAAATTGTGGCAAAAGTTAAAAAGGTGAAGTTCATGGAAGTTTTGAAACATACATATTTGCCAAAATAGAAAAAAGGTTAACAACATTGTCAATTTCTTAGTCAATCAGAACGTATTTAAAAAATATATATATTAATGCTATTCCATTGGATTGGGTTAAACATCTATGCCTTTAATGTCTCCTCAACCTCCCCCAATACATTCTACATTACTCTTTGTTGTTTTCCTTCATGTACAATTATCCAACAAGGCAAGAATGGTTTTTTTTAATTCCGATATTTTGTTCCCATAGACTTACATTGGATTTCCGGTATCGGTATCGGGTATCGCCGATATTTTGTGTGTATCGGCGATACCATTCCGATCCGATACTTTTGGATATCGGAAAGTATCGCTCAACTCTACCGGGGATTATTTGGCTAAACTTGTGGAGGGGTAGGGCTGGCTCCCAGTTTTCATGTGCCCCAGGCCAAAGAGTGTCAGTGGGCCCATTTAACACAATACCACAATTCATGATGCTCCGATACAGCACAAAAATATAGGTATAGTGCAATGAAAAATACTTCACTTCTTACATGACATGACTGATACCTATGTTAAAATCTACAATAGCTCAAATCTGGACAGTATATTCCTCCATACAGTATTATGCGTTATGAATGTGCTAGAGATGGTTTCTGAGCAGAAGGTCCCTCTGGTGGTTACAACAGTACTGAAACTTTCAGCGAGGAGTGGCAATCTGGAATCACGGACTGGTCTGATATAAGGGAGGTTCCCTCCCATGATGGTTGCCGGTGATCAATTGTTCTTGTCTCAATTGAGGTTCCTGGTTCATTTGGAAGTTTGCTGGAGTCCTGCCTGCATCTCCTGCTTTCAGATAAGATATTTTTTGCTTTTCTTTTTGTGCTTGCTTTTTGCATTGTTTTCTGCACTTTTGTGGAGGTCAGCCAGGTCCCCTCCTGGGGCCTGAGCTCCTCACAGTTTTTCTGCAGCCACTGTTATTTGCTCATTTGCTTTTTCCTGTTTTTTCAGCGGCTGCTGCTTGGTTTTTGTTCACACTGAGATCTGATTTAGTGGGAGGCGAGATCGTGTGATCTCAGTATTTTTGTAATCAGAATTGTTGGATTTTTGTAGGGTTTTCTGGGTTGCAGAAAGTAATGTCTCCTGTCCTATCCTATTTAGTCAGCTTGTGGCCCCAGCGTTTGCTCAGTCTATTTTCTGCCTATGTTTGTATTTTCATCTTGTCTAACCGCCATTATATGTTTGGGGGCTTCCTATTTTCATCGGGGATCTGCTCCGGGGCAGATAGCTTTCATCTTTCTGCCTTTAGGTGTAGTTATCTCTCAGGCTGTGATGAGGCGTCTAAGATCAACGTAGGAACGCTCCACGGCTACCTATAGTTGTGTCGTTAGTTTAAGAATCTGCAACCCATAAGTTACCAACATCTCAGGTGTGAGGCTGCACTGCTGTTGTTCCTGTCCTCCTCAGCTACCGAAACATAACAGTATTAACGGCCATAACTGAAAAATATATGGTACTCACAGAAGGGTAAAAAAGTGTGGAAAGAAAAAAGTCAGAGTTGTCAGAGATTTTTTTTTTTTCTGTCTGTTGCATTTTTTCCCTCTTTTTCTCTGGGTGCTGAGGAAGATTTTTTTTCTCTCAATGGAGTTTGCACAGTTGTCTGGCCGTGTGGATCAGCTTGCCACTGAGGTTCAGAGTATTGCTACCTATCTTGCTGGGTTGCCGGTTGTGGAACCTAGGATTCCCATGCCTGATTTTTTTTTGGGGATTGGGCTAAATTTCTGAATTTCAAAAATAACTGTAAGTTGTTTTTTGACTTGAAGCCTAAGTCTTCAGGTAACGCAGCACAGCAGGTTCAAATTGTCATCTCTCTCCTGTGCGGCGACCCTCAGGATTGGGCTTTTTCCCTGACAACTGGGGATCCTGTTTTGAATGATATTGATGCATTTTTTCTGGTTCTGGGGTTATTGTACGATGAACCTAATGCCCATGATCAAGCTGAAAAAACCTTGTTGGCATTAAATCAGGGTCTTGAAGACGCTGAGTTGTACTGTCAGATATTCCGAAAGTGGGCAGTCCTGACAAATTGGAATGATCATGCTTTGGCAGCCCTTTTTCGGAAGGGGCTGTCAGAGAATGTAAAGGGTGTTATGGTGGGATTCCCTGCTCCCTCTGGTCTCAATGATTCTATGTCACTGGCTATTCAAATTGACAGACGTTTGCGTGAGCGCAGAGGTATGCGTGAGATAGTGTTGCCTTGTGAGCCAGCTTCTGAGCCCATGCAGTGTGATAGAGTGACTTCTGGGGCTCAGCGTCAGGAGTTTCTAAAGCGCAATGGGTTATGTTTCTACTGTGGTGATGCCTCACATGCTATTTCAGTTTGCCCTAAGCGGGGAAGACGTTTTGCACGCTCAGTTGTCTTGGTAGTGTTCAGAATAAATTTCTGTTGACTGTTACCCTGATTTGCTCCCTGTCCACATTTTCTGCTCAGGCTTTGTTGATTCAGGAGCAGCTATTAACCTGATGGATTTTGACTTTGTCAAACATTGTGGGTTTCCCATGATACCCCTGCGGAAGTCTATTCCCCTACTGGGTATTGATTCTACCCCTTTGGCGGAGAATAAACCCCAGTTTTCTACTCAGGTGATAATGAGGGTTGAACCAGATCATCAGGAGAGTTGCAAATTTCTGGTGCTGTATAATCTGCATGACATTATTGTACTAGGTTTCCCTTGGTTACAGTCTCATAATCCTGTTTTGGATTGGAAATCTGTGTCTGTGACCAGTTGGGGCTGCCAATGTGTTAATGCCGACACTCCTGTTTTTTCTGCCTCTCCCAAGTCTCAGGATGTTCCTTACATTTTGACTGATTTTTCAGATGTATTTAGTGAAAGTAAATCTGCATCTTTGCCCCCTCACAGGAGCTACGATTGCGCTATTGAATTAGTGCCTGGTGGTAAATTTCCTAAAGGTCGCCTTTTTAACTTGTCTGTACCTGAACACGATGCTATGCGATCTTATATCAAGGAGTCATTGGAAAAGGGTCGTATCAGACCATCCTCTTCACCCTTGGGTGCTGTTTTTTTCTTTGTGGCCAAAAAGGATGGTTCATTGAGGCCGTGTATTGATTATCGTCTCTTGAATAAGATCACTGTGAAGTATCAATATCCGTTACCCTTGATTTCTGACCTGTTTTCCAGGGTGAAAAGTGCTATTTGGTTTACCAAGCTTTACCTCAGGGGGACGTATAACCTTATTTGCATTAAGCACGGGGATGAATGGAAGACGGCGTTTAATACCCCAGAGGGGCATTTTTAGTACCTAGTGATGCCCTATGGGCTTACTAATGCTCCTTCCGTCTTCCAATCCTTCATGAATGATATTTTCAGGGATTTTGTGGATAAATTTCTGATTGTTTATTTGGATGATATCTTGATTTTTTCCAATGACTGGGACTCTCATGTGAAACATGTTCGGACTGTGTTCCAGATTTTGAGAGAGAATGCACTGTATGTGAAGGGATCAAAGTGTCTTTTTGGCGTACAGAAAGTCTCATTTCTGGGATTCATTTTGTCTCCGTCTGTTATTGAAATGGACCCGGTCAAGGTTCAAGCCATCTGTGATTGGGTCCAACCTACTTCATTAAAGGCTCTTCAGAGATTTTGGGGTTTTGCCAATTTTTATCGTAAATTTATTGGTAATTTCTACGGTATTGTTAAACCATTGACTGATTTGACCAAAAAGGGTTCTGATGTGGTGATTTGGCCTCCTGAGGCAGTCTCTGCGTTTCAGGAACTTAAGCAGAGATTCACTTCTGCTCCTGTTCTACGGCAGCCTGATGTTTCTCTACCGTTTCAGGTGGAGGTTGATGCCTCTGAAATTGGAGCAGGTGCCGTTTTGTCCCAAAGAGATCCAGAGACCTCTAAGAGTAACCCCTGTGCCTTTTTCTCTCAAAAATTTTCTCCAACTGAACGTAATTATGACGTGGGTAATCGGGAATTATTGGCCATGAAGTGGGCCTTTGAAGAGTGGAGACATTGGCTGGAAGGAGCCAAACATCAGGAGGTGGTCCTCACGGACCATAAGAATCTGGTTTATCTCGAATCAGCCAAGCGACTTAATCCTAGACAGGCCAGGTGGGCCTTGTTTTTCACACGTTTTAATTTTGTGGTTTCTTTTCTTCCTGGCACTAAGAATGTTAAGGCGGATGCCCACTAAAGGAGTTTCTTTGCGGACTCTCCTGAGTTATCTGATCCTACTGTTATTTTGAAAGAGGGTGTAGTTCTTTCCACCATCTCGCCCAATTTGAGACTGGCCTTGGAAGGGAGTCAGGAGGATAAACCTGAGTGCTGCCCTATTGGGAAATTGTTTGTCCCAGACCAGTAGAAGAAGAGTGTGATGTCTGAGATTCATTGATCCGCATTGGCTGTTATCCCGGGATTTTTGGTACCAGAGACTTGGATAGTCAGTCCTTTTGGTGGCCTACTTTGTCTCGTGATGTCAGGGAATTTGTGCAGTCCTGTGGGACTTGCTCTTGCTCCAAGCCTTGCTCTTGCTCTAGTGGTTTGTTAATGCCATTACCTGTGCCCAAGAGGCCATGGACCCATATCTCTATGGATTTTATTTCCGACCTCCCTGTTTCTCAGAGAATGACTGTTATCTGGGTAATCTGTGATAGGTTTTCCAAGATAATACATCTTGTGCCATTACCTAAGTTGCCTTCCTCTTCCGAATTGGTGCCTTTGTTCCTTCAGCACGTGGTTCGGTTACTTGGCATTCCGGAGAACATTGTGTCTGACAGAGGAGTCCAGTTTGTTTCCAGATTTTGGAGGACATTTTGTTCTAAACTTGGTGTTCAATTATCTTTCTCCTCTGCTTTTCATCCTCAGACCAATGGACAAACTGAGAGAACAAACGAGACCTTGGAGACTTATTTGACATGTTTTGTGTCTGCTGATCAAGAAGACTGGGTCTCTTTTTTGCCTTTGGCTGAGTTTGCTCTTAATAATAGGGATAGCTCTGCCACCTTGATGTCTCCATTTTTCTGCAATTTTGGGTTTCACCCTCGATTTTCTTCGGGACAGGCGGAGGCTTCTGTCTGTCCGGGTGTTGACTCTGTTGTGGAGAGAATGCAGCAGATTAGGGACCAGGTAGTGGAGAGGTTGTCTCTCTCTCAGGAGAAGGCCCAACGGTTTGCCAACCGGCATAGGACTGATGGTCCTCGGCTTAAAGTGGGGGACTTGGTTTGGTTGTCCTCAAGAAATATCCCTATGAGGGTTGCATCTCCAAAGTTTAAGCCCAGGTTCATTGGACCTTATAAGATCATGGAGATTCTTAATCCTGTTTCCTTCCGTTTGCTTCTTCCAGGGACATTTAAGATCCATAACGTGTTCCACAAGTCCTTATTGAAGAGGTTTGTCGAGCCAGTGGTTCCTGTGGCTGCGCCTCCAGACCCTGTTTTGGTTGAGGGCAATCTGGAGCATGTGGTTGAGAAAATATTGGATTCTCGTTTTTCTAGACAGAAACTCCAGTATTTGGATAAGTGGAGAGTTTATGGTCAGGAGGACAATTCTTGGGTGTTTCCTTCGGACATCCATGCTAGGAGACTGATCCGTGCCTATCACCAAGCTCATCCTGATCGGCCTGGTTGCACAAGTGAGGGTTCGGTGATCCCTCCTCAAGGGGGGGGTACTGTTATGAATGTGCTAGAGATGGTTTCTGAACAGAGGCTCCCTCTGGTGTTTACAGACAGTACTGAAACTTTCAGCGAGGAGTGGCAATCTGGAATCACGGACTGGTCTGATATAAGGGAGGTTCCCTCCCATGATGGTTGCCGGTGATCAATTGTTCTTGTCTCAATTGAGGTTCCTGGTTCATTTGGAAGTTTGCTGGAGTCCTGCCTGCATCTCCTGCTTTCAGATAAGATATTTTTTGCTTTTCTTTTTGTGCTTGCTTTTTGCATTGTTTTCTGCACTTTTGTGGAGGTCAGCCAGGTCCCCTCCTGGGGCCTGAGCTCCTCACAGTTTTTCTGCAGCCACTGTTGTTTGCTCATTTGCTTTTTCCTGTTTTTTCAGCGGCTGCGGCTTGGTTTTTGTTCACACTGAGATCTGATTTAGTGGGAGGCGAGATCGTGTGATCTCAGTATTTTTGTAATCAGAATTGTTGGATTTTTGTAGGGTTTTCTGGGTTGCAGAAAGTAATGTCTCCTGTCCTATCCTATTTAGTCAGCTTGTAGCCCCAGCGTTTGCTCAGTCTATTTTCTGCCTATGTTTGTATTTTCATCTTGTCTATCCGCCATTACATGTTTGGGGGCTTCCTATTTTCTTTGGGGATCTGCTCCGGGGCAGATAGCTTTCATCTTTCTGCCTTTAGGTGTAGTTATCTCTCAGGCTGTGACGAGGTGTCTAGGATCAACGTAGAAACGCTCCACGGCTACCTCTAGTTCTGTCATTAGTTTAGGAATCTGCAACCCATCAGTTACCAACATCTCAGGTGTTCGGCTGCCCTGCTGTTGTTCCTGTCCTCCTCAGCTACCGAAACATAACAATTATGGCCACCACATAGTGCGCCATACAGAATAATGAGCCCCATATATTACTCCATACATAATTGGTCCCATATAATGTTCCATACATTATATGATGAGCTCCACATAATGCTCCAGTATATGATAGTCCCCATACAATGTGCTATGAAGTATAGAACGGTCCCCATAGAGTAGAATGAGCCCCACATATTGCTCCATACAGAATGTGCTCCATATAATGCTCCATAAATAGGCCCCATATGTTCCACATATGATGCTCCATACCCTATATCATGCCCCATAAATAATGAACCCCATATGATTCTCCAGTATATGATGGGCCCCATGGATGATGCTCCAGTGTATGATGGGTCAATGTAATGCTTCATATATAATGGGCACCATTTATAATGATCCAGTGTATAATGGGCCCCGTAAATGCTGCTCCAGTGTCTGTTTTCCCCCTTTTAGAATGCTCCAGTATATGATGGTCCCCTTGGATGCTGTTCCAGTGTCTGATCTGCCCCATTTAGAATGCTCCAGTATATGATGGGCCCCATGGATGATGCTCCAGTGTCTTATGGGCCAAAATCATGCTCTATATATAATGGGCCCCATTATTAATGATCCAGTGTATAATGGGCCCCGTAAATGCTGCTCCAATGTCTGATGTCCCCCATTTAGAATGATCCAGTATATGATGGTCCCCATGGATGATTCTCCAGTGTCTTATGGGCCAAAATAATGCTCCATATATAATAGGCCCCATTTATAATGCTCCAGTGTATAATGGGCACCGTAGATGCTGCTCCAGTGTCTGATGTCCTCCATTTAGAATGCTCCAGTGTATGATGGGCTCAGTAGATGCTGCTCCAGTGTCTGATGTCCCCCATTTAGAATGCCCCAGTGTATGATGGGCCCTATCTATGATGCTCAAGTGTACGCTGGGCCTCATATATAATTCTCCATTGTATAATGCTCCCCATATATTGCTCCAAACATTAAAAAAAATGAAATACCTCTCCTTGTTGTGCACTGCTCTACTCTGGACTCCTCAGCGTCAGCATCTTACAGCTCTCTGCATTTGAAATGTTTAGGCAGAGGGTGTACAGACGTGACGTCATCGCGCTCTCTAACCTGAATGTCACTGTCAGGAAACGCGGAAGACGTCACAGTGGTGGAGCAGGGAGAGGTAAGTATTGCAAGTGCTGGGGCCCTGAGCAAGCAGGGGGGCTGACTCGTGGGCAACGGCACTGGCACAGGGCCCCTCATAGTACGCCAGTGTGTCAGACGGTGAGTGGGCCCCCCCACCATCAGAGACACTTTTTTGTACTATGAGGGGCCCTGTGCCAGTGCTGTCACCCACGAGTTGGCCCCCCACCTGCTCAGGGTACAGGCACTTGCCCGGGAGCGCCAGGTGCTGACGTCGGCCCTGGGGGGTATTTGTAGGTTTTGTAGTCCGTCCACGCTTGCAAGTGCATGTTCATTAAATGTCTAAGCATGCAACTGGTATTCAAATTTATGAGATTTTTCCCTCGGTTAAAGGTCCTTCCGCACTTCTTACAGGTAACCTTTGCCTCATCAATAGGATTTTGGTCAAAAAAGTGCCACACTGCACTCTTCCTACTATGGGATAAATTTTCAGGGCTTGCACGCTGTGCTAATTTGACCGTCTGGCCAAGCTGTCCTGCAACTCTTTTTGTTTTTTTAACACGTTTTGGGACTGCTACTGGCAGGGCCGGCGTCAGCACCCGGCGTACCCGGGCAAGAGCCGGGGCCCTGAGCAGGCGGGGGGCCCACTCGCCGTCGGGCATCCCAGCATGCTATGGCGCCAGTCAGCGGAGGAGAGCGGTGCCAGCGCACCCACGCTTGCTCAGGGCCCCGGCACAATACTTACCTCTCCCCGTGCCTCCGCTGCAGGTCCTGTGTCTCCTGAATGTGACGTCTTAGGTCAGAGGGTGCGATGACGTCACAGCGCCCTCTGCTGAGCAGTCACAGTGAAGACAGAGCGGGAAGACGCCGGGCAGCAACGGTAGCAGCAGGTGAGAAGTGAGGTGAGTATTTATTTATTTTTTTAATGTATGGAGGCGTGGGGCGTTATATGGGGGGAGACATCCTGCAAGGGGGAGTGACATCCTTCATGGGGCGTTGTATAGGGAGGACATCCTGTCATCCTGCATGGGGCATTATATGGGGGGCACAGCCTGACTGGTGCATTTTATGAATACCAGTTTTCTGTATGGAGCATTATATGGGTCCAGTATTCTGTATGGAGCATGATATGGGGTCCAGTTTTCTGTATGGAGCATTATATGGGGTCCAGTATTCTGTATGGAGCATTATATAGGGTCCAGTATTCTATATGGAGCATTATATGGGGTCCAGTATTCTGTATGGAGCATTATATGGGGTCCAGTATTCTGTATGGAGCATTATATGGGATCCAGTATTCTGTATGGAGCATTATATGGGGTCCAGTTTTCTGTATGGAGCATTATATGGGGTCCAGTATGTATTCTGTATGGGGCATTATATGGGGACCAGTATTCTGTATGGAGCATGATATGTGGACCAGTATTCTATATGGAGCATGATATTTGGGGCCAGTATTCTGTATGGAGCATTATATGGGTCCAGTATTCTGTATAGAGCATGATATGGGGTCCAGTTTTCTGTATGGAGCATTATATGGGGTCCAGTATTCTGTATGGAGCTTTATATAGGGTCCAGTATTCTATATGGAGCATTATATGGGGTCCATATTCTGTATGGAGCATTATATGGCGTCCAGTATTCTGTATGGAGCATTATATGGGGTTCAGTTTACTGTATGGAGCATTATATGGGTCCAGTATTCTGTATGGAGCATTATATGGGATCCAGTATTCTGTATGGCGCATTATATGGGGTCCAGTTTTCTGTATGGAGCATTATATGGGGTCCAGTATGTATTCTGTATGGGGCATTATATGGGGACCAGTATTCTGTATGGAGCATGATATGTGGACCAGTATTCTATATGGAGCATGATATTTGGGGCCAGTATTCTGTATGGAGCATGATATGGGGGCCAGTATTCTATATGGAGCATGATATGGGGACCAGTATTCTGTATGGTTCATGATATGGGGACCAGTATTCTGTATGGAGCATTTTATCGGGGCCAGTATTCTGTATGGAGCATGATATGGAGACCAGTATTCTGTATGGAGCATGATATAGGGACTAGTATTCTATATGGAGCATGATATGGGGACCAGTATTCTTTATGGAGCATGATATGGGGACCAGTGTTCTGTATGGAGCATGATATGGGGACCAGTATTTTGTATGGAGCATGATATGGGGGCCAGTATTCTGTATGGAGCATGATATGGAGACCAGTATTCTGTATGGAGCATTATATGGCGTCCAGTTTTCTGTATGGAGCATTATATGGGGTCCAGTATTCTGTATGGAGCATTATATGGGGTCCAGTATTCTGTATGGAGCATTCTATGGGGTCCAGTATTCTGTATGGAGCATTATATGGGGTCCAGTATTCTGTATGGAGCATTATATGGGGTTCAGTTTACTGTATGGAGCATTATATGGGGTCCAGTATTCTGTATGGAGCATTATATGGGGTCCAGTATTCTGTATGGAGTATTATATGGGGTCCAGTTTTCTGTATGGAGCATTATATGGGGTCCAGTATGTATTCTGTATGGGGCATTATATGGGGACCAGTATTCTGTATGGAGCATGATATGTGGACCAGTATTCTATATGGAGCATGATATGGGGGCCAGTATTCTGTATGGAGCATGATATGGGGGCCAGTATTCCGTATGGAGCATGATATGGAGACCAGTATTCTGTATGGAGCATGATATAGGGACCAGTATTCTGTATGGAGGATGATATGGGGACCAGTATTCTGTATGGTGCATGATATGGTACCAGTATTCTGTATGGAGCATGATAAAGGTGCCAGTATTCTGTATGGAGCATGATGTGGGGACCAGTATTCTGTATGGAGCATGATTTGGGGACCATTATTCTGCATGGAGCATTATATGGGGACCAGTATTCTGTATGGAGCATTATATGGGGACCAGACTGGAGGACTATGTGATGCCCATAATAATACTTTATGGAGGACTATGTGAAGCCCATAATACTGTATGGAGGATTATGTGGAGCCCATAATACTGTATGGAGGACTATGTGGAGCCCATAATACTGTATGGAGGACTTTACTGTCTGGTCTGCACTGTGCGCTACGAGGATTTGCCGGTTTCTGAGCTACTGTAGAATTTACAATAGATATCACTCATGTAATGTAAGAAGTGAAATCTTTGGCCTTGTACTATATATATATATATATATATATATATATATATATATATATATATTACATATGTATATATAAATATATATATATTTCTCCGCTGTATTTGTGCATCATGAATCATGGTCTGTGTTAAAGGGGCCTGTTGTGAAAAATGCTGGATGCGGCTTCTGAGCTGGGGCTCCCTCCGGTGGTTGCTGAGGGTAATGAACTTATTACTGAATGGCCTTCAGCTGGCGCTGAATGGTAGGATATAAGCGGCCTGAGTTCCCAGCAGCCTTGCCGGTTATCAATTGTTCCTTCTTGTCTTGCTTGAAGCACTGCTAGGTTCCTGCTCTCCTTCAGCTAAGTGTTTGCTGTTTTTTTTTCCCTCTGTTAGATTTTCATTGCTGGTTTGCTGCTTGCAGTGGACTGCAGCCTGTCCCCCTTTTGGGGGTCTGGTGCTGCAATTGTGCTCCGTTTTTGTTTGCACTTTTGCTTTGCTCCTTTGTCACTTTTTATTTGCTGAATAGTGTTTGTCACACCAGAGATCTGATTTAGGTGGATGAGATTGTGTGTTCTCAGGTTTTTTGGCAATCAGAAGTGTTGGTATTTTTTAGGGTTTTTGTTGGATTGCAGTCAGAATTCTTTCCTGTACTTTTCTGTCTAGACAGATTGGGCCCCAGCGTTTGCTCATTCTATTTTCTGCTGTGTCCGTGCTTTCTTCTTGTCTAACCGTCATTACATGTTTGGGGCTTCCTATTTTCTTTGGGGATCTTGTTATGTTTCGGTAGCTGAGGAGGACAGGAACAACAGGAGGGCAGCCGCACACCTGAGATATTGGTAACTGATGGGTTGCAGATTCCTAAACTAACGACACAACTAGAGGTAGCCGTGGAGCGTTCCTACGTTGATCCTAGACACCTCGTCACAGCCTGAGAGATAACTACACCTAAAGGCAGAAAGATGAAAGCTATCTGCCACGGAGCAGATCCCCAAAGAAAATAGGAAGCCCCCAAACATATAATGGCGGTTAGACAAGATGAAAATACAAACATAGGCAGAAAATAGACTGAGCAAACGCTGGGGCCACAAGCTGACTAAATAGGATAGGACAGGAGAGATTACTTTCTGCAACCCAGAAAACCCTACAAAAATCCAACAATTCTGATTACAAAAATACTGAGATCACACGATCTCGCCACCCACTAAATCAGAACTCAGTGTGAACAAAAACCAAGCCGCGGCCGCTGAAAAAACAGGAAAAAGAAAATGAGCAAATAACAGTGGCTGCAGAAAAGCTGTGAGGAGCTCAGGCCCCAGGAGGGGACCTGGCTGACCTCCACAAAAGTGCAGAAAACAATGCAAAAAGCAAGCACAAAAAGAAAAGCAAAAAATATCTTATCTGAAAGCAGGAGATGCAGGCAGGACTACAGCAAACTTCCAAATGAACCAGGAACCACAATTGAGACAAGAACAATTGATCACCGGCAACCATCATGGGAGGGAACCTCTCTTATATCAGACCAGTCCGTGATTCCAGATTGCCACTCCTCGGTGAAAGGTTCAGTACTGTCTGTAACTACCAGAGGGAGCCTCTGCTCAGAAACCATCTCTAGCACATTCATAACAGTACCCCCCTTGAGGAGGGGTCACCCAACCCTCACTTGTGCAACGAGGCCGATCAGGATGAGCTTGGTGATAGGCACGGATCAGTCTCCTAGCATGGATGTCCGAAGCAAACACCCAAGAATTGTCCTCCTGACCATAACCTCTCCACTTAACCAAATACTGGAGTTTCTGTCTAGAAAAACGAGAATCCAATATTTTCTCAACCACATACTCCAGATTGCCCTCAACCAAAACAGGGTCTGGAGGCACAGCCATAGGAACCACTGGCTCGACAAACCTTTTCAATAAGGACTTGTGGAACACGTTATGGATCTTAAATGTCCCGTTGGGCCTTCTCCTGAGAGAGAGACAACGTCTCCACTACCTGGTCCCAAATCTGCTACATTCCCTCCACAACAGAGTCAACACCCGGACAGACAGAAGCCTCCGCCTGTCCCGAAGAAAATCGAGGGTGAAGCCCAAAATTGCAGAATAATGGAGACATCAAGGTGGCAGAGCTAGCCCTATTATTAAGAGCAAACTCAGCCAAAGGCAAAAAATAGACCCAGTCATCTTGATCAGCAGACACAAAACATCTCAAATAAGTCTCCAAGGTCTGGTTTGTTCTCTCGGCTTGTCCATTGGTCTGAGGATGAAAAGCAGAGGAGAAAGATAATTGAACACCAAGTTTAGAACAAAATGTCCTCCAAAATCTGGAAACAAACTGGTCTCCTCTGTCAGACACAATGTTCTCCGGAATGCCATGTAACCGAACCACGTGCTGAAGGAACAAAGGCACCAATTCGGAGGAGGAAGGTAACTTATGTAATGGCACAAGATGTATCATCTTGGAAAACCTATTACAGATTACCCAGATAACGGTCAATCTCTGAGAAACAGGGAGGTCGGAAATAAAATCCATAGAGATATGGGTCCATGGCCTCTTGGGCACAGGTAATGGCATTAACAAACCACCAGAGCGAGAGCAAGGCTTGGAGCGAGAGCAAGTCCCACAGGAATGCACAAATTCCCTGACGTCACGAGACAAAGTAGGCCACCAAAAGGACCGACTTACCAAGTCTCTGGCACCAAAAATCCCGGGACGACCAGCCAATGCGGAACAATGAATCTCAGACATCACACTCTTCTTCCACTGGTCTGGGACAAACAATTTCCCAATAGGCAGCGCTCAGGTTTATCCTGCTGATACCCTTCCAAGGCCAGTCTCAAATTGGGCGAGATTGCAGAAAGAACTACACCCTCTTTCAAAATAACAGTAGGATCAGATAACTCAGGAGAGTCCGCAAAGAAACTCCTTTAGAGGGCATCCACCTTAACATTCTTAGTGCCAGGAAGAAAAGAAACCACAAAATTAAAACGTGTGAAAAACAAGGCCACCTGGCCTGTCTAGGATTAATCGCTTGGCTGATTCAAGATAAACCAGATTCTTATGGTCCGTGAGGACCACTTCCTGATGTTTGGCTCCTTCCAGCCAATGTCTCCACTCTTCAAAGGCCCACTTCATGGCCAGTAACTCCCGATTACCCACGTCATAATTACGTTCAGTTGGAGAAAATTTTTGAGAGAAAAAGGCACAGGGGTTACTCTTAGAGGTCTCTGGATCTCTTTGGGACAAAACGGCACCTGCCCCAATTTCAGAGGCATCAACCTCCACCTGAAACGGTAGAGAAACATCAGGCTGCCGTAGAACAGGAGCAGAAGGGAATCTCTGCTTAAGTTCCTGAAACGCAGAGACTGCCTCAGGAGGCCAATTCACCACATCAGAACCCTTTTTGGTCAAATCAGTCAATGGTTTAACAATACCGGAGAAATTACCAATAAATTTACGATAAAAATTGGCAAAACCCCAAAATCTCTGAAGAGCCTTTAATGAAGTAGGTTGGACCCAATCACAGATGGCTTGAACTTTGACCGGGTCCATTTCAATAACAGACGGAGACAAAATGAATCCCAGAAATGAGACCTTCTGTACGCCAAAAAGAACACTTTGATCCCTTCACATACAGTGCATTCTCTCTCAAAATCTGGAACACAGTCCGAACATGTTTCACATGAGAGTCCCAGTCATTGGAAAAAATCAAGATATCATCCAAATAAACAATCAGAAATTTATCCACAAAATCCCTGAAAATATCATTCATGAAGGATTGGAAGACGGAAGGAGCATTAGTGAGCCCAAAGGGCATCACTAGGTACTCAAAATGACCCTCTGGGGTATTAAACGCCGTCTTCCATTCATACCCGTGCTTAATGCGAATAAAGTTATACGCCCCCCTGAGGTAAAGCTTGGTAAACCAACTAGCACTTTTCACCCTGGAAAACAGATCAGAAATCAAGGGTATCGGATATTGATACTTCACAGTGATCTTATTCAAGAGACGATAATCAATACACGGCCTCAATGAACCATCCTTTTTTCTTTCCACACTTTTTTTTTCCCTTCTGTGAGCACCATATAATTTTCAGTTATGGCTGTGATACTGTTATGTTTCGGTAGCTGAGGAGGACAGGAACAACAGCAGGGCAGCCTCACACCTGAGATGTTGGTAACTGATGGGTTGCAGATTCCTAAACTAACGACACAACTAGAGGTAGCCGTGGAGCATTCCTACGTTGATCCTAGACGCCTCGTCACAGCCTGAGAGATAACTACACCTAAAGGCAGAAAGATGAAAGCTATCTGCCCCGGAGCAGATCCCCAAAGAAAATAGGAAGCCCCCAAACACATAATGGCGGTTAAATAAGATGAAAATACAAACATAGGCAAAAAATAGACTGAGCAAACGCTGGGGCCACAAGCTGACTAAATAGGATAGGACAGGAGAGATTACTTTCTGCAAACCAGAAAACCCTACAAAAATCCAACAATTCTGATTACAAAAATACTGAGATCACACGATCTCGCCACCCACTAAATCAGATCTCAGTGTAAACAAAAACCAAGCCGCAGCCGCTGAAAAAACAGGAAAAAGCAAATGAGCAAATAACAGTGGCTGCAGAAAAACTGTGAGGAGCTCAGGCCCCAGGAGGGGACCTGGCTGACCTCCACAAAAGTGTAGAAAACAATACAAAAAGCAAGCACAAAAAGAAAAGCAAAAAATATCTTATCTGAAAGCAGGAGATGCAGGCAGGACTCCAGCAAACTTCCAAATGAACCAGGAATCACAATTGAGACAAGAACAATTGATCACCGGCAACCATCATGGGAGGGAACCTCCCTTATATCAGACCAGTCCATGATTCCAGATTGCCACTCCTCGCTGAAAGGCTCAGTACTCTCTGTAACCACCAGAGGGAGCCTCTGCTCAGAAACCATCTCTAGCACATTCATAACAGGATCTGCTCCGGGGCAGATAGCTTTCATCTTTCTGCCTTTAGGTGTAGTTATCTCTCAGGCTGTGACGAGGCGTCTAGGATCAACATAGGAACGATCCACGGCTACCTCTAGTTGTGTGGTTAGTTCAGGTTACTGCAATCCAATAGGTTCCAGTCTCTCTGGTGTATTACCTTTTTTGCTATTTCTCCTCAGTTACCGAAACATAACAGGGGCCCACTGAGGCTCTTTCGCATGGGGCCCACAAAAACCTGGAGCCGGCCCTGGCTACTGGCCTGCCAGATAACCGCATCTGCGATGTCGATGCCTGCTGCGGATCCTCCTACTCTTCTGAGCTATTGCCAGCGGCACCCTCTTCCCCCAATGGATGCCAATCCGGGTCAACAATTTGGTCATCCATCAACTCCTATTCAATTTCATCTGCACCTTCCTCTGTGTCACCGTGTAAGGTGGTATAGTATGCGGGAAGGGGCACCTGAGTTTCATCAGGGTCAGAATCTGGCTCAGTAGACTGCGAGGGCAATGCAGTGCTCTGGGTGAATGTACCAGCAGAATCAGATAGCAATGGCTGTGCATCAGTGCACTCCATGTCAAATTCATCTTGGACTGGGGAATTCAGGATTTCACTTGATAACCCAGTCATGGCATGTGAAAAGAGCTCCAGGGAGTAATCTGAAGTGTGGCCTACCGCATCCTTCACTTTTGTTGGGGGTGAAGGACACAAGGAGAGGTGTCATTCCTGACCAGGAGCCTTCACTGATGACTCAGTGCTTGCATTTTTTGAAATTTCAGAAGAGGAGGCTGTTTCGGCAATGTAAGCCAAAACCTGTTCCTGATGCTCCGGCTTTAAAAGCAGTTTACGCAGTCCCAGAAAAGGGAGCCTTCCATGCCTTCTGGAGCCAGACGATGACGCAGGCTCAACACCTCCTGTCTTAGGCGCTATTGTGCTTTTGGTACTACCAGCAGATGCACCAGCACCACCACCATCAGTACTAGCTGGCCCCCCCACCAACGTCCGCGGCCTCTTCCACCATACTTCCTCATGTTTTGGAAAATGTACCAAAAATACCAGCAGATATATGGTACTGTATCAGAAGCGTACAGCTGCATACAGTGTAGGGGAAAATTTAAATCTCCGTATATATTTCCGGAGTCAGACACAGACGCTCACTCAGTATGGATTTGACCGTAATACAAAAGGCAGAAAAACGGTACTGTATCAGAAGCGTACAGCTGTATACAGTGTAGGGGAAAATTTAAATATCCGTATATATTTCCGGAGTCACACACAGACGCTCATTCAGTATGGATTTGACCAGAATACAAAAAGCAGAAAAACAGTACTGTATCAGTAGCATACAGCTGTGTTATGTTTCGGTAACTGAGGAGAAATTGCAAAAATAGCCAGAGTAGTAATACACCATTGAGGCTGGATACTATTGGATTGCAGTACCCTAAACTAACCGCCACACTAGAAGTAGCCGTGGAGCGTACCTACAGTGATCCTAAACGCCTCGTCAAATCCGAAGAGATAACTACACCTAAAGGCAGAAAGATGAATTCTATCTGCCCTGGGGCATAACCCCCAAAGAAATAGGAAGCCCCCAAACATGTAATTTCGGTTAGACAAGAAGAAAATACGGACACAGACAGAAAATAGAATGAACAAACACTGGGGCCCAATCTGTCTAGATAGAAAAGTATAGGAAAGAATTCTGACTGCAACCCAAAAAAAACCGTGACAAAAATACCAACACTTCTGATTAACAAAAAAACCTGAGATCACACGATCTCTACCACCTAAATCAGATCTCTGGTGTAACACACAGTATCTCAGCAAACAAAAAGTGACAAAGGAACAGAGCAAAAGTGCAAACACAAAATGAGCAAAATTGCAGCGCCAGACCCCAAAAGGGGACCAGGCTGAAGTCCACTGCAAGCAGCAAACCAGCAAGGAAAATCCAACCAGAGGAAAAAAAACAGCAAATCACTTATCTGAATGAGAGCAGGATTGCAAGCTGAGCTCCAAGCAAGACCAGGAAGAACAATTGATTACCGACAAGGCTGAAGGGAGCTCAGGTCACTTATATCAGACCATTCAGAGCCAACTGAAGGCCATTCAGTAATTAGTTCATTACCCTCAGCAACCACCGGAGTGAGCCCCAGCTCAGAAGTCACCTCCAGAATATTCATAACAGTACCCCCCCTTGAGGAGGGGTCACCGAATCCTCACCTGCGCAACCAGGCCGATCAGGATGAGCTCGATGACAGGAGCGGATCAGTCTCCCAGCATGGATGTCAGAAGCAAACACCCAAGAATTGTCCTCCTGACCATAACCTCTCCACTTAACCAAATACTGGAGTTTCTGTCTAGCAAAACGAGAATCCAATATTTTCTCAACCACATACTCCAAATTGCCCTCAATCAAAACAGGGTCAGGAGGCGCAGCCATAGGAACCACTGGCTCGACAAACCTCTTCAGTAGGGACTTGTGGAACACGTTATGGATCTTAATTGTCCCTGGAAGAAGCAAACAGAAGGAAACCGGATCAATAATTTTCTTATAAGGTCCAATGAACCTTGGCTAAAATTTTGGAGATGCAACCTTCATAGGGATATTTCTTGAGGACAAACAGTAGGCAAACAGCTGGGTCATCTCTTGAGAGAGAGACAACCTCTCCACTACCTGATCCCAAATCTGCTGCATACGCTCCACACTACAGTCAACCCCGGACAGACAGAAACCTCCGCCTGTCCTGAAGAAAATCGAGGGTGAAACCCGGAATTGCAGAAAAATTGAGACATCAAGGTGGCAGAGCTAGCCCTATTATTAAGAGCAAACTCAGCCAAAGGCAAAAAAGAGACCCAGTCATCTTGATCAGCAGACACAAAACATCTCAAATTAGTCTCCTAGGTCTGGTTTGTTCTCTCGGTTTGTCCATTGGTCTGAGGGTGAAATGCAGAGGAGAAAGATAACTGAACACCAAGTTTAGAACAAAATGTCTCCAAAACTGGAAACAAACTGGACTCCTCTGTCAGACACAATGTTCTCCGGAATGCCATGTAACCGAACCACGTGCTGAAAACACAAAGGCACCAATTCGGAGGAGGAAGGCAACTTAGGTAATGGCACAAGATGTATCATCTTGGAAAATCTATCACAGATTACCCAGATAACGGTCATTCTCTGAGAGACAGGGAGGTCGGAAATAAAATCCATAGAAATATGGGTCCATGGCCTCTGGGTACAGGTAATGGCATTAACAAACCACTAAAACGAGAGCAAGGCTTGGAACGAGAGCAAGTCCCACAGGACTGCACAAAGTCCCTGACATCACGAGACAAAGTAGGCCACCAAAAGGACTGACTCACCAAGTCTCTGGTACCAAAAATCCCGGGATGACCAGCCAACGCGGAACAACGAATCTCAGACATCACACTCTTCTTCCACTGGTCTGGGACAAACAATTTCCGAACATGGCAGCGCTCATGTTTATCCTCCTGACACCCTCCAGAGCCAGTCTCAAATTGGGCAAGATGGCGGTGTCATGTGTGCATCGCCACGAAGATCGTCGCGGTTGCACATTCTGACTTCTCACAGCTGAGTTGCTGTTTCTTTGTGTTTGGCAGTTAGGGAGTTAATTCTGTCTGTGCTCAGTTCTGGGACTGGGTGCAGTTTCTCCGCTGCAATTAATTATTTGTTGATTGGTTTCCTTTAAATCTCTGGTTGTCTGTGTTGGGAGTTGCCAGTGAAATTCTTCATGCAGACCACAGATAGGATTGTATCTGTATAGACTTAAGTTAAAGAGCTCCTTAGTTGTTTTAAGCTCACCTTGCTTAGAGTTTAATATCCCAGATCATTTATGTTCCTTCTGTGTTTGAGTGTGTATGCAAGTCTGTGTTTTCTCCAGTCTGTCTTATATGTCTAATCTGTGTATTTAGCAGAGATCAGCCCATATCCCTTTGGTGGTAATCAGAATCCTTCTTAGGACTGATTACAGGGTTCAGGGACTGATAGGAGACAGGGTTAGGCTGGAGACTTGGACCTCTGAACCATTATCAGTACCTCCAAGGTGAGGGATTAGTTAGGACCCCAGTTTAGGGTCAGGTTAGACCCCGGTCCTCCTCTTTCCTGTACAGTGTATCAAGTCCTCAAGATTAACCCTGAGTTCAACGGATATCGTGTCAGGTAAATCTATTCTATATTTACATGCTGATGTTGCTAATCTATATGTTGTATAGAGTGTTGTTCTTTTAAGAATAGTTTACTGACATCGTACACATATCATAAGACCGCGTGACATTTTCACTGGCCCATAAAATTATTCCCAGTTGCCATGGATCCAGTAGCCCAGCTGGCTCTGCAGTTGCAGGGATTATCCATGGAGCTGACGGACATTAAGTCCAAAGTTTTGTCTCCCTCGGAGCAAACCAGATTTGAACCTAAAGTAGCTCTCCCGGACAGGTTCACTGGTGGGCGAGACAAATTTTTTACCTTCAGGGAAGCATGTAAATTGTATTTTCGGCTTCGGCCTCGATCATCAGGGAGTGAAGAGCAGAGAGTGGGAATTGTTATCTCGCTCCTACAAGGGGACCCTCAATCCTGGGCCTTCTCCCTTCCTCCGGGATCCCCGACTCTACAGTCAGTAGATCGATTTTTTACTGCCCTGGGTTTGGTATATGATGACCCAGATCGGGTCTCTCTTGCTGAGACAAAATTACGTAAGATACAGCAGGGAGATCGTCCGGCGGAGGAATTTGCTTCTGAGTTCCGTAGATGGGCCACAGATACTCAGTGGAATGACCCAGCTCTTAGAAGCCAGTTTTGTCATGGGCTTTCTGACAAATTAAAGGATGTTTTGGCTCAGTATGATTCTCCTCCATCACTGGAGGCTGCTATGGCCCTAGCTATCCGTACTGATAGACGGCTCCGGGAGAGGTGCGAGGTAACTCCGCCCCTGTTGTTACTCCACCTACTACTAAAGTCCCTTATGTTGAGGTTCCCCTTGTCTGTTCGGAGGAGCCTATGCAGTTGGGAGGGACATCATTTCGTAGGAGGGGATTGGCGGTACGCGCAGGACTAGAAGGTGTTTTCTTCTGCGGGAAAGAGGGACATTTTGTTGGGGATGTCCATCCCGTGCCTTGTTGAGCAAAAAGTCGCCGGAAAACTGTTAATCCCAGGTTGTGTGGTGGACGACAACCTGGGAGTATGTATTTCGTCCGCTAGTTCTTCTCAGTTCCTTGTACCAGTGGAGGTGGTGGTTGGTACGAGAGTGGAGAGATTTTCTGTTCTTCTTGATAGTGGGTCCGGGGCTAATCTGGTTGACGCTCAGTTTGCTCAGGCTCAAGGTATGCATCTGAGTGTATTGGTCAAACCGATCCCTATATTCTCCATTGACGCCAGGCCTCTCGGCCAAGGTAGCTTTGTTCATGAGGTTCATAACATTGACCTTCGGGTAGGGGCAATACATAGGGAACTATTATCTTGTTATGTGTTGGAGGGTCTACCTACTCCTATTGTGTTGGGACTTCCTTGGTTGGTTAAACATAACCCTGTGATTAATTGGCAGTCCAGAGATATAAGCCAATGGGGTGAGTTTTGCAAAAGTAACTGCATGAACACAGTCATCAGTGCGGTCGTGCCTAGTACTTTGCCTCCTTTTTTGGAGGACTTTGGGGATGTGTTCTCTGAGGAGGGGTGTCAGGAGTTGCCTCCTCATCGCGTGTATGACTGCTCTATTAATTTACTTCCTGATGCTAAGTTACCTAAAGCTAGGTTATATAACCTTTCTGGTCCTGAGAGGCAGGCTATGAAAGATTATATTTCGGAAAGTCTGGCCAAAGGGCATATTAGACCTTCATCTTCCCCAGTGGCCGCGGGGTTCTTCTTTGTGAAGAAAAAAGATGGAGGCCTACGCCCTTGCTTGGATTTCCGCGAACTTAATCGGATTACTGTTCGAGATCCGTATCCACTCCCTCTGATTCCTGATCTCTTCAATCAAATTGTTGGCGCCAAATGGTTCTCTAAATTGGATCTCAGGGGGGCGTATAATCTGATTAGGATAAAAGGGGGATGAGTGGAAAACGGCGTTTAACACGCCGGAGGGACATTATGAGAACCTTGTCATGCCTTTTGGTCTGACTACTGCACCAGCAGTATTCCAACATTTTGTTAATGACATTTTTCGTCATCTGGTGGGGCTGTTTGTGGTCGTATATTTGGATGACATTTTAATTTACTCACCAGATCTTGTGTCTCACCAGGAGCATGTGAGACAGGTGTTGCAGATCTTGCGAGACAATAAACTATACGCCAAACTGGAAAAGTGTGTATTCGCCGTACAGGAACTTCAGTTTTTGGGTTTCTTGGTGTCAGCCTCCGGTTTCCGTATGGACCCTGAAAAGGTGAGAGCAGTGCTTGAATGGGATCAGCCAGAGGATCTTAAGGCTCTGCAGCGTTTTCTGGGGTTTGCTAACTACTACCGGAAATTTATTTGTAATTTCTCATCTGTTGTCAAACCTCTCACTGACATGACAAGAAAAGGGACGGATTTTTCTAAATGGTCGGACAAAGCTTGCCAAGCTTTTTCCTCTTTGAAAAAATGTTTTGCTTCGGCACCCGTTCTCATCCAACCAGATGCATCACAGCCGTTCGTTGTGGAGGTGGACGCGTCTGACGTAGGGGTGGGTGCAATATTGTCCCAGGGTCCGTCCCCTGGTAAATGGCATCCGTGCGCTTTCTTTTCTAAAAAATTGTCGTCCGCCGAAAGGAATTATGATATCGGCAATAGGGAACTTTTGGCCATTAAGTTGGCTTTTGAAGAATGGCGTCACTTTTTGGAGGGGGCAGTCCACCCGGTCACCGTCATTACTGATCACAAGAACCTGCTGTATTTGGAATCTGCTAAGCGTCTGAATTCCAGACAAGCTCGATGGTCGTTGTTTTTTACCAGGTTTAATTTTGTTGTCACTTATCGCCCTGGATCTAAGAATGTTAAGGCGGATGCCTTGTCTCGCAGTTTCCCAGGGGCCGGGAAAATGGATGACCCGATTCCTATCCTTCAGGAGGGGGTGGTAGTGTCGGCTGTATGTTCTGAGCTTGAGGAGGAGGTGTTAGAGGCTCAGGGGGACGCCCCTGCAGGACCTCCAGGGAGACTGTTTGTCCCAAATCAGTTGAGACAAAAGGTTATTGAGGCACATCATAATTCTGCTTTAGCAGGACATCCAGGGAGTAAGGCTACTTTAGATCTCCTTTCTCGCCGGTTTTGGTGGCCTAACGTTAATAAAGATGTTTTAACTTTTGTCGCGTCCTGTGGGGTTTGTGCTCGCTCTAAGACCCCTCATACCCGTCCGTCTGGGACCCTCTTACCCTTGAAACTTCCGGAGCGTCCATGGACTCATTTGTCTATGGACTTCATCACGGACCTTCCTCAGTCGTCAGGGAAGACTGTCATACTGGTGGTTGTTGACAGGTTCAGTAAGATGGCACATTTCATTGCTCTTCCTGCCCTCCCTAATGCTAAAACTCTGGCGCAGGTGTTCATTGGGGAGATTGTGAGACTTCATGGGTTGCCTTCTGATGTGGTGTCAGATAGGGGGTCTCAGTTTGTGTCCAAGTTTTGGAGGGCATTTTGTTTACGTCGGGGGATGCAATTGTCATTTTCCTCGGCTTTTCATCCGCAGACCAATGGTCAGACAGAGCGTCTGAATCAAAGCCTAGAGACTTATCTTCGGTGTTTTGTCTCAGAGAACCAGGAGGACTGGTCTTCTTTCTTGCCTCTGGCAGAGTTCGCTCTTAACAACAGGCGGAGCGAGTCCACTGGTAAGTCCCGTTTTTTGGGGCATATGGTTTTCATCCCCAGTTTTGTACATTCAATGGGGGGGGCCCTTCTGGGGTTCCTGAGGAGGAGCGTTTCTCGTCGTCACTTGCTTCAGTGTGGAGAGGTGTATTGAATAATCTGAGTGCTATGGGGAACCGTTATAAACGTATGGCTGATAGGAGGAGAGTTTCTGGTCCAGATCTTAATGTGAACGATCTGGTATGGTTGTCTACCAGGAATATAAAACTTAAAGTTCCCTCCTGGAAGCTGGGCCCAGATTCATCGGGCCGTACAGGATCAGTTCCATAATTAATCCTGTGGCATTTCGTCTGGACCTCCCTCCTACGTTTAAAATCCACAATGTGTTCCACAAGTCATTACTTAAGAGGTACGTGGCACCAGTCATACCATCACCTCTACCTCCTCCTCCAGTGGTGGTCAATGGTAACTTGGAGTTTCAAGTGTCAAAGATCATTGACTCACGTCTGAATCGCCGGTCCCTTCAGTACTTGGTGCATTGGAAGGGGTATGGTCCAGAGGAGAGGACGTGGGTTCCTGCGTCTGACATTAACGCAGATCGTTTGGTGCGGACCTTCCACAGAACTCACCCGGGCAAACCTGGCCCTGAGGGTCCGGAGGCCCCTCGTAGAAGGGGGGGTACTGTCATGTGTGCATCGCCACGAAGATCGTCGCGGTTGCACATTCTGACTTCTCACAGCTGAGTTGCTGTTTCTTTGTGTTTGGCAGTTAGGGAGTTAATTCTGTCTGTGCTCAGTTCTGAGACTGGGTGCAGTTTTCTCCCGGCTGCAATTAATTATTTGTTGATTGGTTTCCTTTAAATCTCTGGTTGTCTGTGTTGGGAGTTGCCAGTGAAATTCTTCATGCAGGCCACAGATAGGATTGTATCTGTATAGACTTAAGTTAAAGAGCTCCTTAGTTGTTTTAAGCTCACCTTGCTTAGAGTTTAATATCCCAGATCATTTATGTTCCTTCTGTGTTTGAGTGTGTATGCAAGTCTGTGTTTTCTCCAGTCTGTCTTATATGTCTAATCTGTGTATTTAGCAGAGATCACCCCATATCCCTTTGGTGGTAATCAGAATCCTTCTTAGGACTGATTACAGGGTTCAGGGACTGATAGGAGACAGGGTTAGGCTGGAGACTTGGACCTCTGAACCATTATCAGTACCTCCAAGGTGAGGGATTAGTTAGGACCCCAGTTTAGGGTCAGGTTAGACCCCCGGTCCTCCTCTTTCCTGTTACAGTGTATCAAGTCCTCAAGATTAACCCTGAGTTCAACGGATATCGTGTCAGGTAAATCTATTCTATATTTACATGCTGATGTTGCTAATCTATATGTTGTACAGAGTGTTGTTCTTTTAAGAATAGTTTACTGACATCGTACACATATCATAAGACCGCGTGACAGGCGGAAAGAACTACACCCTCTTTCAAATAACAGCAGGATCAGATAACTCAGGAGAATCCGCAAAAAAACTCCTCGAGAGGGCATCCGCCTTAACATTCTAAGTGCCGGAAGAAAAGAAACCACAAAATTAAAAGGTGTGAAAAACAAGGCCACCTGGCCTGTCTAGGATTCAGTCGCTTGGCTGATTCGAGATAAACCAGGTTCTTATGGTCCGTGAGGACCACCTCCTGATGTTTGGCTCCTTCCAGCCAGTGTCTCCACTCTTCAAAGGCCCACTTCATGGCCAATAACTTTCGATTACCCACGTCATAATTACATTCAGTTGGAGAAAATTTTCGAGAGAAAAAGGCACAGGGGTTACTCTTAGAGGTCTCTGGATCGCTTTGGGACAACACCGTACCTGCCCTAATCTGAGGCATCAACCTCCACCTGAAACGGCAGAGAAACATCAGGCTACTGTAGAACTGGAGCAGAAATGAATCTCTGCTTAAGTTCCTGAAATGCTGAAACTGCCTCAGGAGGCCAATTCACCACATCTGTACCCTTTTTGGTCAAATCAGTCAATGGTTTAACAATACCGGAGAAATTACCAATAAATTTACGATAAATATTGGCAAAACCCAAAAATCTCTGAAGAGCCTTCAATGAAGTAGGTTGAACACAATCACAGATGGCTTGAACCTTGACCGGGTCCATTTCAATAACAGACGGAGACAAAATGAATCCCAGAAATTAGACCTTCTGTACGCCAAAAAGACACTTTGATCCCTTCACATACAGTGCATTCTCTCTCAAAATCTGAAACACAGTCCGTACATGTTTCACATGAGAGTCCCAGTCGTTGGAAAAAATAAAGATATCATCCAAATAAACAATCAGAAATTTATCCACAAAATCCCTGAAAATATCATTCATGAAGGATTGGAAGATGGAAGGGCATTAGTAAGCCCAAAAGGCATCACTAAGTACTCAAAATGCCCCTCTGGGGTATTAAACGCCGTCTTGCATTCATCCCCGTGCTTAATGCGAATAAGGTTATACGACCCCCTGAGGTCAAGCTTGGTAAACCAACTAGCACTTTTCACTCGGAAAATAGGTCAGAAATCAAAGGTAACGGATATTGATATTTAACAGTGATCTTATTCAGGAGGCGATAATCAATACACGGCTTCAATGAACCATCCTTTTTGGCCACAAAGAAAAAAACGGCACCCAAGTTTGAAGAAGAATGGTCTGATATGACCCTTCTCCAAAGACTCCTTGATATAAGATCGCATAGCATCGTGTTCAAGTACAGATAAATTAAAAAGGCGACATTTAAGAAATTTACCACCAGGCACTAACTCAATAGCACAATCATAGCTCCTGTGAGGAGGTAAGGATGCAGACTTACTCTCACTAAACACATCAGAAAAATCAGTCAAAAAGTCAGGGACATCCTGAGACTGGGGAGAGGCATAAAAATAGGAGTGTCAGTATTAACACATTGGCAACCCCAACTGGTCACAGAGATAGATTTCAAATCCAAAACAGGATTTGAGTCTGTAACCAAGGGAAACCCAGTACAATAATGTCATAAAGATTATGCAACATCAGAAATTTGCAGCTCTCCTGATGATCTAGTTCAACCCTCATTATCACCTGAGTAGAAAACTGGGGTTTACTCTCCGCCAAAGGGGTAGAATCAATGCCAAGTAAAGGAATAGACTTCCGCAGGGGTATCATAGGAAACCCACAACGTTTGGCAAAGTCAAAATCCATCAGGTTAATAGCTGCTCCTGAATCAACAAAAGCCTGAGCCGAAAATGTCAGGGAGCAAATCAGGGTAACAGTCAACAGAAATTTAGTCTGAACGCTACCCAAGACAACTGAGCGCGCAAAACGTCTTACCCGCTTAGGGCAGATGGAAATAGCATGAGAGGCGTCACCACAGTAGAAACATAACCCATTGCGCTTTCGAAACTCATGATGCTGAGCCCCAGAAGTCACTCCATCACACTGCATGGGCTCAGGAGCTGGCTCACTAGCCAACCCTATCTCAAGCATACCTCTGCGCTCACACAAACGTCTGTCAATTTGAATAGTCAAAGACATAGAATCATTGAGACCAGAGGGAACAGGGAATCCCAACATAACGTCCTTTACATTTTCTGACAGACCCTTCCGAAAAAGGGCTGCATAAGCATAATCATTCCATTTGGTCAGGACTGCCCACTTTCGGAATTTCTGACAGTATAGCTCAGCGTCTTCACGACCCTGATTTAATGCCAACAAGGTCTTTTTAGCTTGATCAGTGACATTAGGTTCAACGTACAATAACGCCAGAGCCTGAAAAAATACATCAACATCACTCAAAACAAGATCCCCAGGTGTCAGGGAAAAAGCTCAATCCTGAGGGTCGCCGCGCAGCAGAGATATAACAATTTGAACCTGCTGTGCTGCGTTCCCTGAGGACTTAGGCTTCAAGGCAAAAAACAACTTACAGTTATTTTTGAAATTCAGAAATTTAGACCGATCCCTCAAAAATAAATTTGGTATGGGGATCCTAGGTTCCACAACCGGCAACCTAGCAAGATAGTTAGCAATACTCTGAACCTCAGTGGCAAGCCACTCCACACGGCCAGACAACTGTGCAAACTCCATTGAGGAAAAAAAAATTCCTCCTCAGTACCCAGAGAAAAAGGGAAAAAAATGCAACAAACAGAAAAAAAAAAAATTCTGACAACTCCCTTTTCTTTTTCCTTTTTTACTAATTTTCCCTTGTTGAGTACTATATAACTTTCAGTTTGGCCGGTAATATTGTTATGTTTCGGTAGCTGAGGAGAAATTGCAAAAATCGCCAAAGTAGTAATACACCAAAGAGGCTGGAAACTATTGGATTGCAGTACCCTAAACTAACTGCCACACTAAAAGTAGCCGTGGAGCGTACCTACAGTGTTCCTAGACGCCTCGTCACAGCCGTAAAGATAACTACACCTAAAGGCAGAAAGATGAAAGCTATCTGCCCCGGAGCATAACCCCCAAAGAAATAGGAAGCTCCCAAACATGTAATTTTGATTAGACAAGAAGGAAATACGGACACAGACAGAAAATAGAATGAGCAAACGCTGGGGCCCAATCTGTCTAGATAGAAAAGTATAGGAAAGAATTCTGACTGCAACCCAAAAAAATCCTGACAAAAATACCAACACTTCTGATTAACAAAAAACCTGAGATCACACGATCTCTACCACCTAAATCAGATCTCTTGTGTAACACAAAGCAACTCAGCAAACAAAAAATGACAAAGGAACAGAGCAAAAGTGCAAACACAAAATGAGCACAATTGCAGCGCCAGACCCCAAAAGGGGACCAGGCTGAAGTCCACTGCAAGCAGCAAACCAGCAAGGAAAATCTAACCAGAGGTAAAAAACAGCAAATCACTTATCTGAATGAGAGCAGGAATGCAAGCTGAGCTCCAAGCAAGACCATGAAGAACAATTGATTACCGGCAAGGCTGAAGGGAACTCAGGTCACTTATATCAGACCATTCAGAGCCAGCTGAAGGCCATTCAGTAATTAGTTCATTACCATCAGCAACCACGGGAGTGAGCCCCAGCTCAGAAGTCGCCTCCAGAGTATTCACAACACAGCTGTGTGCGGAACACAGCTGTGTATGGTGAAGGGGAAAATTTAAATCACGGTATTTATTTCCAGAGTCACACACAGACTCTCTCTCAGTATGGATTTGACCGTAATACAAAAAGCAGAAAAACGGTACTGTATCAGAAGCATACAGCTGTATACAGTGTAGGGGAACATGTAAATCTCCATATATATTTCCGGAGTCACACACAGATAATCAGTATGTATTTGTCCGTGATACCAGCCGGTACATGGTAGTGTGTGAGGAGCGTACAGCTCTATATGGTGTGTGAAAAAATGAACGCTCGGTAACTGTGCAGAAGAAAAGAATAAAAGTATTAGTGCTGTGTAAAAAGCAGTCTGCACAGTAGTGTTCACACAGTAATACAGCTATCAGGCAGCCTAATAACCAGCGCTGCTGCACACAAGAAAATCCTCCCCTGTCACTGCACACTAACTGTACAGCACAATTGCTATCAGCACAAGCACATAAGAACTTCTCTTTCCAGCCCTAACTCTCTCCCTACTGATAAACATCAAGCAACCTCTCCCTACTGTTAAGATCGTCAGAAGTAAAATGGAGGTCGGCGGTCAGGGCTTTTATAGACACTATGATGCCCCCCAAAGCAAGCCAATCACTGCAATGCCCTTCTCTAAGATGGTGGTGGACGCTGCCCATGTCATCTCGTTGCCCAGTGTACGTCCTTGTTCATTGGCTGATAAAAGGCACCTGCAAGCATTATGGGAAAACCGACTTTGGCGCTTGTTTTGCCAAACGCATGGCCGACTTCACGCTATGGTCAGGTTTCGCTCGGCGAAACTCGACTTTGGCGAAAGTCGGCGACTTATGAATCTGACCGACCTGTTTCGCTCAACTCTTATCTTCAGAATAAAACCTTCGGCATTTCTGATGTACACTATGACTACAACTAAGGGTAAAGTGTATGCCAGTAATGTATAAGCTTTTATCCACTTGATGGATCCTCCTGTATTTAAATAAATTTCTAATAAAAATATGGTGGCGCTATAGAGTTCAAGTCTTCTTTTTCTCTGAAGAGGCAATTTGCATAATAAAAATATGAATTTCAACAATGGAAATGCCGGAAAATCCTTTTTTCTTCTTCTTTTCATTAATTAGTGATAGCTTTTTCCTTTTAACTCTTAGTATGGCTCATCATTATATATTCTTTATGAAAGTCACTTTGCATCTACAAAACACTTTTGACTTCTGCTGTAACACATTTAGATTCAATTACATTTTGAACCATAATAATAGCCCTTCAAAGATTGTGTATTAATTTGACATTGTTTCTAAGAATTCCACTTGTAATCATTTAACTACAATCTTTATTGCTTACTTCCAGAAGTTGAAAAAACAAAATTATTCACATTGTGTTTTCTCTACTAAAACTGTTTTTTTTAACTTATCAAAGTAATTTTACTGAACTACAAACCATGAGCTTTGTAGTTGATACCAATGGGAAAAGATGGTGGTTTAAGATGATATTTAAGATGTGCTTTAAAATAATTTAATTAGATGCGCCAATTCTGGCATTTAGCCTTGGCTCTTTCCACTTGCCCTGGTGTGTTGTAGACAGGGTAATGGTTTTGGGGTTCATGCCAGCTGTGTAATGTCGGCTGACATCAAGCCCAGGGGTTAGTAATGGAGAGGCGTCTATAAGACTCCCTCATTACTTACTCTGTAGTCAAAAGCAATAAACACGCACACACACACACACACACACCACACACACACACACAAAAGTCCTTTATTTGTACTAATCACTCCCCGACCCTCTTTACCCATTTATTACATGGCTGTGATGGAGCCAGAAGTGCCCACAGCCTTAAGCTTATTGATTGGCTGCATTGGAGCATTTCCACAAACTTTATTAGACTTCCAGACCTTAAAAGGAAACTGGACATACAGTAAGTAGTACGTGTTCGGGGTCCGGTACTGGACGAACCTCAAATTTTCCAGGTTAGATTCACTCATTCCTTCTGGTAATATTAATTTTGGTAGGCTTTTCAGTAATCATCATTGGCTTTTTTTAGCAAACACATTGATATAAATATATTTTTTAAATTTGCCAACTTCTTCCCTATAACCTGTAAGGTCTAAAATTATAGTTACTCTAGAAATTATCTCACCTATAAATGCTCCTATTTTTAGTTCCTTTTTTTTCTAAATCTACATCAAGCCGTACAGTGTTTCTGAACGTGATCCCAAGACAACTGTATCACTACAGTAAAAGAGGTGTGATCAAATATTGTCACAGGTGTGTCAGATGTGACAGACAAAAAAATAAAATGGAATGCAGGAAACTCTGGTCACAAGGGAGCGCAAAGGACACAGAAGAGGAGATTAAAAATTTTACTTGTTTATTTTATGACCGGAGTTTCCTGCATTCCATTTTATTTCCTCTCTTGAGGCAGGAGCTGCATCAGACCCCCATTATTTTATGTCCGTGTTGACCGCCGGCCTGGCGCTCTGTCAGCTTGTCTTCTTTGAATATAGATGTGGCAGACAGTCATTCTGGATCCAGCTGTAGAAGGTCATTGTGCCTGGCTCTGCAGACACCTTCTGGATCTTTTAAATCGGGAGAAAAAAAAGGGAGCAAATAGTTTCAAAATTTAAGACTTTATTGAAATATGTGTCACAGAAAAATATTAAAAACATTTGTTAGTAGCAAGAAAAGGTATGTCAAAAAGGATAAACAGGCAAGATGCACCAGAATCTAATTAACTCTACACAGGGATTATCTCACTCAATTAGCGTGCACATATATAAATTCTGAGTCAGTAGTCTCAGTCTGCACAGCAAAGCAATAGTGAGAGTTTCTCATCAGAACTAGGTCATTTGTACACAACGGCAGACCTCCACAAATATCAATTAGGAATTTAGGTGTTCCCAAAGAATAAGACATCTTAAGGGTATGCCACACTGAACAATATCGCTAACGGGATCGCTAAAAAACGTCACTATTTAGCGATCCCGTTAGCGATGTTGTTCAGTGCGGCAGCTTCCAGCGACGAGCTTCCTGCTGTGATCTCGCTCGTCGCTGGAATCGCTCCGGACCCTATTTTATCGTCGGCGCTCCCGCTGGGTAAGTATATATCGCTAGTGTGGCACCTTTTCTTAGCGATTTAGCGGTACTTTTGTACCGCTAAAGTCGTCAAGAAGTTCGCTAACGGCAATAGCGTCGTTAACTATATCGCTAAATGTGGCCGCACTTAAGCGATATAGAAACAATCCCGTTAGCGATCGCATTAGTATGAGTCGTTATCGTGATCGCTAGCGGGATTGTTTAGTGTGGCAGTACCTTTAGCCTGTGTGAAGAGGTGAAGTGCATTGCATCAACCGGTGTTTTCGATCCCGATGCAAGTTTCGCCTGGAAATGAATCCATTGCTTTCTCAAGGCGGGGTGATGGATCTTGTATCTCTGCTGTGGAGTGATATACTTCTGCCTCTAGGAGCTAGCGGTGATCTCCACCATCTGATGCTGATTAACACACCCTTGCTGGATGTTTAAATAGCTTAAGTCACTTCAGGAGGGCGCTGGTGATAGTTCTATTTTCCTCTGTCTTGTTGGAAGTACTAGTAGTCGACTAGTTCCTTCTTGGAGAATAGCTGGTGTGAACTCTTTGGTGTTTTCTCAAGATAAGAGTATACCCTTGTTTGTTAACTTATTTGTCTTTAGTTGTAGTGGGGGCTGACTAGTGGCCACCCTATCCCTACCTATCCATGGCCTATCACTAGGGGTAATCAGGGATCAGGCTCCTGCTCAGCGATAAGTGTGGAACCTATTTAGGGACATTAGGAGAGACTGGTTTTGTCAGTTCTGCCTAGGGGTCTCCAATCCCCCTTTCCTAGTGTTTGAGCTTTCCCACCCCTTTCCCATTGTTCTGTACCTAGCTTCTCATTCACCCAGCGTGACAAATATCCCCCCTTCGGCAATGTTCATCTTGTTTAATCATGGGCAAAAGGTCACTTTATGTGACATTCTTCAACCTAGTTGAGACAAAGAAGGTAGCAGCAGATAATACAGCTTAAAATATGTATGCTTCAGTCTTTTATGTCTGTCTGAGGGGCTACACTGCCCCTTGTTATTAGTTCTGGATGCTCACAAGAATGAGGCAGCTATTAGTATATGATGAATTAAGGGTTCTAGAAATGTGCTCTTTGGGAGAGTATCTAAAATGTGCCTACAGTTTTGTAGCTGGTGAACAAAGCCATAACCATAACAGGCTAATTAACGTCTGAAACATTAGTCAAAGTTATCTGAGCATACCAATCTCTAAGGGTGCCCAAACTTTTCCATTGTCCCATTGTCCTTTCTGAAATTTTTAAAATATAAACAATGACAATATATATGTGTTTTTGCCTAAAATACCAAGGAAATGTCATCTTTAAATTTGGGTCTTTTAGAGGTCATCTTCAACATGCTTATCTGCTAACAATAACAGAAATTTTGACCAGAGGAGGTAAAACTTTTACATGCCACTTTATATGTATTTATTGAGTTTGCATTTAAAATGGAATATGTCAGAGGGTTTTTGCTATTTAATCTGAGGATAGCATGAATTAATAGTTAGAACATAGAATTCAATGATGTCTATCGCACCCCTTTATGGTTCCACTACTCCCTTCATGTGAGGACGCTGGCATACTCACCGCCCTGGCTACAGCAGTGTCCTCATGATCCTCCTTCCCCTTTCCTGTGCACGGTGTACTGTGTTCCGCGCACATTGTAAAATGCCCCCAGCCACTTCTGGAAGGCATCTTCTATAAAATGCACACTCTCAAATAGGGAAGTGCCTGAGCAACCCCTACAGTTATTATTAGTGATGTAGTTGTGTGCAACTGTATGTTGCCAGGTCCCCCATTCATGCCGTCTCAGTTTCCAATGACCTTTTTCCTGAAATCCTCCTGCCTGAAGAACATATCCAATATGAAGATCAACCTTGAGAAGGTATCGCCTAGTTCCAGGTGGTCATAGGATGACAATGTCAAAGCTGAGGTTTTCCAGTCCATCTTCATTTCTTCCAATTGGAGCTATTCCTACCATACTAAAAGAGACTCAGCAAACTAAGGTCCCTGTTTCCAATTCCTCTCTGTTCTGTACCAATCATGACAAACAGGCATCCTGGGAAAAGAGGTTGTGAGAGTTCAGGATGAAGAATCTGGCTCCATCTTCTTGCAAAGAAGGCTTGAAGAAGAGGGAGCATAAAGGGGGTATTGTAATATCTATGCCCAGCACCCCCACATGGTACCATTCTTCCCCCATGCGGGGACACCAGCATACTCAACCCCCCAGCCGCTGCCGCTTACTCATGATCCCTTTTCTGTGCACTCCGTACTGTGTTCTGGCACCGTGCCTAATGTGCATGCATGTACTCTCATTCTCTTAAAGGAGCAGCAAGGTAAAATGCCCCAGCCACTGCTGGGATGCATCTTCTATAAAAGGCACCCTCCCCAATAGGGAGGTGCCTGAGCAACCCCTATAGTTATTCTTAGTGGTGTTAGTGTGTACAACTGTATGTTGCCAGGTCCCCATCCTTAGTTTGTTAAAGTTATTCCTGAATCCTGCATTCCTTTTTGTATAGTATAGTTTGTCTGTGTTCCTTTGACTGCTATGGTGATATCCTAATACTGAAACTGAGTTTGCAGTGTCCATATCCTATCTATTGGTCCCGGTAAACTACATGTGTGAACAAGAACAAGAATATCTTCAATATCCAAGTTGTCTGTACAGTCTTTTTAGTCTCGGTTTTCTACTAGTCAGTGACCATGGTCATGTCTCCCCATGTCAGCAAACCCCACGGCAGCTGTAAAACTGATGCCTGACTAGTAGTGGTACCTGGCGGCTACCTACAGCCCAGTCTTTCTCCACCATCAGGAGCTCAAGTGAACACAAGGTAGTCACTTAGGTATGCCCCTTCCTAGGCAGGCCCTGCACTGTGGCGCACTGGGTTCACAAACCACGTGCACCACCTACGGACGTGAAATGTCACTTATAAAGCTGTCTGCTGTTGTGTACAAACAATTAAGTTTTTATTAGTAGGAGATTATCATTGCCAGATCTGCTGCGCACTCAACTACTAATAAGCACACTACCCAAACCCATCTCCTTACAAAAAGGAGTGGGTCACGCTTCAGTTACCAATATAAACACACTGATCATATTAGAGCTGTAAACTCCCCATGAATCTAGAAGTGTGATATAAACACATCTTAATCTTAAAAATTAAATTTTATTCAAAACATATAGAACAAAGTAAATACTTAAGATACCCCAAACCTTCTACAATAACATGGAGTTTAGTAAATAAGCTATAGCAGGGAAGAAATCATTGATACCAATTGCAAGTGACATCACATGTGAAAAATAGCTCATATACAAGTCCAAATATTAAAATTGCATAAAGATAGGATTCTCTCCATCCTCACAGTCTGAACACTTTTGGTACAAAAGTGCATATATGTAAATGGAAAATCCTAATATTGCATCATGCCCAATGGCCTAAATAAATCCATATACATAAGCACCCAAAAAGAGAGTTAGTTGCTCTATTATCAGATCCTACATATATATATCAGTGAGAGGACCTCAATTTGCACAATACCACATAGCCTGGATAAGTCTACCTGCATGGGATTTGAGAAAATTAGGTACTTTCATTAATCAGACTCAATTTCATAAGTAACCAATCCAGATAAATCAGTCTATAGTGTATCATTAAGTTAGCTGAAAATCCCTTGTTCAACACATATTACCTTCTTCCCAGCTGTTACATCAATGACTGCCGAGTGACTTCACTAGATCTCCATACCCCGACGCGCGTTTCGCTAATGACGCTTCTTCCTGGGGACACTCAACTACTAGTCTGACTCAGCCCCCTCCTGTGATAAAAATACACACACAGTCAATCAACCCTGGGAAAGGAGGTCTAGTTGCACGGTTTAAAAAATAGAATTTTTAATAAAGCATATATATATATATATATATATATATATATATTAAAAATTAGACCAACAATTCAAGCAAGAAAACAATAAGTAGCGTGTTGTAATAGAAAAAATATCTAGGCATAAATTAGATTAGCATATATCATGGAGGCAAAGTAATAACAGTAGGTCCGTACGAGACTAGGTTCTGGTCAATTTGTAAGTATGCCCTTAAGGCAATCTATGGAGACTTTGCTCTTTTCTTTATTGTTGTCACTTGACTCTTATAGACATTGATCGTATGGATGGCTAGACTTAGATACAAAATAGCATTGCTCTCACTATAACCATTTGAGACTGTCATGCCCAGATCAAATATTATTATTATTAATTATTATTATAGCACCAATTATTTCATGGCACTTTACATGTGAGGAAGGGTATACATAATAAAAACAAGTACAGTAATCTTAACCCCTTAGTGACAGAGCCATTTTGCAGCTTAATGACCAGGCCAATTTTTACAATTCTGACCACTGTTAATTTATGAGGCTATAACTCTGGAACGCTTTAATGAATCCAGCTGATTCTGAGATTGTTTTTTCATGACATATTGTACTTCACGTTAGTGGTAAAAATTTTTTATATGACTTGCATTTATTTATGAAATAAATGGAAATATGGCGAAAATTTTGAAAATTTAGCAATTTTCAAACTTTAAATTTTTATGCCCTTAAATCAGAAAGATATGTCACACAAATTTCTTAATAAATAACATTTCCCACAAGTCTACTTTATATTAGCGCAATTTTGGGAACAAATTTTTTTTTGTTACGAAGTTATAAGGGTTAAAAGTTGACCAGCGATTTCTCATTTTTACAACATCATTTTTTTTAGGGACCACATCACATTTGAAGTCACTTTGAGGGGTCTATATGATAGTAAATACCCAAAAGTGACACCATTATAAAAACTGCACCCCTCAAGGTGCTCAAAACCACATTCAACTAGTTTATTAACCCTTTATGTGCTTCACAGGAACAGAAGCAATGTGGAAGGAAAAAATTAACATTTAACTTTTTTTGCAAAAATTTTACTTCAGAACCAATTTTTTTTATTTTCACAAGTGTTAAAAGAGAAAATGAACGACAAAATTTGTTGTGCAATTTCTCCTGAATACACCGATACCCCATATGTGGGGGTAAACCACTTTTTGGGCGCACAGCAGAGGTCACAAGGAAAGGAGCGCCGTTTGACTTTTTCAATGCAGAATTGGCTGGACGCCATGTCGCGTTTAGAGAGCCCCTGATGTGCCTAAACAGTGGAAACCCCCAACAAGTAACCCCTTTTTGGAAACTAGACCCCTTAAGGAACTTATCTAGATGTGTAGTGAGCACTTTGAACCTCCAAGTGCTTCACAGAAGTTTATAACATAGAGCCGTGAAAATAAAAAATCATTTTTTTCCTCAAAAATGATTTTTTTAGCCTGCTATTTTATTATTTTCCCAAGGGTAACAGGAGAAATTGGACCTCAAGAGTTGTTGTGCAATTTTTCCTGCGTACGCTGATACCCCATATGTTGGGGTAAACCACTGTTTGGGTGCACAGCAGGGCTCGGAAGAGAGGGAGAGCCATTTGACTTTTTGAATGCCACGTCGTGTTTGGAGACCCCCTGATGTGCCTAAATAGTGGAAACCCCTCAATTCTAGCTCCAACCCTAACCCTAACACATCCCTAACCCTAATCCCAACACTAACCCTAATCCTAACCCTAATTCCAACCCTAATTGTATCCCTAACCCTAATTGTATACCTAACCCTAATTGTATCCCTAACCCTCATTGTAACCCTAATTGTAACCCTAACCCTAGCCCTAACCCCAACCCTAACCCTAGCCCTAACCCTAACCCTAATGGAAAAATGAAAATAAATACAATTTCTTTATTTTATTATATGTCGCTAGCTAAGGGGGTGATAAAGGGGGGTGGTGTATCTAATTTTTTTTATTTTGATCACTGTGATAGTTTGTCACATTGATCAAAATGTACTTTCACTTTATGAATGAACCTGCTGGCAGGCAGATTCGGCGGGCTCACTGCGCATGCGCCCGCCATTTTCTTTTACAGGATGAAGACGCTGGGAGGTCAGGAGCTGAGGGAGAACAGAGGGGACACTGGGAGGTTCCCGGGGGTGATTGGGGGTACCGGGGACCCTATTTCTCTCCGCTCTGATGTGCGATCACATCAGAGGGGAGAGAAATCACATGCATGATCTGGGCTTTTTTTTCTTTTGCGATCGCCGTT
>JARQOD010000001.1:897505881-897598861 GCA_033576555.1 Oophaga sylvatica
CTGGACATTGAAAAGAACTGTCCCTCCTGCCCACCGACTAACAAGCGACTGAGTCTGGGTGATCATCGTGGAGGTCACTCAGACTCTCAGGTACCCTTTCCTTCATTTTCTAAGATACTGTTAAAGGTGGAACTTGGTGTGAAGAACTGCTTTTTCCTTACTTCAGCTTTTGTGGACTGTGGGTCATCCTTGAACCTGATTGACTCTAAGCTGGTGGCCAGCTGTAGATTAGGGACAGTTAGGTTGGAGACTCCTATAAAAATAATGGCCATTTATTCTACACCTCTCACCAAGGACGGTGTCCATTTTGTCTCTGAAGAATTCACCCTCAGGGTGGGGGCCCTTCACCAGGAGCGTATGTCATGTTTTGTTTTGGATAACCTCTCTGCTGGCCTGGTGTTAGGGTTTCCATGGTTGCAACGGCATAACCCGATTATTGACTGGGATTCCCGTGATATTGTTAAATGGGGATCTAATTGTTCTGAAAGATGTCTTGCTACTGTGTCTGTGTCGTCCGTTGGTCTGGAAGGTATTCCGGAGTACCTGAAGGACTATGCGGACGTTTTCTCTGAAAAAGAGGCTGAAGTTTTACCACCACACCGCCCATTTGATTGTGCCATTGACCTGGTTCCAGGTACTAAATTGCCCAAGGCCCGCTTGTATAACCTCTCGGGTCCCGAGCGGGCTGCTATGAAAGAATACATTTCCGAGAGCCTTCGTAAGGGACACATTCGTCCTTCTGTTTCCCCCATGGCGGCGGGGTTCTTTTTCGTTAAGAAAAAAGACGGTGGTTTGCGCCCATGCCTCGATTTTCGAGAGTTAAATAAGATAACTGTGAGAAATACTTACCCCTCCCACTTATTCCTGATTTGTACAACCAGTTGTCTGGGGCTAAGTGGTTTTCGAAATTGGATCTGCGGGGGGCATATAACCTTATCCGGGTCCGAGAGGGGGATGAGTGGAAGACTGCTTTTCTCACTACTGAAGGGTTGTTTGAAAACTTGGTCATGCCTTTCGGTCTGACCAACGCACCAGCAGTCTTCCAAAATTTTATTAATCATGTGTTCTCTGACTTTATTGGGCGTTTTATGGTTGTGTATTTGGATGACATTCTTATCTACTCTCCTGATAAACAAACTCACAATGATCATCTTCGGGCAGTTCTCCAAAGGCTCTGGGAGAACTGTCTCTTTGCTAAGCTAGAGAAATGTTCATTCTTCGTTCAGGAACTGTCATTTCTTAGGTTCATTGTGTCTGCTGAGGGTATCGCATGGATCCTAATAAGGTGCAGGCCATTGTTGATTGGGTACAACCTCGTGATTTGAAGGCTCTGCAGCGTTTCTTAGGATTCGCAAATTACTATCGCAAGTTTATAAGGGGGTTCTCGCAGGTAGTTAAACCTCTCACAGATCTGACTCAAAAGGGGGCTGATGTCAAGAATTGGTCAGCCGCAGCGGTGGCAGCGTTTCAGTTCTTAAAAAAATGTTTCATGTCTGCTCCGGTTCTTATTCAACCGGACCCGTCTGAACCATTTATTGTTGAGGTGGACGCCTCGGAGGTGGGGGTGGGGGCAGTGTTGTCCCAGGGACTCGCCACTTTGACTAATTTGAGACCCTGTGCCTTTTTCTCTAAGAAATTCTCTCCTGCGGAGAGAAACTATGATGTTGGGAATCGAGAACTTCTGGCCGTGAAGTTGGCCTTTGAAGAATGGAGGCATTTTTTGGAGGGTGCTGTCCATCCTATTACCGTGGTTACGGACCACAAGAACCTAGCTTACATTGAGTCTGCTAAAAGGTTGACTCCTAGACAGGCAAGATGGTCGCTTTTTTTTTCCAGATTCCAGTTCTCCATCACTTTTCGGCCAGGATCCAAAAATGTCAAGGCTGATGCCTTGTCACGCAGTCTGGATCCGGTGTCTCCCCCCGAACCTCCATCCTCCATTCTTCAGCCTGGGGTGGTGGTGGCAGTTGTTTCTGCTGGGTTGGAGCAGGAGATTCGGGAAGCTCAGTCTCTTGCCCCTCCGGCTAAGCCGGTGGATAAACTTTTTGTACCAGTTCAATTTCGTCTCAGGGTCCTTCGGGAATTCCACGACTCAGTTCTGGGTGGACATCCTGGAATCTCGGCTACCCGGAGGGCCATCTCTAGGATATTCTGGTGGTCTTCTTTAGCCTCTGATGTTGGGGAATTTGTGTCTGCTTGTGGGGTATGTGCCCGTGCGAAACCCCCCCATAACCGGCCGACCGGGGAATTGGTGCCACTGCCAATTCCTGATAGACCATGGACCCATTTGTCCATGGATTTTATCACCAACCTTCCTCCTTCCAAGGGTAATACCGTCATTTGGGTAGTGGTGGACAGGTTTAGTAAACAAGCACATTTTGTACCCTTGTCGGCTTTACCTAATGCAGAAACGTTGTCCAGATTGTTTGTTGAGCATGTGGTGCAGTTGCATGGGGTACCCTTGAATGTGGTGTCTGATAGGGGGGTACAATTTGTTTCCAGATTTTGGAGGGCATTTTGTAAGAGGTTGGGTATTGATCTGTCTTTTTCATCCGCTTATCATCCAGAGACTAATGGGCAGACTGAGCGGGCCAATCAGTCTTTAGAGCAAATACTGCGTTGCCTGACCTCAGCCAGACAGGATGATTGGTGTACTGCGTTACCTTTGGCTGAGTTCGCGTTTCACAACCGTACTAACCAGTCTACGGGCACATCTCCCTTTTTCTGCAATTATGGGTTTCATCCACATTTTGGGGAGTTCTCCCGTTTGGACTCTGGGTGTCCTGGGGCGGATGGGACAATACAGCGGTTGGGGGAGTTATGGCAGGAGGTCCAAAGGAACATTACGAAGGCTCAGTCTAAATATAAGTTTTTTGCTGACAAAAAATGGTCTGTGGGGCCGGTGTTCCAGGTTGGGGATAAGGTATGGTTATCTACTAGGAATATAAGGCTCAAGGTCCCCTCTGCAAAACTTGGACCTAAATTTATTGGTCCTTATGAATTACGGAAGCAGTTAACCGGTGGCATTTCGGTTGCGTCTCCCTCCGTCTCTACGGATTCCCAACGTTTTCCATAGGGCCCTTTTGAAACCTGTGGGGTCCTGTAGGGAAGGATCGTTGTCTTCCCCACCACCGGTTTTGGTAGATGGGCAGTCTGAGTACGAGGTGGAACGAATTCTTGACTCTAGGTTTGTCCGTCGTGCTCTTCAGTATCTGATACATTGGAAAGGCTACGGTCCAGAGGACCGGTCGTGGGTTCCTGCCCGATCTGTTCATGCGGATCAGTTGGTCCGGGCCTTTCATGCCAGGTGTCCTGAGAAACCCGGGGGTCCGGTGGCCAACAATTGAGAGGGGGGTACTGTCATGACCCAGGACGGGGTTTTGTCTTTGCCCCGTCCTGGTCAGACTGGGGTTAATGGTTTCAGCCTCTCTCTGGCAGAGGGCGGCTATTTAGTTGCCAATTGACCTAGGTCTGGTGTCAGTTATACTCCTGCCCTCGGCTGAGTTAGTTGACCTCCTGTGTGCCTGTGCCTTGTGCCTGATCTTGTTGCTTGTTTGGTTTTGACCCGGTCCGTCTCTTCGTTGTGAGTTTGTCTACTGTCTTGGTACTGTGTATTTGCCCATTCTGGTTTTCTGATCCCTTGGCTATGTTCTGGTTATTCTCTGCCTACTCCACTTGTACTGCGTTGCTCCCTCTGTGTATGACCTGGCTATCCTGACTATCCGTTTTGTCTATGCCCCTTGGTAACTCTATCCCGTAGTTACCCTTCTAGGAGTTTTCCTTCTGCTCTTTGCTCTCTGGAGCTTAGGCCACACCCACCAGCAGTCACGTGCTTAAGGTCCTCTGGCCTGAAACAATCTCTGTCTGTTACTGCCTTCTCTGAGAGACCTGTGGCCGGCGCCGCCCCTTGGCAGTCACGTGCTTAGGGTCCTGTTAGTCTGAAGTACGCATCTTCACCGCTGCTGCCCCGCTCCACAGGTATCTTTGAGTGCAGTCTGTCTTATTCAGGACACGCGCACTGGCTCAGTGAGCAAGTGCAGTACGGTGTTCGTGATACATACTGACTAGAGCGTTGTGTACCTCCCTCTGTAGGGATTTCTTCCTCCTCCATTGACTCCTCCTCATCCTTTTCACAAAGTGAGCCCTGCCCAGCCCTTTGTGAGGAACCAAGTTGCGCTGACTGTCCAGAAGGTGAGTGAATTTGTGACTCCTCATCCTCCACCTCTTCCAAAACCTCATCCTTTAGTGCTTGCAGTGATTTTTGAAGCAGGCAGATAAGGGGGACAGTCATGCTGACTAGTGCATCATCTGCACTCGCCATCCACGTTGAGTCATCAAACGCACGCAAAACGTGGCAGATGTCCTTCATAGAGGCCCACTCAGTAGTGGTGAAGTGTGAACGGCGCAAATTGCGAGTTGATTGCGCCTGATGCAGTTGATACTCCATTACTGCTGGCTGTTGCTCACACAACCGCTCCAACATATGTAAGGAGGAATTCCACCTGGTGGGTACGTCACATATGATGCGATGTTCAGGAAGGCAAAATCTGCGTTGCAGAGCAGCAATGCGCGATCTGGCTATGCTGGAACGTCGCAAGTGAGCGCACTCTAGGCGGACCTTCTGCAGCAGTTCAGCAAGATCCGGATAGTCCCTCAAAAAACTCTGCACGACCAAGTTGAGCACATGTGCCAGACATGGTATGTGAGTGAGGTTGCCAAGGCCCAGAGCTGCCACCAGATTTCGGCCATTGTCACACACTACCAAGCCTGGCTGGAGATTCGCTGGCAAAAACCACACGTCGCTCTCCTGCTTGATGGCATTCCAGACCTCCTGCGCTGTGTGGCTTCAATTCCCCATTGAAATTAATTTCAGGACAGCCTGTTGACGTTTGGCCACGGCTGTGCTCATATCGTTCGCAACAGGTAAGCGTTCACGGGTCCATGTGGAGGTAGACCGTGACGGCTCCTGCAGCGATGATTCTGAGGAACTGGAGTAGGAGGAGGAGTCAATGTGTACAGACTGGATTCCTGCAATCCTTGGAGTTGGCAGAACACGTACAGCGCCACTCGCAAGATCTGTACCCGGCTCCACAACATTGACCCAATGGGCAGTGAGGGAAAGGTATCGTCCCTGGCCATGGGTACTGGTCCACGCATCGGTGGTCAGGTGGACCTTGCTACAGACGGCGTTTAGTAGCGCATGTTTAATGTTTCCCTCGACATGTTTTTGCAGACCAGGGACGGCTTGCCTGCTGACATAAAATCTTCTTGGCACATTGTATTGTGGGACTGCCAATGCCATTAAGTTACGGAAACTGTCAGTCTCCACCAGCCTGAATGACAGCATTTCAAGGGACAGGAGTTTTGCAATGCCAGCATTCAGAGCCTGTGCTCGTGGATGGTTTGCCGAGTATGGCCGTCTTTTATCCCATGCCCGTGGTACCGATGGCTGTTTTGTGGCCTGGGAGTGTGAAGATGACAGGGAACTTGCTGCTGTGGGTGGAATAACACTTTGTCTCTGGACAACAGTGACCGAGGTTCTTCCGTGGCGATCCTGTGAGGAAGCAGAACCAGCTGTGTGTGAGCTGGAGGTAGAGACTCCAACACGACCTGAAGATGTAGGTGCTGCTGTAGGTTGGCCTACATCTCCAGTGTGTCTTTGTAACTCAACTACGTGCTTTGTCCGCACATGTTTCCACATATTTGTGGTATTGAGGTTACTGCAATTTTTACCTCTTTTTACTTTTTGCTTACACAGCTTGCATTTAACATAGCAAATATCATCTGCAAGTCTGTCAAAAAAGGACCACGCAGTGCAAGTCCTGGGAGTGCCCATTTTGACTTTTGGAAGAGAACTGCTCCCAACAGGTGCCAAACTGGAGTCTAGAGGCAACCGAGTCTGCAGCCTACCTCTCCCTCCTGTTTGTACCGTTGGGACAATCTCATCCTCAGAGCTGCTCCCACCACCTTCCTGTCCCTCACGCCATGTTGGGTCTTGGACCTCATCATCTCCACTACCCTCTTCCAACACCTGCTGCTGTTGGGTGGTCTGGCCAGCACTATGCTCAACAGAAACTGGCACCTGAGTCTCATCATCGTCAGATGCGTTCTGCGGTGTGCTGACCATCGGCACTGGCTCACCCGCCTCTTCTGATTCAGAGAGACACAGCTGTTGCGCATCACTGCATACTCCCTCTTCTTCACATTCCAGAATGCTGCTTGGCTGGGCCCCTGTTTGCAAGCCAACAGATTCTGAGAACAGAAGCAGAGACTCAGCTGGCTCCAGTTCAGAACTCTCTGACTGCCTGGGCAATTTGACAGGCGGTGAACAGACAGATGGTTGCTCAACAGTGTTGTGGTCCTGAGAGGAGGTGGAAGCAATTGAAGTCGATGCATTGGCTGCCATCCAACCAACAACGGCTTCAATTTGTTCTTCCCGCAGCAGGCGGTACGCCGAGCTCCTACAAAACTGCACATAAAGGAACGCTCACGGGGAAAACTGGTGGATGCTGTGTCACTGGGGGCGGCAGCAGCCACAGAATCCCCACGTCCTCTCCCTGCTGAAACTCCACGGCCACGACCACGTGCCTTACTCCCTGCCTTCTTCATCTTGGTAGATTGATAAAGAAAGTCAGAAAAGTTAAAAGGCCTAAGTGTTGTTATTCCGCAGAGACTGCAGTGAACACTGCAGACAACTGTTCACTAGCTGTGAAAGGCCCCTTTGTGGACTTCTATAGTGTTTGCAACCAATGTATTGGATACGGATGGAAGCGCGTCACACCAATAGATTGGAGTTAATTTAAATAGAATGGAGCAGCAACAATTATAGAAAAATGACAAGGATGAGGCAGTGACACACGTTCAGCAGACTATAACCAGCAGCGGTTTAAGAACTAACTGGAGCGTGATTTGCACTCAGCAAAAAAAAATATATCACAGACTAGAGTGAACACTGCAGTGCACACAACTGGTCACTATCTGTGAAAGGCTCCTTTGTGGACTTCTATAGTGTTTGCAACCAATGTATTGGATACGCATGGAAGCGCGTCACACTAATAGATTGGAGTTATTTTAAATAGAATGGAGCAGAAACAATTATAGAAAAATGACAAGGATGAGGCAGTGACACACGTTCAGCAGACTATAACCAGCAGTGGTTTAAGAACTAACTGGAGCGTGATCTGCACTCAGCAAAAAAAAATATATATCACAGACTAGAGTGAACACTGCAGTGCACACAACTGGTCACTATCTGTGAAAGGCTCCTTTGTGGACTTCTATAGTGTTTGCAACCAATGTATTGGATACGGATGGAAGCGCGTCACACTAATAGATTTGAGTTATTTGAAATAGAATGGAGCAGCAACAATTATAGAAAAATGACAAGGATGAGGCAGTGACACACGTTCAGCAGACTATAACCAGCAGTGGTTTAAGAACTAACTGGAGCGTGATCTGCACTCACCAAAAAAAAAAATATATCACAGACTAGAGTGAACACTGCAGTGCACACAACTGGTCACTATCTTTGAAAGGCTCCTTTGTGGACTTCTATAGTGTTTGCAACCAATGTATTGGATACGGATGGAAGCGCGTCACACTAATAGATTGGAGTTATTTTAAATAGAATGGAGCAGAAACAATTATAGAAAAATGACAAGGATGAGGCAGTGACACACGTTCAGCAGACTATAACCAGCAGTGGTTTAAGAACTAACTGGAGCGTGATCTGCACTCAGCAAAAAAAAAATATTATCACAGACTAGAGTGAACACTGCAGTGCACACAACTGGTCACTATCTGTGAAAGGCTCCTTTGTGGACTTCTATAGTGTTTGCAACCAATGTATTGGATACGGATGGAAGCGCGTCACACTAATAGATTTGAGTTATTTGAAATAGAATGGAGCAGCAACAATTATAGAAAAATGACAAGGATGAGGCAGTGACACACGTTCAGCAGACTATAACCAGCAGTGGTTTAAGAACTAACTGGAGCGTGATCTGCACTCACCAAAAAAAAAATATATCACAGACTAGAGTGAACACTGCAGTGCACACAACTGGTCACTATCTTTGAAAGGCTCCTTTGTGGACTTCTATAGTGTTTGCAACCAATGTATTGGATACGGATGGAAGCACGTCACACTATAATTTCAATTGAATGGAGCTGCAAGAATTACACTAAAGAAAAAAAAAAGAGTCTGTGAGTGACACGTGCAGATGCCTACAAACAGCGTTGGATGCAGAGCAAACTGCAGCGCGTCACCTGCACTCACACACAGACCTTGCAGAGCTGTGAAAACAACACTGCAAGGCTAAAGGAAGATTTACACAGCGGTTGTTAAACTAGCCTGCCTAAAGCACAGTACACAAAATTGCAATCTCTAACTGTCCCTCAGAGTCAGCAGAGCAGCGTTCTGTCCCTAACTGAATTCACAGCACAGTGACGCTAAAATGGCGGTGGCGCCTTTTATAGTGCATTCTGACATCATTGCAGCATCCAATCACAGCCATGCCATTAGTTAACATGACCGCAGCAGTACAGGATGTGCCCACACTTCTTAGGATTCCTCATTGGCTGACTAAAATCACATTGCCTCTCAAAGAATTATGGGAACTTCCGATTCCGGTATACGATATATGGAAAATATCGGAACTAAGTATCTAAAGTCCGATACAGCGAATATCGGCCGATACCCGATACTTGCGGTATCAGAATGCTCAACTCTAATCCCCAGTTTTCAATGCGTAACTATTATTATAAAGTAAATTAAGGTTGCCAAGCTTAAGTAATAAGAATTGATGTTGTTGGCATTGAAATAGGCACTGTAGGTTTGTTTACTGTCCTCCACTCCCTGCCAACTTTGCTTCCCCATTGACTTGCATTGGGTTTCGTGTTTCAGTCGGACCACCGACTTTTCCCGATAGTTGGCCGATTTAGTTCGACTCGACTTTTGAGAAAGTCGGGTTTCATGAAACCCGACTCGACCCTAAAAAAGGCAAAGTCGCTCATCTCTAGTGAAAATAAGTTATCAGAAGAGTTGTCCAAGAACCAAGAACCACCTATAGAGAGGGACACAAACACCTGGAATCAGTAGGTACAATTGTTTCAAAGAAAACTGTAAGTAATGTAATCAACCTTCATGACCTGTATGAGTGCTCACCACGCAAGACTCGATTGATGAAAAAAAGAATGTTCAAGTGCATTTAAAGTTTTCTCAACAACATTTAGACAAGTTTGTGAAATACTGGGAGAATAAAGTCTGGTCAGATGAGATCTAAATTTAACTATTTGGATGCCATAATGCACACCATGCTTGGAGGCCAAAAGACACTGCATATCACACCAAAAACACCATAAAACAATGAAGTTTGGATGTGGCAGCATCATGTGGTGCAGCTGTTTTTCAGCATGCAGCACTGGCAACCTTCATATTAAAGTAAGGATGAATGGGCAAATCCTGCACTCTCCACCTCAGCACTCACAGACACTTCTGCACCGCAGACTTACCTGGCACCCGCACCAGGCACCTCCACACTAAATGAATGTTGGGCACAAGCTCTTCCAACTCCAGCTGCAGGAACCACAATTTGTCCAGCACATGGGCAAGAAGGGGGCACATTTTCTAGTATAGCAGGGGACCCCACCATCAGCAACCGTGGACTCTGCAGAGGAATCAGCTGTTGGTCTGTATGCCGTGAGTACCCTAAAGTCTGACACTGAGCACAGCAGTAACATAGAGGAAGATGTCTCAACGCTCTTTGTCAGTGGCCTTCCAATAGATATCAAACTCACGGAAATTTACTTGCTCTTCCATCCATTTAAGGGTTATGAAGGATCACTAATCAAGCTCACCTCAAAACAGCCTGTAGGATTTGTCACCTTTGATAATAGGGCTGATGCAGAAGATGCAAAGAATGCCTTAAATGGTATCCGTTTTGATCCAGAGAACCCAGAGACCTTAAGACTAGAGTTCGCAAAGGCCAGCACAAAGATGGCTAAGAACAAATTAATGGCTACTCCTAACCCCACAAACCTCCACCCTGCAATTGGAGCACCCTTCATTGCACGAGATCCATATGACCTAATGGGTGCTGCACTAATCCCAGCCTCACCAGAAGCTTGGTCTCCATATCCACTGTACACCACAGAACTGGCACCAGCAATCCCTCATGCTGCATTTACATATCCTGCAGCAGCTGCTGCAGCGGCAGCTCTACATGCACAGATTAGTTGGTATCCACCATCTGAAGCAGCACAGCATGAATGGGCAAATGTACCTAAAAATTCTTGATAAAAATCTGCCATCTACCAGGATGATAAAGATGAAACGAGATTGGACAATTCAGCAAGACAATGATCCCAACCATATAGCCAAGGAAACAAACTCACAGCTGAGGAAACTTTCAGTTAAGTTTCAGAGGAAGAAAATAAAGCTGCTTGAATAATGCAGCCAATCACCTGACCTAAATCAAATAGAAAACTTATGGAATGCACTAAAGCTCAGAGTTCATAGAAGGAGCCTATGGCTCTGAAGAGTGTGTGGAAGAATGAGCCAAAATCACACCTGATCAATGCATGCGACTAGTTTCTCCATACAGCAGTTGTCTTGAGCCTGTCATGATTAACAAAGGCTTTTGTACGGTGTTAAATAATTTTCATAAGTGTGTACTTTTTCCTTGTGTCATTTCTCATTATTACACATAGCTTATTTTATGGACATCTACGGTTTGATTTCTTTGTCTGTGAGGAGTGGATGAGTTGTTACCGACATCTGGTGAGAATTTCATGTCAATAGTACCTTTAGAAATATATTTACTTAGAAAATTGATGACGTGTTCAATATTTATTTCACCCAATGTAAGACCAATATATTTTCAGATTTCTGTATTCTAAAATAGTCCATTTTGCCTTGTGCACAAAATTGTGTAAATTGCAGTCTAATTATAAAATTTTAAGATGCATATATGATATGATACGATACACTTTATTGATCCCAGGGGGAAATTACAGTATTACAGCAGCAATACAAACAGCAATCCAACTTTTAATTCTAGTATTGCTTTGGAATAATAATAGGATTTCCACAAACTATATCAAATTCATGGACAATTTTCAGAACAATTTGCATGGCATATAAGTAGGCAATGACATCTACTATCTTCTATTTAAGGAGCAAAAATGATTTGCTTCTGGCAGATTACCTAATCCAATAACTAATGATCTCTAAAATGTAGACCAGGTGTTGTCTACCTGAAATAATAATATGTCAAAGAATATACATTTGGTAGTAGGAAATTAAAAAGCTTATTGTTAGGAAGATTAACTTATTAAATTTTACTATTCATGACATTGCTATTCTTTATGTCAACTATTTTTATGATACGTTTAAAAATTAAAGATAGTTAATTTGTGTAATGTGTAGAGATATGTTTTAAAAATGGACCACTTATCCTTACACAAGATGATTTTGCAACTTTTACACCATAGCTTATCTAGTTGTCTGCCTGACTGTACAGTGTGTTGAAACAAAGTCCTGGTCCAAAACATGAATGGAAGTAATATTTTATAGTTTTTATTATTTTAAGAGCTTACATTTACTTGTTAATTTCATGCTTTATCCATTTGCACTTTCATTTGAACCATGTATGCTAGGGACAATATATAGCTTATCTTGCACTCAGAAATTAAGAATATCTAAAAAACTTTTCTAATTTAAAGTGAATTTGTCAGGTCCTCTAACCACCTTAAACTGCCAATATTGCATTATACGAGTATATAGCAATTTCTTTATTCTAATAAGGTTTTTATAGTACTACACTTCCATATCTGTCTTTTAAAAATTAACTTTTATTCCATAACTTGGCATATGCATATGAGTCAAGACCACTCTGGAGGGGCAACGATTTCCCCAACCAGCACTGCTTCAGATCCAGTAATCACACCTCGTAGGACTAATGGAAATTGTGTCCAAGGTTGTACCATGATGGACATTGTATTGAGAAAGTCAGTCACACCCAATGATATGTGATTAAATATTCAGAGACAGGACTTGTCTGGTGTAAGCAACACCCCAAAAGACTTGTCCTGAATCATTTGCATAAACCAAACTGTGGAAAAACAGTTGAAGGGGTTTTCCCAATGAACAAAGTTAATTTTAATCAACATTTTAATCAATAAATCTTCAAATAATATTAAGTTCCACAATTGGATGTTTTTTTAAAAAAAGTTCCTGTGCTGGGATAATCTTATAACTGTGCCCCTGCTATGAAATGTGTAATGGCTGTGTCTGGCTATACCACATCTTCTGGTCAGGGAAGGAAGCAAAAAATTATACAGATAGGATACCTCTAGTTCACAGCTGATTCTTTCTTTTAGATTTTATTGTATAAAAGCGCCAAAACATAAAAAAATATATAAATCAGGTATCACCATATTCATACTGAATCGACGAATAAAATTGCCTTATCAATTTTACCACAAGCGGAACGGTATAAACGTCCCCCACAAAAGAAATTCATGAATTGTTTTTTGTTTATTCTGCCTTCCAAAAATCGGAATAAAAAGCAATCAAAAAATGTATTGTGCCCGAAAATGGTACCAATAAAAACGTCAACTCGTCCCTCAAAAAAGAAAACCTCACATGACTCTGTGAGCCAAAATGTGGAAAAATTATAGCTCTCAAAATATGGTGATGCAAAAACTATTTTTTGCAATAAAAAGCGTCTTTTAGTGTGTGACAGCTGCCAAACATAAAAAACCCACTATAAATAGTAAATCAAACCCCCTTAGTTAGGGAAAAATAGTAAAATAAAAAAAGTATTTATATTTTCCCATTAGAGTTAGGGTTAGGGTGAGGGTTAGGCTAAAGTTAGGGTTGGGGCTAAAGTTAGGGTTCAGGTTGGGGGTAAACTTAGGGATAAGGTTGGAGATAAAGTTAGGGTTAGGGTTGGGGCTAGGGGTTATCTTCCTTATTCAAATTTTGGCATATAGCAAAATTTCGGCTTTATTCATGTTTAGGGTTGGGGCTAGAGTTGGGATTAGGATTATGGTTAGGGTTGGGAATAGGGTTAGGGTTGGTATTAGAGTTAGGGTTAGGGGTGTGTTAGGGTTAGTTTTGTGGTTAGGGTTATGATTAGGGTTGTTATTAGTGTTAGGGTGTGTTGGGGTTGGGGTTGGAGTTAAATTGGGGGATTTCCACTGTTTAGGTACATCAGGGGCTCTCCAAGCATGACATGGCATCCAATCTCAATTCCTGCCAATTTTGGTTTGAAAAAGTCAAATGGCGCTCCTTCCATTCCATGCCCTGCTGTGGTCCCAAACAGTGGTTTTCCCCCACATATTGGGTATCGGCGTGCTCAGGAAAAATTGACCAACAACTTTGTCTGTCAATTTTCTCCTTTTACCCTTGTGAAAATAAAAAATTGTTTGCAAAAGATTATTTTTGTGATTAAAAAATTAAATGTTCATTTTTTCCTTTCACATTCCAAAAATTCCTGTGAAGCACCTAAAGGGTTAATAAACTTCTTGAATGTGGTTTTGAGTACCTTGAGAGGTGCAGTTTTTAGAATGGTGTCACTTTTGGGTATTTTCTTCCATATAGACCCCTCAAAGTGACTTCAAATGTGAGGTTGTCCCTAAAAAAATGGTTTTGTACAATTTGTCGCAAAAATGATAAATCGCTGGTCAACTTTTAACCCTTATAACTTCCTAACAAAAAAAAATTGTTTCCAAAATTGTGCTGATGTAAAGTATACAGGTGTTAAATGTTATTTAGTAACCATTTTGTGTCACATATTTCTTTGTTTTAAGGGCATAAAAATAAAATTTTGAAAACTGCAAAATTTCAAACATTTTCGCGATATGTCCATTTTTTTCATAAATAAACACAAGTTATATCAAAGAAATTTTACCACTATCATGAAGTACAATATGTCAGGAGTAGAGTTGAGCGATACTTTCCGATATCCAAAAGTATCGGAATCGGAATGGTATCGCCGATACCCAAAAAATATCGGCGATACCCGATACCGATACCGGATAAATCCAATGTAAGTCTATGGGAACAAAATATCGGAATTAAAAAAACCCCATTCTTGCCTTGTTGGTTAATTGTACATGAAGGAAAACAACAAAGAGTAATGTAGAATGTATTGGGGGAGGTTGAGGAGACATTAAAGGCATAGATGTTTAACCCAATCAAATGGAATAGCATAAATATTTTTTTTTTAAAGATGTTCGGATTGACGAAGAAATTGACAATGTTGTTAACGTTTTTTCTATTTTGGCAAATATGTATATTTCACAACTTCCATGCTCTTCACCTTTTTAACTTTTGCCACACTTTCTCCTTCATAATCTTCAGCAGCATCATCTTTTTCATCAAATTATTCTTCATCTTCACCTTCTTTATCTTCTTCTTAAACTTCTTGCTATTCATCTTTTTGTTAACATTACTCATATTCTTCTTATTAAACTATTATTCTTATTCATATTCTACTTCATCTTCTTCATCATATTCTTATTTTGGACAGAGATTCCTGTACTTGTAATCTGTCAAAGTATGAATTTTTCATCCTTCCGTTCTTGCTGTCACAAAAGATTTAAATTACAACAGTATTTGTTCAGTTTAGCCTGCAGCAGCAGGCATTTTCCAGGGGCACCACGAGGAGGAACGGACTCACCCCCATACACTGCTTAGTCTTCTTCTGCTTATAATTTAGAGCATATATTTTGCTCTTCATTTTGGTCTTATACTTCATGTTCTTCTGCTTTTTGATCTTCTGCATATTGTTCTAAGTCTCTTGTTCTGTATCTTGTAGTTTGTCTTAACCTTCTTAGTCCTGTTTGGTAATCTTTTATTTCTTCTTTGTGATGGTGTTTAGGCTGGTTGGCTTGATGCTCGTCGTCCTTGTGGTGGTCATCTTCTTCGGGGTGGTCATCAGGGTCGTCGTCTTCATTGTTGGAGATCCAGAGTGATTTCCCAAAAAAACATTGAAAAAATCTTCAATTTGTAAATGTAGCACAAGGTACAAGAGCCAATGCAAGTAACGAGGACCAGCTGACTGTGCTGGAACCCGGAGGGGCAGCAGAAGGAAAAGAGCCAATGGCACAACCAAGGACCAGCTGATGTTACTGGGACACGGTTACTAAGCAGGAGGTACCTGTGCTCCAAAGCACTACCAAGGACCAGCAGACGTTGCTGGAACTCGGATACCGAGATGGAGGCACCTAGGCCAAATGCACTGCGGAGAACCAGCTGACGGTACTGGAACCCGGACGGGTAGCAGAAGGTACAAGAGCTAATGCAAGTGACGAGGACCAGCTGACTGTGCTGGAACCCGGAGGGGCAGCAGAAGGAAAAGAGCCAATGGCACAACCGAGGACCAGCTGACGTTACTGGGACACGGTTACTAAGTAGGAGGTACCTGTGCTCCAAAGCACTAGCAAGGACCAGCAGACGTTGCTGGAACTCAGATACCGAGATGGAGGCACCTAGGCCAAAGGCACTGCGGAGAACCAGCTGACGGTACTGGAACCCGGACGGGTAGCAGAAGGTACCCATGGAAATTTAAGTTGACAGGCGCGAGCCGGCCGCAGTTACCGAATCCCACAGTACTACAGTGGGTGATTGTCCTATTGTCACAACGGAAACAGCCTTTATTTGCATATCCCGCAGCACACATAGGAAGCACCTAAACTCCAGTCACCATAGAGTCGGCTAACCCGACCGCAACACGACAGGACAACTTATTGGAGGCTAAGTGACGTTTACACTGACAGGAAACAGATGGCATGCTGTAACCAGTCTGGGCAGGAGTGAGTACCCGTGCCAATGACACTTCCGAGCAACAACTGTCGGTGTTGGAGCCCAGGGATGAGAAGACAACAGGGTGGAGGCAGCAGGACTTTTTGCCGTTCACACAGCAGGGGAACAGCTGACATTACTGAACCCCAGTAACACAGGAGCAAGTGTTCACTGTGCTAACAGCACTTCCGAGCAACAACTGGCGGTGTTGTAGCCCAGGAATGAGAAGAAAACAGGGTGGAGGCAGCAGGACTGTTTGCCGTACACACAGCAGGGGAACAGCTGACATTACTGAACCCCAATAACACAGGTGCAAGTGTTCACTGTGCTAACAGCACTTCCGAGCAACAACTGGCGGTGTTGTAGCCCAGGCATGAGAAGACAACAGGGTGGAGGCAGCAGGACTGTTTGCCGTACACACAGCAGGGGAACAGCTGACATTACTGAACCCCAGTAACACAGGAGCAAGTGTTCACTGTGCTAACAGCACTTCCGAGCAACAACTGGCGGTGTTGTAGCCCAGGGATGAGAAGAGAACAGGGTGGAGGCAGCAGGACTGTTTGCCGTACACACAGCAGGGGAACAGCTGACATTACTGAACCCCAATAACACAGGAGCAAGTGTTCACTGTGCTAACAGCACTTCCGAGCAACAACTGGCGGTGTTGTAGCCCAGGCTTGAGAAGACAACAGGGTGGAGGCAGCAGGACTTTTTGCCGTACACACAGCAGGGGAACAGCTGACATTACTGAACCCCAGTAACACAGGAGCAAGTGTTCACTGTGCTAACAGCACTTCCGAGCAACAACTGGTGGTGTTGTAGCCCAGGGATGAGAAGACAACAGGGTGGAGGCAGCAGGACGTTTGCCGTACACACAGCAGGGGAACAGCTGACATTACTGAACCCCAATAACACAGGAGCAAGTGTTCACTGTGCTAACAGCACTTCCGAGCAACAACTGGCGGTGTTGTAGCCCAGGGATGAGAAGACAACAGGGTGGAGGCAGCAGGACTGTTTGCCGTACACACAGCAGGGGAACAGCTGACATTACTGAACCCCAATAACACAGGAGCAAGTGTTCACTGTGCTAACAGCACTTCCGAGCAACAACTGGCGGTGTTGTAGCCCAGGCATGAGAAGACAACAGGGTGGAGGCAGCAGGACTTTTTGCCGTACACACAGCAGGGGAACAGCTGACATTACTGAACCCCAGTAACACAGGAGCAAGTGTTCATTGTGCTAACAGCACTTCCGAGCAACAACTGGCGGTGTTGTAGCCCAGGCATGAGAAGACAACAGGGTGGAGGCAGCAGGACTGTTTGCCGTACACACAGCAGGGGAACAGCTGACATTACTGAACCCCAGCAACACAGGAGCAAGTGTTCACTGTGCTAACAGCACTTCCGAGCAACAACTGGCGGTGTTGTAGCCCAGGGATGAGAAGACAACAGGGTGGAGGCAGCAGGACTGTTTGCCGTACACACAGCAGGGGAACAGCTGACATTACTGAACCCCAATAACACAGGAGCAAGTGTTCACTGTGCTAACAGCACTTCCGAGCAACAACTGGCGGTGTTGTAGCCCAGGCATGAGAAGACAACAGGGTGGAGGCAGCAGGACTTTTTGCCGTACACACAGTAGGGGAACAGCTGACATTACTGAACCCCAGTAACACAGGAGCAAGTGTTCACTGTGCTAACAGCACTTCCGAGCAACAACTGGCGGTGTTGTAGCCCAGGCATGAGAAGACAACAGGGTGGAGGCAGCAGGACTTTTTGCCGTACACACAGCAGGGGAGCAGCTGACATTACTGAACCCCAGTAACACAGGAGCAAGTGTTCACTGTGCTAACAGCACTTCCGAGCAACAACTGGCGGTGTTGTAGCCCAGGGATGAGAAGACAACAGGGTGGAGGCAGCAGGACTGTTTGCCGTACACACAGCAGGGGAACAGCTGACATTACTGAACCCCAATAACACAGGAGCAAGTGTTCACTGTGCTAACAGCACTTCCGAGCAACAACTGGCGGTGTTGTAGCCAAGGGATGAGAAGACAACAGGGTGGAGGCAGCAGGACTGTTTGCCGTACACAGCAGGGGAACAGCTGACATTACTGAACCCCAATAACACAGGAGCAAGTGTTCACTGTGCTAACAGCACTTCCGAGCAACAACTGGCGGTGTTGTAGCCCAGGGTCAAGGAGGATGTTTAAATACTAGATCAAGTATTTTCCTTGTTATGTGTCAATTAAAAATGTCTATACTCCAAACAAGAGAAATATAACCTTTAGTAACATAAGATGATGATTTTACTTAAAAAAATATATGTAAATTAATAATTTACAAACATAGACGCATACATTAACATGTTGAAAAGCAATGCAAACCACAATTAAAATAGGTTAAATAATCTGCTGTACGGTTTAAAATAAAAGCATACAAGTACATATCAGAATCCATTAATGATGGCTAAGTAACAGTATGTACACCATTTCTATTGTGTAGACAATGAATGGCTGACTTAAAAACATAATCAGCATTACAAGTTATCTTTGACATTCATAAAAGTTTACATTTGGTGAATAATATCACTAAAAAGTTTTTAAAAATATCTAAAATTTCCATCATGTAATACTGATAATATGTGCCAATCATTTATATTAACAAACAAAAACTTTAAAAAGTGCATAGTGCATAGTCAAAACAGCTATTTATGCCTGACTGTGGACTTGCAAGCATGACAACGGATAGATAAGGTATATATAGATGAGACTGCATAGCCACAGATGTTGAATGGCGATGTAATACTGTACCTCAATAAAGTGTGCGTTACTACTACATCTTTTTTTTATATAGCTTTATAAAAGGTTACGTGCATGTATGGTTGCGCCTTTGTTTGGATGCACAGACTGGCTTCCTGCTGTGACGCGTTGGGTATTGGAGCGTCTGTGCGTCTTAGGCCTCTTTCACACATCCGGCGGGCGCCTAGACGGCGCCCCCGGCATTTTACCGCAGCGCCGCATGTGAAAAGCTTTCACACTTCCGGCGCCCAAAATGCGGTTTTTTGCCGGATGGTTTCTGATGCTTGGAGAGATAAGAAACCATCCGGCAAAAAAAAAAAACGTTACATGCAGCGTTTTTTCCGGACGCCGCAATGTACATTTGCGCTGCATCCGGACACAAACCGCATGCAACGCATTGAAATGCGGCGCCATGCGGCGCTAATGCATGTCAATGCGAGAAAAGCCGCATGCGGCGCATCAGATTTTCAGATGCGGCGCTGCGGGAAAATGCCGGGGGCGCCGCAAGGGGAAAAACGGATGTGTGAAACTAGCCTTATGACGCAGACTAACATTCACGGTGCACATCGTTCATCATCGCAAGCGTACCGACAACACAAAGGCGTTGTCATGACTGCTTTACTCAGTAAACATGCACCTATGATGAAACATACACGCATGTGCCCTATTACATAAAAAGCTACAAGAAAAACGCGTGTGAGGTGTGACACAGCTGTTTTGTTAAGGTACAGTATTATATCGACATTGTACAGGTGTCGCTATTCAGTCTGATAAATAGATATCATTCACCTATTCTATCAGTTGTGGTTCTTTCAGCACCACTTACAGGTATATATTTTGCTATTGTGACTATGCACTATTGACTTTAACAAGGTAATGCATGATTTTTGTTAGCGATTATCATGTTTACATGAAGACCTTTATGATATGGGCTGTTACCTTTCTAATTAAATATGTATTTTTTAAAATGACAAAATATAAGTAATGTTGAAGAGAACTATTCCTACATGCATTGTTTGCACAATATTGCAGGTGTACATCACGTCCCTTAATCAACATTGGATTATTATATTTACTTGTATGCTTTTATTTAAAAGCCAAGAACACTGAAGTCTAACCTTCGCACTGCAGCTGTTGTCAAAGTTCAACCCACATTATGCACTTCCAACATTGCAGCATTTGAGTCATGAGTGAGTTGGATTTGGCTAAGCTATGGAGTGACAAGGTTGACCATCAGTATCCTATAGCATAAGTAGGCTTTTGTGTTAGCATTTGTTTTCGACATGTGCATATCTGAAATAATATGTCACAATTATTTTGTTACAGATTTGTGACAAAGACTAATCATTTTATGGTTTTAAAGCTGACGTTTCAAATGTTTACAGCTTAGAAATCAGGGTGTAGCCTCATATCTATGTGTAGCACTAGACACTTTGACATGTCATGCTTTTTTCACCATGTGTAGGTAGCTAGCAGTAATTTTTGCCAGACACACAGCAGGGGAACAGCAGGCGTTACTGAACCCCACAAACACATCAGCGATTGTTTTCATCTGTGCATCTAACACTTCTGAGCAGCAACTGGCGGTGTTGAAGCCCAGGGTCAAGGAGGGTGTAGGCAGAGCCCTTGTATGAGATGTTTGAAGTTGAAGTTGTAGTTAGCAGCAGTAATTTTTGCCAGACACACAGCAGGGGAACAGCAGGCGTTACTGAACCCCACAAACACATTAGCGATTGTTTTGATCTGTGCATCTAACACTTCTGAGCAGCAACTGGCGGTGTTGAAGCCCAGGGTCAAGGAGGGTGTAGGCATAAAATATTGAGTTATTGCCTTGTTACGTGGCCATTGCAAATGTATGTACTTCAAACAAGAATAAATGAAGTTTTACTAGTACAATAAAATGATGAATTTCAATTCAAAGAATAGAAAAATATTTAGACTTGAGAGTCCTCAGTGGTTGATACCGTTTAATGGCTAACTGAAAAGATGGTAACAAATTCCAAGCTTTCGAGACTACTCAGGTCTCTTCATCAGGCTAAGACTAAAACAAAAAATGAAGAATCACATATTTCTACACACAACAGGACACAGGAATAGGTAAGACAAGTGAGGGAGGGACAAGTGAGGGGAGACCGGCCAAAAAATGAGAACAAGGATGAATTATCAGCCCACACAATAAGAGAAAAAATAATGGATTTACCTGTGGCAAAACACTTTTGTATGCCCGGTCATAGCATGATGGATATGGAATTACTGGTATTAAAATATAACTTCAAATATGAGAAAGATACAAATATTTCAGAATATAAGCTCATCATGACCTTTGACACTCTTAGTGATGGAATGAATAGATCACACGGATTTATGTCATTCTATATCAATTAAGGAATCTGCGTCTCTGCCCTTCCAGGGGCATGAAAACACAAAACCAGACCCCAATCAGAGGGCAATAAAACTTTCTATCCTTATCTAGGAACTGTTCCAATATTTATGTTCATCCCTCTGTCATAATGACAGTTCTGCTACATGTGACTTACTTGTCTTACCTCTTGCACTTTTCCTGTGTCCTGTTGTGTATAGAAATATGTGATGCTTCATTTTTTGTTTTAGTCTTTGCCTGATGAAGAGACGTGAGTAGCCTCGAAAGCTTGCAATTTGTTACCATCTTTTCAGTTATCCATTAAAAGGTATCAACCACTGTGGACTCTCAAGTCTAAATATTTGTCTTTGTACTGGCTAACACGGTACGAAGATACACATGTTTCCTAACTTCAAGAATAAAAATAAAGACCCTGCAAATATAAACGCATATATGCACATGCCAACAAGAAATGGAACAACACACCACCCAAAAAATTGGTTACAAAATATAGTGTTGTAAATTTAAGAATAAAAGTCCATTTTTGTATTTATGAATAATGCTTAAGGAACGCTATGTTAAACCATAACATAGTGAAGACAATGGATTTTGTAATAGTCACTCATCATCATCATTGCAATTTATATGTGACAGTCACAGACATTTCAATTATTTAAGTTAATAAAATTGTTACTTTGTACAGCATGTATGACATGTCCAGCATGGACTCAACAATGTGATGACGCAATAATGTACGATAAAAAATAACCATTTAAAAAAACATTATGCATTGTCACAATGTAAGTGTGTGCCTGCAAGTGTAGGAGAAACAAAGGCTACGGATAGCAAAGGTATATTCTATGTCTGTATCAGACAGTGGACAGCCTCTGATGGGTAATGGCGATGTTATATGTACGTCAATAAAGTCTGCGGCTGCAATCATGCATTTTTTGCTTGTACAGTGTTGAAGAGGGTAAAAGCATGTCTGGTTGCGCAAGGCTTTATCCGTCAACACTACCTTCCTACTGTCACGCGTAGGGTAGGGTAGCGTGTGTCAATTAGATGACTCTATAAAATGTGACGTTACGCAGCGTTATTGTGCCCTAGGGACGCCAAAAATACGACAGCAGTAATCATTTACTGTCTAATACTCCACCTATGACCAACAAAAAAAGCACGTTCCCTCTTTAATAATCTACAAGACTAACAAGCATAATGGTTGACGCTGACTTTATTGAGGTACAGTATTACATCGACATTGTCCATGAGTAACTATGCACTGTGATACCTATATACCATTATTAATTTATATCTGTTGTGCTTGTTTCAACAGCACTTGCAGGTATAACTACCTATTGTCAGTATGCATGATGCACTTTCTAGATGTAATAATTTATTATTGCACATTATTACCAGGTTTAGATGCTGGCCATTTCATATATGGTGTGTGAAGTTACAGTTGGCATCAGTATGTGTATTTTATAATGTCTGTCATAAATAAAACTCGTGATGATGATGATGATGAGGATTTTATGATTCGTACATCCATTGACTGCATTATCTTACAGGTACAGATAAAGTTCCTTAAAAAGCATTAATTGATAAGTATGAAATGTACTTTTATGCATTAATTTCAAAAAGTGAACACTATGTTTTAGTTTTTGTTACCATTTCTAATAGACATGTGCAGATATGCGCTGTGATGACAAATTATTATTTGTCCATATTTGTTATAAAAATTTATCATTCTAGGCCTGGAAAACTTCACAATTTCCTGTTTTAAGCATAACAATCAGGGTGACGGCTCTTCCCTATTTGGAGCATGTTCCACATGGGTTTTTCGGTGCATGTGTAGGGAACAGGAGACTTCTTGCCGGCCACACAGCAGGGGAACAGCTGGCGTTACTGAACCCCACTAACACTATAGCTTGTGTATTGGTCTGTGGACACGACACTTCTGAGCAGCAACTGGCAGTGTTGTAGCCCAGGGAGTAGAGTTCAGGTGGTAGAAAGATGAACATAACAGGAGACATGGATAACGTTGCGAACCAGTTATTTAATCTGAAAACGGACAGACAAATTCTGGCGAGATCCATGCCTTGTTCATTTTCAGAAAAGTAAGCCGGTCTACATTATCGGAGGATAGTCGCATGCGACGGTCTGTTAGTACACCACCTGCAGCACTAAAGACGCGCTCCGATAATACACCTGCAGCAGGGCAAGCCAGCACCTCCAATGCATACTGGCTAATCTCTGGCCATGTATCCAGCTTAGAGACCCAAAACTTGAATGGGGAATAGCCATCTGGGAGTACACTGAGAGGGAAAGACATGTAGTCTGTCACCATCTTACGGAAACGTTGCCTCCTGCTGACTGGAGCCGTCTCGGATGGTGTAGACATTTGTGGCGCTGCCACAAAACTTCGCCACATTTGGAACATACTGGTCTTGCCCTGTGCAGAGGCGCTGCTTGTGCTCCCTCTTGTTGCAGAGCTGTCTCCACTGCCTCGACGCACAGAGCTGCTTTGTAAAGCAGTAGCAGCAGCAGTGCTCTGGGCTGGAATGGAGAACATTATGGATTGCACCAGTGTGTCTTGGTACTCCCGCATTTTACGCTCCCGGTTCAACGGTGTGATGAGGCTTTGTAAATTGTCCCGGTAGCGAGGGTCTAGGAGGGTGTACACCCAATAATCAGACGTGGTGAGAATGTGGGCGATGCGGCGGTCGTTTCTCAGGCACTGCAGCATGAAATCAACCATGTGCTGCAGACTCCCAACTGGCCAAGAAACGCTGTCCCCTGCAAGAGGCGTCATCTCTGCCTGCTCTGCATCACCCCACCCTCGCTCTACATACTGACTAGAGCGTTGTGTACCTCCCTCTGGAGCGATGTCTTCCTCCTCCATTGACTCCTCCTCATCCTCCTCACAAAGTGAGCCCTGCCCAGCCCTTTGTGAGGAACCACGTTGTGCTGACTGTCCAGAAGGTGATGGAATTTGTGACTCCTCATCCTCCACCTCTTCCAAAACCTCATCCCTTAGTGCTTGCAGTGTTTTTTGAAGCAGGCAGATAAGGGGGACAGTCAGGCTGACTAGTGCATCATTTGCACTCGCCATCCGCGTTGACTCATCAAACGCACGCAAAACGTGGCAGATGTCCTTCATAGAGGCCCACTCAGTAGTGGTGAAGTGTGAACGGCGCAAATTGCGAGTTGATTGCGCCTGATGCAGCTGATACTCCATTACTGCTGGCTGCTGCTCACACAACCGCTCCAACATATGTAACGTTGAATTCCACCTGCTGGGTACGTCACATATGATGCGATGTTCAGGAAGGCGAAATCTGTGTTGCAGAGCTGCAATGCGCAATCTGGCCATGCTGGAACGTCGCAAGTGAGCGCACTCTAGGCGGACCTTGTGCAGCAGTGCATCAAGATCCGGATAGTCCCTCAAAAAACTCTGCATGACCAAGTTGAGCACATGTGCCAGACATGGTATGTGAGTGAGGTTGCCAAGGCCCAGAGCTGCCACCAGATTTCGGCCATTGTCACACACTACCAAGCCTGGCTGGAGATTCGCTGGCAAAAACCACACGTCGCTCTCCTGCTTGATGGCATTCCAGAGCTCCTGCGCTGTGTGGCTTCGATTCCCCATGGGAATTAATTTCAGGACGGCCTGTTGACGTTTGGCCACGGCTGTGCTCATATCGGTCGCAACAGGTAAGCGTTCACGGGTCCATGTGGAGGTAGACCGTGACGGCTCCTGCAGCGATGATTCTGAGGAACTGGAGTAGGAGGAGGAGTCAATGTGGACAGACTGGATTCCTGCAATCCTTGGAGTTGGCAGAACACGTACAGCGCCACTCCCAAGATCTGTACCCGGCTCCACAACATTGACCCAATGGGCAGTGAGGGAAAGGTATCGTCCCTGGCCATGGGTACTGGTCCACGCATTGGTGGTCAGGTGGACCTTGCTACTGACGGCATTTAGTAGCGCATGTTTAATTTTTCCCTCAACATGCTTTGCAGACCAGGGACGGCTTGCCTGCTGAAATAAAATCGGCTGGGCACATTGTATTGTGGGACTGCCAATGCCATTAAGTTACGGAAACTGTCAGTCTCCACCAGCCTGAATGACAGCATTTCAAGGGACAGGAGTTTTGCAATGCCAGCATTCAGAGCCTGTGCTCGTGGATGGTTTGCCGAGTATGGCCGTCTTTTATCCCATTCCTGTGCTACCGATGGCTGTTTTGTGGCCTGGGAGTGTGAGGAAGACAGGGAACTTGCAGCTGTGGGTGGAATAACACTGGGTCTCTGGACAACAGTGACAGAGGTTCTTCCATGGCGATCCTGTGAGGAAGCCGAACCAGCTGTGTGTGAGCTGGAGGAAGAGGCTCCAACACGAGCTGAAGATGTAGGTGCTGCTGTAGGTTGGCCTACATCTCCAGTGTGTCTTTGTAACTGAACCACATGCTTTGACCGCACATGTTTCCACATATTTGTGGTATTAAGGTTACTGACACTTTTACCTCTTTTTACTTTTTGATTACACAGCTTGCATTTGACATAGCAAATATCATCTGCAAGTGTGTCAAAAAAGGACCACGCAGTGCAAGTCCTGGGAGCGCCCGTTTTGGCTGTTGGAAGAGAACTGCTACGAGCGGGTGCCAAACTGGAGGCTACAGGCAACCGAGTCTGCAGCCTACCTCTAACTACTGTTTGGACCGTTGGGGCAATCTCTTCCTCAGAGCTGCTACCACCACCTTCCTGTTCCTCACGCCATGTTGGGTCTTGGACCTCATCATCTCCACTACCCTCTTCCAACACCTGCTGCTGTTGGGTGGTCTGGCCAGCACCATGCTCAACAGAAACTGGCACCTGAGTCTCATCATCATCAGATGCGTTCTGCGGTGTGCTGACCATCGCACTGGCTCACCCGCCTCTTCACATTCAGAGAGACACAGCTGTTGCGCATCACTGCATACTGCCTCTTCTTCACATTCCAGAATGCTGCTTGGCTGGGCCCCTGTTTGCAAGCCAACAGATTCTGAGAACAGAAGCAGAGACTCAGTTGGCTCCTTTACAGAGCTCTCTGAATGCCTGGGCAATTTGGCAGGCGGTGAAGAGACAGATGGTTGTTCAACAGTGATGTGGTCCTGAGAGGAGGTGTAAGCAATTGAAGTCGATGCATTGGCTGCCATCCAACCAACAACGGCTTCAATTTGTTCTTCCCGCAGCAGGGGGGTACGCCGAGCTCCTACAAAAGTGCGCATAAAGGAACGCTCACGGGGAAAACTGGTGGATGCTGTGTCACTGGGTGCGGCAGCAGCCACAGAATCCCCACGTCCTCTCCCTGCTGAAACTCCACGGCCACGACCACGTGCCTTACTCCCTGCCTTCTTCATCTTGGTAGATTGATAAAGAAAGTCAGAAAAGTTATAAGGCCTAAGTGTGGTTATTCCTCAGAGACTGCAGTGAACACTGTAGACAACTGTTCAGTAGCTGTGAAAGGCCCCTTTGTGTACTTCTATAGTGTTTGCAACCAATGTATTGTATACGGATGGAAGCGCGTCACACTAATAGATTAGATTTTTTTCAAATATAATGGAGCAGCACCAATTTGAGAAAAATGTGAAGGATGAGGCAGTGACACACGCTCAGCAGACTACAACCAGCAGTGGTTGAAGAACTAACTGGAGCGCAATCGGCACTCAAAAAATGAAAAGCTCACAGACTACAGTGAACACTGCACACAACTGTTCACTATCTGTGAAAGGCTCCTTTCTGTATTTCTATAGTGTTTGCAACCAATGTATTGTATACGGATGGAAGCGCGTCACACTAATAGATTAGATTTTTTTCAAATATAATGGAGCAGCACCAATTTGAGAAAAATGTGAAGGATGAGGCAGTGACACACGCTCAGCAGACTACAACCAGCAGTGGTTGAAGAACTAACTGGAGCGTAATCGGCACTCAAAAAATGAAAAGCTCACAGACTACAGTGAACACTGCACACAGCTGTTCACTATCTGTGAAAGGCTCCTTTCTGTACTTCTATAGTGTTTGCAAGCAATGTATTGTATACGGATGGAAGCGCGTCACACTAATAGATTAGATTTTTTTCAAATATAATAGAGCAGCACCAATTTGAGAAAAATGTGAAGGATGAGGCAGTGACACACGCTCAGCAGACTACAACCAGCAGTGGTTGAAGAACTAACTGGAGCGTAATCGGCACTCAAAAAATGAAAAGCTCACAGACTACAGTGAACACTGCACACAACTGTTCACTATCTGTGAAAGGCTCCTTTCTGTACTTCTATAGTGTTTGCAACCAATGTATTGTATACGGATGGAAGCGCGTCACACTAATAGATTAGATTTTTTTCAAATATAATGGAGCAGCACCAATTTGAGAAAAATGTGAAGGATGAGGCAGTGACACACGCTCAGCAGACTACAACCAGCAGTGGTTGAAGAACTAACTGGAGCGTAATCTGCAGTCAAAAAATGAAAAGCTCACAGACTACAGTGAACACTGCACACAACTGTTCACTATCTGTGAAAGGCCCCTTTGTGTACTTCTATAGTGTTTGCAACCAATGTATTGTATACGGATGGAAGCGCGTCACACTAATAGATTAGATTTTTTTCAAATATAATGGAGCAGCACCAATTTGAGAAAAATGTGAAGGATGAGGCAGTGACACACGCTCAGCAGACTACAACCAGCAGTGGTTGAAGAACTAACTGGAGCGTAATCTGCACTCAAAAAATGAAAAGCTCACAGACTACAGTGAACACTGCACACAACTGTTCACTATCTGTGAAAGGCTCCTTTCTGTACTTCTATAATGTTTGCAACCAATGTATTGTATACGGATGGAAGCGCGTCACACTAATAGATCACTGTTAATTTCTATTGAATGGAGCTGCACCAATTCCACAAAATAAAAATAAAAAAAAGAGTCAGTGAGTGACACGTGCAGATGCCTACAAACAGCGGTGGATGCAGAGCAAACTGCAGCGTCACCTGCACTCTCACACACACACCTTGCACAGAGCTGTTAAAACAACACTGCAAGGCAAAAGGAAGCTTTACACAGTGGTTGGTAAAATAGCCTGCCTAAAGCACAGTACACAAAATCGCAATCTCTAACTGTCCCTCAGAGTCAGCAGAGCAGAGTTCTGTCCCTAACTGAGTTCACAGCACAGTGACGCTAAAATGGCGGCGGCGCATTTCTGACATCATTTCAGCAGCCAATCACAGCCATGCCATTAGTTAACATGAAAGCAGCAGTACAGGATGTGCCCACACTTCATAGGATTCCTCATTGGCTGACTAAAATCACAGTGCCTCTCAAAGAATTATGGGAACTTCCGATTCCGGTATACGATATATGAAAAATATCGGAACTAAGTATCGGAATTCCGATACAGCGAATATCGGCCGATACCCGATACTTGCGGTATCGGAATGCTCAACACTAGTCAGGAGAAAAAAGTTTCAGAATCGCTAAGATCTATTGAAGCATTCTAGAGTTATAACTTCATAAAGGGACAGTGGTCAGAATTGTAAAAATTAACGTGCAAACCACCCTCTGGAGTTAAAGGGATAAGATTTTCTCAGCACTGGAACATTTTCTTTTAAAGGAACCTTTCAGCTCGTATTTCCGCAATAAGCTGCAGCCACTTCCTTTCTAACCTGAAAGAGAAGAAAAACAAGTTATATTATACACACCCAGCGGCGGTACGGTCCGATGGTCATCGCAGGTCCCGGTCCGGAACCTCCCATCTTCAGACGATGTCGTCATCCTCCTTGCTTCATGTCACGGCTCCTGCACAGGCGTCTTGATCTGCCATGTTGAGGGCAGAGCAAAGTGCTGCAGTGAGCAGGCGCTGGACCTCTCTGACCTTTCCCGGTGTCTGCGCTCTGCAGTACTTTGCTCTGCCCTCAACAGGGCAGATCAGTACGCCTGTGAAGGAGCTGTGACACGAAGCAAGGAGGAGGACGTCAACACATGAAGATGGGAGGCGCAGGAACCGGACCTGCGACGCTCATCAGACCAGATCGCTCCCAGGTGAGTATAATAAAACTTGTTTTTCTTCTCTTTCAGGTTAGATCAGGGGCTTATCTACAGCATTATAGAATGCTGTAGATAAGCCCCGAAAGGCAGTGGCCGCAGCTTATTGCGGAAAAATGAGCTGACAGGTTCCCTTTAACACATCCAATTGTGGAAGTTATTAATATTTCAAGATCTATTAATTAAAATTTACTTTGTTCTTGGGACTACCCCTTTTACTTTTAAAAGATAGCAATGTTAGTGTGATGAAAAACATCTGATTGATATATATAATACTATGATGGGAATTCAATACAACAAAGGAACCATACAAATTCATCTCCTTGATCAAGTTATCATTGTTTTCTGATGGGAGAGTAACTACCTCATTACATTGTTATAGATTCAAGTTTCAGTCCAATCAATGGTAGACTGTCCAATCTTTCAATGGGTCTGGACAGAGTAACAAGAGTTTACAGAATAATTGTCCAAGTCAGAAATTTTATGTAGGGACAACATTAACCTTTAACTAATGTAGAATTTATTGTTGAATGATTTCCACTTTTTACCTAGAGCTTTTATTCGTAATCATTATGATATGGAAAAAAAACATTTATGTAAGGAAAAGGGAACTTTCTTCGAGTCTAAAATTCCAAAGTTTAACCTACCAATCCTAAATTATATTTAGTTAAATTCAAACTGTCATACATTTCATTCGTCTCCATGGTCTACCAACTAGTGCTCACAATTTTGTTTATTTTAAGTTTTGTTAGCTACTTTTACAGAATCAAAAAAATTCACCTGTTTAGGTACTATAAAAACAGCTGATTATGAAGAAAAAAAATCATATAAACCATGCAAGCTTGATGCATGTTAAGGTATAATCATAAGATTAAAATTGTTTTATTATATTTAGAAATGTATGAATTGTAAAAAAATTAAACACCACACATCTGCAAAAAAAAGAAATTGGGTTGTTGCTTTCTTTTGCTGTCTATTTTCTGTTTTTTATCCAATCAACCAATCCACTGCCTCTTTTGATGCATTTGGTCAGTTGAGTTACTATTTGGCACAGAAGCTATTGTAAAAGTATTGTAAAATAAATATAAGAAATTATTCTAATTATTTTTTACACTGCGTGCCTTTTTTTGTATCCCTAGACACAGCATCAGCCAAGCTCCAGTGTCACATGTCTTTTCTTGCTTTGGGCCAGTGCATAATCCAGTGCTTTGGTCAATAAGCTGCATGGAGGTCCAAATACCAATGATCCAGAAATGGGATCTACACTGTGTTGTAAAGGAAATGTATTTGAAAAGCAGATTGACATGATTTTTTAAGTCCATGGACAAAAGAAACATTATGTTATTCTCTTATGAGAAAGCTTAACAATAAAGCTGAACTTTAATGCCAAAGATAGGCAAGAAGCTTGAAATGTTATTAAAATTCAATACAATTGCTCAAATTTGGTTGCTCCCCATTGGTTATCAACTAGCTTCACATTATGGTAGTTTGAAATGCACTGCCTCAAAAGCCCATATAAATATGAAATGAGGCCAAGCTGGTGATGGAAGTGCCAGCGAAGTGTGAAAAGTAGACAGGTACAAGAGTAGGTATCCTACGGAGCGAGGGGAGCAGTCATAGTGGCAGGTACAAATAAGGGCTAGGGGAATATAATATTTTATTTTATTTTTAATCCCTTTCATACCCATATGAATCAAGTAAAATGGTAGCTGGCTCGCTGCCTTTTTGCTGAATTTACTGAAATTGCACTCCAAAAAAATTGGATTCCCTACAATCCATGAAGTTTGGAATGTTATAAATGGAATGAACTTATTTACAATTGATTCACTCATCCATATGAATAATCCGTCAGGAGTGCATGTGAATGTGATCTGAATAAAGATCATTTTTTGGCTTTGTTTTTGACTACCACCTAGCACTTTTCCCTCCATCATTCAAATCTTAGTTCCCAAGCTCAACTTTTCTTACTCTTTTTGGCTATTTTTGCCACCTCTAATAACGACAACACTAGCTGCTCCCACCAGAAACCATTCTTGGCTTACATATTCTCCAGAGGTCCAACATTTCCATGACAGAATCACAATTGAAAAAATAAAGAACTTGTAGGACAACATAAGTCTCTTCTAGTCAGTTTTAATCCTCTGCAATATAAGGAAATGTTGATATATTGGAAACATTGAATAAAGGAAGTAAGAAAGAAGTTGGACAATATCTATGTCTATTATTGAGAATCAAGTAACAATTAATACAGAAATTTGCAATTAAAGTTTGTCGCTTCAACAATTTTGGTTTAAGAAACAGAATTGAAAGTTATTGTGGTTAATCTTTGCTGAAGTACCTGCCTCTAACTTCTTCAATTTGAAATTTGCAACTTGTGAAAATGCAACCTTTAAAGAACTGTGGACTTCTGTTTAGTGCTTAAAACACTACTATAATGCATAACTATAAGGAGAAATTATTACAATTCTTTGGCTGTACTTTTTTTTAAAGTTCAAACCTAGTACCAGTGAAATTCCACTGACGTACAAATAAGCCTGCGTCTCCACAGATAACTGATTGCTCAGACATTTCTTACATTTCTATTTTTATTTCTTGAAATAAAACATATTCCACATTGTATCCATCATTATGAGCCCTGCTTTAGAAAAACAATCAGTTTGATTGGCTAATTTTCTCATCACAAATACCCTATAATGCTGCAGCTTCCTAAAAAAATGATAGAAGAAAATAAGAATTAATAGTAATAATGTATATTGTCCATTTAATGATGGTCCTGTTAGCTAATCTCCCTTATGTGCATAGAATAGATCTATATGCCATAGGTGACAAAGCTTCTTTGTAATCTTGGAAAAAAAAGTCTTAATTCAGACGCAATAACTTGAAAAGGAGAGATTGCATGTGAAATGTCTGCCAAGTGTGATTGGCTGCCATCCCATTAGTGCACAGAAATTATAATTGCGTTTTCTGTGAAGTTTCTTCCGTTGTACTTTAAAAAATGCTGGTCTAACAGATTTACAACTCAAGACTATATCAGAATTATTTGTTTGTGAAGTTAGAAGCAATAGAAGTATAATTTCATAATTCTGAAATGCAATTATAATAATGATAAATCATGGAATTTCAAATAAACAATAATAACAATGCTTAGAAATAAGTGTAGTATAGTTGTAAATAAATTATGATTAGTCATATAAAAATGTTGTAATAACCTGGTATCGCCGACTTAATCTCTTATCTCTAGTAGTCTTAGAATTATCTGTATCCAATATACTTTTACTGGCATCCATAGCTAGTAGGCTGTATGCTAGCCATGCCAAATATAAATAATAATAAATAATCCTTATTTTTATATTATCATTGCTGTCCCTGATGGGGCTCACAATCTAAATTCCCTATCAGTATGTCTTTGGAGTGTAGGAGGAAACCGTAGAACCCGGAGGAAACCGTCGCAAACACGGGGAGAACATACAAACTCCTTGTAGATGTTGTCCTTGGTGGGATTTGAACCCAGTACTCCAGCGGTGCAAGGCTGCAGTGCTAATTACTGAGCCACATATAACAAGGGGCAAAATTACTATTATTCTTCATTTTTCGTTCCATTGATTGCAGAGGGAGGTATATTTTAGTCTATTTATTCTTCCACTCAGTGTAAAAATACAGAAAATTGACACATTATCTCTATAGCAGGATGTGTTACAGAGTTAATCTATTCTAGAACAATTACTGTGCCCATGAATACATAATATTGAAAGAAAGGAACTGCATATAGGACATTTCCACCATGTAAATGAGGATTCAAAGGAGTTGACAGACAACACACACTTCCACACACTTGGTGGGCTATAATAATGACTTTACAACCCCTCATGCCTACTGAGACATGTGAATGATTGTCAAGCATCAGCTATGGGTCCTATTTAAATGAACAGGATATGTGCACAATATTTATTGATCAAGCAGGAGTCTCAGCTGGAATGTGGGGTCATAACTAGAGATGACTAAAGTTGTTCAGAAAAGGTTCGTCAATCTCAAATTTGACATGAACCTTGCACATTCGGATTCCCAAGCATTTTCCTCTAAATCGGCAAGATTTGGCCAAAGTTTGGTAAATGATCGAGTTTCCACTAATGCTTTTATTAGGACTTTGGATAGGTTGGTGGTGCTGTATGATAAGTTGGGGAGAAGTGTTAGATGAGGGGAGAGGGTGGAGAAGAGAGGTGAGAGGAGAGGCAGCCTATTATTTATTTTCTTTTTTTAATTAACTTAATGTGTAGAGATTCCGGCAGCCAATCAGAGCACAGAAACCATTTACAATGTCCAGACACAAGGGCTTGGTCATTGGCTGCCGAAGTCACATGTCCCTCTCCATACAAAAAGTGAACATGTGGCCTTGGCACCATATTGTGAGTGTAACAGCATTTCGATGCTGCTGCAGATAGTTAACAAGGCTGTTTATTCTCAGCTAGTTCAGATATATAGGATCCTGTGTCAATTCGACCTATCAGCATATCTATCTGGAGTGCTAATTCTGTGGTGCATCCACAAGTGGCCACTTCAGCATATAAATCCATAATGCTGCTGATTATGTGGTTCATCAACCAGTCGCCACTTTAGCATATAAATCCTTTGGTTTAATTGTGTGGTCCTGCCACCAGTCCACATTTCAACATATAAGTCGTTTGTGCTATTTGTGTGGTCCAGCCACCAGTCTACATTTCAGCATCTAAATTCTTTGTGCTAATTGTGTGATCCCGCCACCAGTCCACATTTCAGCATATAAACCTTTTGTGCTAATTCTATGGTCGAGCCAGTGACTGGTGATTGACATGTCTCGGCCTAGGGTTGTGAAACAGCTGGTTACATGAGCGGGAAAAAGCTAGGTCATGGTTGAAGGGGGAATAGGCATGGTGTTTGAGGTGTATGTGGGGTAGATGGTAATGTTACTGAAAGCTCTACTGAACAAACACCGACTCGTTATATCTATAGACAACTGACAACTTCTGTTCCTGGACGGGCTACTCGATTCCCTTTCATTGGCAGCCGCACAGCGGTACGCCATGTAGATAATTTTTTGAAATGTGGAGACTCCAATTTGAATCTACATCTGGTGGGTTGCCTCTAGTGGAAGGGGTCTCATAGTACCATTATAGTACTTCTACTCTGTGGAAATTGATGCCATTTTAGTGGTTTGTGGCAATTAATTTTTTGAAATGTGGAGACTCCAATTTGAATCTACATCTGGTGGGTTGCCTCTAGTGGAAGGGGTCTCATAGTACCATTATAGTACTTCTACTCTGTGTAAATTGATGCCATTTTAGTGGTTTGTGGCAATAATTTTTTGAAATGTGGATACTCCAATTTGAATCTACATCTGGTGGGTTGTCTTTAGTGGAAGGGGTCTCAGAGTACCATTATAGTACTTCTATTCTATGGAAATTTATGCCATTTTAGTGGTTTGTGGCAATATTTTTTTTAAATATGAAGACTCCAAGTTAAGCCTCCATCTGATGGGTTGCCTGTAGTGAAAGGAATCTCAGAGCACCAGGCCAACACAGGACACTGATCCACCTCTTACTGATCAATTAGTAAGCTAGAAATGCTGGGCCAGGCCCTGTCCAATCTATCCATGCTGTGCCATAATAAAATTTCTGCTGTGGGTCAATTGATGCCACTTTTCCAGATGTCTTCCCCTATTTTTTAAAAAATGTTTGAATTATAAGTTGAGTCTCCTTCATGTGTGTTGCCTGTAGCAGTAGGGATCCAAGACCAAAAGGTCTGCACTTACTTTAGTCAACTGCCTGTATTACTATCCTTAAATGCTTCTAAGAATAGTAGTCTAAGAAGCTGATATTTGTGCCACCTGAGTGTTGCTGAGCAGAAAAGCTTTTTGAGCTGTTGCATGAGGTATCGGGGCTCTCAGCACAGCACCTGTCCTTCATCCACCTCATAATTTTAACTTAAATTCCAAGCTGTAAATGTTGGCCCAGACCCTGTCTCATGCATAGCGCATGACTGAATGCTGCCCCATTATAACTTTTTACTGTGGGTCAATTGATGCCACTTTTCCTGGTGTCTGCCTCTAATTTGAGCTGTTTTGGCAGCTTTAGGGCTCACCTAAAGGTGTTGTCTATGCATTTGGTTTTGCCTCCCATTTCATTCAATGGGGTTTAGATACGTTTGATGAACTGTTCAGCGAACTCTTTGGCGAACACTTTGAAGTTTGACGATCCCAGCCAAACCAAACCTGAGAAGGTTTGCTCATCTCTGGTTATAACTTCATCAGCACCACTCGCTTTAGTGATAATCCCTTTTCAATACAAAATTGCATTATTTTTACCTGAATGGATGGGCACATGCAGTATTTGTAGTTTGATGTGCACTATAGCTTGAAGATCTTGTGCCCGAAATTTTTATCTTTAAATGGGTCCACCACCTGCATCAGTTAATATATAGGTATATTCTTATAAGACACGGGTCATGATTAGTGTTGAGCGATACGATACTGCAAATATCGGGTATCGGCCGATATTAGCTGTATCGGGCTTTCGATTCCGAGTACCGATATTTTCGTCATATCGGATACCAGAATCGGGATTGTCACTGTCAGTGTCCGTCGGTCGGGTCTGTCAGGAGTCAGCGGCACTTACCTGGCAGAAGATCTCCGGCGGTCACGGGCTGGACTGCTTCATGGCCGCCATCATCTTTCCCCGGCGGTCACATGCAGTTTCTCGCGATAACTGCAGTGACTGCTGGGTAATCCCGGCCGTAAAGCAGTCAGTCCGATGATGTCACCACCGGGGAAGCAGGTAATCAGCTGTGCTGCGTCGCGATGTAGCAGAGCTGGATCGTCGTGGGACTGTCGTTACTATGGACTGCGTCGGACAGGTGGTATACTGTTGGTTTTTTTTTTTTTTCTTTTTTTACAGGAGATCGATGGCGTCGCAGGAATGAGTGTATAATAAAATTAATGAAAACTGTGTTGTCTCTTTTATTTCATTAAAAGACTTTTTTCTTGCTTTGTCTTTTTTTTATACATTTAATAACTTTGGGATTAATAATGGATCGGTGTCTTATTGACACCTCTCCATTATTAACCGGGCTTATTTCACCGTGCAATCAACTGTGACATTAACCCCTTATTACCCCACTTGCCACCGCTACAGGGCAGTGGGAAGATCCGGGTAAAGTGCCACAATTGGCACATCTTTTGATGCGCCAAATGTGGGGCTGCTGTAGCCTGGTATTATCAGGCTGTTGAGGGCCAAAATCCATGGGCCTTGACAGTCTTTTAATACCAGGCCGCAGCAGTCTGCATTTTACTTGGCAGGTTAACAAAAATAGGGGGACCCCTACGCCGTTTTTTTTTCGAGGGGATCCCCTATTTTTGTTAACCAGCCAGGCTAAGCAGACTGCTGTGGCCTGGTATTATCAGGCTTGCAAGGTCCATGGATATTGGATCCTTACCAGCCTGAAAAACCAGGCCTCAGCGGTCTGCTTCATCTGGCTGGTTAACAAAAATAGGGGGGACCCCACGCCAATTTTTTTCGAGGGGATCCCCTATTTTTGTTAATCAGCCAAGATATGCAGACTGCTGTGGCCTGGTATTATCAGGCTGGCAAGGTCCATGGATCTTGGCTCCTTAACAGCCTGAAAATCCAGGCCTCAGCGGTCTGCTTCATCTGGCTGGTTAACAAAAATAGGGGGGACCCCACGCATTTTTTATTCGAAGGGAACCCCTATTTTTGTTAATCAGTTCCCTCTGACGTCACTGATTGTGTCCCTGGCTGACCTGAAGTGAAAGTGGAAAGCAATCAATTAAGCTTTCCACTTCCTCTCCTGTCAGCCAGGAGAGGAACTCATTCATTTGGGGGTTTACTGTGAGGCTGCAGCATTAGCTGCGGTCCCTGCAGTAAACATTAACCCTTTCTGAAGGATTACACCGTGGGACCTGACTGTGCATGGGATAGGTAAGAATAATTTTGCTTTTTTATTTTATTTTTTATTACAGGAAATGGTTTTTGCAGTCAAATAAAAGATGGTCAAAAACATGTGTCTTTATTTCATTAAAATGATTTTTAATTAAAGTGTGTGTGTTTTATTTTTATTTCATGCAATAGGATTAATAATTGATAGTTGTCTAATTGACAGCTCTCAATTATTAACCTGGCTTAAGGTCACCTTTCAATTGCAAGGTGGCTTTAACCCCATATTAACCCATTCGCCACCGCTACAGGGCAATGGGAATAGACGGGCAAAGTGCCAGAAAGGGCGAATCTAATTATAGATTTGTCTTTTCTGGGGTGTCTGGGGGCAGATGTTAGTAGCCAGGGGGGGCCAAAAATAATGGTCCCTCTCTGGGCTATTATTATCTGCCCCCATTCGCTGGCTTTGTCTGTCTGGTTGCGAAAATAGGGCGGGAGCCCACACATTTTTTTTAAACAATTTTACACCTCATATATATATATATATATATACACATGTCATTGAATTTGTGACACATATATATATATATATATTTATAGTTCATACACTTCTACATAGTATAATAGCCACTAATTCAATTGCCGGCTTTTGTGAAAATGCAGAACCCGACATGAAATGACACTTGGTGTACATAGGGTTAACCATGTCTTTTCATGTCCTTTGCTATCTGATTTGCACAAACAATTACATCAGTCTATGTTTGCAAAATTTTACACCTGTAGGGGTTAATTAAAGGTGTAAATTCGTAGCAAAAAAGTCCGGTTTTTTTACAACGAATTTACACCTTTAATTAACCCCTACAGGTGTGAAATTTTGCACACATAGACTGATGTAATTGTTTGTGCAAATCAGATTGCAAACGACATGAAAAGACATGGTTAACCCTATGTACACCAAGTGTCATTTCATGTCGGGTGCTTCTGTCTTTTCACAGAAGCCGGCTTTACCCGGCAATTGAATCAGAGGATATTTTACTATGTAGCAGTGTATAAACGATACATATATGTATATATATATGTCACAACGACATGTATATATATATATATATATATATATGTATTCTATGTGTGTATATTTAGTGTTTACAAGGAAATAAAGTTTTTTTTTAGTTGCGATATTTTGTTCCCATAGACTTACATGGGACTTCCGGTATCGGAATCGGATATCGCCGATATTTAGTGATATCGGCGATACCATTCCGATCCGATATTTTTAGATATCGAGCAGTATCGCTCAACACTAGTCATGATGTAGAAGTTGCATTTAATAATAATAATAATCTTTATTTTTATATAGCACTAACATATTCCGCAGCGCTTTACAGTTTGCACACTTTGTCGTCGCTGTCCCCGAAGGGCTCACAATCTAGATTCCCTATCTGTATGTTTTTGGAATGTGGGAGGAAACCGGAGTACCCGTAGGAAACCCACGCAAACACAGGGAGAACATACAAACTCCTTGCAGATGTTGTCCTTGGTGGGATTCGAACCTAGGACTCCAGCGCTGCAAGGCTGCAGTGCTATCCATTGAGCCACCGTGCTGCCCATTTCCTAAAGTGTACACATACTTTTTAGCTTTTATTTTTAATGACCTTCGTCTCCATCTTGACGTTTGACGACTTGATGGATGAATAACTGGGTAGGGTCACCAAGGCCTTCTCCGCTGTTATCTTCATAGTATCAAGCCATCAGGTTGCTGGTCTTCCTCTTCGACTTGTTTCTTCTATTCTTCCAACGATGATGACCTTCCCCAGTGATTTCTCTCTTTGTATGATAAGTCCAAAATAGGTGTGACAATGGGTAGTCACTTCTAATGGACAAGCCATGAGGGGAGTCAAGGAGTCTGAGGTCAAATACCAGACAAAAGACAAAAGAGCAAGACAAACAAGTAGTCAAATGCCTAAGGTCAGGCAACAAAGCTCTGAGTATGTAAAAGGCAAAGGGGCAATACAAACGAATTGTCAAAAGGCAAAGTCCGAAGTCAGGCAACAAACATCAGAACAGCAGAACACAGAGAACAAGGAACACATACCACCGAGAAAAGCTTTGACTGGCAATAGTCAGACAATTGTAAGCTAGCTAAATAGCAAGACAATCATCCAGAAAGAGTGACACCCATTGTAAACTCATCAGGCAAGGTTTGATTGGGCTGCTAAACAAAAGTTTGCATGGGAATAGCCTGGCATGCCCCTGCTTTTGATTTGGCAGCTGGACTATCCTATTCACAAAGCTGACAGCCCAGTACACCCCTGAAATCCATAGGCCAGCGGAGCTGTGTTCCTAGGACACAGTGAGTGACGGAAACGTGAAAGTAGGAAGTCGTAGCTTGGTAATCCTTGCTTTGTATCATGAATGTCTTGGTTTGGTCTAAAATTGATTTGTTCTTTTTCTCATCCATGATATGGTATTAATAACATTCTTCTCCAGCACCACAATTTGAAGATTTGTAATTCAACACGTAACCTAACATGTTATTATTTTCTGTATCATAGCATAGATAATGTGTTGTGTTAGGTTAAAAAAAGCTACACCTGTACACTGGTGACAGCTATCTTTACACTCCTTATAGTTATGCCCGTTCTTGTAACTTGGAACTTTCTAGATGGAAGTGTTTGGATATTCCATCAAGTGATCATCTTTGACTGAGATTATCTGCATCCCTTAAATGTAGACATACGTAATGTCATAAAGAGTACCGCTATACTACTGAAATGAAAGTAAAAGGGCAAATGTTCGATGCACGATAATACTGCTCCATAAGCAATGATGCAATCCAAAACTAGAACAAGCACTTACTTTCTTTCATAAAAGAAATGCGTTGTTAAATGATATAAGAAGATCACTGACTGAGTCCAAAAAATATCAGACAAAAAATGATCAAATTTAAATAGGTAGAAAAAAATAGAATAAAAGCATACACCTTTCCCAGGCAACATGTTTACTCTGTACAGGTCAGAAGCGTGTTGCCTGGTGAAAAGTGTTTGTTTTTCTAATTTTTGTTGCTGCCCATCTATATTTATTCATTTTTTACATTTATTGTTTTTTGTGCTCGATCAATAATGAACCTGTCAAGCTACGACATTGACTATATTTCATAAATGGCAGAAAAAGTGAAACAAGTACTTATAATAAGTACTGTATATTACACAAGAAAACATTATTTTTCCTGTTTTTCTTCTTAGTCCATAAAATGAAGAAGGCTTTATAAATATGAAAGCCATTGTGACCTATTGTATTAATCAAAAACGCTCTTGTTGGTCCATTATAGAATACAATACATCTATGAATCTCCAGTACAATAGATCTTTAGATTTCCATCCTACATTTATTTCTTCAGTTGAGGTATGCACTTAGCCTGGTCTGCTGCTGTGTGCGCTTGCTGTCAGTGAAGTGATGAAACCCATTGTTGTTTTGTTGGTTCCTGCTGCTAGTCCATTAGCTACTGTCTGTAGGAGGAGAAGACAAATTGTGTCAATGTTCTGTGTCAAAGGACCACACAGTTACTTGCTACTTTGACTTTACGATAAATAGTTATCTTGCCGTGTGACAGGTGCAGGGCTTGGAAGTCTAAAAGCAGGTAATTCCACAATCCTGTGACCTCTCCATGTTGTCATTTATTGGATAATAACACTGGCTTTTTCTTTCTGTGTGAAGCTTCCATTATTCCCTTGAAGATAGGAACAGACACAATCATTCATTTTGCCTATATTTAATTGATTTCAATTGTCAGTTTTTAGGAAAAACTGGTGGAGAGGGATATCATGCTGTAAAATAAGAAAATATGCATTACTTACCTATTTAAGCCCCTTTAAACTCAGCATTGCCTCCCACTGCTCCCTATTAGTCTTTATTTAAGAGACTGCAGCAGTGACATGCAATCTACAACATGGGATCAGAGAAATCACTGAATTCCACAATCTTGTCAAAGTAAATGGAATGTTCAGGAACAGAAGTGTAATTTTCAGATGCCCAGACCATCAGGGTCTCTGACATTCCTTGATTATGCAGCTTTTTTGGGGCGGGGATTTGGTATGAATCTGAAAAAAAAACATGTTGTATTAAGGTGGTATTGTTCTTAATATGTGTTTGTATTGAGGCACTATACAGGGTCACACAGTCTGTCCAAGGCTCAAGAGTTGAGCTTCATGGACTTTGTCTCCCCCATAAGTCGACATTTATACAGCAATATTATGTGCATGAAGCACATCCTGCATTAAGCAGGTGGTTGGATGTGATGACCCTGGAGGTCTCTTCAAATGCTAGCATTCTATGATTCTATGAAGCCTGAGTGATAGAGCATGGCATGGACTTCACCCCACTCCAACCTGGTTCAGGACAGACAAACCAGCTAAGCTTCACTTCCCTAACACTTCACTTTTCCCTAAATTTCACAAGTGTTTTTGGCTTGTAAAAATCTTTATTTTGTGGATTTATAATTTGTTTATTATTAGCATGATTAATTTCCTCTAGGGTTTTTTTTGCTCTACAACAGTTTACTTTTATGCAATATGTTGTAGGAAGAACAATAAAACGCCCACAGAAAGGCATTGAACATAAAATAAATAAATGGCAGCGTGTTTTACAACTGTTGTTGAATGGCTGCCAATATTGCATAAAATGACTGCAGGGATTAGGAGCTTTTGCTTTTCTTCACTTATGCCCACACAATCCTAGTAAATTATTTGCATCTCAGTTGGCACTGAGTTCCTTGACTGTGTGCAACGCCTCATGAAATCTGAAGATTACTAAAGGATTTTGCGTCGCAAAATAGTGTCCAGTGTGAGAAAGCTGGGTTTGCTTCCCAGGTCATGGTCTTCCAGCAAGACAATGACCACCAAACATACTTCCAAGAATGGATGGAAATATAGTGCTGGAGAGTTCTGAAGTTGTCAGCAAGTAGTCTGGCTCTAAATCCCATTGAATACCTGTGGAGAGATCTTAAAATTGCAATTGGGAGAAGTCACCCTTCAAATATGAGAGACCTGGAGCAGTTTGCAAAAGAAGAGTAGTCCAAAATTCCAGTTGAGAGGTGTAAAAAGCATATTTATAGTTATACGAAGTGATTGATTGCAGCTATTTATTCCAAAGAGCATGCAATCAAATATTAGGTTGAGGGTGCCAATAATTTTGTCCGATCCATTTTTGGGGTTTTGTGTGAAATTATGTTCTATCTGCCTTTTTTCCCTGTTTATTTGCTGCTCTAATACACACAAAGGAAATAAACAAGTGTATAACAAAACATGTACAACTGCAATCATTTTCAGGGAGAAATACTTAATTTTCAGGAACAATTTCAAGGATGCTAACACTTTCAGCCATGTCTGTATTTACCATGTTCCATCATAGGAATAATATACACATATGCAGACTTATTTTGGTGGGCCAAGTTTTCAACAGCAGGAGCAGTGAGAAAAACAGTGAAAAGAGCTTGTTAATTAAGCTGAGTGGGTGGAGACAGAGGTTGCAAGCTGACTACACTAAAATCTGGAAGTGTATGTGGCTGTAAGATTTATATCCTCATTCTGGTAAGGATTTGAAGAGTAAATACATCATCCAAATAAGAGCTAGGTGATATATTTTTCATGATGCATGCAGATTATATTGTTGGATCTGTTGACAGATCCTCTTTAATAAACATCATTGATAATTAAAGCAAACATTTATGCTAGAATTTTTCAAGCTTTCTTTACCATTTCTCTAAAATATCTCTGTGCTATTTACTAATAGTGCATTGAGTTGTACCTATGGAGAAAATCAATACTAACTCAAACAACCTCGGATCCATCACATTGAGAGCTTGTCACTACAGTGCCATGCACAATTTTGGAAAGGCTATGTGAAACAAGAAGGGATAAAGGAAAGGGAAACTAATATGAGCGAAGGGCGAGTGGAGACCCTTAGACAGATCAAACGTCACATATCATCACTATATATAAGACTTGCACTGGGAAGGACAGGATGTAAGTGAGTCAATCCCCACTACCACTAAAGACAGATGGGATACACAAACAAGGGGGCACACTTAACTTGAGTAGACTCAGAGAGAAGCACAGATGCCCTCCAGTAACACCAAGGAGGAAGATAGCCAACTGCAATAGCCCCAAGCTGCAACTGGGAACTGGTCAATAGATACAGTGGGTACAGAAAGTATTTAGAGTCAGACCCCTTTAAATTTTTCACTCTTTGTTTCATTGTAGTTATTTGGTAAATTCAAAAAGTTCATTTTTTTCTCATTAATGTACACTCTGCATCCCATCTTGACTAAAAAAAACAGAAATATAGACATTTTTGCAAATTTATTAGAAAAGAAAAACTGAAATATCGCATGGTCATAAGTATTTAGACCCTTTGCTCAGTATTGAGTAGAAGCACCCTTTTGAGCTAGTACAGCCACAAGTCTTCTTGGGATTAATGCAACAAGATTTTTCACACCTGGATTTGGGGATCCTCTGCCATTCTTCCTTGCAGATCCTCTCCAGTTCCGTCAGGTTGAATGGTGAACGTTGGTGGACAGCCATTTTCAGGTCTCTCCAGAAATGCTCAATTGGGTTTAGGTCAGGGCTCTGGCTGGGCCAGTCAAGAATGGTCACAGAGTTGTTCTGAAGCCACTCCTTTGTTATTTTAGCTGTGTGCTTAGGGACTTGGTCTTGTTGGAAGATGAACCTTTGACTAAGTCTGAGGTCCAGAGCACTATGGTAGAGAATAACTTTGTACTTGGCCGCATTCATGTTTCCTTCAATTGCAACCAGTCATCCTGGCCCTGCAGCTGAAAAACACCCCCATGGCATGATGCTTCCACCACCATGTTTCAATGTTGGGATTGTATTGGGCAGGTGACGAGCAGTGCCTGGTTTTCTACACACATACCGTTTAGAATTATCACCAAAAAGTTCTATATTTGTCTCATCAGACTAGAGAATCTTATTTCTCATAGTCTGGGAGTCCTTCATGTGTTTTTTTAGCAAACTCTATGCAGGCTTTCATATGTCTGGCACTGAGGAGTTTGGCTGGATTGCCTGGTCTAGAAAGACTTCTGGTGGTCCCTAACTTTTTCCAATTAAGGATTGTGGAGGTCACTGTGCTCTTAGGAACATTGAGTACTGCAGAAATTCTTTTGTAACCTTGGCTAGATCTCTGACTTGCCACAATTCTGTCTCTGAGCTCCTTGGCCAGTTCATTTGACTTCATGATTCTCATTTGGTCTGACATGCACTGTGAGTTGTGAGGTTTAATATAGACAGGTGTGTGCTTTTAAAATCAATTCCTATCAGTTTAATTAAACACAGTTGGACTCCAATGAAGCAGTAGAACCATCTCAAGGAGGATCACAAGGACAGCATGTGACTTAAATATGAGTGTCCGAGCATAGGGTCTGAATACTTATGACATGTGATATTTCAGTTTTTCTTTTTAATACATTTGCAAAAAGTTCTACATTTCTGTTTTTTTCAGTCAAGTTGGGGTGCAGAGTGTACATTAATGAGAAAAAAATGAACTTTTTTGAATTTACCAAATGGCTGCAATGAAACAAGAGTGAAAAATTTAAAAGGGGTCTGATACTTTCCGTATCCACTGTATATCAACCGCAACTTCCAGCAGCAAGCTGGGAGTTATATACACCCCGGTCAAGTGTGTCAAGTAGAGCCTGGGGAGATTGTCACTGGGTCCCAAAATGAGAAGGACTAGGAAGGAGTCTGCATTGCCAACCACTGAGACCTTCTGAAGCTAGATGCAGAGTGACCGTCTGCAGCTTCTTCTCTGTGAAATAAGCCTGGTAAAGCTGCTGCAGGGATAATACAGTATAGCTGTAGATATAGACTGTCTATCTAAGGCACAGATGTTCTAGAACATAAAGTTGAGATCCTGCTATCATGCTATCCTGCTCAATGTTGTCCTTGTGCTTTATACAGTAGGTAGGAATTGTTGGATAAGATCATTGGCGAATAAGGGATGAGCAAATTGTTTGAGTGCAAATTTATTTTGCTTTAAATTACACAAAAATAATCAGATTTACCAGAACCTGAATTTTTTTGCTTTTTGATTCACTCATATCAAGCAAAATGGTGATCTGTTGAATGCTGATTTCCTTGATTTTTTTTTTTAAAGCGGACAAACTGCAGGTGTGCATTCTACGACTAAGGGCTACGGCAAAAAACGTGTCAGAATCTTGCACTCTTTTTAATCTGTCTGGACAACACTTTTTTCCTTTTAATGGAATAAAATAAAAGCAAATTTTATTTATACACTATATGCTGTGTACAGAGTTCCTGTGTATAATGTCACTGGTTATCACTGTATTACTTGTACATTGACACTATATACAGAGCTCCTGTGTGTAATATCACTGGTGATCACTGTATGACCTGTTCTCTGACACTATATACAGATCTCCTGTGTATAATGTCACTGGTGATCTCTGTATTACCTGTACACTGACGCTATATACAGAGCTCCTGTGTATAATGTCACTGGTGATCACTGTACTACTTGTACACTGACGCTATATACAGAGCTCCTGTATATATTGTCACTGGTAATGACTGTATTACCTGTACACTGACGCAATATACAGTACTCCTGTGTATAATGTCACTGGTGATCACTGTACTACCTGTACACTGACGCTATATACAGAGCTCCTGTGTATAATGTCACTGGTGATCATTGTATTACCTGTACACTGACACTATATACAGAGCTCCTGTGTATAATGTCACCTGTGATCACTGTATTACCTGTACTCTGACACTTTATACAGAGCTCCTTTGTATAATGTCCCTAGTGATTAGTGATGAACGAGCACTAAAATGCTCGGGTGCTCATTGCTCAGGTCGAGCAAATTGGGATGCTCGGGTGCTCGACCGGAGCAATGAGGCCAATGTAAGTCTATGGGAAACCCAAGCTTTTTTGCCGTGACCCCCCGGAGGTATTTAAGGGTACCAAAATGTCGGAAATCTATGGGAACAGTACTCAAATGACATGGAAACATCATGGGAAAGACCCCTGGAAGCATTTCTGACTCCTAGGTCACTGCTGTGAAAAATGTTGTCATAACTAGTGTTGAGCATTCCGATACCGCAAGTATCGGGTATCGGCCGATATTCGCGTTATCGGAATTCCGATACTTAATTCCGATACTTTTTCAATATCGTATACCGGAATCGGAAGTTCCCATAATTCTTTGAGAGGCAATGTGATTTTAGTCAGCCAATGAGGAATCCTACGAAGTGTGGGCACATCCTGTAATGATGCGGTCATCTTAACTAATGGCATGGCTGTGATTGGCTGCTGAAATGATGTCAGAATGCACTATAAAAGGCGCCGCAGCCATTTTAGCGTCACTGTGCTGTGAACTCAGTTAGGGACAGAACGCTGCTGTGCTGACTCTGAGGGACAGTTAGATATTGCGATTTTGTGTACTACTGTGCTTGAGGCAGGCTAGTTTACCAACTGCTGTGTAAAGCTTCATTTTGCCAGTGTTGTTTTAACAGCTCTGTGCAAGGTGTGTGTGTGACAGTGCAGGTGACGCTGCAGTTTGCTCTGCATCCACCGCTGTTTGTAGGCATCTGCACGTGTCAATGACTTTTTTTTTTTTATTTTATTTAGTGGAATTGGTGCAGCTCCATTATATTAGAAAAAAATCAAATCTATTAGTGTGACGTGCTTCCATCCGTATACAATACATTGGTTGCAAACACTATAGAAGTACAGAAAGGAGCTTTTCACAGATAGTGAATAGTTGTGTTTCAGTGTTCACTGCAGTCTGTGAGGTTTATGATTTTTTGAGTGCAGATCACGCTCCAGTTAGTTCTTCAACCACTGCTGGTTGTAGTCTGCTGAGCGTGTGTCACTGCCTCATCCTTCACATTTTTCTCTAATTGGTGCTGCTCCATTTTAGTGGAAAAAAATCTAATCTATTAGTGTGACGCGCTTCCATCCGTATACAATACATTGGTTGCAAACACTATAGAAGTACACAAAGGAGTAGCCTTTCACAGATTGTGGACAGTTGTGTTTCAGTGTTCACTTCAGTCTGTGTTTTTAACTTTTTTGAGTGCACATCACGCTCCATTTACTTCTTCAACCACCGCTGCGTGTACTCTGCTGAGTGTCTGTCACTGGCTCATCCTTGTCATTTTTCTAAAATTGGTTCTGCTACATTCCATTTAAAATAAATCTAATCTATTAGTGTGACGCGCTTCCATCCGTATACAATACATTGGTTGCAAACACTATAGAAGTACACAAAGGAGTAGCCTTTCACAGATTGTGGACAGTTGTGTTTCAGTGTTCACTTCAGTCTGTGTTTTTTACTTTTTTGAGTGCACATCACGCTCCATTTACTTCTTCAACCACCGCTGCGTGTACTCTGCTGAGTGTCTGTCACTGGCTCATCCTTGTCATTTTTCTAAAATTGGTTCTGCTACATTCCATTTAAAATAAATCTAATCTATTAGTGTGACGCGCTTCCATCCGTATACAATACATTGGTTGCAAACACTATAGAAGTACACAAAGGAGTAGCCTTTCACAGATTGTGGACAGTTGTGTTTCAGTGTTCACTTCAGTCTGTGTTTTTTACTTTTTTGAGTGCACATCACGCTCCATTTACTTCTTCAACCACCGCTGCGTGTACTCTGCTGAGTGTCTGTCACTGGCTCATCCTTGTCATTTTTCTAAAATTGGTTCTGCTACATTCCATTTAAAATAAATCTAATCTATTAGTGTGACGCGCTTCCATCCGTATACAATACATTGGTTGCAAACACTATAGAAGTACACAAAGGAGTAGCCTTTCACAGATTGTGGACAGTTGTGTTTCAGTGTTCACTTCAGTCTGTGTTTTTAACTTTTTTGAGTGCACATCACGCTCCATTTACTTCTTCAACCACCGCTGCGTGTACTCTGCTGAGTGTCTGTCACTGGCTGATCCTTGTCATTTTTCTAAAATTGGTTCTGCTACATTCCATTTAAAATAAATCTAATCTATTAGTGTGACGCGCTTCCATCCGTATACAATACATTGGTTGCAAACACTATAGAAGTACACAAAGGAGTAGCCTTTCACAGATTGTGGACAGTTGTGTTTCAGTGTTCACTTCAGTCTGTGTTTTTAACTTTTTTGAGTGCACATCACGCTCCATTTACTTCTTCAACCACCGCTGCGTGTACTCTGCTGAGTGTCTGTCACTGGCTCATCCTTGTCATTTTTCTAAAATTGGTTCTGCTACATTCCATTTAAAATAAATCTAATCTATTAGTGTGACGCGCTTCCATCCGTATACAATACATTGGTTGCAAACACTATAGAAGTACACAAAGGAGTAGCCTTTCACAGATTGTGGACAGTTGTGTTTCAGTGTTCACTTCAGTCTGTGTTTTTTACTTTTTTGAGTGCACATCACGCTCCATTTACTTCTTCAACCACCGCTGCGTGTACTCTGCTGAGTGTCTGTCACTGGCTCATCCTTGTCATTTTTCTAAAATTGGTTCTGCTACATTCCATTTAAAATAAATCTAATCTATTAGTGTGACGCGCTTCCATCCGTATACAATACATTGGTTGCAAACACTATAGAAGTACACAAAGGAGTAGCCTTTCACAGATTGTGGACAGTTGTGTTTCAGTGTTCACTTCAGTCTGTGTTTTTTACTTTTTTGAGTGCACATCACGCTCCATTTACTTCTTCAACCACCGCTGCGTGTACTCTGCTGAGTGTCTGTCACTGGCTCATCCTTGTCATTTTTCTAAAATTGGTTCTGCTACATTCCATTTAAAATAAATCTAATCTATTAGTGTGACGCGCTTCCATCCGTATACAATACATTGGTTGCAAACAATATAGAAGTACACAAACGGGCCTTTCACAGCTACTGAACATGGGTTTTTAATTTTTAACTAAAATATGTATTTTTTCAAATGACACAAATATAAGTAATGTTGAAGAGGAATAGTCCTACATCCATTGTTTGCACAATATTACAGGTGTACATCATGTCCCTTAATCAACAATGTATTATTATATTTACTTGTATGCTTTTATTTAAAAGCCAAGAACACAGAAGGATAACCTTCGCACTGCAGCTGTTGTCAAAGTTCAACCCACATTATGCACTTCCAACATTGCAGCATTTGAGGCATGATGTGAGTTGGATTGGTCAAAGTTATGGAGTGAGAAGGTTCACCATCAGTACCCTATAGCATAAGTATGCTTTTGTGTTAGCATTTGTGTTAGACATGTGGATATCTGCCATAATATGTCACAATTATTTAGTTACAGATTTGTTACCAACACTAATCATTGAATGGTTTTAAATTTGACGTTTCACTTGTTTACAGCTTAGAAATAAGGGTGTAGCCTGATATCTATGTGTAGCACTAGCCACTTTAACATGTCATGTTTTTTTCAACATGTGTAGCTAGGTAGCAGTAATTTTTGCCGGACACACAGCAGGGGAACAGCAGGCGTTACTGAACCCCACTATCACTATAGCTTGTGTATTGGTCTGTGGACACGACACTTCTGAGCAGCAACTGGCAGTGTTGTAGCCCAGGGAGTATAGCTCAGGTGGTAGAAAGATGAACATAACAGGAGACATGGAAAACGTTGCCAACCAGTTAGTTAATCTGAAACCGGACAGGCAAATTCAGGCGAGATCCATGCCTAGTTCATTTTCAGAAAAGTAAGCCGTTCTACATTATCGTAGGATAGTCGCATGCAACGGTCTGTTAGTACACCACCTGCAGCAGTAAAGACGCGCTCCGATAATACACTGGCAGCAGATCAAGCCAGCACCTCCAATGCATACTGGCTAAGCTCTGGCCATGTATCCAGCTTAGAGACACAAAACTTGAATGGGGAAGAGCCATCTGAGAGTACACTGAGAGGGCAAGACATGTAGTCTGTCACCATCTTACGGAAATGTTGCCTCCTGCTGACTGGAGCCGTCTCGGATGGTGTAGACATTGGTGGCGCTGCCACAAAACTTCGACACATTTGGAACATACTGTTCTTGCCCTGTGCAGAGGCGCTGCTTGTGCTCCCTCTTGTTGCAGAGCTGTCTCCACTGCCTCGACGCACAGAGCTGCTTTGTAAATCAGTAGCAGCAGCAGTGCTCTCGGCTGGAATGGAGAACATTATGGATTGCACCAGTGTGTCTTGGTACTTCCGCATTTTACGCTCCCGGTTCAACGGTGTGATGAGGCTTTGTAAGTTGTCCCGGTAGCGAGGGTCTAGGAGGGTGTACACCCAATAATCAGACGTGGTGTGAATGTGTTCGATGCGGCGGTCGTTTCTCAGCCACTGCAGCATGAAATCAACCATGTGCTGCAGACTCCCAACTGGCCAAGAAACGTTGTCCCCTGCAAGAGGCGTCATCTCCGCCTGCTGTGCATCACCCCACCCTTGGTCTACATACTGACTAGAGCATTGTCTACCTCCCTCTGGAGCGATGTCTTCCTCCTCCATTGACTCCTCCTCATCCTCCTCACAAAGTCCTTCAAATACATATAAATTTACAAAATTTAAAACTGAAAATTTAAAAACTTTGTATCATAATTCTGTAACATCAGTTTATGGAAACACAATAGCATTACAAAAGGATAGACAAAAAATGTACATTATGTGCTTTGTAAATACATTAAAAGTTTGTAATGGTTATGAAAATATAGACAGCGACTCTGGAGGTTCAATTGTTGATACAGCATGGTACTTTGAAAGTCCTCCAGCCCTTTGTGAGGAACCACGTTGCGCTGACTGTCCAGAAGGTGATGGAATTTGTGACTCCTCATCCTCCACCTCTTCCAAAACCTCATGCCTTAGTGCTTGCAGTGTTTTTTGAAGCAGGCAGATAAGGGGGACAGTCAGGCTGACTAGTGCATCATCTGCACTCGCCATCCGCGTTGACTCATCAAACGCACGCAAAACGTGGCAGATATCCTTCATAGAGTTATTCGCCACTCATTACACTGGCAGTGGCTGCCCATTCATTATAGGATCCAATTCTAATTACTGGTTCTCACCAACAAAGCTCTCCACAGCGCAGCACCCCCCTACATCTCCTCCCTTATTTATATTTATCGGCCTAACCGACTGCTGCACTCTGCAAACGACCTTCGACTAACCTCTGCACTAATCCGTACCTCCCACTCCCAACTCCAAGACTTCACCCGCGCTGCGCCAATCCTCTGGAATGCTCTACCCCAAGAAATTAGGACTATCCGCAATTTGGATGGTTTCAGGCGCTCACTCAAAACACATTTGTTCACAGTGGCCTATCACATTCACTAATCAAAGTCATTCTATGTGTAATTCTGTGTGTGTAGCCCATTCACTATCTCCATGCATCCCTCACTTCCTTAAAATGGCTGGACCATCATTGTAAAAACACCATTGTATATAAACACCTGTACTTTGTATCTCCCCCACCTCATTGTAGATTGTAAGCTTTCACCAGCAGGGGCGGCTGATTTGGCTTTAATTATTGTATTGTTAACGTTGTTACTTATGACTTGTGTTTTGAAACTGTTAAACTGTAAAGCACTGCGGAATATTATGGCGCTATATAAATAAATAATATTATTATTCTTATTATAGAGGCCCACTCAGTAGTGGTGAAGTGTGAACGGCGCAAATTGCGAGTTGACTGCGCCTGATGCAGCTGATACTCCATTACTGTTGGCTGCTGCTCACACAACCGCTCCAACATATGTAACGAGGAATTCCACCTGGTGGGTACGTCACATATGATGCGATGTTCATGAAGGTGAAATCTGCGTTGCAGAGCTGCAATCAGCGATCTGGCCATGCTGGAACGTCGCAAGTGAGCGCACTCTAGGCGGACCTTGTGCAGCAGTGCATCAAGATCCGGATAGTCCCTCAAAAAACTCTGCACGACCAAGTTGAGCACATATGACAGACATGGTATGTGAGTGAGGTTGCCAAGGCCCAGAGCTGACACCAGATTTCGGCCATTGTCACACACTACCAAGCCTGCCTGTAGATTCTCTTCCAAAAACCACACGTCGCTCTCCTGCTTTATGGCATTAAAGAGCTCCTGCGCTGTGTGGCTAAGATTCCCCATGGAAATTAATTTCAGGATGGCCTGTTGACATTTGGACACGGCTGTGCTCATATCGGTCGCAACAGGTAAACGTTCACGGGTCCATGTGGAGGTAGACCGTGACGGCTCCTGCAGCGATGATTCTGAGGAACTGGAATAGGAGGAGGAATCAATGTGTACAGACTTGATTCCTGCAATCCTTGGAGTTGGCAGAACACGTACAGCGCCACTCGCAAGATCAGTACCCGGCTGCACAACATTGACCCAATGGGCAGTGAGGGAAAGGTATTGTCCCTGGCCATGGGTGTTAGAACCCTCTTGTTAGGTTTTGTTTCAGTTTGCTGGTCACATGACCTTTTTTCCCTATTTAGTCTGGCTCCGCCCTTCTGGCTTTGCTTGACTTCATTGTATTATCTACTGTTAAGCTAGCCGGGTGCTTAGGTGCCTTAATCTGTGAGTTTTGCTTGATGTTAGGATCACAAAGTATTTATTTTTCTGTTTAATTATCCATGCTACAATTTATGTTAGGAGGTGTCCACCTTTTCTCCCAGTCCCTAGATCTTGTAGGGATTACTCCCTCGCAACTATAGGTCTTCGTTCACACTAGATGAGGACTTTAGCGGGTCTGGTCGCAGGATCAGGTTCCCCGTTACATCGTAGGGATTCAGCTTAGTTGTATTGTAGGGACAGAATTCCCTTCTTTCCTTACTGGTTGTAGCAGATCATAACAATGGGTACTGGTCCACGCATCGGTGGTCAGGTGGACCTTGCTACTGAGGGCTTTTAGTAGCGCATGTTTAATTTTTCCCTCAACATGCTTTTGCAGACCAGGGACGGCTTGCCTGCTGAAATGAAATCGGCTTGGCACATTGTATTGTGGGACTGACAATGATATTCAGTTACGGAAACTGTCTGTCTCCACCAGCCTGAATCACAGCATTTCAAGGGACAGGAGTTTTGCAATGCCAGCATTCAGAGCCTGTGCTCGTGCATGGTTTGCGGAGTATGGCCGTCTTTTATCCCATGCCTGTGCTACCGATGGCTGTTTTGTGGCCTGGGAGTGTGAGGATGACAGGGAACTTGCTGCTGTGTGTGGAATAACAGTTTGTCTCTGGACAACAGTGGCCGAGGTTCTTCCATGGCGATCCTGTGAGGAAGCAGAACCAGCTGTGTGTGAGCTCGATGAAGAGGCTTCAACACAACCTGAAGATGTAGGTGCTGCTGTAGGTTGGCCTACATCTCCAGTGTGTCTTTGTAACTCAACTACGTGCTTTGTCCGCACATGTTTCCACATATTTGTGGTATTGAGGTGACTGACACTTTTAGCTATTTTTAATTTTTGATTACACAGCTTGCATTTCACATAGCAAATATCATGTGCAAGTGTGTGAAAAAAGGACCACGCAGTGCAAGTCCTGGGAGCGCACGTTTTGACTTTTGGAAGACAACTGCTCCGAACAGGTGCCAAACTGGAGGCTACAGGCAACCGAGTCTGCAGCCTAACTCTCCCTCCTGTTTGTACCGTTGGGGCAATGTCTTCCTCTATCTTCCTTCTATCACTAACCATTTCTCTAGGCCTCTCCCAGCTTTCAACCAAAGTACTGGTTCTCAGCCACAAAGCTATCCACAGTGCAGCACCCCTCCTACATCTCCTCCCTCATTTCTATCTATCGGCCTAACCGACTGCTGCGCTCTGCAAACGACTTTCGACTAACCTCTGCACTAATACGTACCTCCCACTCCCGACTCCAAGACTTCTCCTGCTCTACGCCAATCCTCTGGAATGCTCTACCCCAAGAAATTAGGACTATCCACAATTTGCATGGTTTCAGGCGCTCCCTCAAAACACATTTGTTCAGAGCGGCCTATCACATTCACTAATCAAAGTCATTCTATGTATTCTGTGTAACTGTGTGTGTGTCTCTAGCCCATTCACTATCCCCATCCCTCAGTCCCTTAAGATGGCTGGAACATCATTGTAAATGCACCATTGTATATAAACACCTATACTTTGTATCTCCCCCATCTCATTGTACATTGTAAGCTGTCACGAGCAGGGGCGACTTATTTAGCTTAAATTATTGTATTGTTAACGTTGTTACTTATGACTTGTGTTCTGAAACTGCTAAACTGTAAAGCGCTGCGGAATATGATGGCGCTATATAAATAAATATTATTATTATTCCTCTGAGCTGCTCCCACCACCTTCCTGTTCCTCATGCCATGTTGGGTCTTGGACCTCATCATCTCCACTACCCTCTTCCAACACCTGCTGTTGGGTGGTCTGGCCAGCACCATGCTCAACAGAAACTGGCACCTGGGTCTCATCATCATCAGATGCGTTCTGCGGTGTGCTGACCATCGGCACTGTCTCACCCGCCTCTTCAGATTCAGAGAGACACAGCTGTTGCGCATCACTGCATACTCCCTCTTCACATTACAGAATGCTGCTTGGCTGGGCCCCTGTTTGCAAGCCAATAGATTCTGAGAACAGAAGCAGACACTCAGCTGGCTCCTGTACAGAACTCTCTGACTGCCTGGGCAATTTGCCAGGCGGTGAAGAGACAGATGGTTGCCCAACAGTGCTGTGGTCCTGAGAGGAGGTGGAAGCAATTGAAGTCGATGCATTGGCTGACATCCAAACAACAACGGCTTCAATTTGTTCTTCCCGCAGCAGGGGGGTACTCCGAGCTCCTACAAAAGTGCGCATAAAGGAACGCTCACGGGGAAAACTGGTGGATGCTGTGTCACTGGGGGCCGCAGCAGCCACAGAATCCCCACGTCCTCTCCCTGAAGAAACTCCACGACCACGTGCCTTACTCCCTGCCTTCTTCATCTTGGTAGATTGATAAAGAAAGTCTGAAAAGTTATAAGGTCTAAGTGTGGTTATTCCGCAGAGACTGCAGTGAACACTGCACACAACTGTTCACTACCCAATGCGTCTCAGCAGGAAGGCAGTCTGTGCGTCAAAACAAAGGCACAAGCATACATCCATGTACCCTGTTTATAAAGCTATATAAAAAAAATTATGTAGTAGTGACGCACACTTTATTGAGGTACAGTATTACATCGCCATTCACCATCTGTGGCTATGCAGTCTCATCTATATATACCTTATCTATCTGTTGTCATGCTTCCAAGTCGACAGTCAGCCATAAATAGCAATTTTCACTATGCACTATGCACTTTTTAAAGGTTATGTTTGTTAATAAAAATGATTATTGCCACATATTATGAGTATTACATGATGGAAATTGTATAATTTTGTATAAAATATTTAGTGACATTATTCAGCAAATGGAACATTTTAGTAATATCACAGATAACTTGTAATGCTGATGATGTTTTGAAGTCAGACATTCATTGTCTATACAATAAAAATGGTGTACATACTGTTACTTATCCATCATTAATGGATTCAGATATATACTTGTATGCTTTTATGTACAACCGTATAGCAGATTCCTTAACTAATTTATTTTGTGGTTTGCATTGCTGTTCAACATGTTAATGTATGTGTTTATGTTTGTCAATTCTTTATTTATCTAGATATTAGTTTAAATGAAATCATCATCTTATGGTAGTAAAGGTTATCTTTCTCTTGTTTGAAGTATAGACATTTAAAATTGACAGGTAACAAGGAAATTACTTGATCTAGTATTTAAACATCCTCCTTGACCCTGGGCTCCAACACCGCCAGTTGTTGCTCGGAAGTGCTGTTAGCACAGTCAACACTTGCTCCTGTGTTACTGGGGTTCAGTAACGTCAGCTGGTCCTCGGTTGTGCCATTGGCTCTTTTCCTTCTGCTGCCCCTCCGGGTTCCAGTACCGTCAGCTGGTTCTCCGCAGTGCCTTTGGCCTAGGTGCCTCCATCTCGGTATCCGAGTTCCAGCAACGTCTGCTGGTCCTTGGTAGTGCTTTGGAGCACAGGTACCTCCTGCTTAGTAACCGTGTCCCAGTAACGTCAGCTGGTCCTCGGTTGTGCCATTGGCTCTTTTCCTTCTGCTGCCCCTCCGGGTTCCAGTACCGTCAGCTGGTTCTCCACAGTGCCTTTGGCCTAGGTGCCTCCATCTCGGTATCCGAGTTCCAGCAACGTCTGCTGGTCCTTGGTAGTGCTTTGGAGCACAGGTACCTCCTGCTTAGTAACCGTGTCCCAGTAACATCAGCTGGTACAAGATTGTGCTACAAATACAAGATACGGAACAAGAGACACAAGAACAATAAGCAGAAGATCTAAAAGCAGAAGAACATGAAGTATAAGACCAAAATGAAGAGCAAAATATATGCTCTAAATTCTAAGCAGAAGAAGACTAAGCAGTGTATGGGGGTGAGTCCGTTCCTCCTCGTGGTGCCCCTGGAAAATGCCTGCTGCTGCAGGCTAAACTGAACACGGACAAATACTGTTGTAATTTAAATCTTTTGTGACAGCAAGAACGGAAGGATGAAAAATTCATACTTTGACAGATTACAAGTACAGGATTCTCTGTCACAAATAAGAATATGATGAAGAAGATGAAGCAGAATATGAATAAGAATAATAGTTTAATAAGAAGAATATGAGTAATGTTAACAAAGATGAATAGCAAGAAGTTTAAGAAGAAGATAAAGAAGGTGAAGATGAAGAATAATTTGATGAAAAAGATGATGCTGCAGAAGATTATGAAGGAGAAAGTGTGTGAAAAGTTAAAAAGGTGAAGATGAAGAGCATGGAAGTTGTGTAATATACATATTTTCCAAAATAGAAAAAACGTTAACACATTGTCAATTTCTTCGTCAATCCGAACATCTTTAAAAAAAAAAATATTTATGCTATTCCATTTGATTGGGTTAAACATCTATGCCTTTAATGTCTCCTCAACCTTCCCCAATACATTCTACATTACTCTTTCTTGTTTTCCTTCATGTACAATTAACCAACAAGGCAAGAATGGGGTTTTTTTAATTTCGATATTTTGTTCCCATAGACTTACATGGGACTTCCGGTATCGGTATCGGGTATCGCCGATATTTTAGTGATATCGGCGATACCATTCCGATTCCGATACTTTAGGATATCGGAAAGTATCGCTCAACTCTAGTCATAACACTTGGCACAGCCGTCCTGGATGGCCACATGAAACCAAAGTTCCCATTATTAGAAATTTTGTACTGCTACACTGTTTGCCTATGCATTGAATGCAAGGCCTGCCTTGCCACAAAGTTATGTGCACCCCAATAACCCTTGAAACAAACGTCCTGGATGGCCACATGAAACCAAAGTTCCCATTACTATTATTAGGGTTCTAAGGAGAAACCCGGAAGTGGACCCTTTGGGTCGAGGCTCCAGAGCCCCCATGGCGAGCGGGCCAGGTGACACCACCCCCTATACAGGGAGTGTTAGGAGCAGGCCCAAGGGGGATGAAACCACAACAGCTGGAGCCAAAGGGGCAACTAAGGGGTACAAAGGAAAGATAGAGGACCGAGGGCAGATAAGAGCAGCGAGTACCGGGACCTGAGGGATATGGGAGGCAGGCGAAATCTGGATGACCTGGGATGGGCAGCGGCTTGATGCTGAAAGAGAGGGAAGAGTAACAACAATGAGAGTGCTGTACGGTGACAGAGCTAGGAGAACACAGCAGCCAATGGGGTGCAGGAACTGAAAGCCTGTGGAAGACACAGAGGCGGCAGGTGTAGTGGGGACAGAAAGAAGGCAGACAGACAAGGCAGAGACTCCAGATAAACGGGCACGGCACAGGCACAGGGCGCACAGGCACCGCAGAGAACACAGAACACGCAGGCACAGCAGGGACACAGAAAAAGGTGGCACAGCAGAGACATCGGGTACACAGGCACCGCAGGGACACAGGGCACGCAGGCACCACAGGGACACAGAGCACGCAGGCACCGCAGGGACACAGAGCGCACAGGCACGGCAGGGAAGACTGAGACACAGGGCAGGCGGGCTAGGCAGAGTCAGAGGACAGCCAGGAAAGCAGGGCAAACTGTGCCTGAGTACGAGGAAAAACGTCAGCAAGGATGCTAGCGCCACCGAGATTTATAACCAGGCTCACCTGTGAAGTCGCCGAGCTGAAATACCTGGTGGGTACCGCCATGATGGGACAGAGCCACCAGGTCAAGTCCTCCCAGAGAGCCCAGTGGCAGGGACAGCGCGACCGCGCATGTGCGAACCGCCGACGCGCTGTGACCCCGAGAAATCAGGCGGGGAACGGCGAGGGACCATGTAGGGGATGAGCCGGGAGGCGGAGACATATGAGTAACTGCCCGTGGCCGTGACAACTATGAATTTTGTACTCCCATGTATTTGGCCCATGAAGTGAATGCAAGGCCTGCCCTGCCCCAAAGTTACACGCACCCTAATAACCCTTAGAACTAACATACTGGATGGCCACATGAAACCAAAGTTCCCATTATTTTCATTTGGTACTGCCTTATAGTTTGCCTATGCATTGAATGCAAGGCCGGCCTTGCCACAAAGTTACATGCACTCCAATAACCCTTTGAACCGATCTCCTGGATGGCTAAATGAAACCAAAGTTCCCATTATTTTTAATTTGATACTGCCATACTGTTTGCCTATGTATTGAATGCAAGGCCCGCCTTGCCACAAAGTTACATGCACCCCTTTGAACCGACCCTTTGAACTGATGTCCTGGAATGCATTATTAGGAAGTTGGTAGTACCATACTGTTTGACTATGCAGTGAATTGCAGTGTTAAGCCTGAAGAACCTGCATTGGGGAATTGCAGTGTTTTTGGATGAAGAAACTGCAGTGGAGAATTGCAGTATTGAGGATGAAGAATCAGCAGTGGAGAATTGCAGTGATGAACCTGAAAAACCTGGAGTGGAGAATTGCAGTGTTGAGGCTGAAGAACCTGCATTGGTGAATTGCAGTGGTGAGGCTAAAGAACACCTGGCAGTGGAGAATTGCTGTGTTAAGGCTGGAGAAACTGCAGTGGAGAATTGCATTTTTGATGATGAAGTAACCTGCAGTGGAGAATTTCAATGTTGAAGCTGAAGAACCTGCAGTACAGAATCTCAGTGTTGATGATGAAGACTCAAAAGTTCAGTATTGCATTGTTGAAGCAGCTGAACAACCCCTACAGTTCCCATTAAAATGAACTGGGCCTCCCATACTGTCTGGCTATGCAGTCAATGCAAGGCCTGCCCAAAATTTGCATGCACCCCAATCCCCCTTGGAAGAAACGTGAAGGAGGGCTACATAATTTTTTTTCCCAATACAAAGGATGCACATACACTAAGTGTATGGGCTGACAAACATTTCCCCCTGTGGGGTACACCTCAGCATACTGTGTAAACTTTTTTTTTTTACGTGCATCATAAACACTCTTGAAAACAATAATGTGGTTTTCTACACAGTTGCTGCTGGGAAGATGCAGGTTTTAGCAAAAAATATGGTGGAGAAGTCATTGTATGAAGTGATCAGCAAAAGGGGCATGGTGATGGCCGGAATGGGAACGTACAGGAATAACAACAGTGGGGCTTTGGGAGGTATGAGATCCAGGATACAGCCTACAATGATTAGTCATTTACCGGGCCAACACCAATTACCAGAATGCATTTGATGCCCATAAGAAGATAGGTGTAACAGATGCACGTCTGATGGTAGGCATAAAAGATGCCTATGAGAAATTGGTTGGCAAAGACGCATGTGTCCGTATAAAGGGTAAATTGCAAGATGCTCATGAGTTGCTTAAAGAGGAGTGCAATGGCCATAACTATCAACTCACCCATTGTTAGGGCTGGCGGAACGCACCAAATAAATATAAATAATAGGTGCGTTCGCAGCCCGGGTCCACCGTGCAGGCAGAGCCTGCTGCTAGTAAGATGGCACAATATGGCGGTATAAGCGAGCTCTGTTACTCCACAGAGTCATTGATATAGAAGCTGTGGCACTATATGGCGGTAAAAGTGATCTCTGTTACTCCACAGAGTCGCTGTGGTAGAGACTGTGTCCTGTTAACCCCACAGGAGAACACAGATAACTGCAGAGCGGATAGCAGTCCGTGGTCATGCAAACAGTATGGCAAACAACCAACTCCTCACCGGACTAGTCGGTATTCTAGAGGCTATTTCAGCCAAGCCCTGAACACGTGCATACAAAACTCCTCACCGGAGGTGCCGGAATTCTAGGGGCTTATTTCAGCCGAATCCTAACCGCATACGTACATGACCACAATGGCGCAAAGCACATAACAGAATTGATACTAGCCGTGCGGCCATGCAACCCTTTTACAGACGCAGCAACTGCAAGACTGTTATGTTTCGGTAACTGAGGAGAAATGGCAAAAAATATCAAAAGCGGTAATACACCAGAGAGGCTGGAACCTATTGGATTGCAGTAACCTGAACTAACCACACAACTAGAAGTAGCCGTGGAGCGTTCCTACGTTGATCCTAGACGCCTCGTCACAGCCTGAGAGATAACTACACCTAAAGGCAAAAGATGAAAGCTATCTGCCCCGTAGCAGATCCCCAAAGAAAATAGGAAGCCCCCAAACATGTAATGGCAGTTAGACAAGAAGAAAGCACGGACACAGACAGAAAATAGAATGAGCAAATGCTGGGGCCCAATCTGTCTAGACAGAAAAGTACAGGAAAGAATTCTGACTGCAATCCAACAAAAACCCTAACAAAAAATACCAACACTTCTGATTGCCAAAAAACCTGAGATCACACGACCTCTTCCACCTAAATCAGATCTCTGGTGTAACAAAATGCTATTCAGCAAATAAAAGTATCAAAAGAGCAAAGCAAAAGTGCAGACACAAACGGAGCACAATTGCAGCGCCAGACCCTCAAAAGGGGACAGGCTGCAGTCCACTGCAGACAGCAAACCAGCAGAGAAAATCAAACAGAGAAAAAAAACCAGCAAACACTTATCTGAAGGAGAGCAGGAAACTAGCAGTGCTTCAAGCAAGACCAGAGAACAATTGATAACCGGCAAGGCTGCAGGGAAATCAGGCCACTTATATCCTACCATTCAACGCCAGCTGAAGGCCATTCATTAATCAGTTCATTACCCTCAGCAACCACCGGAGGGAGCCCTAGCTCAGAAGCCGCCTCCAGCATATTCACAACACAAGACCTTCCAGAACGAACCAATGGAAGCCTGCCCCAGAACTCGAGCAGCTTCAGGCCTTCCTGGAGGACCAATGGGAGTCTCTGCAGTACCTGAGCATGTGACCCCTGATCTCCAATAAGAGATCTTACCCTGGGCATGCTCAGAAGGGGAAAAGCAGTACTTAGTTCCAAAGTCATCTGCTCGCCGCTGACCAGTACTGGCTATAATGGCAGAACCCAGAAAGGCAGCAGTATTCCTTTGCACAGTATGAGACTGAGCAAGACGCTGGGACCGACGTCTCTGCTGAGCAGGAACCACTGCGGTAGGAGAAGAATGGGAGACTGCAGCGGAGATGACTTGAGGTTCCCCCGTGCAGAGGCTAGAACTCGACCCCTAACATTACCCCCACTCTCTAGGCCCCCCTCCTTGGGCCTCGCTACGCTCAAAGGCCGCAATGAGTTGCTGAGCCCGAATGTGCTCAGCAGACTCCCAGGACCTGTACTCCGGGCCATAACCCTTCCAGTCCACCAAATAGAATTTTTTGCCCCGTACCACCTTGCACCCCAAAATCGCGTTCACCTCGTAATCGTCCATAGACGAACCCGATGTCCCGGCAGATGACTCGGAAAACTGGGACATGTACACGGGCTTCAAGAGGGACACGTGAAAGGTGTCGGTGATACCAAGGCGTGGTGGAAGAGCCAGTCGATAGACCACTGGATTGACCTGTTCGAGGACCTTGAAGGGACCTAAAAAGCGAGGTGCAAACTTAGTGGACTCAACTCGCAGCCTGATGTTACGGGCGGAGAGCCATACTAAGTTGCCAGGGGCAAATGTGGGAGCGGGGCACAGATGTGCGTCGGCGGAAGACCTCATCCTCTTCTTGGAGGTCTGAATGGCACCCTGAGTGCGGTCCCAAATGTCCCGTGCCTTAACAGCCCAGTCTGCCACCCTGGAGTCGGCGGAAGACATGGACATAGGTACAGGAACCCGCGGATGCTGACCGTAATTTAGGAGGAATGGGTTTTGACCAGTAGAGTCAACCACGGCGTTGTTCAAAGCAAACTCCACCCACGATAGCAAGGATGCCCAGTCATCCTGCCTAGCTGAGACAAAATGTCGCAGATATGTGACCAAGGTCTGATTGGCCCTCTCTACCAACCCATTCGTCTCAGGATGATAGGCAGAAGAGAGATTCAACTCAATGCTGAGAAGATGACAAAGCTCTCTCCAGAACCGAGACGCAAACTAGGGACCCCGGTCACTGACAATCTTGTCTGGCATGCCGTGTAGGCGGAAGACGTGTCTAATAAACAATGCCGCCAAGGCCCATGCAGAAGGTAGCCATGATAACGGCACCAAGTGCACCATTTTAAAAAAATGGTCAGTGATAACCCAAATGATGGTGCACCCACGAGACTTGGGCAAGCCCACCACAAAGTCCATCCCGACCATCTCCCAGGGTCTGTCTGCCACCGGCAAAGGTTAAAGCAACCCAGCTGGACGTTGGCAAGGAGACTAATTCTTGGCGCAGGAGACACACGCCCGAACATAGTCTCCTACTTCCGGGACCATATGCGGCCACCAATACGTCCTCGCCAGCATCTCAGATGTCCTTTTTGTCCCAAAATGTCCCCCTACCCTGGACGCATGAGCCCAAGAGAGAACCTCTGGTCGCAAATTGGTAGGTACAAAAGTTTTGACCGGAGTCACTGACTCAAGCGACACCTGAGCTACGGTTCTCAAGCTCTCAGGAGGGACTATCAGCCGAGGCTCCCCTCCTCCTCTTCAGAGGACACAACGGAGCTACATAGAGCGTCAGTCCGAATGTTCTTCTCTCCCGAGAGGTAATGGAGGGTGAAGTGAAACCGGGAGAAGAACAAGGACCATCTTGCCTGATGAGAGTTTAGCCGCTGGGCTGTCTGTAAGTACACCAAATTCTTGTGGTCGATGAAGACTTGGAAGGGAAAGCGAGCCCCCTCCAAAAGATGTCTCCACTCAGAGAAGGCCAACTTCATTGCTAGCAACTCCCTGTCCCCGATGGAATAATTCCTCTCCACAGGTGTAAAGGCCTTGGAGAAGAAGAAGCAAGGATGCTTCCGACCTTGAGCATCCTTTTGGAAGAGGAAAGCTCCTGCACCAACGGATGAGGCATTCACCTCCAATATAAATGGCTTATCTACATCGGGGCAATGTAGGACGGGAGCGCTAGCAGAATGAGATTTGATAGAAGTGGAAGCCTTGGAGACCTCTTCAGATCACAATTTGGGATTTGCTCCCTTCTTGGTGAGGGCTACCAAGGGAGCTACCAAAGTTGAGAAATGGGGAATGAACTGGCTATAGTAATTGATGAACCCCATAAAGCGCTGCTACCGCTTTAAGAGAATGGGGTTCTTGCCAGTCCATTACAGCCTGTAGTTTGGCAGGATCCATAGCCAATCCCTGGGCGGAGAATATATAGCCCAGGAAAGGTAAAGACTCCTGCTCAAACACGCATTTCTCCAACTTTACATAGAGGGAATTTGCCCGTAGGAGGTCGAAGACTCTGCAGATATCTTTCCAGTGGGAGTCAGTATCTGGAGAGAAGATGAGAATATCATCCAGATAGACTACGACCGAGGTGAAGAGCATATCCCGGAAAATATCATTAGCAAAGTCTTGGAAAACGGCGGGGGCATTACAGAGCCTGAAGGGCATCACCAGATATTCATAGTGCCCATCCCTGGTATTAAAAGCAGTCTTCCATTCGTCCCCCTCACAGATGCGAATCAAGGAAAAAGCAGGACTTAGTCCCAAAGTCGTCTGCTCGCCGCTGACCAGTACTGGCTTTAATGGCAGAACCCAGAAAGGCAGCAGTATTCCTTTGCACAGTATGAGACTGAGCAAGACACTGGGACCGACGTCTCTGCTGAGCAGGAACAACTGCGGCAGGAGAAGAATGGGAGACCGCAGAGGAGATGGCTCGAGGTTTCCCCTGTGCAGAGGTGGGAACTCGACCCCTAACACCCATGGCACAAGTTTCTTCATTTTCACCCATTCGGATTACCAAGACCATCAAAATTTCACAGCCGAAAACTATTTTTTCAGGTGTAGTGAACATTGTTAAAGGAATACCAATAAACGTAGTTAACCACGAACCTAGGAAACAACAGATTTCCTATTTACAAGATATGGACGATGATGGCATTGATGACAACTTGGAACTTTCCCACATCCCCAAAGAATATGAAGATCACAACTGCCAACACTGTGCAAAAAAACCGGGAATGTCTGGAAATTTATTTTCTTTTGGGCAAACTTTACCTCTTACTAAAGTGGTACAGAATGATGCATACACAGTTCCCATGTCTACTCAGCACGAGTTTTCGCCACCTTTATTGAACACAAAGGCTCTAACCAACGTGTCACGGACACTTGTCACAAAGGAGGCCAGTTCATCAGTAGGGCCCACTCCAAAAGAGTCTGTCTTTAGCTCTTTAGAAGGCATAAAAATTACCATTAATAATTTGCATCCAAGAGTCAAAGAGGAAGATATTGTGGAGCTTTTCTGTGAATGTGGTGCCTTGAATCGCACCTGCTTGTTGAGTTCTGGAGTTGCAGAGGTTGTGTCTGTAAGAAAGGAAGATGCAGTTGGTGCCTAAAAAAAATAACAGATACCTAGATGGACAATCAATGAAATGCAATCTTCCTTTGAATGCTAGAGTGATAACATCAGACCAGCCCATACTTCTAAGATTAAGTGACACCCCATCAAAGAAGGAAGGTGAATCTAGTAGAAACACAACCTCCTCCTCCTACAGTGTTGCTTAAAATCTTCCAGCTGAAGTTGATCCTAATACTATCTTAAAAGCACTCTTTTAATCCTCAGGGTCATCATCAGTCATCCAACCACCTGCATTTAAGATTAAGCTCTGATGACACCAACATAAATTGGAGACTGTAATAAGAGAGATTCACAATTTACATATGGGTCCAGAGAATCATTTAAAAGAAAACCTTCATTTCTCTTCTTGGTTTTTGTTTAGCACTGATGATCACCATCATGTAGTTGATGTTTGAAGCAGTCTGGCATCAGACATTGGACAATTAATCCTGTTCCCAGCATTGTAGAACAGTTAACCTTCGTTGTGGGGCAGTTGCGTCATTGCATCAAGAATTTCCATTTTCCCTTTGCTCTAGTATTCTGATACAGCATGATTATGGTTCTACTGTTCTGTTAAGGGAGGCTAAATAAATGTTGAATAACTTGTTTAAATTTCTTCAATAATCTATTTCTAGTTAAAAGATAATCTTTGTTGTTTGGTAGTTTTAATATATGGATTCCAGCAAATGGATCTCAAGACCTTCATATTCCAGTAAATGTGGGGGAATTACTAAGTGTCCACCAACTATGTTCTAGACAAATACATTTCTTCTGCCTAATTAATGTTACACACTGTAAAAATGTCATCCAGAACTGTTCAATCATAAGCACTACTTATTGCCCAGCTGATGAAGCATGTTGTGATATATGTGATCTGAACACAGAAGAATGCTGAAGGGAAATAGATCACGCTAATAGTGATCTAAATACTGAGATGTGTACAGAGGAATGCTAGTAGGACACAGATTGTGGTTTTCTATCAACTTAATCTGCATTTAAAATTGTTTATTTAATGCTGGTAATTAAAAAAAAAACTCTAGTGTTGGCAGGTTTTCAGTGCCATACCATGACTATTTGTTCTTCCTGACCAACCCTATAATTTTTTTTAAATTCATATTTATTTGGAGTCCTCATTGGGAAGGGGAAGACACAAGCATTGATAGGTGAACTTTGCTGAGACCAAAAACACTCCTTTGCAAACAATATCGTGGCTGATGCATCACAGAACAAGTTCACCCTGGTGATCTAGTGGAGGTGTCTGAAGAGATGTGGACATTGGCCTCCTAAAAATCTTTGCCAGATTTAAAGGCGCGGGTCTCCTATACTTGTAATGCCCAAACACTAAGTGTATGGGCTGACAAACATTTCCCCCTGGGGGGTACACATCCACATACTGTGTCAACATATTTTTACTGGCATCAAAAACACCCTTTAACACAATAACGTGGCTGTTGCATCACGGACTACGCTCACCATGGTGATTTAGTAGTGCTGGATGATGAGGATGAGAAGTAGGAGGACGACAACAGCAAATAGGTGAAATCAGGAACCATATACCCATGTGTGGGTGTGAAGAGGTGCATGGTAATAGAGTTCCCAAAAAAAGACACTGGATTACAGTTTATGTTTCGCTGTTATTCGGTGGTGTACAGAAGTCCGGCCCAATCCAGTCCTTGTTTATATTTATAAGAGTTAGCTCATCAGCATTTTCAGTTGAAAGGCGGATGCGCTTATCAGTTAGAATTACAGCAGCGGCACTAAAAACCCGCTCTGACAAAATGTTAGCAGCAGGGCAGGCCAGGACCTCCAAGGCATACAGAGCCAGTTCATGCCACGTGTCCAGCTTGGATATCCAATAATTAAAAGGCACACAGGAATCACAGAGGACAATGGTATGGTCAGCAAGGTACTACCCCAGCATCTTCAAAAACTTTGCACTCCTTGTTAGAGCACTCCACGCCTCAGGGCCTGTGCGATGGGAGGGTCTGAGAAAACTATCCCAGAACTTTGCTATTGTTACCCTGCTTCTGCTGCATTGGAGTTGTGTCTCGCTCGCCTGTGCTCCTTGGTTCTCCAATGAACTGTGACCTCTGCCACCAGTGTTTTCAGATGGGAATTTTTTTCAGCAATTCCACAGCAAAGGCCCTCTGGTACTGCATCATTTTAATACACCTATCTGACTCTGGAAGAAGAGATTGAAAGTTCTCCTTGTAGAGTGGGTCTAGAAGTGTCAACAACCAGTAATGAGTGTCACCCAAAATTTTGAGAATGCAAGGGTCACGGGAAAGGCAGCGCAACATAAAGTCAGCTATGCGTGCCAGACTGCTAACAGGCAAGACCATCTCCTCACCAAGAGGTTGACTGACCATGCTGCCCTCCTCATCCTCCTCTTCCTCCTCTCTGTCCTCAGGCCATCCACGCTGAAAAGACGGTATGACAGTTGTGCTTGTAGTACCGTCTATAGCGCATGAAACTAGCTCCTGTTCTTCCTCCTTCTTTTCCTCATTGTCAACCAATCCACATTGGGATGACATGAGGCTGGGCTGTGTGTAATCACTCTGTATGGTTCATTGCTCCGTCTCATCGTGCTCCTCCTGCAATGCATCCTCTTTCATTGTGAGCAGAGAGCTTTTCAGAATACAGAGAAGCATGTTGGTGATGCTAATTATGGCATCAACGCGGCTCACCATCTTTGTGGAGCCCTCAAATGCCACAATTTGCATCCCACAGATAGATGAGGCGTGTGACGGAGATACTACACTGTAAAATATGTGGCCTGCATTTTTATTTTTTTTACTGCAAAATATTGTCAAGAACTAGGGTAACACACAGCAAAAACAGATGAATGGAGGCCTGAAATGCCACAATTTGTATCCCACAGATAGATTAGGCGTGTGACGTAGATACTACACTGTAAAATATGTGGCGTGTATTTTTTTTTACAGCAAAATAGTGTCAAGATTAGTAACACATAGCAAAAACATTGAATGGAGGCAATAATGCACATTTATAGCCACGATAGATAGGCGTGTGATGGAATACTACACTGTAAAATATGTGCCATATTTTCTTTTTTGCAGCAAAATATGTCAAGACTATGTAACACACAGCAAAACCAGATGAATGGAGGGCTTCATGCAAATTCAGCCACAGATAGCTGAGTCATATGACAGAGATACCACACTGTAAAATATGTGGCCTGTATTTTTTTTTACAGCAAAATAGTGTCACTAGCTAGTGTAGCACACAGCAAAAACAGTTGAATGGAGACCTGAAATGCCACAATTTGTAGCCTACAGATAGACGAGGCATGTGACGAGATACCACACTGTAAATATGTGGCCTGTATTTTATTTTTCTTGCAGGAAACATTGTCAAAAACTAGGCTAACACACAGCAAAAACAGATGAATGGAAACCTGAAATGCCACAATTTCTATTTCACAGATAGATGAGGCGTGTGACAGAGATACTACACTGTAAAATATGTGCCTGTATTTTTATTTTTTTACAGGAAAATAGTGTCTAGAACTAGGGTAGCACAAAGCAAAAACAGTTGAATGGAGCCATCAAATGCCACAATTTGTAGCCCACAGATAGCTGAGTCGTGTGACGGAGATAACACACTGTAAAATATGTGGCCTGTATTTTTTTTACAGCAAAATAGTATCACTAAGTACAGTCATGGCCAAAAGTTTTGAGAATGACACAAATATATTTTCACATGATCTGCTGTCCTCTGGTTTTTATGTGTGTTTGACAGATGTTTTTATCGGTTCTAGGAAGTTTCGCCCCCAGCATTTCGCCCCCAGCATTTCGCCCCCCGGATGTTTCGCCCCTGCACATTTCGCCCCCAGGATGTTTCGCCCCTGAACATTTCGCCCCCGGCAGTTCGCCCCCGAACATTTCACCCCTAGCAGTTCGCCCCCGAACATTTCGTACCCGAACATTTCGCCCCCGGCAGTTCGCCCCCGAACATTTCGCCCCCAGCATTTCGCCCCCAGGATGTTTCGCCCCCGAACATTTCGCCCCCAGCAGTTCGCCCCCGAACATTTCGCTCCCGAACATTTCGCCATCGGCAGTTCACCCCCGTACATTTCGCCCCCGGCAGTTCACCCCCCAACATTTCGCCCTGGCAGTTCGCCCCCGAACATTTCGCCCCCGGCAGTTCGCCCCCGAACATTTCACTCCCGAACATTTCGCCCTCGGCAGTTCGCCCCCGAACATTTTGCCCCCGGCAGTTCACCCCCGAACATTTCGCCCCGGCAGTTCACCCCCCAACATTTCGCCCTGGCAGTTCGCCCCCGAACATTTCGCCCCTGGCAGTTCGCCCCCGAACATTTCACTCCCGAACATTTCGCCCTCGGCAGTTCGCCCCCGAACATTTTGCCCCCGGCAGTTCACCCCCAAACATTTCGCCCCGGCAGTTCGCCCCTGAACATTTCGCCCCCGGCAGTTCGCCCCCAAACATTTCGCTCCCGAACATTTCGCCCTCGGCAGTTCGCCCCCGAACATTTCGCCCCCGCCAGTTCACCCCCCAACATTTCGCCCCGGCAGTTCGCCCCCCAACATTTCGCCCCGGCAGTTCGCCCCGGAACATTTCGCCTCCGAACATTTCGCACCCGGCAGTTCACCCTGAACATTTCGCCCCCGGCAGTTCGCCCCCGAACATTTCACTCCCGAACATTTCGCCCTCGGCAGTTCGCCCCCGAACATTTTGCCCCCGGCAGTTCCAACACCCCGAACATTTCGCCCCGCAGTTTCACCCCCCCTAACATTTCGCCCTGGCAGTTCGCCCCCGAACATTTCGCCCCCGACAGTTCGCCCCCGAACATTTCGCAGTCCCGAACATTTCGCCCCTCGGCCCTGTTCCGCCCCCCGAACATTTTGCCCCCGGCAGTTCACCCCCGAACATTTCGCCCCGGCAGTTCGCCCCTGAACATTTCGCCCCCGGCAGTTCGCCCCCAAACATTTCGCTCCCGAACATTTCGCCCTCGGCAGTTCACCCCCCAACATTTCGCCCCGGCAGTTCGCCCCCCAACATTTCGCCCCGGCAGTTCGCCCCCCAACATTTCGCCCCGGCAGTTCGCCCCGGAACATTTCGCTCCCGAACATTTCGCCCTCGGCAGTTCGCCCCCGAACATTTCGCACTCGGCAGTTCACCCCCGAACATTTCGCCCCCGGCAGTTTCGCCCCAGAACATTTCGCCCCCGGCAGTTCACCCCCCAACATTTCGCCCCGGCAGTTCGCCCCCCAACATTTCGCCCCGGCAGTTCGCCCCGGAACATTTCGCTCCCGAACATTTCGCCCTCGGCAGTTCGCCCCCGAACATTTCGCACTCGGCAGTTCACCCCCGAACATTTCGCCCCCGGCAATTCGCCCCAGAAATTTCGCCCCCGGCAGTTCGCCTCCGAACATATCGCCCCCAGCATTTCGCCCCCAGGATGTTTTGCCTCTAGCAATTAAAGACCTGCCTGAACTGAACGTTCGCTATCACTAATAATACACCATATGAGTCTAAGATATACAATTCTGATCAAATTAGTTTTTTTAATCCTAAAACATTGTTTTCTAGATAAGTCGTTTTACAAACAGACAGGAAAATAGTAGGATTTCATTGGTTACTAAGGAGGTCGTACCCCCTTGGTAGCAGAACAGATCCTGGCTCCCTGTGATACATTCAGGGCTGCTTGTTCACAGCCCTCTGCAAAGCTCCCCTTCACCCTCCGCTCATGTGCTCTGTCCTGGACAAGAGGAGGGCTCCCCGGCCTGTGTAAAGCAGTTACAGGACGGAACACATGGGGGGGGGCTTTGCAGAAGGCAGTAAACCAGCAGCCCTTTATACATCATAGGGAATATATTGTTACGGTAGTTGCATGTTCCTGTGCTGCCACGGCCTCTAGAATCCATCCACAAATACTGCTACTAAGGAAAAACAATCTCCTTAGCAACTACTGAAATCCTGCAGCACATGGAGCTTTAACTTGGATGAGACTTTTCACACAGAAGTGAAGCTGCTGGAAGGTCTCCTTTGGAAATGAATATCATGGGCACAGGTACTATAACATAACTTATGTTTTTTGTAGAGTTATGCTTTAACTCTAAACTGTTGTAACAAGAAACATAAAAAGGTACAGAGTGGAAGGATTAAAGAAAAAGAGAAAAGACAAATTACAGGTTATAATGCTTGAATGATTTTACAGCTATAAACACTGCTCTCAAAACATACAATATGTGACCATGAACTAAAATTCAAAGCTGTAGGCAATGCCTCTCAGATAATCCATCAAGCTTCCATTATTGAAATCTTGCACGATACGTTTAACCCTTGCTGAAATTGCAGCATACTTTTTGTTTCTTGCAGCGATGGGATTTCCTGCTATTATCTGAATAATTTCAAAACTATGGAGCTCTTGCTGATGTTTCAGACAGTTAATGAACCGGTATATATTTTGGAAAAGAGTACCACATGTTTCTCGAAAGCTACGATGCCATCCTTCGACATCATTATTTGTTCGCTGTTGATCATTCAATGTTCGTTCATACACATTCCAGAGTTGAACTGGAAACAAAGGTGCTTGACGCCCTCTGCGATTCATTCGACCGATATAGCTGTCTTCAAAAAAGTTGGCAATAGGTATTGCTTCTTGTGGAAAGTCAGGATCTTCCACCAATTCTTCAAATGATTGCACAACATTCTGTGGTGGTATAAAGGCCAGGGAAGGTATCATGCGTATCCAACAGGCAAATTCATGGTCACCTTGGTATTGCATCTTGAGTCCTTCATTTTGAAATTTACGCCAAATCGACTGTGATAGGTGGAAAAAGCAACCAGTCTTCTCAAGGTTGGGGAATTCACTTTCAAATGCCTGTATTGCAGCTGGTTCAAAATCCAACATCAGGTTGTCTGGCTGCAGTCCAGGCTGCAAGTTCTTCAGCTCTTGCAGCAACCTCTGGTATGTAGAACGGCTCTTGTCTGTCAGCAAGGTGTACACTACCGGAACAACAAGGCCGCTATGGACTATATGGATTGTGTAAAGTTGCTTAAATAAGGCTGGTGTAGTGAAAAACATGTCGTCAGCAAAACACTCTTTACTTTGTGCCAGTAGATGGAGATTGTCTCTTGTTCCAAATATCAACATACGGCTGTGTCCATTTCCTAATTTATAATGAAAGTATTAGTAGAGGAAATAACAGAAAAAGTGTAACAAGCATCAGACAGATAATTTTGGGATGAATTAAAAAAAAATATCCTAATCAGAAGCCTCTGTTCATATCTCACATTAAAAACTCACATTTTGCTCCAGATTTTCTGATTTCATAATAAAAAACTGAAGCAAAATCTAGTGTAAAAGGGCCAACCAATACTTTTTTACAACATATATTGCCCCATTGGAAAATGATATATTTTTGCTTAAAAAAAATTATGCATAATGGAATTGTTTTAATACAATGTTAAATAGTTAAGTAGCTTACCAGAGTCATGCAGAAGGAACTGCTGCTGGACACCATCAATACTGATCTCCTGAAACTCCTGGGGGATAAAAAGTTGATCAAGGGTTTGAGGTAACCTTGGGATATTGCCAAGTTGCCTTGCTAATCGTATTGTTCTCTTCAGTGATGCTTTCCTTGGGAGAAGTGCTACAACATTAGAATAGGCTCCTGAAACGACGTATGTGAGAATCTGTTGTGGACGGTGTCTCCTGTGTAGTCCTTTCCCTGGTGACTGCCTCATTAACAAGTCGGATTGCTTCAGGTCTTGCAGCTTGTGCTGCGTGACTGTGAAGATTCACAACTTCGCCAGATTCTTCATTGGTCCAAACACGTCCCTTGCAAGTCGACCGTTTTTCACATATCCAGATGGAATGGACATCATCAGCGGTTCGTTTGGAAAATAAGTAAATGTGATTCCCATGGACCAACGTCCTCCTTCCACGTTTGGACAGAACTAAATTCATAGTTGTATAAAGTGAATTGCTGTGGAAGCTGACTGATTTTTTGTGGCAGTACACTTCTCTCTTTGTGGAGATTTCAGACACTGCTATATTCTGATGTATAGATGGCATAAAAGCTAGTCTAATGTAACTTGCAGGACATCTGACCTGCTACTTGTTCCTTCTGCAACAAAACTTGCAACAAAGCTGGTCAGTGCTGGGTCTGGTAAAAGTTCAAAATTGTTTTGATTTTAGGCCTCTTGCACACTGTAATTTTAAAAGTGGTTTCTACACTTGTGTTTGGGGCCGCCAGAGGTCGATCCGCTCTGGATCTGACATCCAGCTGACCCCGGGGCAATGCTTGCGGAATGCTGGGTTCCGCGATCTGCAGCCGCCCGTTCGCTTTCGTAATACCGCATTCCGCTATCAGTGTCAGAACAAAAAGAAAAGCATTTTCTTCTTTTCTTTCCGCTGCAGGTTAGCGGATCGGCGGCATTACAGAAGCGAACTGGCGGCCTGTAGTGCATATGTAGCGGAACTGTGAAAGCACCCTTATGCTGCCACTGTTTTAGAATTCCAAAGCACGTGCTTTACTAGCATTTTTGAGAGCGCTTTTGTGAGCGCTCTTGGTAATGACCCATAAGATACAGGCTATTGATGAAAGCTAAGTGCTCAAAAATAGCTCCTGTAATAAAATAAAAAGAGCTGGCCGAAACAACACCTCGCTTTGCCAGCCATTGACTTATATATTCAACATTACATAGTAACATAGTAACATAGTTATTAAGGTTGAAGGAAGACTTTAAGTCCATCTAGTTCAACCCATATCCTATCCTAACCTGCCCTAACATGTTGATCCAGAGGAAGGCAAAAAAAAACCCAAGTGGCAAACAGTAGCTTCACATTGGGGAAATAAATTCCTTCCCGACTCCACATACGGCAATCAGACTAGCTCCCTGGATCAATGCAGTGTCTAGGAAACTAGTGAATATAGCCTGTAATATTATACTTTTCAAGAAAGGCATCCAGTCCCTTCTTAAATTTTAGTAAGGAATCACTCATTACAACATTAGACAGCAGAGAGTTCCATAGTCTTACTGCTCTTACAGTAAAGAATCTGCGTCTGTGATTATGGCTAAACCTTCTTTCCTCCAGACGTAGAGGATGCCCCTTGTCCCCGTCACAGGTCTAAGAGTAAAAAGATCATTAGAAAGGTCTTTGTACTGTCCCCTCATATATTTATACATTGTAATAAGATCACCCCTAAGCCTTCGTTTTTCCAAACTAAATAACCCCAAGTGTAATAACCTGTCTTGGTATTGCAGACCCCCCAGTTCTCTAATAACCTTGGTCGCTCTTCTCTGCACCCACTCCAGTTCAGCTATGTCTTTCTTATACACCGGAGACCAGAACTGCACACAGTATTCTAAGTGTGGTCGCACCAGTGACTTGTATAGAGGTAAAATTATGTTCTCCTCATGAGCATCTATGCCTCTTTTAATGCATCCCATTATTTTATTTGCCTTGGCAGCAGCTGCCTGACATTGGCTACTAAATGTGAGTTTGTCGTCCACCCATACACCCAGGTCTTTTTCAGTGACAGTTTTGCCCAGTGTTTTACAATTAAGCACATAATTATACATCTTATTTGTTCTACCCAAGTGCATTACCTTACATTTATCCCCATTAAAGCTCATTTGCCATTTATCAGCCCAAGCTTCTAGTTTACATAAATCCTCCTGTAATATAAAATTATCCTCCTCTGTATTTGATACCCTGCAGAGTTTAGTGTCATCTGCAAATATTGAAATACTACTCTGTATGCCCCTACAAGGTCATTAATAAATATGTTAAAGAGAAGCGGCCCCAATACTGACCCCTGTGGTACCCCACTGCTAACCGTGACCCAGTCCGAGTGTGCTCCATTAATAACCACCCTTTGTTTTCTATCCATGAGCCAGTTCTTAACCCACTTACACATATTTTCCCCTATCCCCATTGTTCTCATTTTATGTATCAACCTTTTGTGTGGCACTGTATCAAAAGCTTTTGAGAAGTCCATGAACACCACGTCCACCGCATTCCCTTGGTCCAGTCCTGAACTTACCCCTTCATAAAAGCTTATCAGATTAGTCTGACAAGAACGGTCCCTCGTAAACCCATGCTGATACTGTGTCATGAGGTTATTCAGCCTCAGATACTCCAATATAGTATCTCTTAAAAAACCCTCCTGGATTTTACCCACAGTAGATGTTAAGCTCACTGGCCTATAATTTCCAGGTTCAGTTTTTGTCCCCTTTTTGAATATTGGCACCACATTTGCTATACGCCAGTCCTGTGGTACAGACCCCGTTATTATGGAATCTTTAAAGATTAAAAATAATGGTCTATCTATAACTGTACTTAATTCCTGCAGTACTCGGGGGTGTATCCCATCCGGGCCCGGGGATTTGTCAACTTTAGTGACTTTTAGACGCCGCTGTACTTCCTGCTGGGGTAAGCAGGTGACATTTAATGGAGAAATTTTTTTTTATCACTGATCATGTTATCTGTCATGGGATTTTCTTGTGTAAATACAGTTAAAAAAAAGTCATTTAGCATATTGGCTTTTTTCCTCATCCACCATTTCACCCAGACTATTTTTAAGGGGACAAACACTATCATTTTTTAGTTTCTTGCTATTTATGTAGTTAAAGAATATTTTGGGATTATTTTTACTTTCTCTGGCAACATTGGCAATCTTCTTAGCGATTTTCCAGGCTTAGCACTTGGGAAAGTGCCTACTGTGAAAGAGGTCATAGGGCTAAATCACAAGGCCAAAAGTCCCTGCCTAATTTGGGGCCGAAACATCTGGGGGCAAAAAGCTGGGGGCGAAACATCCGGGGGCGAACTGTTAGGGTCGAAATGTTTGGGGGTGAAACATCCTGGGGGCGAAATGCTGGGGGCGAAATGTTCGGGGCGAACTGCCGAGGGCGAAATGTTCGGGGGCAAACTGCCGGGGGTGAAATGTTCGGGGGCGAAACATCCTGGGGCGAAATGCTGGGGGCGAAATGTTCGGGGGCGAACTGCCGGGGTCGAAATGTTCGGGGGCGAACTGCCGGGGGCGAAATGTTCGGGGGTGAAATGTTTTGGGGCGAACTGCCAGGGGCGAACTGCCAGGGGCGAAATGTTCGGGGGCGAACTGCCGTGGGCGAAATGTTCAAGGGCGAATTGCCGGGGGTGAAATGTTCGGGGGCGAACTGCCGTGGGCAAAATGTTCGGGGGCGAACTGCCGGGGGCGAACTGCTGGGGGCGAAATGTTCGGGGGTAAACTGCCGGGGGCGAAATATTTGGGGGCAAACTGCCGGGGGCGAAATGTTCAGGGGCCAAACATCCTGGGGGCAAAATGTGAGGGGGCAAAACATCCTGGGGGTGAAATGCTAGTGGCTAAATGTTCGGGGGCGACGTGTACCTGGGGGCGAACTGCTGGGGACGAAACTTCCAACTCCCGTTTTTATCACAGACAGAAATATAATTGCAAACATATGAGTAACAAAAGCTTATATTGACAGTTAGAATGAGTTAATGCAGCAAGTCAATATTTGCAGTGTTGACCCTTCTTCTTTAGTACCTCTGCAATTCTCCCTGGCATGCTCTCAATCAACTTCTGGACCAAATCCTGACTGATAGCAGTCCATTCTTGCACAATCAATGCTTTCATTTTGTCAGAATTTTTAGGTTTTTGTTTGTCCACCTGTCTCTTGATGACTGACCACAAGTTCTCAATGGGATTAAGATCTGGGGAGTTTCCAGGCCATGGACCCAAAATCTCTATGTTTTGTTCCCCGAGCCATTTAGTTATCACGTTTGCTTTATGGCAAGGTGCTCCATCATGCTCCATCATGCTGGAAAAAGCATTGTTGATCACCAAACTGCTCTTGGAGGGTTGGGAGAAGTTGCTCTTTGAGGACATTCTGGTACCATTCTTTATTCATGGCTGTGTTTTAGGCAAGACTGTGAGAGAGCCGATTCCCTTGGCTGAGAAGCAACCCCACACATGAATGATTTCAGGATGCTTAACAGTTTGCATGAGACAAGACTGGTGGTAACGCTCACCTTGTCTTCTCCGAATGAGGCGTTTTCCTGATGTCCCAAACATTCAAAAAGGGGATTCATCAGAGAAAATAATTTTACCCCAGTCCTCAGCAGTCCACTTCCTGTACCTTTTCCAGAATATCAGTCTGTCCATGATGTTTTTTTCTGGAGAGAAATGGCTTCTTTGCTGCCCTCCTTGAGACCAGGCCTTGCTCCAAGAGTCTCCGCCTCACAGTGCGTGCAGATGCACTCACACCTGCCTGCTGCCATTCCTGAGAAAGCTCTGCAATGCTGGTAGCCCGATCCCGCAGCTGAAACACTTTTAAGAGATGGTCCTGGCGCTTGCTGGTCTTTCTTGGGCCCCTGGAGCCTTTTTGGCAACAATGGAACCTCTCTCCTTGAAGTTCTTGATGATGCGATAGATTGTTGACTGAGGTGCACTCTTTCTAGCTGCGATACTCTTCCCTGTTAGGCCATTTTTGTGCATTGCAATGATGACTACACGTGTTTCTTTAGAGAAATGATTAACAGAAGAGAAACAATGATGCCAAGCACCAGCCTCCTTTTAAAGTGTCCAGTGGTGTCATTCTTACTTAATCATGACAGATTGATCTCCAGCCATGTCCTCATCAACACGCACACCTGTTTTAATGGAGCAATCACTGAAAAGAGGTTAGCTGGTCCTTTTAAAGCAGGGCTGCAATGATGTTGAAATGTGTTTTGGGGGATAAAGTTCATTTTCTAGCCAAATATTGACTTTGCAAGTAATTGCTGTTAAGCTGATCACTCTTTATAACATTCTGGAGTATATGCAAATTGCCATTAGAAAAAGTGAAGCAGTAGACTTTGTAAAAATTAATATTTGTGTCATTCTCAAAACTTTTGTCCATGACTGTAGGGTAGCACACAGCAAAACATTTTAATGTAGGCCTGATATCCCACAATTTTTAACCCACAGATAGCGGAGTCATGTGACAGAGACACCACACTCTAAAATATGTGGCCTGTATTTTTTTTTGACAGTAAAATTGTGTCAATAAGTAGGCTAAGACACAACAAAAACAATTCTATGGAGGTCTGAAATGGCACAATTTTCAGCGTAATGATATGCGATCCGTGTGGTGGACGAAACCCAATGTAAAATATCTGCCCTATAGCTAAATTTTTTTTAGCAGCTAAATATTTTTTGCCAGCAAAATGGTGTCAAGAAATTGTAAAAGACACTCCAAAAAATTTTTACAGTACAACAAAAATGGCAGTATTTTCTGCACACTCAGATGTGATCGCTGGGACGGGCAAACCCATTTAAAATAGCTGGATTTTCACACTATACTATGAAAACAATCTGGATGTATTCTCCAGTCTCAACAAGCAAATGGAGAAAAAAAATGTGTGCTCTGGATTGTTTTTGAATTAAATAATCAGGATTAAGATGAAAAAAATTATTCCTGGCCATTGATACTTGGGGCTATGTTTATACGGTCAATATATGTAATAGACAGCAGCAGCAGCAGACAGTAATGGAATGGACCCTCTTGATGTATGCAATGAAGTATGCCACATACAATGCCTGCCTGACTAGCAGTGATATCGGTATACCCACATACAGTGCTTGCATGTCTTGCACTGATATGTATATACCCCCATTCACTCCCTGCCTACCTATCACTGCAATCTATACACCCCGTAATTAGTCCTTAGAAGGACTGTTGTTTTAGCTGGATTTGTGTATTCAATTATGGTATACCCACCCACGCTATGTTTGAAACCCCCAAATCTGACCCTATCTCAGCAGCAGATCTACCTACACTATTTGATTCCGGAGCTGAATGTGACGAGCAGGGCGGCACTAGGTCTGATATAGACCTGATGACGCTGTGCGGCCAGCCAATCACTTCACTGTAATGCCACAACCAACATGGCTGCTGCATTACAGTTCGTGGCACACAATCCCTGCGTGTTGATTGGTGCTCTAAAGAGCGCCAAACATGCAGGGTGTGGATGAGAACTCCCGGCAAAATATCCTGAAAATGCTCGGTGCTCACCTAACACCACTAGTACAGCGATATTCTGGAGAGTACCAAGCATTATCAAGTATTCTCGCTCATCACTACTGGTAATCCCTATATTACCTGTACACAGACACTATATACAGAGCTCCTGTGTAGAATGTCACTGGTGATCACTGTATTTCTTCTACATGGACACTATATGCAGAGCTCCTGTGTATAATGTCACTGGTGATCTCTTATTTCTTGTACACAGACACTATATACAGAGCTCCTGTGTATAATGTCACTGGTGATGTCTGTATTTCTTGTACACAGACACTACATACAGTGCTCCTGTATATAATGTCACCGGTGATCCCTGTAGTACCTGTACACAGACACTATATACAGAGCTCCTGTGTATAATGTCACTGGTGATGTCTGTATTTCTTGTACACAGACACTACATACAGTGCTCCTGTATATAATGTCACCGGTGATCCCTGTAGTAACAGTACACAGACACTATATACAGAGCTCTTGTGTATAATGTCACTGGTGGTAATAACAGTGTTGTTAGTATTGTGGTTTGTATTCATTATGAGTATTGCAGCATTCGGTCTCTATGTGGACTCTTTCCCCTGTATGTCATATTATTTGGTCACTATGTGGCGCGTTCATGGTGTTGCCTATTTGTTTCTTGTATGTGGTATTATTCGGTCACTATTTGGTCTGGACATGAAGTGGTGGTATTTCTTCTTTGTATGTGGTATTATTTTGTCACCATGTGGTGGAATATGTAGTCTACTTATGGTGTGGTGGTATTTCTCCTTATATGTGGTATTATTTGGTCGCTATATGCTGGTAATATGTGGTGTTATTTAGTCACTATGTGATCTGGTCTTGGTGTGGTAGTATTTCTTCCTGTATGTGGTATTATTGGTCTTGGTATAGTGGATTGTGTTGTGTATGGTGGTCATTTGTGCTCTCTGATATTTAGGAGAAGTTTCTTTATTTCCATTAGAGATTAGATACTTGGAACACAGCGGCAGAGATGCAGTTACAGGGGTTCTCCTGTGAAAAAAAGTAATCACCTCTCCACAGGATAAGTGATAATGTATTGATAGGTGGGGGTCTGACTACTTAGACCCAATCTACAGAATGTGGAACTTTTATTCCCATTAGACTTGAGTGGCATGTCTGACTTGACCACTGATCCATTCATTCACTGATTTTTTCTTGAAGCCCCAAAGAGAATGAATGGAGTTGCGGTCAGATATCGCACCTGCTGCTGCATTTTAAAATGGGGATAAGTGTCCTATCAGGGATAAAATGTCCTCATTCTTCTAATAGGTGCAGTTTCTAATGGTCGGACCTAAAGGATCACCTATCCTATAGAGCTCATGGATTGGTGATAACTTGTTTCAACCAAAGATCCCCTTTAATGTATACTACCGTAATTGTACATCCAAATAGATGTGCAGGAGCCTCCTGTGTTTTACTTTCAATGCTCCACTATAATGGGGATAACGGTTTACAGATATTTGCTGTAGTCTGTAGGGTGGGCCCCCATAGGGTTCCTTCCCCCTGTGGGATCCAGACACCCCTATCCGACCCTGCATGCAGCCGTTGGAACTCAAACATATTTTTTGAGCACTCCGAAGATAGTTGGTTAGCACATGTATCCTCGGATAACGCCTTATCTGAGCATGGATATCATCACTAGTAAATACATATGCACATGCCAATTTTTAGCTATTTGAATAGAATGTATGCCTATTATTTTCTCACTTCATTTCACCAACTTAGACTATTTAGTGCTGATTCATCACACACAAACCGGATTACAAAAATATTAACACAGGTTGTAATGTAACAAAAGAGGTAAAAAGTCAAGGGAGTGAATACTTTTGCAAGTCAGTGTATAAAATCGTCCTTATCACATAGTGTATTCTCCTGTTATTCATAGCTCTGTGTCCTTATTACCTCTTGTGAGCTATAAATTAAAATGACTGCATGTGACCTGACCAGTCCATCAGTCTCCTACATTAGAAAAGCAGATTGTCTCTACATATTTTATATACATATACAGCATGTATAATCTGAGCTCTGTTGCCATAAAAGGAGAGCTACCTAAACTTACTTCTCATACAAATATTCAAAAAACAAATAATCATAATTATAGTGGCTAGAGACATGTTTATATAATAATAATAATAATAATAATAATAATATAGATTTTAGTCTCCCCATTAATATTATAGGTTTATAGGAAGGAGGTGGAGTACTACATAATACAACCTACATGTGAATACAGAGTATTCATGAAAACCACTCACACAATATAAAATGTAATGCTATTTTATTAGACAGAAAGAAAAATATTTTTTTACCATGAACCATACAATAAATGATGCATGTTTGATGATTCAGAAAGAAGAGAAAACAAGTGTAGGTAAAGGAAGTGGTGAGTAAGGTCTGGCCATGTGTATACTAATAGTTGTTGTATGATGTGACACGGAGAGTACTAGCAAAATTCCCAATAAATATCTAGCCCAGATCAATTTAATTAAAACTGGCTAGTCTATTTAGGCAAAATTAAATAAGTTCACTGCTTACCCATGTAAGACCAACAGACTGTGAGCTTCCATGACCACCCCGAACAGACACATTTTTTGCTGAAGGGGCCCAGCTGTCAGGGACCAACCCTGATAAAAAAAAAACAAATGTGAAAACCATTATCCTAACCTCACAGGTCACCTGTCCTGGCAGTGCAGTTCCCCAGCCAGTCGTCTGCTGGCTTGCTCCCTGCCTCTGGCTCTGGTCTTCTCTTCTATTGTCGCGCTTTGGAGCCCATAGCGCTGACTAGATCTCAAGTGACTCTATTCCATTATGTCACAACCTTGCTTGAAGCTTGTTGAGTACTGAAGGTGCTAAAAAGTCAAGAAGACTACAAAAGACATAAGGGAAAACTGGAGCCACAGAGAGCAAGTGAGCTAGTGGAGGACCGGGCGGAATGTTACAACTTTAGGACAGATAAAAGGCAATGTAAAATATTTTATATATTTTATTTTTCAACCCCTCCATTTTTTATGGTCTGTTGTCAAGTTAGACATCAGAGCATAAAAAATTACTTTTACCCTCAATTGATTTGCAGTGAATAAATTCAACACAAACCAAATTTTCCAGAAAAATCGGAGTGAATGTGGCATTTTGAATTCCCCAAATTTGCACACCCCAATGGAATGAACATCCACTTTAGTATTGTTTTTCTATAAAATGCGCAGTCATACACAGTGCATCGTACTGTATAATAAAGAGATTGCCAAGATTTAGCACAAAAGTCTGCAGTCAGTCTATGTGACTATAGACATGTATGCAGTCCTCATATCACACACAGCGCATGCTGTCAGAATATTTTGGTGCTGGTGGCGAGATCATGTAATGTGACCACATGTATGCATTACCCATGCTTCTGGTCACATTCCAACTAGATGTGCACGGCTTCACTCAATTTACTTGAACTGGGTGAAGCCGCTCTTGTCTAGTTGGAATGTAGCAAACGTATGTGTAAGGCTGTGGTTCCACGGTCCGGAACCACAGCGCTTTGGACGGAGCGGAAATTCCGCTCCGCCCAAAGCCCCGCCCCCTTTTTAACGCGCGCTCTTTCCGGATGTGTTCAGGACACCTCCGGAACACATCCGGAATGATCGCAGAGCTGCAAAGCCCTGTGTTATTTCCCTTGCGGCGACGCTGCGTCGCCGCAAGAGACTAGGACATGCTGAGGTCTGAAATGACGCGCCGCATGTCCGGAAACGCAGGTCTTCCGCCTGCGTGTTTTACAGCATAGTGGAGACGGGATTTCTTGAAATCCCCTCCACTATGCTGTAACATCTGGACGCTGCGTGTTTGACGCTGCGCCAACGCACAGCGTCAAACACGCAGCTAATCCGGACTGTTTCCTGATAGTGGAAACATACCCTGATGCATGTTTTCAGTCACATGACCACCTGCACCTGGAGAATCCTGACACCAAAAGCTCAATGAGAGGATTCACAAGTCTGCAGTCACATAGAGTACCGAACCTGGACAACCCCTTTAACACTTCAGTGATAAATGTGTCATTGTAATTTTGTATTTATACTCTTTCTTCATGTTTGCTAAACTGAAATTTATGAATGAACTACAAGGCTGCGGAAATTTTACATTTCTCAGTTTTTGTGTAGACAAACACATGAATTTATACCTATCACTATTTATATCCCTGATTCATACAGACATGGCTGAAGCTGTTTTCTTCGCCACAAGGTTAAATATTACTCTGAGAATAAATGTTATTCATTTTTGCGCAAATATTCAGCTTTTGTTCTTGGTCCGCTGCTTTAAGTATGGTTAAAGACAATGTAGAATAATATTTTGCTCTCGAATGTGGTTTGGCAAAAACACAAATGTAAAAAATCCATAACTGTTATGTAACTATTCTAACATTGCTGCTCGTGAAGACATTAAAGAAAGTACTGTAAGCCTCATTTTCCCACTTCAGATCATTGCAAAAATGGTTCCATGTGTCAGAATGAGGATTTCGAAAGAGCTTTAACTTTTATGCAGTTAAAAAATGTAAAAGCATAGAAACATAGCAGCCAATAAAACAAACAGTATATATTGGGTATAGTTTGTTGATGAAGTATTGATGTATTTTTATCAAACTGACACCATTAGTATTAGAGTTTGCTCACACTGCTGTATAACACTGTCCATTGTTTTATCTGATAGCACTTGGCCCAGTGTGAGGCTATGTGCACACGTTGCGGATTCTTAGCGGTTTTGCCGTGGTTTTTCGAGGCGGAAACGCAGCGAAACCACGGCAAAACCGCTTACACAATACAACTCATTAAGGCCTATGAGATTCCGCAATGCTGTGCACATGCTGCGGGTTTTTCCGCGGCGGAATCGCATCGCGGGAGAATCCGCAGCATGCTCATTCTTTTTTGTGGAACCGCGGCGATTCCGCCGCCATAGGAATGCATTGAACCAATTACTTTCCGCATGTGGCTGTGCCCACCATGCGGAAAGTAAGCGGTTCATGTGCGGATGGTACCCAGGGTCCGGAGGAGAGGAGAGGAGACTCTCCTCCAGGCCCTGGGTACCATATCCATGTAAAAACAATAATTAAAATAAAAAATAATGATATTCTCACCTTCCGGCGGCCCCCGCAGCTTTCCCGCCTCTCAGCGACGCTCCCGGTCCCAGGAGTCCTTTGCGAGATCACCCCGATGACGTAGCGGTCTCGCGAGATGCTACGTCATCGGGATGATTGTTTGACTCACTTGTTTGACTCGTGTGACCAACCTGTCAGATCGCTTGTAAAACTCTAGCATTCTGCAAGCTAATTACGCTTGCAAAACGCTAGTGTTTAGCGGGAATACGCATACCTATAATATGCGGATTTCCCGCGGCAGGGATGTGCGGAATTGCTGAGGAAATTTTCATGGCAATTCTGCAACGTGTGCACATAGCCTTATACTATGGCACAGTGCAGATCTGCGATTAATTTCTTATGCAAGTCGGTAAGAGAAAACAATCGCAGCATGTTTCGAGTGGCCCATACAAGTCTATGGGTGAGTGTGAAACATCGGACTGAACTCAGATGTCATCCGAGTGCAGTGGGATTAGTGTGGACAGAGACAATGGAGACATTTAGTTTTCCATCTTCTCCACCCCGTGCTACAATTCTCTCAGGCAGCATGCTGCGATTGTATGCGAAATTCAGATCGCATGTATCCATACAAATCTATGAGTGTGTGTGAAGCACTGCTCTGCACTCGGATGTCACCCAAGTGCAGTGCGATTCCCATGGATGCTGGCAACAGAGGAGATGGAGAAATTACTTTCTTTGTCTCCTCTGCAGTTGTGCTGCGATTCTCTGATGCAAGAGGATTGGGGCACTGAGCACAGACACTCGGATCATTCTCGCAGTAGAGCTGAGTGTCATTAGCATATCACATCCAATGCTCTCACATAATCAGCCCGATTATCTCACGAGAGAACATATGCCAGTGTGAGTGAGCCCTTAGTCTGTAAACCAGTAAGATAACAGACCTAACTTATAGGAGGATGAGGATATAGCACCATCCCTAACATGATGAAGCAGATGTTTTGATTTTGTTATCTGAGAGTGTAACTTTTTTAAATCAATTTATCTATTGTAAATGACAGTTCAGTGGGTTTTTGATGTACAGGTAGAGTATTGCAGATTAGTGAGCAATTTTTAAATTGGCATGAACTCTCTAAAAGCTAAAGATATCCATATACTTCCAATAGCTACAGTGAAGGAAATAAGTATTTGATCCCTTGCTGATTTTGTAAGTTTGCCCACTGACAAAGACATGAACAGTCTATAATTTTAAGGGTAAGTTAATTTTAACATCAAGAGATAGAATATCAAAAATAAAATCCAGAAAATCACATTGTATAAATTATATAAATTAATTTGCATTTTGCAGTGAGAAATAAGTATTTGATCCCCTACCAACCATTAAGAGTTCTGGCTCTTACAGATCAGTTAGACGCCTTTGGCAAACATATTGGTGGGCAGGAGGTAGATAATATAATGGAATATATGGCAAACTACTTGTATCAGTCGCAGCAGGATTGTTACCTCGGACAGGTAGTCAGATAGTTTAAGTCAGTGCTCTGGACAGAACCAGTCTGATCACAGATAACTCAGAGAGATCATTTTTGTACCACTTTTTAATTCCCAAAAAACATGAAACGTCAGAACACTGTGTATTTAAATGGTCTGTTTATTACTACTGGGTTACCATCCATTTATATGGTGAGGTAACTTTGATATTACTAAGACTGTAAGCGTGTTAAAGAGCTTGAAAGGGGTCAGATATAGTCCTAGGAAACTTTAGAGTGTTACACACATCTTTTTAGGACAATTGGAGGTTTTGAAGAATTGCGATTTGTAGAAAATGAATTTGCTGAAAACCAGACATTTTGGAAAAATTTGTTGAATTTGAATTTTACCATTTTCAATAATCTCTAACTGTTATCCAGATAAATCTGTTTTATAGAAAGCTGGAAGACAAATAAACAAATAGGATACCATAACAGCAGCCACAAGGGTTAAACACATATCTAAAAAAACCAACATGACCTTGTGGCACCCCTACAAGATAATTTTCATATTATGTTAACCCTTCTTGGGGAGAGCTCTTCTACAAGAGAACTTTCCATCTCTTCTTCCTGAAGTGGGGATAACTACTAGAATGGTGCAATATCAGAAGGCCATAGTTGAAGAATTGGTAAAAAAAAATCCCATCTGACAATGCTGGTGGCAGAGGTCAAAGTTCTTCTGACAGCCAAGGAGTAGAGAGGAAGGAGACACACACCAGGTCTGGTACAGTTTCATTAGACCCTCCCAATGCACAAGCCCTGATTTGCTGACTACTCTGACAAGAAGGGAAAAGTTTATGAAGATGGTGAAGGAGTACCCACCGTACCAGCGTCCTCCATGATTCCTTTGTGCCGTACAACTATTAGGTGTCCAAGCTGGACCCATGGCATGGACTGTCCCTCTATGCTTTGGAAGCGTTGACATGCCCTGCTGCTAGCGTTTTGCCAGAGCGAGTTTTTAGTACTGCAGGGGACATAATAACTGATAGGCGTATCTGCCTGTCAACTGCAACTGCTAACAGACTGACTCTTACCAAAATGAACAAGGCCTGGATTGGCCCAGACTTCTTAATCCCACCAGATGACAGCAGCAGAACATAAAGTCAACTAAAATGGTTTTTTTTTTCTGGTGCATTCCTGTGCACCCCCATCCACTCAAACCAGGGGTATACAGTTCTTGTTTACCTCTACATTAACAGCTTACAAATGTCACCCACAGAGCATGGAACAGAGTACCCCTATATTAGCAGTTTACAAATTTCATTCACAGAGTATGGGGCACAGTACCTCTACATTAACAGCTTACAAACTTCACCCACAGAACCAAACCTTTATCTTCAGTAGCATATAGTAGACCATCCACAGATAAAAAAGCTTGTAGTTTGATTCTATATACAGATAGCAGTCTGCTACCAGATTTACTACATACAGTCCCAGCCAGTTTGCCTTGGGACGCTTCTCAAATGCTATTGCCTTAGGGTCCCGGGGGCCGGAAGTGTTTTCTTTGAAAACAATTACTGTTCTGAGCATGCAACCATGCATGAATATTACTGCTAGGGATAATTGAATTGTGCTCCATTTATATTGATTTGTTTGTTTGAACTGGGGCAAAGATTAAAAGGAACCGGTGGAAAATATAGTGAAGGAACTGGATGCACTCTCAGCCATCCAATCTCAAACCACCTGCAAGCGGGGTTGCAGAGTACACACGTGTAACGGAGAATCAGGTTTCTATTACGGAGAGGCAACCTAATAAACATGTGCCACATCCAAGGGAGGCAGCAGTCAAACAAATTAACCACTTCTCAGCTAAGTCATCAGCTGATATTGTGACACAGAATAGTCATCCATGACAGTTTAGAGGCTCTGTAATTGGAATGAATAGTTAAATCCTTTAATGAGCTTTAGGTGTGGCCATAAAGATAGAGTAAAATTATTTTTAGGCACACTACTCGTACAGATACAGCTGCAGAGTACACAGAGGCTTTTGATCACAGTGTCCCAACAGTAGTTAATATCAAATTTCACCCACAAAGCATGTTTCTACATTTATTCCACAGAAGCTGATAGCAAATTTCACCCAAAGAGCATCTTTCCACATTTATCCCACAAGTTTCACACCAAGACAATGGCCCACAGTACTCCCACAGGCAGGGTTGCAGAGTACACACAGCGGCTTAAAGGCACGTTAACCCCCACACAAATATGCGCTAAAGAATACACACAGAAGCTTTTGGCACAGTACTATTACAGACATGGTTGCCTCAGAGTAGAAAAATATATTGACACACATCACTTCCACTGACACAGTTGAAGATTATAAAAACTTTTGGCTACACACGGTGCCATCACAGACATGGGTGCAGAGTAAACATAGAGAGAGTTTTTGCAAAACTGCACACATAAAACCTAATAGTGTCCCTCACTACAACTATCCTTATGCTAAGCAGAGTAAAATAAAAAATAAGAATCTTGAACTAGGAGGAACAGGTCCATGTGGAGGAGGAGATTGACATGGCATTATTGGTGGAAGAAGTAGGGCAGCATGGTGGCTCAGTTGATAATACTGCAGTTTTGCAGTGCTGGGCTCCTGGGTTAAGATCCAACCAAGGACAACATCTGTAAGTACAGTTATATGAAAAAGTTTGGGCACCCCTATTAATCTTAAGCTTAATGTTTTATAAAAATTGGTGTTTTTGCAACAGCTATTTCAGTTTGATATATCTAATAACTATTGGACACAGTAATGTTTCTGCCTTGAAATGAGGTTTATTGTACTAACAGAAAATGTGCAATCTGCATCCAAACAAAATTTGACATGTGCATAAGTATGGGCATTTCACCAGAAAAGTGACATTAATATTTAGTAGATCCTCTTTTTGCAAAAATAACAGGCTCTAGTCGCTTCCTGTAGCTTTTAATGAGTTCTTGGATCCTGGATGAAGGTATTTTTGACCATTCCTCTTTACAAAACAATTCCAGTTCAGTTAAGTTTGATGGTCGCCGAGCATGGACAGCCCTCTTCAAATGATCTCACAGATGTTCAATGATATTCAGGTCTGGGGACTGGGATGGCCATTCAAGAACATTGTAATTGTTCCTCTGCATGAATGCCTGAGTAGATTTGGAGCGTGTTTTGGATCATTGTCTTGCTGAAAGATCCATCCCCTGCGTAACTTCAACTTTGTCACTAATTCTTGAACATTATTGTCAAGAATCTGCTGATACTGAGTGGAATCCATGCGTCCCTCAACTTTAACAAGATTCCCGGTGCCGGCATTGGCCACACAGCCCCAAAGCATGATGGAACCTCCACCAAATTTTACTGTGGGTAGCAAGTGTTTTTCTTGGAATGCTGTGTTTTTTTGACGCCATGCATAACGCCTTTATGTATGACCAAACAACTCAATCTTGGTTTCATCAGTCCACAGGACCTTCTTCCAAAAAGAAATTGGCTTCTCCAAATGTGCTTTTGCATACCTCAGCCGACTCTGTTTGTGACGTGCTTGCAGAAACGGCTTCTTTTGCATCACTCTCCCATACAGCTTCTCCTTGTGCAAAGTGCGTTGTATAGTTGACCGATGCACAGTGATACCATCTGCAGCAAGTTGATGCTGCAGCTCTCTGGAGGTGGTCTGAGGATTGTCCTTGACTGATCTCACATTCTTCTTCTCTGCCTTTCTGATGTTTTTCTTGGCCTGCCACTTCTGGCCTTAACAAAAACTGTCCCTGTGTTCTTCCATTTCCTTACTATGTTCCTCACAGTGGAAACTGACAGGTTAAATCTCTGAGACAGCTTTTTGTATCCTTCCCCTGAACAACTATGTTGAATAATCTTTGTTTTCAGATCATTTAACAGTTGTTTTGAGGAGCCCATGATGCCACTCTTCAGAAGAGATTCAAACGGGAGAACAACTTGCAAGTGGCCACTTTAACCCCTTAGTGACAGAGCCATTTTGCAGCTTAATGACAGGGCCAATTTTTACAATTCTGACCACTGTCACTTTATGAGGTTATAACTCTGGAACGCTTTAACGAATCCCGCTGATTCTGAGATTGTTTTTCGTGACATATTGTACTTCACGTTAGTGGTAAAATTTCTTTGATATGACTTGTGTTTATTTATGAAAAAAACGGAAATAATGCGAAAATTTTGAAAATTGAATAACAATTTTCAAACTTTAAATTTTTATGCCTTAAATCAAGAGATATGTCACACAAATTTCTTAATAAATAACATTTCCCACATGTCTACTGTACATCAGCACAATTTTGGGACCAAAATTTTTTTTTGTTACGAAGTTATAAGGGTTAAAAGTTGACCAGTGATTTCTCATTTTACAACACCATTTTTATTTTAGGGACCACATCACATTTGAAGTCACTTTTAGGGGTCTATTGATAGAAAATAGCCAAAAGTGATACCATTCTAAAAACTACGCACCCCAAGGTGCTCAAAACCACATTCAAGAAGTTTATTAACCCTTTACGTGTTCACAGGAACTGAAGCAATGTGGAAGGAAAAAATTAACATTTAACTTTTTTGCAAAAACTTTACTTCGGAACCTATTTTTTTTATTTTCACAACTGTTAAAAGAAAAAATGAACCACAAAGTTTGTTGTGCAATTTCTCCTGATTAAGCCGATACCCCATATGTGGGGGTAAACCATTTTTTGGGCGCACGGCAGAGGTTGCAAGGGAAGGAGCGACATTTGACTTTTTCAAGCAGAATTGGCTGGACGCCATGTCGCTTTTGTAGAGGCCCTGATGTTGTCTAAACAGTGGAAACCCATCACAAGTGACACCATTTTGGAAACTAACCCCCTAGGAAACTTATCTAGATGTTGGTGAGCACTTTGAACCCCCAAGTGCTTCACAGAAGTTTATAACATAGAACAGTGAAAATAAAAAATCATATTTTTTCACAAAAACAATCTTTTCACCCCAATTTTTTATTTTCCCAAGGTTAAACAAGACCCCAAAATTTTTTTTTGCAATTGTCCTGAGCATGCTTATACCCCATATTGGGGGTAAACCACTGTTTGGGTGCAAGGCAGAGCTTGGAAGGGAAGGAGCGCCGTTTGACTTTTTCAGCGCAGAAATTGGCTGGACGTCATGTCGTGTTTGTAGAGGCTCTGATGTGTCTAAACAGTGGAAACCCCCCCACAAGTGAGACCATTTTGGAATTAGACCCCCTAAGGAACTTATCTAGATGTGTGGTGAGCACTTTGAACTCCAAGTGCTTCACAGAAGTTTATAACATAGAACCGTGAAAATAAAAAATCATAATTTTTTCCACAAAAACGATCTGTTGACCCCAATTTTTTATTTTCCCAGGGTAACAAGACCCCAACGTTTTTGTGCAATTTGTCCTGAGCATGCCGATACCCCATATGTGGGGGTAAACCACTGTTTGGGGCACGGCAGGGCTTGGAAGGGAAGGAGCGCCGTTTGATGTTTCAAACCAAAATTGGCTGGAATTGAAATTGGACGCCATGTCGCGTTTGGAGAGCCCCTGATACGCCTAAACAGTCGAACCCCCCACAAATCACACCATTTTGGAAACTAGACCCCCTTAAGGAACTTATCTAGATGTGTGGTGAGCACTTTGAACCTCAGTGCTTCACAGAAAATTATTAAACGTAGAGCCGTGAAAATAAAAAATCATTTTTTTCCTCAAAAAGATTCTTTAGGCCCGCTATTTTTTTATTTTCCCAAGGGTAACAGAGAAATTGGACCCAAAAAGTTGTGTGCAATTTTTCCGGTATGCTGATACCCCTATGTGGGGGTGAAACCACTGTTTGGGCGCATGGGAGTGTTTGGAAGGGAAGGAGCGCCATTTTGTAATGCAGACTTTGATGGAATGTTCTGCGAGCGTCATGTTGTGTTTGCAGAGCCCTTGATGTACCTAAACAGTAGAAACCCCCTGCAAGTGACAACATTTTGGAAAACTAGACCCCCCAAGGAGCTTATCTAGATGTGTGGTGAGCACTTTAACCCCCAAGTGCTTCACAGAAATTTAAAACGCAGAGCCGTGAAAATGAAAAATCATTTTTTTTCTCAAAAATGTTTTTTTTAGCCAGCTATTTTTTATTTTCCCAAGGGTAACAGGAGAAATTAGAACCCCAAAATTGGTGTGCAATTTTATCTATACGCGATACCCCATATTTGGGGTGAACCACTGTTTGGGCACACGGCAGGGCCTCGGAAGGGAGGGAGCGACATTTGACATTTTTTAAAGCCACGTCGTGTTTGGAGACCCCCTGATGTGTCTAAACAGTGGAAACCCCCACAATGACCCCATTTTGGAACTATACCCCTTAAGGAACTTATCTAGATGTGTGGTGAGCACTTTTAACCCCCAAGTGTTTCACAGAAATTTATAAACGCAGAGCTGTGAAAATAAAAAATCATTTTTTTTTCTCAAAAATGATTTTTTTTAGCCAGCTATTTTTATTTTCCCAAGGGTAACAGGAGAAATTAGAACCCCAAATTTGGTGTGCAATTTGTCCTGAGTATGCTGATACCCCTATGTTGGGGTAAACCACTGTTTGGGCGCACGGCAGGGCTCGGAAGGGAGGGAGCGCCATTTGACTTTTTGAACGCCACGCGTGTTTGGAGACCCCCTGATGTGCCTAAATAGTGGAAATCCCTCATTCTAGCTCCAACCCTAATCCCAACACACCCCTAACCCTAATCCAACCCTAACCCTAACCTAAATGCCAACCCTAATTCCAACCCTAATTGTAACCCTAACCTTAATTGTACCCTAACTCTAATGTAACCCTAACCCTAATTTAACCCTAACCCTAATTGTAACCCAAACCCTAATTCTAACCTAATTATAACCCTAACCCTAAGGCTAGGTTCATTTTGCGTTTTACCGCCGTTCAACACATAGCGTTCATGGGCTGGTAACGGTTATAGCATAATGCCTATCGCGTTATGTTATACCCGCTAGCGCAGAGGAATCAGCAAATGATTCATCTGCGCTAGCGGTGACGGAACCAGACGCTGCAGCCCGCGTCCGAGGCTCCGTCACTGAATGATGGCACGTCGCAAACGCATGCCTTTACGGCATGCGTCGCTATGCGCCCTCAAATGGGGGTGAATTGCAGCGCTAACGGACTGCGTTACACCGCGTTATACCGCGGTGTAACGCAGTCGTCTAACGGACTGCCATAACGCGTATGAACCCAGCCTAACCTAACCCTAATTATAACCCTAACCCTAATGCTAACCCTAACCCTAATGCTAACCCTAACCCTAATTATAACCCTAACCCTAATTATAACCCTAACCCTAATTATAACCCTAACCCTACAGAAAAATGAAAATAAATATATTTTCTATTTTTTATTATATGTCCCTAACTAAGGGGTGATAAATGGGGGGGGTTATGTACTGTTTTTTTTATTTTGATCACTGTGATAGTTTTCACAGTGATCAAAATACACTTTCTGGAGAATGAATGAAAAAAA
>JARQOD010000001.1:897598961-897816652 GCA_033576555.1 Oophaga sylvatica
TAAAAGCCGGATGACCTTGTGTTTGGTATGAACCCCAAACTTTCCTGTTCGGATTCGCTTATCTCTCTGTGGTAAGATCTTAACTATCCACATAGCTTTCACTTGCCACGTCAACAGCTTTGATTTCATTCAAACCAAGTTCTTGCATTTTCATATCTTGTTCTGTTTCTTGTTGTCTCATGAGTATCATCTGATGGATATGAGTGTTCCTTCTGGTTCACATGCATCTCTTCCATGTCCACAACATGATAGCTTCTTTCCATGCATTCATTGACAGATTTAGGCTGTTTATGGTCATCTGAAGACAGAAATTCACAAAAGAAGGCAGAATGTACTGATTTAATGACCATTCGCAGTTTCACTGTACCATCCTGCAGTGTTGTAGTCATGGAAGAGGGCTTTATCTTCCAATCTTTTTCTAATCCAATCCAATTCACAATCTTTTCAAAATCATCCAAAAATATATTCTGAGACCAAGTCAAGTTCTTACTTTTTCCCATCTTGTTGTATTTATCATTGTCAAATGTCAATGTTATCTAATGGAAATGAACGTTGCTTCTAGACACATACATCTCTTCCACAGTCCACATATAATAGCTTCTTTACATACATTAATTGACAGATTCTGTCTCTTTATAAAATCTTTTTATAATGTTAAAGTTCCAATCTTTTTACAATTTAAAACTCACAATCTTTTAGCAGTTAATAAATTTATTCTGAGGCCCTCATCTACGTGTTTTCCAGGGAATATTGCAGCCCCTCCTTCTAATTTTTGGCAGCTCTTGCACATAATGGCATAATGAGTTTAGGTGTACCACTACCTAACAATTTTAGCAGAATGTGTATGAGGGTCTCCTTTATGTTTAATTCAGGGTGTATCAGAGTCCATCTTTCTTCTAATTTTTGGAAGTTCTTGCATTGTCCACGTAGCCTTTGTGAATTGTGAGTCCCTCCTCATAAATTAAAAGGACGTGTCTAACCATGTCAACCTAACTACTTGCTTATATAAGTTAATAAATGTTAAAATTACATTGGGATAGGTTTTTCACCATTTAAAGCAATGGGAAAGTGCAAAAACTGTAAACCACCTAATGGGTGAATGAGGTGCTTTTTATTTTCTTTTTTTAATTTGTTTTATATACTGTACAAGACATTATACTGGAAAGAATGTTTTCCAACCTTTTTTCCTGCAAAATCCTTTTTATCTTTGGTTTGCTATGTTTTATTGGCAGTCCGTAAAAAGTGGCAAAATACTCTGACACTGACAACATGGTTCTCAGCAGCGATCTGTGAGTCAGAGATGTGTCCAGGTGTCTTCCCCATACTTTCACATTCCACTTGAGCACTTTTTCTATCCATTTCAGGGATTTTACTGCCCCCCAGACCTTCTGGGAGAGTATGCCAGAAAAATGCTTGAGTTTCCCAATGATTTCCATTATACTCGTTACTCGAGTCAAGCACCTGAGCAATCCAATGTGATCGAATCGACTAACGAGCACTCGAGCATTTTAGTGCTCGCTGATCACTAAGTGCAATTAAATATGAATACCTTTTCTGCAAATAGAATTTTGGAGGAAAACTTGGCAAAACTGGTGAATCCAAAATATCAAGTGATTCACTCAACTCTACACTTTTTTAGGATATGTTCAGTCAATAGCAAAGATAAGAAAAAACACATCTATGTGCATGGCAACAAACATGATTACTATTGTTCTTCCCCAAACATTACAACTCCAAAAGACAAAATGGAGAAAACCTTTTACAAATAGATGCTAGTAAGATGAGAAAATGGGCACGCCTTTCAAATCATGTTTTAATCAGTTATTTCTAGCTTTTCATAAATTTTATCTATGTACTCCCCTTTTCAAGGGGAAAACAATAAATATTTTCTCAAACAGAAATAGATTTATTTTCGCGTTATTTGCTATAGCGTTAATTCTTGAAATCAGATAGCGTTTTTTTCCAAGCAGAAATAAAAGTTACAAAATGACAAACACAAAAACATTCTATTATTCATAGATAACGCTACAACATCTGTTCACAAACTACAGACAGTGATAAATTATTTAAAAAATTCTGAAGTAATTCATTTACCAAGGATATGACCTAGGATTAAAGATACAGACAAACATAGACTTACATACTCATATACTCATACTAGTGATGAACCCGTTCTACGCCCGGGTGGCAAGCATTTTTATAGGTACATCGTCTCCCATTCTGGTATGTGCTGCCCCCTCCTATCCTGGTATGCATGGTACCCCTCATCCCTATCCTGGTATGTATGGTCCCCTCACCCCACCCAAATCTACTATGCATGGCACCCCATTACTCATCCTGGTATGCATGGTCCCCTCATCCCATAATCCTGGTATGCATGGCATCTCCTCATCCCTATCCTGGTATCCATGTTACCTGCTCATCCATATCCTGGTATTCATGGTTCCCTCACTCCCAATCCTGGTATGCATGGTCCCCTCACCCCCCAATCCTGGTATGCATGGTCCCCTCACCCCCCAATCCTGGTATGCATGGTTCCCTCCTGCCCAATCCTGATATGCATGGTCCCCTCACCGCCAATCCTGATGTACATGGTCCCCTCACCCCCCTATCCTGATGTGCATGGTCCCCTCACCCCCCAATCCTGATGTGCATGGTCCCCTCACCCCCCAATCCTGATGTGCATGGCCCCTCACCCACAATCCTGATGTGCATGGTCCCGTCACCCCGTCCTGTTGAGCATGGTCCCCTCACCCCCCAATCCTGATGTGCATGGTCTCACCCCCCAATCCTGATGTGCATGATCCCCTCACCCCCAATCCTGATATGCATGGTACCCTCACCCCCAAACCTGATATGCATGGTCCTTCACCCCCGAATCCAGATGTGCATGGTCCCATCACCCCCAATCCTGGTATGCATGGTCCTCTCACCCCCCAATCCTGATGTGCATGGTCCCTCACCCCCCGATCCTGGTATGCATGGTCCTCTCACCCCCTATCCTGGTGTGCATGGTCCCCTCACCGCCCAATCCTGATATGCATGGTCCTCTCACCCCCAATTCTGATGTGCATGGTCCGCTCACCCCCAATCCTGATGTGCATGGTCCGATCACCCCCCAATCCTGATGTGCATGGTCCCCTCACCCCCCAATCCTGATGTGCATGGTCCCTCACCCCCCAATCCTGATGTGCATGGTCCTCTCACCCCCCAACCCTGATGTGCATGGTCCCCTCACCCCCCAATCCTGATGTGCATGGTCCCTCACACCCCCCAACCCTGATGTGCATGGTCCTCTCACCCCCCAATCCTGATGTGCATGGTCCTCTCACCCCCAACCCTGATGTGCATGGTCCCCTCACCCCCCAATCCTGATGTGCATGGTCCCCTCACCCCCCCCAATCCTGGTATGCATGGTCCTCTCACCCCCTATCCTGGTGTGCATGGTCCCCTCACCCCCCAATCCTGATGTGCATGGTCCCCTGGCAAGCATTTTTAAAGGTATATGGTCTCCCATGCTGGTATGTGCTGCCCCCCTCCTATCCTGGTATGCATTGGCACCCCTCATCCCTATCCTGGTATGCATGGTACCCCTCTTCCCTATGCTGGTATGTATGGTCCCCTCACCCCACTCAAACCTGGTATGCATGGCACCCCATTCCTCATCCTGGTATGCATGGACCCCTCATCACCCAATCCTGGTATGCATGGTACCCCTCATCCCTATCCTTGTATGCATGGTACCTGCTCATCCATATCCTGGTATTCATGGTTCCCTCACCCCCCAATCCCGGTATGCATGGTCCCCTCACCTCCCAATCCTGGTATGCACGGTCCCCTCACCCACCAATCCTGGTATGAATGGTCACCTCCCGCCCAATCCTGGAATGCATGGTCCCCTCACCCCCCAATTCTGGTATGAATGGTCCCCTCACCCCCAATTCTGGTATGAATGCTCCCCTCACCCCCCAATCCTGGTATGAATGGTCCCCTCATCGCCCAATCCTGATGTGCATGGTCCCCTCACCCCCCAACCCTGATGTGCATGGTCCGCTCACCCCCCATCCTGATGTGCATGGTCCCCTCACCCCCCTATCCTGATATAAAAAACAAACATTTATACTCACCTTTCATCCCTGTGCTCCAGCGCTGTTCCGTTCTGCTCGACGCCGGGGGAGGAGAGCGGCGCCGGAGTACGCGCATGCCCATACCACGCTGTCCGGCGCCATATTGCTGAAGACACACTGTAAATGTGTCTTCAGCAAAATGGCGCCGCATAGCGCTATTGCGCATGAGCAATCCGACGCCTGGTCTCCAGCCCCGGGAGAAGAGAAGCGCCGCGGCAACGCTCCTCCCGGTCAGGTAAGTATGTGAGTATGGCGCCGGAGATCACGGTATGCATCCAGTACGCATACCGCGATCTCCGGCGCCATACACAGTTCTCACCGCTGGATGCCTCACTCTGTCTGGAGCCAGACTGCGCAGGCGTGTCGCGCTTGCGCAGTCTATAAGGCTTCAGACAGAGTGACGCTCCCAGCGTTATATTATAGATGACCATAAAATTAGGCACTATAAGTAATTGCAAATTATATAGAGGAATAAATGACACTGCAGTGTCATTGTAGTAACGTATTAAAATAAACTGAGACCCTATTGTAGTCAGGTTATTGGAGTCATTCCACTTGCATTTAATGATATTTGTTAGAGTGAGCAAATCGATTTAAAACAAATTTGCTATGAATTTTGAAAAACTGCCTAAGATTGCCATCCCCATGTGATAGGGTAAACCAAAGAAGAAAAATAACCAACATACTTTGATTTTGGGAGGGCTTCACCATCATGTCTTGCAGCTACAGCACAGCATTCAATCATGAGAGACTATTTCTGTGATGTCACCTGACACTATAAAAGCCCAAACATAAGATGCTACAGCCATTTCTGTTGATGTACACTGTGCACTGTCAGCAATCTCTGGTTTTGGGAACAGTGGGTGCATAATTGCAGGTATGTGACTTCCATACATGTGGTCATATGTCCACTAGATGGCCCAGTCTCTCTCAATGCAAGTGGATTTAGGGAGGCCAGATGCTTCTAGTCAAAAATGTGGTCTGAAGTTTTGCAAATCATATACTTGCGGTCACATCACCACCCTTTCCCTGCCCATGCCCAGGAATTGAAGAATCCTCTCAGTGCACAATGCCCAAGCTGTGAGGATTCACAAGTCTGTAGTCACATATAATGACTGCGGACTTGTATTCTAAGGCCAGACAACCACTTTAATAGTATTTTTATTTTGACATAAAAAAAATAAAAAGGCACAGACAACACCTTAGTGAAACAGAAAAGCCCAGTCCTCCAGCTGCAATTTGGTTTAAAAAAACAAACTTTGCTTTACTCACCCTACCCATGTCCAGTGCTGAGTCTCTGCTGTTGTCTGCTATTGTCTGCAGCATTGACATCACATCAATAGTGCTGCAGCCAATAACTGAGCTGAGCAGTCCTGCCTGAGTTGACGGCGTGATTCAGTCTGAGCCATTTAGCTTGTGAATTTTTTCTGCAACATTGTTAACATGAAGTCAGTGCTGCACCAACCAGAAACAATGACTGAGACTCATCACTGTGGGATGGGAGGGTGAATAATGTTGTGGCGCCTCCTGGTGCTGCATGCATGCTATGGTGCTCTTTAGTGTGTCATATTTGCTATTGCATCCCTAGTATTACTGTATATACTTGTTAGGGTGCCCTGCTGTTACCTACTTGTTACGGTGTTATCTATTTATTATGCCCCGCCCGGTTATTACATACTTGTTGTAGGGTACATTGATGTTATTTACTTGTTGTTCTACATGCTTGTATGTCACCCATGGTGAGAGACCAAGCGAAGTCAACACTGAAATGGCGTTAGCAATGGATGTGAGTATTGGTAGTTAGTTAATACTTTACATGGGGGGAAGATAGTGATTGAGGAAGGGTTGTCCCAGTAGTAAAAGACCCCTGTAATAACATTTCATCCTTATAAAAATCTAACCAGCATCACTTTATGTGGTAATAACTCTGGAGCTCTTCAACATATCACTGTGATTCTAAAATTATTTTTTTTTTTAACATTTTGTACTTTATGTTAGCATTGCAATAAATTTAGGTTGATATGAGAACACCATCTATCAAAGTGAGAAACAATAAAATACCAATAGTAGTGAATCCCTTCCCTTCAGATATAGATATTGCAAAATGCACAATGCCTTGACACAGGAAACTCAAATACCCTGAGGGCTCATGCACAAGACCGATTTTTTTCTGTAAGTGCCATACACTGTTTTCACAGATAGCACTCATACCTGTGATGATCTATGGGGCTGTGCACATGTTTGACTTTTTCTCAGACCTAATGATCCACAGACAAATTTGGAGACATGTCTTATTTTGATTTGTGCATCGGATCAAAATAGGCAATACATTTATTTGGGTCCGTGAAAAGAAATTGGGCCGCACTCAGATAATATTTTCATGGACTAACAGAATGGAGAAGGTGGGGAAACTTTTTTTTCTCCCCCCACTTCTGAGAAAAACTGGTGCCACTCTGATTAAACCCAGATCAAAGTCTGATCAGCATAGTAGGACCAATTTTCTTAGATGTTGAGAAATCGCTTCTGTGAACCTACCGTCACACTGAATAATTTTGTTAGAATTGAAAAGCAATAGTATGTGGTCTCTTGCAATCAAAGTAAGGTCAGAGTGGTTGTAAGGAGATGGACATACTGCCCACGTTGCTCCTTGAAGACACGAGTTTTGTTATGATGTATAATTTGTATGGTGACATACATTATTAGAGGTAAATTGTATTTTGCCTGACAGTAGGGAGAGTTATGGTTAATATTTGGAACTAGACCTGTGTGGGAGGGGCTAATCTAAAGGGACAGAGACAGTTTCCTGTCTGGAAGTGTGACAGGAACCAACCTGCCACAGTAGTAGATCTAAAGTCTGACCAGTTTGCAGAGCCGAGTGATGTGGGTGTCCATAACATTAGTGGAGTCCTGCAAAAGGGTGCTAGCAGTACAACCTCTAGTTTATAGCTCAGAGAGGTAACAGGCCAGGAAGGGACAGAGACTGTGATACAAAGAGAATGCCCGGGGTGGAGTTCTAAGGGGCAGAGAGGCTAAGTATAGGTCATATTTGCAAGCTAGTTCCTTTTAGAGAAAGATAGAAGGCAGAACCACTGATTGAGAATAGGACTTTCACTTACAGTACTGTAGCTCTGTGTTGAGTAGTGATGAAGTTATAGGACAGCGTGAAATACAGTAGAACCAAGTCATTCTGGGAAGGACAGGGAGAATGAATATGAAGATGTTGAAGATGCTTCTTCATGTGTTAAAGGAAACGTTTGTAAAGTATTGCACTTGCTATCTCCTGTAGATAATTCAAACCAAGTTGCTGTTTATTTTTGAGTGGTGGTCTCCTCATTGAACTCTTCAACATCTGGTCCTGGCCAGCTGAAGTCACTGGCATCATGTACACGACCACACACCCAGCCAGGAACCCCATTTCATGTACTGTGCCGGGCCGTAAGAGATGAGTACCTCACCCATGGCTACCACCCCAAGCCACAATACAGGGTTAAGATATTAAGGAGTACAATAGTTCAGTGTGGTGTAGAATCTTTCCACTAAAATATTGTTTTAGCTGCAAATGTTTCATTTTTGTAAAGGATAATACAAGAAAATTGATCACAAAATGTATTGTGCAATTTCTTCCGAATATGCCATTATGTGGGCAGATACTGCTGAATGGGTTCATTGCAGGGCTTGGAAACACAGAAGTGCCATTTGATTTTTGGTGCGTAAATTTACTTGGTATATATCATTGACATGCCAAAACAGCAGAAAAACTCTGCAAGAGACCTCTTCAGTAATTCAGCTTGGGGTGTGTTGCGCATTTTCAACTAAGTAGTGCTTCACAGAAATTTATAACACTTGGATGTGAAAACAGAAAATTAAGATTTTTCCAAAGTTGTAATTTTCACAAGTAGTAATAGGAGAAATTAGATTCCATGAATTGATATACAATTTCTCCTGAATGCTGTGATACTCAATATGTGTTCAAAAACTAATGTTTGGGCACATGGCAAGGCATGGAAAATAAAAAGCACTATTTGATTTTTGGAGTGCAAATTTGACTAAAATGGATTGTTACTTTTGTTGAGCATCAGACATTACAAAAAAGCAGGTTTTTGTTATTGATTACAAAATAGCAGAAAATCCCCGCAACAATCACTCTGTAACATCCCAGCATTTTCTTTTGGAAACATGCACACCATAAATTGTTCAGGGCCAGAGTTAGGGGCAGGCAGACCAGGCAGCTGCATAGGACCCCTCCACTGCCACCGCCGCTATGGGGCCTCTGAGTAAGAGTGGCCCGGCGCTGCCCCTCCCTTGTATTGCGCATTCAACTTATCGGCATCGTAGATGCCAATACAGTTGAAAGCAGTAATGGAGGAGAGAGCATCATGTGACCTCCCTCTCCCATCACTCAGCCTCTGCCTCTGACTCAGCAGAGTGTGTTAGCAGTGGAGCTGATCAGATGCACTGCAGAAGCCAGAAAAATATTTAGAGTTGAGAGTCCTCAGTGGTTGATACTTTTTAATGGCTAACTGAAAAGATGGTAACAAATTGCAAGCTTTCGAGACTACTCAGGTCTCTTCATCAGGCTAAACTAATACAAAATCTGAAGAATCACATATTTATACACAACACAGCACAGAAATAATGCAATAGATAAGACAAGTGATGTGAGCAGAACTGTCATTATGGGAGAGGGATGAACATAAATATTGGCACAGTTCATAGATAAGGAGTGTGAAAATTTTATTGCCCTCTGATTGGGGTCTGGTAATGTTTTGTGATGTTTCACAGGGTCTTTGGAGCAAATTCCTTAATCGATGTAAAATGTCATAAATCCATGTGACAGGTTCATTCCAGCATTAAGAGTGTCAAAGGTCAACATCAGTTTGTATTTGCAAATTCTTCTTTGTCTCTGAGATGTGAAGCTACCTTTCAATACAAGTAATTTCATATCACACATGCTATGCTAAGACACATCACTTGTCTTATCTATTGCATTATTTCTGTGCTGTATTGTGTATAAATATGTGAATCTTCAGATGTTGTATTAGTCTAGCCTGATGAAGAGACCTGAGTAGTCTCGAAAGCTTGCAATTTGTTACCATCTTTTCAGTTAGCCATTAAAAGGTATCAACCACTGAGGACTCTGAACTCTAAATATTTTTCTATCTACTGGCTAACACGGTACAATGATATACATCTTTACTGCAGAAGCCAGAGAGCGGGGGAAGGAGGAGAGGTAAGTATTGTGTGTGAGTGTGTGTATGTATGCATTATAGTATGTGTGTGTGACTGTGTGTGTATGCATGCATTATAGTGTGTGTGACTGTGTGCCTACATTATAGTGTGTGTGACTGTGTGTCTGTATGCATTATAGTGTGTGTGTGTGTGTGACTGTGTGTATGTGTATGCATTATAGTGTGTGGACTGTGTGTGTTTGCATTATGTGTGTGTGTTGACAGTGTGTGTGTGACTGTGTGTATGTGTATGCATTACAGTGTGTGTGTGTGTGACTGTGTGTATATGCATTATAGTGTGTGTTTGTGTGACTCTGTATGCATTATTATGTGTGACTGTGTTTATGCATGCATTATAGTGTGTGTGGACTGTGTGTAAGCATTATATTGTGTGTGTATGTATAAATTATAGTGTATGTGACTGTGTGTGTATGTGTGTGTATGGGGACTGCACTAGACTGTGTGTTGGGGCTGCATTAAACTGTGTGTGTGGGGGGTCTGCACTTTTACTGTGTATGTGGGGGGCTGCATTTTACTGTGAGGGGGCTGCTTTATACTCTGGGGGCTGCATTTATACTGTGTGTGGGGGCTGCATTATACTGTGTGTGGGGCTGCATTATACTCTGAGGGACTGCATTATGCTCAATGAGGGGATTACATTAAACTCTATGAGAGGACTGCGTATACTCTGAGGGGGGATGCAGTATGCTCTTAGGGGGCTGCATTATTCTCTATGAGGGGGCGGCAGTATACTCTGAGGGGGCTGCAGTATTCTATGAGGGGGCTGCTTTATACTTATCAAGGACCATGGGGGTGCATTTTACTATATGTACTATATGGGACCTGCATTATAGTGTATTGAGGACTATCTGTACCAATCATTTTCCTCAGCCGGAGTAAGGGTAGGTGCACATAGTCAGTACACAATGTGGGTTGGACGCTGCATACTTATGCAATGTCCAGATGTTTTATACATATCAAAAGAGTCCAAAAAGTGGAGTCACCACCTCCAATTTATCATTATTACCATATCCACCATACAGGGGAAAAAGAGGCATAGGCAAATCAATATACTATTAAAATCCATAATTTATTAAAACATAAATACTCATTAAAATAAGAAAAGGGAATTTCATAAAATTACTGGGGGTAAAACAAGAATCAAAGACTGTATGGAATAGGACAGCATGCAATTCATAAAGCAGCGTTGTATAGCATATTGCTCACCAAGAATACATATTATTGCTCTCTAGATAATTAGTAAAAGTGCATGTGGTTAAGCCATTGAGTCATTATCACATGGGCTAATTTATAATCATGCTCATGATGACACAGTGCAGAAAAGTTAGTATATAAAGTGCCTTGTCAAATACATCTGCCCATAATTGCAAACATCATATTACTTACATATTTTTTAGTCCTGGTAATTGATATCCCTCAGCTGCCCCGACAGCATTATTCTCTATGAGGGGGGCTGCAGTATACTCTGAGGGGGACTGCTTTATACTCTATCAAGGACCATGGGGAGTACATTTCACATCCCCTTGAGAAAGAGCCTGTGAGATGGGTTCCACCCTCTGTCCTGGGTCCGTGCATTCCGCCTGGTAAGCTTTCTTTATTGATGTTTCATTCGCCTATTGGGGTTTATTTATTGGTAATTATGGAGATAGATTACCAATATCTTTGTATTAACCAGCCACTTCTTGTCACTGGTACTATGTCTGATTATGTGGATATGTGCTAGTATTCACGGGTCTCTCCCCCTGTGTCTGTCCTGTGATTTTGCTATTTAGCTATTTTTACTGGTAATTAGTGAGATGAGCGACTTTCCCTTTTTTAGGGGTCGAGTCGGGTTTCATGAAACCCGACTTTCTCAAAGTCGAGTCGAACGAAATCGGCCGACTATCGGGAAAGTCGGGAGTCGGATTGAAATATGAAACCCAATGCAAGTCAATGGGGGGAAACAAAGTCGTCAGGGAGTGGAGGACAGTAGTGTTGAGCATTCCGATACCGCAAGTATCGGGTATCGGCCGATATTCGCTGTATCGGAATTCCGATACTTAGTTCCGATATTTTTTCCTATATCGTATACCGGAATCGGAAGTTCCCATAATTCTTTGAGAGGCAATGTGATTTTAGTCAGCCAATGAGGAATCTTATGAAGTGTGGGCACATCCTGTAATGCTGCGGTCATCTTAGCTAATGGCATGGCTGTGATTGGCTGCTGAAATGATGTCAGAATGCACTATAAAAGGCGCCGCCGCCATTTTAGCATCACTGTGCTGTGAAACTCAGTTAGGGACAGAACGCTGTTCTGCTGACTTTGAGGGACAGTTAGATATTGTGATTTTGTGTACTGGGCTTTAGGCAGGCTAGTTTACCAACCGCTGTGTAAAGCTTCCTTTTGCCAGTGTTGTTTTAACAGCTCTGTGCAGGTGTGTGTGAGAGTGCAGGTGACGCTGCAGTTTGCTCTGCATGCAACGCTGTCTGTAGGCATCTGCACGTGTCACTCACAGACTCTTTTTTTTTTTCTTCAGTGTAATTCTTGCTGCTCCATGCAATTTTAACTATTAGTGTGACGCGCTTCCATCCGTATCGAATACATTGGTTGCAAACACTATATAAGTAGACAAAGGAGTAGCCTTTCACAGATTGTGAACAGTTGTGTTTCAGTGTTCACTTCAGTCTGTGTTTTTTATTTTTTGAGTGCACATCACGCTCCAGTTACTTGTTCAAGCACTGCTGCTTGTACTCTGCTGAGCGTGTCTCAGTGCCTCATCCTTTTCATTTTTCTCCAATTGGTGCTGCTCCATTTATTTGAAAAAATCTAATCTATTAGTGTGACGCGCTTCCATCCGTATTCCAATACCATTGGTTGCAAACATATAGAAGTAGACAAAGGAGTAGCCTTCACGATTGTGAACAGTTGTGTTTCAGTGTTCATTCAGTCTGTGTTTTTTATTTTTTGAGTGCACATCACGTCCAGTATTGTTCAAGCCTGCTGGCTTGTACTCTGCTGAGCGTGTCTCAGTGCCTCATTCCTTTTCATTTTTCTCCATTGGTGCTGCTCCATTTATTTGAAAAAAATCTAATCTATTAGTGTGACGCGCTTCCATCCGTATACAATACATTGGTTGCAAAACACTATAGAAGTAGATCAAAGGAGTAGCCTTTCAAGATTGTGAACAGGTTGTGTTTCAGTGTTCACTTCAGTCTGTGTTTTTTATTTTTTGAGTGCACATCACGCTCCAGTTACTTGTTCAAGCACTGCTGCTTGTACTTGTGAGCGTGTCTCAGTGCCTCATCCTTTTCATTTTTCTCCAATTGGTGCTGCTCCATTATATTTGAAAAAAATCTAATCTATTAGTGTGACGCGCTTCCAATCCATATACAATACATTGGTTGCAAACACTATAGAAGTAGACAAAGGAAGTAGCCTTTCACAGATTGTGAACAGTGTGTTTCAGTGTTCACTTCAGTCTGTGTTTTTTTTTTTTTAGTGCACATCACGCTCCAGTTACATGTTCAAGCACTGCTGCTTGTACTCTGCTGGCGTGTCTCGTGCCTCATCCTTTTCATTTTTCTCCAATTGGTGTGCTCCATTATATTGAAAAAAATCTAATCTATTAGTGTGACGCGCTTCCAATCCGTATACAATACATTGGTTGCAAACACTATAGAAGTAGACAAAGGAGTAGCCTTTCACAGATTGTGAACAGCTGTTGTTTTCAGTGTTTCACTTCAGTCTGTTTTTTTATTTTTTGAGTGCACATACGCTCCAGTTACTTGTTCAAGCACTGCTGTTGTACTCTGCTGAGGTGGTTCTCAGTGCCTCATCTTTTCATTTTTCTCCAATTGGTGCTGCTCCATTATATTTGAAAAAATCTAATCTATTAGTGTGACGCGCTTCCATCCGTATACAAAACATTGGTTGCAAACACTATGAAGTACAGAAAGAAGCCTTTCACAGGTAGTGAACAGTTGTCTGCAGTGTTCACTGCAGTCTCTGAGGAATAACCACACTTAGGCCTTATAACTTTTCTGACTTTCTTTATCAATCTACCAAGATGAAGAAGGCAGGGAGTAAGGCACGTGGTCGTGGCCGTGGAGTTTCAGCAGGGAAGGACGTCGGGATTCTGTGGCTGCTGCCGCACCAGTGACACGCATCCACCAGTTTTCCCCAAGAGCGTTCCTTTATGCGCACTTTGTAGGAGCTCAGCGTACCCCCCTGCGCGGGAAGAACAAATTGAAAGCCGTTGTTGGTTGGATGGCAGCCAATGCATCGACTTCAATTCCTTCCACCTCCTCTCAGGACCACAGCACTGTTGTACAACCATCTGTTTCTTTCACCGCCTGCCAAATTGCCCAGGCAGTCAGAGAGTTCTGAACTGGAGCCGCTGAGTCTCTGCTTCTGTTCTCAGAATCTGTTGGCTTGACAAAAGGGGCCCGCAAGCAGCATTCTGGAATGTGAAGAAGAGGCAGTATGCAGTGATGCGCAACAGCTGTGTCTCTCTGAATGTGAAGAGGCGGTGAGCCAGTGCCGATGGTCAGCACACCGCAGAACGCATCTGATGATGATGAGACTCAGGTGCCATTTTCTGTTGAGCATGGTGTGGCCAGACCACCCAACAGCAGCAGGTGTTGGAAGAGGGTAGTGGAGTGATGAGGTCCAAGACCCAACATGGCGTGAGGAACAGGAAGGTGGTGGTAGCAGCTCTGAGGAAGAGATTACCCCAACGGTCCAGGACTGTAGGGAGAGGTAGGCTGCAGACTCGGTTGCCTGTAGCCTCCGTTTGGCACCGTTTTGTAGCAGTTCTCTTCCAACAGCCAAAACGGGCGCTCCAGGACTTGCACTGCGTGGTCCTTTTTTGACACCTTGCAGATGATATTTGCTATGTCAAATGCAAGCTGTGTAATCAAAAAGTAAAAAGGGTAAAATGTCAGTAACCTTAATACCACAAATATGTGGAACATGTGCGGTCAAAGACGTGGTTGAGTTCCAAAAAACACTGGGTGTGGCCAACTACAGCAGCACCTACTCTTCAGCTGGTTGGAGCCTCTTCCTCCAGTACACACGCTGGTTCGGCTTCCTCACAGGTGCCATGGGAAAACCTCTGTCAGTTGTCCAGGACCCGTGTTATTACCCAAGCTGCAAAATTTCCCCGTCTCCTCACACCCAGGCCCCCAAAACAGCCTCGGTTGCACAGGGGTGGGATAAAAAAAGGCCTTCTCGGCAAAACATCCAGAGCAAAGGTCTGAATGCTGGCATTGCAAAAACTCCTGTCCCTTGAAATGCTGTCATTCAGGCGGTGGAGATGACTTTCCGTAATTTAAAGTCTTGGCAGTCCCCAATCAATGTGCCCAGCCGATTTTTTTCAGCGGGGAAACCGTCCCTGCTCTGCAAAAGCATGTTGAGGAAAAATTAAACATGCGCTACTAAACGCCATCAGTGCAAGGTCCCACCTGCCCCCGTCGTGGACCGTACCCTTTGGCCAGGGACGATACTTTTCCCCCACTGCCATTGGGGGAAAAGTTGTGGAGCCGGGAAAAAATTTGCGAGTGGCGCGTCTTTTTCTGCCAATCCAGGATTGCAGGAATCGTCTGCCCCCATTGACTCCTCCCCCACTCGTTCCCCCGAACAGCTGCAGGAGCCGTACGGTAACCTCCCCCTGGACCGTGAAGTTACCCCTGCGCCCCTATGAGCAAGCCTGGCCAAAATCAACAGGCCATCCTGAAAAATTTTTTTCCATGGGGAATTGGGCCCCAGGCGGAGGTTGGGGAAGCCATCAAGAGGAGGGAGTGGGTTTTTGCCAGCGAATTCCGCCGGTGGAGTGTGTGACAATGGCCGAAAATTTGGGGCGCTCTGGGCTTGGCAAAAACACTCACACCATGTCTGGCACATGTGTCAAATTGGTCGGCGAGTTTTTTTGGGGGGACATCGGTCTTGAGACTGTGCACAGGTCCCCCTAGAGTGCGCTCCTTTTGGCTTTCCCCGCAGGCCAGAGCGCTTTTCAGCTCTGCAGTCAGTTTCGCCTTCCCTAAAATCGCATCATATGTGACGTACCCCCCAGGTTTTGGTTCCATTTTATTGTTGGGGGGTTGGTGGCAGCAGCAGCGTAAGGGTAAGGCATGGCGCAATAACTCGCAATTTGCGCCGTTACACTTCCCACTACTGGGGGCCCCTTGAAGGAATCTGCCCGTTTTGCGTGCGTTTGATGAGTCAACGCAGATGGCGAGTGCAGATGATGCACTAGTCAGCCTGACTGTCCCCCTTCTCTGCCTGCTTCAAAAAACACTGCAAGCACTAAGGATGAGGTTTTGGAAGAGGTGGAGGATGAGGAGTCACAAATTCCATCACCTTCTGGACAGTCAGCGCAACGTGGTTCCTCACAAAGGGCTGGGCAGGGCTACTATGTGAGGAGGATGAGGAGGAGTCAATGCAGGAGGAAGACATCGCTCCAGAGGGAGGTACACAACGCTCTAGTCAGTATGTAGAGCGAGGGTGGGGTGATGCAGAGCAGGCAGAGATGACGCCTCTTGCAGGGGACAGCGTTTGTTGGCCAGTTGGGAGTCTGCAGCACATGGTTGATTTCATGCTGCAGTGCCTGAGAAACGACCGCCGCATCGCCCACATCTCACCACGTCTGATTATTGGGTGTACACCCTCCTAGACCCTCGCTACCGGGACAACTTACAAAGCCTCATTACACCCTTGAACCGGGAGCGTAAAATGCGGGAGTACCAAGACACACTGGTGCAATCCATAATGTTCTCCATTCCAGCCAAGAGCACTGCTGCTGCTACTGCTTTACAAAGCAGCTCTGTGCGTCGAGGCAGTGGAGACAGCTCTGCAACAAGAGGGTGCACAAGCAGCGCCTCTGCACAGGGCAAGACCAGTATGTTCCAAATGTGGCGAAGTTTTGTGGCAGCGCCACAAATGTCTACACCATCCGAGACGGCTCCAGTCAGCAGGAGGCAACGTTTCCGTAAGATGGTGACAGACTACATGTCTTTCCCTCTCAGTGTACTCCCAGATGCCTCTTCCCCATTCAAGTTTTGGGTCTCTAAGCTGGATACATGGCCAGAGCTTAGCCAGTATGCATTGGAGGTGCTGGCTTGCCCTGCTGCCAGTGTATTATCGGAGCGCGTCTTTAGTGCTGCAGGTGGTGTACTAACAGACCGTCGCATGCGACTATCCTCCGATAATGTAGACCGGCTTACTTTTCTGAAAATGAACAAGGCATGGATCTCGCCAGAATTTGTCTGTCCGTTTTCAGATTAAATAACTGGTTCGCAACGTTATCCATGTCTCCTGTTATGTTCATCTTTCTACCACCTGAACTCTACTCCCTGGGCTACAACACTGGCAGTTGCTGCTCAGAAGTGTCGTGTCCACAGACCAATACACAAGCTATAGTGTTACTGGGGTTCAGTTATGTCAACTGTTCCCTGCTGTGTGAACGGCAAAAAGTCATGCTGTCTCCACCCTGTTGTCTTCTCATCCCTGGGCTTCAACACCGCCAGTTGTTGCTCGGAAGTGTCATTGGCACGGGTACTCACTCCTGCCCAGACTGGTTACAGCACGCCATCTGTTTCCTGTCAGTGTAAACGTCACTTAGCCTCCAATAAGTTGTCCTGTCGTGTTGCGGTCGGGTTAGCCGACTCTATGGTGCTTGGAGTTTAGGTGCTTCCTATGTGTGCTGCGGGATATGCAAATAAAGGCTGTTTCCGTTGTGACAATAGGACTATCACCCACTGTAGTACTGTGGGATTCGGTAACTGCGGCCGGCTCGTGGCCTGTCAACTTAAATTTCCATGGGTACCTTCTGCTACCCGTCCGGGTTCCAGTACCGTCAGCTGGTTCTCCGCAGTGCCTTTGCCCTAGGTGCCTCCATCTCGGTATCCGAGTTCCAGCAACGTCTGCTGGTCCTTGGTAGTGCTTTGGAGCACAGGTACCTCCTGCTTAGTAACCGTGTCCCAGTAACGTCAGCTGGTCCTCGTTACTTGCATTGGCTCTTGTACCTTCTGCTACCCGTCCGGGTTCCAGTACCGTCAACTGGTTCTCCGCAGTGCCTTTGGCCTAGGTGCCTCCATCTCGGTATCCGAGTTCCTGCAACGTCTGCTGGTCCTTGGTAGTGCTTTGGAGCACAGGTACCTCCTGCTTAGTAACCGTGTCCCAGTAACATCAGCTGGTACAAGGTTATGCTACAAATACAAGATACAGAACAAGAGACACAAGAACAATAAGCAGAAGATCTAAAAGCAGAAGAACATGAAGTATAAGACCAAAATGAAGAGCAAAATATATGCTCTAAATTATAAGCAGAAGAAGACTAAGCAGTGTATGGGGTGAGTCCGTTCCTCCTCGTGGTGCCCCTGGAAAATGCCTGCTGCTGCTGCAGGCTAAACTGAACACGGACAAATACTGTTGTAATTTAAATCTTTTGTGACAGCAAGAACGGAAGAATGAAAAATTCATACTTTGACAGATTACAAGTACAGGATTCTCTGTCACAAATAAGAATATGATGAAGAAGATGAAGTACAATTATGAATAAGAATAATAGTTTAATAAGAAGAATATGAGTAATGTTATCAAAAAGATGAATAGCAAGAAGTTTAAGAAGAAGATAAAGAAGGTGAAGATGAAGAATAATTTGATGGAAAAGATGATGCTGCTGAAGATTATGAAGGAGAAAGTGTGTCAAAAGTTAAAAAGGTGAAGAGCATGGAAGTTGTGAAATATACATATTTGCCAAAATAGAAAAAACGTGAACAACATTGTCAATTTCTTCGTCAATCCGAACATCTTTAAAAAAAAAAATATTTATGCTATTCCATTTGATTGGGTTAAACATCTATGCCTTTAATGTCTCCTCAACCTTCCCCAATACATTCTACATTACTCTTTGTTGTTTTCCTTCATGTACAATTAACCAACAAGGCAAGAATGGGTTTTTTTTAATTCCGATATTTTGTTCCCATAGACTTACATTGGATTTCCGGTATCGGTATCGGGTATCGCCGATATTTTTTGGGTATCGGCGATACCATTCCGATTCCGATACTTTTGGATATCGGAAAGTATCGCTCAACTCTAGAGGACAGTAAACACACCTACAGTGCCCATTTCAATGCCAACAACATACATTTTTATTACTTAAGCTTGGCAACCTTAATTAACTTTATAATAATAGTTACGCATTGAAAACTGGGGTTATTTGGCTAAACTTGTGTGGGTAGGGTTGGCTCCTGGTTTTCGTGTGCCCCGGGCCAAAGATTATACACCCCCCTAAGGTCAAGCTTGGTAAACCAATTGGCACCTTTCACTCTGGAAAATAAATCAGAAATCGGGGGTAACGGATACTGATGTTTAACAGTGATCTTATTAAGGAGACGATAGTCAATACATGGCCTCAATTAAATTTACAACCGGGTACCAACACAATCGTGCAATCATAACTCCTATGAGGAGAGAAGGACACAGACTTACTCTCACTAAACACATAAGAAAAATCAACCAAATAGTCAGGGACATCTTGAGACTGGGGAGAGGTAGAAAAACAGGAGTGTCACTACGAACACATTGACAACCCCAACTGACCACAGACAAAGACTTCCAATCCAAAACAGGATTGTGAGTCTGTAACCAAGGAAAACCCAGTACAATAATGTGATGTAAATTCTGTAGCACCAAAAATTTGCAATTCTCTTGGTGGTCCGGGTCAACCCGCGTTATCACCTGGGTCGAAAACTGGGGTTTATTCTCCGCCAAAGGGGTAGAATCAATACCCAGAAAAGGAATAGACCTCCGCAGGGGTACCACGGGAAAACCACAACGTTTGGCAAAATCAAAATCTATCAGGTTTAGAGCTGCTCCTGAATCAACAAATGCTTGAGCCGAAAATGAGGACACGGAGCAAATCAAGGTAACAGTCAAAAGAAATTTAGTCTGAACATTACCCAAAACAACTGAGTGCGCAAAACATCTTCCCCACTTAGGGCAGACGGAAATAGTATGAGAAGCGTCTCCACAATAGAAGCACAACTTATTACGCTTTCGAAACTCTCGACGCTGAGCCCCAGAAACCACTCCATCACACTGCATGAGCTCAGGGGCTGGCTCGCAAGGCATCACCACCTCTCCCATATTTCTACACTCATGTAAATGTCTGTCAATTTGAATAGCTAATGACATAGAGTTATTGAGACCAGAGGGAACAGGAAATCCCACCATAACGTCCTTTACAGTCTCTGCCAGACCCTTCCGAAAAAGAGCTGCCAGGGAATCGTCATTCCATTTAGTAAGGACTGCCCACTTTCGGAATTTCTGACAATATAGCTCTGCAGCTTCCTGACCCTGATTCAATGCCAACAAGGTTTTATCAGCTTGATCAGTAACATTAGGTTCATCATACAACAACCCCGGAGTGTTATGAATGTGATAGAGATGGTTTTTGAGCAGAGGCTCCCTCTGATGGTTACAGACAGTACTGAACCTTTCAGTGAGGAATGGCAATCTGGGATCACGGACTGGTCTGATATAAGGGAGGTTCCCTCCCATGATGGTTGCCGGTGATCAATTGTTCTTGTCTCAATTGTGGTTCCTGGTTCATTTGGAAGTTTGCTGAATCTTGCCTGCATCTTCTGCTATCAGATAAGATATTTTCTGCTTTATTTTTGTGCTTGCTATTTGCTTTGTTTTCTGCACATTTGTGGAGGACTGCCGGGTCCCCTCTGGGGGCCTGAGCTCCTCACAGTTTGTCTGTAGCCTCTGTTGTTTTTTCATTTGCTTTTTCCTGCTTTTTCAGTGGCTGCAGCTTGGTTTTGTTCACACTGAGATCTGATTTAGTGGGTGGCGAGATCATATGATCTCAGTATTTTTGTAATCAGAATTGTTGGATTTTTGTAGGGTTTTCTGGGTTGCAGAAAGTAATCTCTCCTGTCCTTTCCTATTTACTCAGCTTGTGGCCCCAGCGTTTGCTCAATCTGTTTTCTGCCTGCGTTTGTGTTTTCATCTTGTCTAACCGCCATTATATTTTTGGGGGCTGCCTATTCCTTTGGGGCTCTACTCCGGGGCATTTAGCTTTCCTGTTTCTATCTTTAGGTATAGCTAGCTCTCAGGCTGTGACGAGGCGTCTAGGATCAACGTAGGAACGCTCCACGGCTACCTCTAGTTGTGTGGTTAGTTCAGGTTTCTGCAACCCATTAGTTACCAACATCTCAGGTGTTCGGCTGCCCTGCTGTTGTTCCTGTCCTCCTCAGCTACCAAACATAACACCGGAGCCTGAAAAAACACATCAACATCTGTCAAAACAGGATCCCCAGGTGTCAGGGAAAAGGCCCAATCCTGAGGGTCGCCACGCAACAGGGAGATGACAATTTGAACCTGCTGTGCTGCGTTCCCCGAGGACTTAGGCTTCAGGGCAAAAAACAACTTACAGTTATTTTTAAAATTCAAAAATTTAGACCGATCCCCAAACAATAAATCCAGAGTAGGGATCTTAGGTTCTCCAGCAGACGACTGAGTGAGATAGACAAAAATACTCCGACCTTCAGCAGCAAGCTGCTCCACACAATCAGACAAATGCTTGATTTCCATTGCAGAAAAACTCCTCCTACAGCCCCCAGAGATAAAGAGTAAAAATACACACAAAAGGAAAAAAACAAAACTCTGACTTCATTTTTTTTTTTTTTACCATTTTCCACTTCTTTTGAATACCATAGAATGTTCAGTAAGGCCGGTGATTCTGTTATAAATTGGTAGCTGAGGAGGACAGGAGCAAAAAAAAACAGCCAAGGCAGCAGAACACCAGAGAGGTTCGGAACTTATGGGTTGAAGATCCCTAAACTAACCGCACAACTAGAAGCAGCCGTGGGACGTACCTACTGTGACCTAGACGCCTCGGCACAGCCGGAGAGCTAGCTACACCTAAAGATAGAAACAGGAAAGCTAACTGCCCCGGAGTAGAGCCCCAAAGGAATAGGTAGCCCCCACACATATAAAGGCGGTTAGACAAGACGAAATACAAACGCAGGCAGAAAATAGAGTGAGCAAACGCTTGGGCCAAACACTGACTAGATAGGACAGGACAGGACAGAATACTATCTGCAACCCAGCAAAACCCTAGAAAAACTTCCAACACTTCTGATTTCAAAAATGCTGACATCACACGATCTCTCCACCTGCTAAATCAGATCTCCGGTGTGAACAAGCGGCTAACTTGCAGCCACTCAAATAGCAGGGACAGAGCAATGGAAAAAATAAACAGTGGCTACTGAAAAACAGAGAGTAGCACAGGCACCTGGAGGGGAACCCGGCTAACCTCCCACATAAGTGCAGATAGAAACAAGCAGAAAATATCTTATCTGAAAGTAGCAGATGAAGGCAAGACACCAGCTGACTTCCAAATGAACCAGGAAACAACAATTGTTCACCGAGGAGGATCATGGGAAGGCAGCTCACTTACATCAGCCCAGTCCGACTCTCCTGATTGCCAGTCATCGCTCGCAGGTGATGGACTTCTACTATTCAACACTGGTTCAATACCCTTAGAAACTACCAGAGGGAGCCCCAACTCAGAAGTCATTTCCAACATGCTCACAACAGAAATCGCCGTATATATTTCAGGAGGCAGGCACTGACGCTCACAGGCTCAGTATGGATTACACAATAATATTAAGAAAAAGGGGTTACTTATCACAGATACAAGTATAAATAGAGAGTGAATATTCTAAATCTCTGTATATATTTCAGGAGGCAGACACTGACGCTCACAAGCTCAGTATGGATTACACAATAATATAAAAAGATAAAAAGGGGTACTGTATCACCAGATACAAGGTATATATAGTATAGTGAAAATATTCTAAATCTCCGTATATATTTCAGGAGGCAGGCACTGACGCTCACAGGCTCAGTATGGATTACACAATAATATAAAAAGAAGAAAAAGGGGTACTGTATCACCAGATACAAGGTATATATAGTATAGTGAAAATATTCTAAATCTCCGAATATATTTCAGGAGGCAGACACTGACGCTCTCAGGCTCAGTATGGATTACACAATAATATAAAAAGATGAAAAAGAGGTACTGTATCACCAGATATCAGGTATATATAGTAGACTGAAAATATTCTAAATCTCTGTATATATTTCAGGAGGCAGACACTGATGCTCACAAGCTCAGTATGGATTACACAATAATATAAAAGATAAAAAAGGGGTACTGTATCACCAGATAAAAGGTATATATAGTATAGTGAAAATATTCGAAATCTCCGTATATATTTCAGGAGGCAGACAAAGACGCTCACAGGCTCAGTATGGATTAGACAAGAATATAAAAAGCAGATCCGCAAGAAATAATCATACATGTGGGCCAATGTTCCAGGTGTCAATGATGCACTTTGAATGGTGAGTGGAGGAGGACTTTCTGACAAAAAGGGTACTGTATCACAAGCGTACAGCTGTATACAGTCTAGGGGCCATTGTAAATCTCCGTATATATTTCCGGAGTAACAGACAGACTCTAACAGGCTCAGTGTGGATCACACCAGAATATAACAAGAAGAAAAAGGGGTACTGTATCAGCAGATACCAGATATATATAGTATAGTGAAAATTTTGAAATTTCCGTATATATTTCAGGAGTCAGACAAAGACGCTCTCAGGCTCAGTATGGATTAGACAAGAATATAAAAAGTAAATCCGCAAGAAATAATCACAGATGTGGGCCAATGTTCCAGGTGTCAATGATGCACTTAGAGTGGTGGGTGGAGGAGGACTTTCTGGCAAAAGGGTACTGTATCACAAGCATACAGCTGTATACAGTGTTGGGTAATTTTAAATCTCCGTATATATTTCAGGAGTATCACACACGCTCACAGGCTCAGTATGGATTACAACAGAATATGAAAAGCAGTAAAAGTTTACTGTATCAGGAGCGTACAGCTGTATACAGTGTTGGGGTAATTTTAAATCTCCGTATATATTTCAGGAGTAACACACACGGTTACAGGCTCAGTATGGATAACACCAGAATATGAAAAGCAGAAAAAGAGTACTGTATCAGTAGCGTACAGCAGTGTACAGTGTTGGGGTAATTTTAAATCTCCGTATATATTTCAGGAGTAACACACACGGTCACAGGCTCAGTATGGAGTAGAACAGAACGTGAAAGCATAAAAACTGTACTGTATCAGTAGCGTACAGCTGTATACAGTGTTGGGTTCATTTTAAATCTCTGTATATATTTCAGGAGTAACAGACACGGTCACAGGCTCAGTATGGATAACACCAGAATATGAAAAGCAGAAAAAGAGAACTGTATCAGTAGCGTAGAGCTGTACACAGTGTTGGGGTAATTTTAAATCTCCGTATATATGTCAGGAGTAACACACACGGTCACAGGCTCAGTATGGATTACACCAGAATATGAAAAGCAGAAAAAGTGTACTGTATCAGGAGCGTACAGCTGTATACAGTGTTGGGGTAATTTTAAATCTCCATATATATTTGAGGAGTAACACACAAGCTCACAGGCTCAGTATGGATTACACCAGAATATGAAAAGCAGAAAAAGTGTTCTGTATCAGTAGCGCACAGGTGTATACAGTGTTGGGGTAATTTGAAATCTTCGTACATATTTCAGGAGTAACACACACATGCTCTCTCAGTATGGATTTGACCGTAATGCAGTCGGCAAAAAAAACGGTACTGTATCAGAAGATACCAGCTGTATACGGTTTTGGGGAAAAATTAAATCTCCGTATATATTTCCGTAGTCACACACAGACGCTCTCTCAGTATGAATTTGACCGTAATACACAAGCCAGAAAAACGGTACTGTATCAGAAGATAACAGCTGCATACGGTTTTGGGGAAAATTTCAATCTCCGTATATATTTCCGGAGTCACACACAGATAGTCAGCATGTATTTGTCCATGACACCAGCCGGTACACGGTAGTGTGAGGAGCATACAGCTCTATATGGTGTGGGAAAAAATGAATGCTCGGTAACTGTGCAGAAAAAAGTATTAGTGCTGTGTAGATGCTGTGTTAAAAAGCACTCTGCACAACAGTGTACACACAGCAATACAGGTAGCAGGCAGCCCAATATTCAACGCTGCTGCTCCACACAAGAAATTCCTCCCCTGTCACTGGCAGGCAGCCTAAGAACCAGCGCTGCTGCACACAACAAAATCCTCCCTTGTCACTGCACACTAACTGTACAGCTAATCGCTATCAGCACAAGCACTGAATTATTGTTTTTTTTCCTGCCTAACGCTCTCGCTACTGAGAACCAGCGTCAGCAACCTCTCCCAATGCTAAGATCGACAGAAGTAAAATGGCGGTAGGCGGTGAGGGCTTTTATAGCCTCACAAAGCAAGCCAATCACTGCAATGCCCTTCTTTAAGATGGTGCTGGCCGCTGCCCATGTCATCGCGTTGCCCACAGTCTGCGTCCTTGCTCATTGACTGAGAAAAGGCCTTCCAAGCATTATGGGAAAACCGACTTTGGCGCTCGGGTTGTCCAACGCATGGCCGACCTCATGCTATGGTCTGGTTTTGCTCGTCGAAACCCGACTTTGGCGAAAGTCGGTCTTTTTTGAATCTGACGAACCTGTTTCGCTCAACTCTAGTGAACACTCCTGGTTGAGTGTTCATGTGATGGGTTGGCTGTAGTGGAAGAGATGTCGATACATATTATACTATTTCTTCTGTTGTGAAATTGATGCCATTTTGGTGGTGTCGGAAAATAATTTTTGGAAATGTGGAGAGTCCTGATTGCGTCTCTCCTGCTGGGTTGGCTGTAGTGAAAGAGATGTCTTTCTCCATTATACTATTTCTACTCTGGTGAAATTGATGCTACTTCTGTGGTGTCAGGCCCTAATATTTGGAAATGTGACCACTCCTGTTTTGGTGTCCATATGATGAGTTAGGTCTAGTGTAAGATGTGTCGATCCCTTTTATATTATTTATACTGTGGTGAAATTGATGCCACTTTGTTGGAGTCTGCCACTAATTTTTGGAAATGTGTGGACTTCTGGTTGGGTCTCCTTCATGTTGCATGTAGCAGTAGGCCTCCAAGACTGTCAGGCCTTGACTTCCTTGGAGTGAACTACCCATGCTACTACTCTCCTTAGATTTTTCTGACAAGAGTTATCTACGAAACTGATATTTGTGCCACCTGAGTGTGGCTGAGCATGAAAGCAGGTTGAGCTGTTGCATGTGGTATCAGTGCTCCCAGCATAGCAGGCCAACACCGATCCCTCACCCACCTCATCTTAATTTGACGCTCAATTCAAAGCTGTAAATGCTGGTCCACTCCCCGATACCTCACGCATGGCTGACTGCTGCCATTGCATGCTACAATTTGTGCTGTGGGTGAATTGAGGACACTTTCCTGGTGTCTCCTCCTCATTTGATGTGTTCTGAGTTCTGACAGCTTTTGGGCCATTTTGAAGGTGCTGTGCATGCGTTTGTTTTTGCCTCCCATTGACTTGAATGGCGTTTGGCTATGTTCAGGGAATATTCAATGAATAAATAGGTGAATATTGCAAATTTGGCAATCGTAATCTAAACCAAACATTTAAATATTCTCTCATCTCTAGTGGCATGCTTTCCTGAACTGAAATATCAGTGTCAGAGGTAAGAAAGGCATATGCCTCCTTAGCTAAACACAGTGGTGTTTGGCACAGCTGGGAAATTTTTTCACGTGTGGTGTGTGTTCCAAATTTTAACTAGGTGTGTGTGTGTGTTTGAGTGTTTGGTGTAAACTTTTTTAATTTCAGTTTGAATAAAAAAAAGGAAAAAAAAGAAGATAGAATATAATGAATTGATGAAAAATATCTATAAAAAGGTAAAAATAAAAGGTATAATATAAAAATGTGGTAAAATAAAAAAACATGCTAAACAGACAAGCGTAAAATCAATTACTTAGTGCCCACAACTAAATTACACTTAATTCTATGCAGTAGAAAAAAACTGTAATTTAAATACTTCAAGAATTTTCCACTAAAATTCTGACACTACAATTACCAGAAGGGCATCAGTAAAAACAAATTACTGAGCGCCTGCAACTATCTGATGCTGATTTAGAATCTATATATTAGTTCAAAAAACCTGTAGTATAATTACTACAAGAATTTTCCACTGAAATTCTAAAACTATAATTACTAGACAGATGTTAGTAAAAATAAATTACTGAGAACCCGCCAACTATTTGACACTGATTTAGATTTTATTTATTAGTAGAAAAAATCTGAAGTATAAGTACTACAAGAATTTTCCACTGACATTCTGAAACTACAATTAATAGATGGACGTCAGTAAAAACAAATATTGCGGTATTAAGCACCAGCAACTATCTGACACGGATTGTGAATATTTTTAAATAAAAAATACTGTAGTATAAGCGATATACTACAGTATGTTTTTACCGTGGATTACACATTACCTAGTTTCGCTCTATCATCTAATCTAAATTTATTTATTTTTTTTACACTTTTCACACTGACACTAATCCTAACTATATTCAGTAAAAAAGTACTGTAATGGACACAGATTACTACAATATATTTCTATTGTCCCTAATCTAGCATTATCAACTTATCTAAATTATTACTTATTTGATTCATTTTTCACACACAAAAAACAAACAATTGTATGCCAGTCAATAAAGTGTGTCACTAATCAGTGCTCAATGGCTGTAAAACACACTCAGGGATGCGGCGCAAAAAGATGATAAAAAAAGACAGGAAAAAAGTCCTGGACGAAACCGAGCACAGATACTGGTCAGTGTTGTGCATTACTATACAGTGGCTCAGTGGCTCCAGGATGCACACACAAAGGTGGTGCTAAGGGGGACAAGAAAAATGGACAGGGAAAAAACTGGAAAAAAGAGAGCACAGGTGCTGATTAGTGATGTGTGTCACTGATCAGCGCTAGGCAGCTGCAGAACGCATGCACAATAAAAAACTGTCAAAAACTAATCAATCAAGTACTGATCAGCGCTCAGTGGCACATAGTGGGGTGGGGAATGGGTTAGGAAGAGGAGGAAAGGTGGAAAAAAGGGGAAAAGAGTGAGAGGGGTGTTGGAGTGTATTAGGAAGAATCAGAAGACAAGAACAGATTGGGAAAGGATCAGGAATATCTTCTTTCTTCTTACAGGAACAGCAACAGCAGCAGTGATGGCACAGACTTCAAAAAGTCTGTGGCAACATAAGGCCCAGCAGGTGAGGGCAAATAGACACAGTGACCGCTGTGCAACTTCTCCAAGCTAGAATGAGGAATGCAGGGCACTTAAGTCATTATAAGGTCAGACCGCATCTCTGCTAACTGATTAGTGCAGTCGGCGGCACCCTCCATGAAAATGAGTTCCAGTGCCCTGCTGTCAGAATTAACAGGCACCTTCATGCAATCACTGTGCATTTAGTCACAGAGGTAGCACGAATGACATGATGCATATATACTTCATTGTCAGGAACTCCTTCCCTACCATGACGATTAGATATGTCTAATGTCGTGAAGGGGTTAATGGCCAATCAATTCATATGCTCAGAAGAGCATTTGGAAGGTTCCTCATGATAGTGGTACAATGTGAAGCTAGCACTTTATTATTATACTTATACTACAGCTACAGAAAATAGAAAACAACAAAAATATTTGTGAAATAATTTCAACAGTTTAGAAAATCCCTGAAATTATTAAAAAAAATACACATACTAGTATTTGTAAATTGAACTGGGGTCTGCTGTAGTAACATTTTGTGCTTCTGCAGTAAAAATTCAATGACAAAAAAATAAATTATTTTACTACAGTTGAAACACAATTTTATAGTTTATAATTAAAATTCAATTTTTTTAAGACCAATGTATCACCAGTTTGATATAAGTTTCTACAGGTATAATTAGTTCTTTTTTAAAAGTTGAGAAGAAAGTAATGATAGAGAAAGGGTCAGATGACTGATAATTAGGTATTGTCTGGAGACCTTCCTATTTCAGGTTAAAGCCATCACACTGCTAATTATACCAATATACAAATGATAAGGACATAATGGCCTTTTCACATCCATTCTGATAACTGGAATAACAGTGGTCTAAGATTGATAATAATAATGTGTCTTTCTGATAGCTTGACATCTTTTCAAATGATACCTGGCAGAAGCTTCTCTTCTCCTGTACACTATATTTATGCAGATTTTCGACACTTAAAGTTTCTGTTTATATACAGTATATCTAGAGTAAAAACATTAATTGTGCAATACAATTCAAAGAGCCACTACATAAAGTTACTTATAGGGTTCTCATATTTAATGGTTGTTCACGCATCAATTTTCGGCATGTTTTCTTTAGTCCCTACTATAAATTACATATGTAAAGGATGTTAATATTTTGTACTGCTCACTAGTTAGATGCAAATGTAAGCACATAGAACTGTTTAGATATACAGTATACTGTATTTGCTGAGTTAGTTGATTTATTGTATATATTATATGAAATAAGCAGTTTGCCTGGTCTAGTATCAACAGTCATCCCAAGCTGAATGAGCTTCAGATCAGACTTCTTCATTCTATTGTATGGTTTGAGCATGAAAATAAAAGCCTGCTGCAGATATAATGTAGTATCTTGTGTACACTGAGGAGTTAGCTGAAGAGATTCGGATTTAGCAATTAAGGCCTCTTTCACACATCCGTCTTTTGCCGTCCGGCAGGATCCGGCATGTTTTGAAAAAAACGGATCCGTTCTTTTTTTCCGTCAGATCCGTTTTTTCCTAATTGAGTTGCATTAGCACCGGATCGCGCCGCATGTGCTTGCGTTTTGTCCGGTTTTTGCTGGATCCGTCTAAAATTTTGTTTCCGGCTGCCGGACACAACGCATGCTGTAACGTTTTTTGTGTCCAGCGAAAAAAACGGACAGCAGCGAATGGGGCGCAACCGGCTCTGGGGTACAATGCAAGTCAATGGGAGAATCCGGCCACCTGATCAGTCTTTCGCCTGATCCGGACACCGCCTTCCGTTTATCAGCTCTGAAAATGCCCAGAGTCATTCATTCATTCATTCTCTCTCATTCTTTCTCTCTCTCCTCGTTCCAGGCACGCGCAGATGGCATTTTCAGATTCAAAAGTTCAGGCCGGATCCGACAAAAAATAGGATCCGTTGCATCAGTTTTTCACCATCTGCGCTGGATCCGTCTTTTTGCATATTGTACGGATCCCGCCGGTCAGGAAAAAACGGATGTGTGAAAGTAGCCTTAGCGTGTCAAATTCCAATGTGTTGCTGCATTCCCAAGATAGGATTTACAGTTATATGAAAAAGTTTTGGCACCCCTATTAATCTTAAGCTTAATGTTTTATAAAAATTGGTGTTTTTGCAACAGCTATTTCAGTTTGATATATCTAATAGCTATTTGTAAGGAAAAGGTTGTCGCCATTTTGTATAGGGCCTGTACCAGCCTCCATTTTGTCAGTTCACACAGCCACAGACTTTTAGCTACACAGGGCCTATTAGCATATTCAGTACGGCCAGCTTTGATGTCCACTATGAATCAATAGGCCTTTACATGCTAATTGGTTTAGGCCAGGGTCTGAATAAGATGGCCAGTCGTATGGTAAATAGCTCAAGCTCAAGCCATTGTTCCCTGCTCCATATCAATTGCAGGCCAGTTAATATGCGTGCTTCAAAGCAAATGGGGAAGGGCCTAGCAGGTTTAAAAAGCTGTAGCCAGGAAGAGGCTGGTCTCTCATTCCATTTTCACACACAGAAGCACCAGGGACAGACTTGCCAAATGGAGCTGCAGCACATGCATTGGGGGCTGTCCAGCAACTGAAGACTTTCACCTGAGGAACGCAGAGCTCCATGCCTCCTCATGACCATACTACAACCCGGTAATATTGATCTATAGCTAATACCTTTAAGCCTTGTACATTATTGTTGTATTCTTACTCTGACTGCAAATCCATTGTAATTACGTTGTATAGCTTTACTGTATATTTCTGTAATTATCTAGTGTGCCCTTAAGGCAAATTAAACCATAAAATTAATCTTGGGCTGATGCTTTTACTCTGATCACGAATCTTAGAATACCCAGTGGGTAACAGAACACCTTCCCAGGTGGCCATTTGCTCTAGGTGCAGTTCTCTTACTGACCTGAGAGACAAAAGGGGGCGCCGGAGAGCTGTACCTGTGGAGTTACATCACATTGGTGACGTGGGAGGAAGGGGATCGTCCCCCACATTTGGTAGCGGAGGTGGGATCAGAAGCTGTGATACCCAGGCTACCGTGTGGCGGCCGGCTTAGTTCCTCACAAATTGGTGGCAGCGGTGGGATCAGAGTAATAGTGTGCGTGGGACCCCTACTCCCAGACACTAGAGACTACCAGCAGTACTTTCACTGCTGGGGTCTTAAGGTCAGCCCAGCACTAGACGGTCAGAGTGTAAATATAACAAGTTGTGTGCAAGGTCAGGGTTGCAGCTGTGTTTCAGTAACCAAAGGTTCCCAAGATGGCGGAAGGCACCAGGAGTAGGGCAAAGGGGGAGGCCAATGCTGTGGCCTATGAGGGGTTCGATACCGATGAGGGGGAGCTCAGCCAGGGCTCCCCAAGGAGCCCGACCCCCGTGCTCAGTCTCACAGTGGACTGTCCACCCCCTGCCCGTCCCAGCCTGTCCAGATCGGAGGCCCTTTTCCAAGCGGCTATGGCACAGCTCGAGGCTGGTAATGACGCCGCCTATGAAAGACTCCTGGTGGCGGCAGAGACAGCAGCAGAGCGTGAGCAAGCAGCGGCAGAGAGAGCAGCAGAGCGTGAGCATGCAGAACGTGTGTTGCAGGCTACAGAACGCCGTGAAGCTGCGGAGCGCCAGCACCGACTGGAGATGGCTCAGCACGGGCCCCCACTGGACGCACCAGGCCCACTGGAGACAAGGGCTTCCAAGGTCGGGGCGGAGGACTTTCCCTTGCTTGAAAAGGATGGAGACCTGGATTCCTTTCTGCTTGCTTTTGAGAGGACATGCCTCCAACATCATCTGGCCCTGGATCAGTGGGCAAGGTACCTGACCCCCCGTTTGAGGGGTAAGTCCCTGGAAGTTTTGGGGGACTTACCTGCCGGGGAGGAGCAGGACTACAACAGCATCAAGCGGGCCCTGATCCAGCACTACAACCTCACCCCGGAGTCGTACCGCAGGAAGTTCAGGAGCCTGCAGCGGGGTTCAAAGGACACCTGGACCGACCACATGCGGGCCCTGTTGAGAGCTGCGGAGCACTGGACCTCGGGTCTAGAGCTCACTACCCGTCAGGAGGTCCAGGAACTGTTTGTCGTGGAGCAATTCTTGTGGAACTGCCCAGAGGACCTCCAGCAGTTCCTCCGTGACCGGAAACCAAAGGGGGCTTCTGCTACAGCCGCCCTGGCAGACGAGTATGCCAACAACAGGGCGCCGGAGCCAAAGAAGCCTGCCAGCAGCACCTGGAGAGGGGGTAAGCCCAATCCTGCCCCAGCCCCATATTCAGCCCCCAGAGTGCAAGGGGTGTACCCCCCTGCTGCCCTCTCCAGGCCAGGAACAGAACCCAGATGTTGCCATAATTGCAATCAGCCAGGACACTTTAAGGCTGCATGTCCCCAGCGCCAGAAGGCCCCATCCCTGTCCCAGAAACCGTCCACTGTTTTGTGTGTGGGAGGGGGTGGTGGGAGGTCCCTAGACAATTACCAACCCGTCACCATCGGCCGCTCAGCGGTCATGGGACTGCGGGACACAGGCGCTGAACGAACCCTGGTACGCCCTGAGGTGGTGTCCCTTCAAGACTTGGTACCTGGGAAAACCCTTTCCGTCTCCGGAATTGGAGGCGTTGAACCGGCGCTGCCCGTTGCCAAGGTGTATTTGGATTGGGGTGCCGGAAGGGGGATGCGGGAGGTGGGAGTGACGCCGAATATTCCTGCTAATGTGTTGCTTGGGACCAATTTGGGGCGGCTAGTGTCCCAGTATGTGGCCACTGAACCCCCAAGTCCGGCTCCCCAAGAATGTCATGACTCTACTGTGAATGCTAATGTTAATGTATTGAATGTGCCTCCAACAGTGGAGGAGGGAGTGAAACCTGATGGTAAGCCATGCACTGACACTACACACACAGGGCTCACAGTGAGGACAGGTGAGGAGGCTGTAGGGGATAGCTCAGAGGTGGAGGGAGGGGCTGCTATGGGCAGTGTAGGGCCCCTAAGTGAATCCAGCCTGCTGAGTCTAGGGCCCCTGCAGGAAGAGGAACAGGCCATGGGGGGAGGGGGCGTCCCGGGAGAGGAGCCACCAGGTAAGACCCCAGGGCAGGAGTTCCCCACATCCGGGATGTCAGGAAGTCAGGGAAGTCTGCCTGACCCGGCGACTTGGTCAGGGGACGAGGGAAAGCGGGCGCTACCCGTGGTCCCAGCGGTCGTGGCCGCTGTTACCAGGAGTGGGAGCGCTGAAGCCCAAGGAGCCTCGCGGAGGTCCGACGGTTTCCCCCTCTCCGACCAAGTGGCTGCCGAGTCAGACAGTAGCCAGGAGACAGATCCCGGGGAACTGACAGAGGACATGGCAGTTTCATCAATTCTTGCCACATCAAGTCAGGGATTTCAGGCAGCGTTGGAAGCTGACCCTAGCCTGAAGACACTCAAGGAACAGGCGGCACAGCCTCCCCTGGAGTTCGACCGCGAGCGAGTGGTCTGGGACCAGGGACGGCTGTACCAGGTAACGGTCCAGCAGGGTTCACCGGAGGCGTGGCCCAGGGACCGACAGTTAGTGGTACCCCATCCGTTCAGGGCGGAATTGTTGCGGATCGCACACGAGATTCCAATGGCCGGACACCTAGGGATCACTAAAACCAGGGCCAGGCTAGCTCAGCATTTCTACTGGCCTGGAATGAGGACCGAGGTGATAGCCTACTGCCGTTCGTGTGACACCTGTCAGAGGGTGGGGAAGGCGGGGCCCGCGCCCCAAAGCCCCACTGGTAACTCTGCCCATCATCGAAGAGCCTTTCTCGAGGGTGGCTGTGGATCTCATTGGACCTCTGTCCACTCCCAGCCGCTCCGGGAAATGCTTCATACTAACGGTAGTGGACTATGCCACCCGGTACCCGGAGGCGGTAGCTTTGTCGTCCATTCGGGCCGACAAAGTGGCCACTGCCTTACTGGAGATTTTCTCCAGAGTGGGGTTTCCCAAGGAAATGCTCACCGACCGAGGGACCCAGTTCATGTCGCAGCTGATGGAGTCTCTCTGTAAGCAGGTACAGGTGCAACATCTGGTGGCCAGCCCACATCACCCACAGACCAATGGCTTGTGTGAGCGGTTCAATGGCACCTTAAAGCAGATGCTGAAGATGTTGGTCGACTCCCACGGGAGAGACTGGGAGCGGTATCTCCCACACCTGCTGTTTGCCTACCGGGAGGTTCCACAGGCCTCAACGGGGTTCTCCCCCTTTGAGCTCCTGTACGGGCGACGTGTACGGGGGCCCCTTGCTCTGGTGAAGGAAGCATGAGAAGGGGATTTAGCCACCCCTGGAGTGTCGGTCATTGAGCATGTCGTGCGCTTCCGGGACCGAATGATGGCCTTGACGCGGCTGGTGCATGACAATATGGCCCAAGCTCAGGCTGACCAGAAGCGATGGTACGACCAGAATGCTTGTGAGCGGACCTACCAGGTGGGTCAAAAGGTGTGGGTACTGGTCCCCGTACCACAAAACAAGCTTCAGGCGGCCTGGGAGGGTCCATACCTCGTGCACGAGCAGCTCAACGCCGTCACCTACCTGGTCACCCTGGACCACGCCCGTGGAAGGAGGAAGGCCTTCCATGTGAACATGATGAAGGCCCATCATGAGCGGGAGGCTTATGCTCACCCAGTGTGCAACCTTCCAGAGGAAGGAGAGGCAGAAACCCTCCTCGATCTGCTCACCCAAGCCAAGTCGGGTGGATCCATCGAGGATGTGGGGGTTGGCCACCAGCTCTCGGAGGACCAACGTTCCCAGCTGGGGGCCACCCTGCACCCCTTTCGGGAGCTGTTCAGCAGCCTGTCCGGAAGGACTGAGGCAGCAGTCCATGACGTGGACATTGGTAACCACCCCCCAATCCGGCGTTCAGCATATCGGGTCTCTCTTGAGGTGCAGCAGCAGATGCGCCAAGAGATAGACGAGATGCTGAGGCTGGGGGTGATCCAAGCGTCCAACAGCGCGTGGGCTTCGCCTGTAGTCCTCGTCCCTAAAAAGGACCGAACTACGCGGTTCTGAGTGGACTACAGGGGGCTCAACGCTGTGTCGGTCACCGAAGCGTACCCAATGCCGCGCATCGATGACCTGCTCGACCAGCTGGCCGGGGCCAAGTACCTGACCATCATGGATCTGAGCAGGGGGTATTGGCAGATTCCCCTGACCCCTAGGGCACGGGAACGCTCTGCTTTTATCACCCCATTCGGACTGTACGAGTCCACGGTGATGCCCTTCGGCATGAAGAATGCCCCTGCCACTTTTCAGCGGATGGTCAACACGCTGCTCGAGGGCCTGGAAGGGTATGCGACCGCGTACCTGGATGACATTGCCATCTTCAGTCCCACCTGGGAGGATCACCTAGAGCACCTGGCGCAGGTGCTCGGGCGGATCCAGCTAGCAGGCTTGACCATTAAGCCGGAAAAATGCCAGCTGGGTATGAGTGAGGTCCACTACCTGGGACACCGGGTAGGTGGGGGAGCTCTGAAGCCAGAGCCCGGGAAGGTGGATGCCATCGCATCCTGGCCCACCCCCAGGACCAAGAAGCAGGTGATGTCCTTTTTGGGTACTGCTGGGTACTATAGGAGGTTTGTTCCACACTATAGTGCCCTGGCCAAGCCCCTGACGGACCTCACCAAGAAAAGGCTGCCCGTCGCAGTCGACTGGACAGTCGCCTGCGAGACAGCTTTCCAGGCGCTCAAGACTGCCCTTTCTAGTTCTCCGGTACTACAGGCAGCCGACTTCACGCGGCCATTCTTAGTGCAGACCGACGCCAGCGACTTCGGCCTCGGTGCTGTGCTCAGCCAGGTTGACACTACGGGCCATGAACACCCAATTTTGTACCTGAGCAGGAAGCTCCTGCCGAGGAAGTGGCCTATTCCACGATGGAGAAGGAATGTCTGGCAATTGTGTGGGCCCCCTGCCAGCGCGTTCACGTGAACAGCCCACTACTTTGTCTACTGGAGGCAATATCCCCCAGCGGAATTACCATGCCACAAAAGCCCTGTCGCTTGGTGTCCCAGGTGCGTACCGGGACACGAATGGAGCGTTGCTGTAAGAAAGTTGTGAAGGCCTTCGCCTCCTTTTCTTCCTTTAGCATACCATTTACCATTCACGGCCTACACTAAACAAAGGCCACGTGTAGCATCATAATGGCATTATGGAATGCTGCTAAGTTGTTCCCGCAAGCAGGCAGTTAAGTGGCTTAAGCAATGGGAGGCCTAGGGTAAAGCAGCGGGGGAATACACAGGAATGAAGTTGCCTAGCGCCCATCATCGACAGCACGAAGAGGAAGTCAGAACAGTTCTCGCCATAAATTTTGTATTAGCTCCTTAAGCCTCATTATTGTTGTCTTTCATCAACAGCAACAGAGACTACTTATGCCTCAAGTGTCTCCTGTTTGATCTTCAGTGGCCAGCTCCTACAATGTCAATGATCTGAAACAAAGCTTAATGCACATAGTTTAGGAAGGCAAAAGGGTCTCGAATTAAGAGAAGAAACACAGTAAGGAAATGGAAGAACACAGGGACAGTTCTTGTTAAGGCCAGAAGTGGCAGGCCAAGAAAAACATCAGAAAGGCAGAGAAGAAGAATGGTGAGATCAGTCAAGGACAATCCTCAGACCACCTCCAGAGAGCTGCAGCATCAACTTGCTGCAGATGGTGTCACTGTGCATCGGTCAACTATACAACGCACTTTGCACAAAGAGAAGCTGTATGCGAGAGTGATGTGAAAGAAGCCATTTCTGCAAGCACACCACAAACAGAGTTGGCTGAGGTATGCAAAAGCACATTTGGAGAAGCCAATTTCTTTTTGGAAGAAGGTCATGTGGACTGATGAAACCAAAATTGAGTTGTTTGGTCATACAAAAAGGCGTTGTGCATGGCGTCAAAAAAACACAGAATTCCAAGAAAAACATTTGCTACCCACAGTAAAATTTGGTGGAGGTTCCATCATGCTTTGGGGCTGTGTGGCCAATGCGTCACCGGGAATCTTGTTAAAGTTGAGGGACGCATGGATTCCACTCAGTATCAGCAGATTCTTGACAATAATGTTCAAGAACCAGTGACAAAGTTGAAGTTACGCAGGGGATGGATCTTTCAGCAAGACAATGATCCAAAACACCGCTCCAAATCTACTCAGGCATTCATGCAGAGGAATAATTACAATGTTCTGGAATGGCCATCCCAGTCCCCAGACCTGAATATCATTAAACATCTGTGGGATCATTTGAAGAGGGCTGTCCATGCTCGGCGACCATCAAACTTAACTGAACTGGAATTGTTTTGTAAAGAGGAATGGTCAAAAAAACCTTCATCCAGGATCCAGGAACTCATTAAAAGCTACAGGAAGCGACTAGAGGCTGTTATTTTTGCAAAAGGAGGATCTACTAAATATTAATGTCACTTTTCTAGTGAGGTGCCCATACTTATGCACCTGTCAAATTTTATTTCGATGCAGATTGCACATTTTCTGTTAGTACAATAAACCTCTTTTCAAGGCAGAAACATTACTGTGTCCAATAGTTATTAGATATATCAAACTGAAATAGCTGTTGCAAAAACACCAATTTTTATAAAATATTAAGCTTAAGATTAATAGGGGTGCCCAAACTTTTTCATATAACTGTATTTTCTTCTCCACTTCTCCTTGGTTTAAAATTATTCAGCTTTGCCTTGTGCTAAAATTAATATAGTGAACACAGGCTAAAAAGCCCAACAGTAGTGAAGTGATGAGATATAGATGTTACTTCCAAAAAGTTTTTTATTGTACTTACAAATGATCCATAAAAACATTATGCAAAGTTGACTCAAGTTTCCCACTGTGGCTTCTTTTGAGGTGTGGCTAGCTTTTAAACTCCCCATCATATATATATTAATTGTCTGTGTCCTTACAAAAACACATATATAAAAAAAAATGTTTCTGTATGTAAAAAAATTCACTTACACTTTTATCTTTATTCTGTTGCAGCACAAATACATGATACTATCTCTGGAAGAAGCTGTGGTAGTGAAACTCGAGTCAGGCTTAAATGTTTTATATGCTGTTTTTTATGGATCTTTTGTTTGTTTTTTTAATGCAAATATGGCACACGCCAACACTTACAGCTTTTAATACATTCAATCATTTTATTGGAACAACGAATGCTCTGTTGTAAGATATTCAGGCCTATTAACTGGATCTTGATGATAAAATGCAATAAAAACATATCAAAACTTTATACAGTATCTACATAAAATACAAAATTGGCATCAATGAAAGCATCAGCTCATCATGAAAAAAACATGCCATTACACCGCTCAATTTATTATATTATTATTATACATTTTTTATAGCGCCATTTGTTCCATGGCGCTTCCATCAAGTGATGGAAAGATCAAATGTTACTAATCTGAAAATAAGGGTGACACAGTGTTAGGGTTAGGGGATCGCACAAAATATAAAATAATAATAAGGTGCGATCGCAACCCAGGGTCCACCGTGCAGAGATGTAAAACTGCTGCTATAAAGTAATGGTGGAACACACGACAAGCATACACCAAAACACGACTGCATTAACTTCGCACAGTGTGATCAGAACACACAACACACAGCTTTGTTAACTTCACAGAGAGAAGGAGCAAGGGGTTGAGCTCGCTCTGTAATTGACCCATGCCAATCACACAAGTGGCCTAAGCAGACTCAAAGTCAAAATGAAAGTGCTATGCTGACGCTAGTTAGCTACAACATAACACAGTAGGGAGCAAAAATGCTCTGTGATTGGATATGGTCTGTAACTCATCTGTGCTAACCGCACACACGACCGGATACAGATCCTGGAAGCCAAGTGGCAAGCAAAAACTCTAACTGGTACTGAGCTGAACAAGATCTCAACACACACATGCAGTCAGAGTGGTAGCGTATCCACTCACAAACACAAATGATACTAGCGCACCCACAGGCATCGCCAGAAGCCTTTTAAAGCGAAATCTCCACCCCAAACACTCACACTGACATCGGCCGTGGGCCAATCCGGAGCTGCCACATCACCAGAGCAGATGAAGTCTGAGCACCAATGAGAGGACGCCACCTCACGGATATGCTCAGGAAGGTGATTTCTGGTCCTGGACTCCAGTTGTTGCTGCCTATCGCTGGTTACCACAGATTTGGCTGGAGAGCCAGCAGTAATCAAATGAACAGCATGAGCCCGAGCAAGACGCTGAGACTGACGTCTATGCTCAGCAGCACCCGCAGCGGCCGAAGCTGAAAGGGAAACTGCAGAGGCAGAAAAGCTTGAGATCTATTCGTTGCAGCGGGAGAATCTTAGCGCCTAACACACAGACCTCACAAATTTTAGCTTTACTAATTTCTCAAAGTTTATTCAACACTTAGAGGGAACCTGTCACCTCATTTTTAGCTATTAAACTGGCCCTGGTGTGTTGTTAGTGATTGCGATTGGTAGTGGTAAATCAAACGTAGTAAATCGAACGTAGTAAATCGCGTGCGCACTGCCCATCTGCTCCCCGGCATGCGCACTGACTTCTGGTGTACAGCCACTGTCTCACCTCCACTCTGCACTCCAGAGCATGCACAAATCTGACATGAAGCTAGTGCTGTACACTCAGAGTCACTATACATGCCCAGCGAGTGGATGCACGGTGCGCACACGCAGGGTTTTTTATGTGGTTGCCAGGATGTAGGGCAAGTCACGGCAATCAATGGCAATCCCATGGGCATGCATAATTTAATTTCAAAACCACACTGACTGATCTGGGACTGAAAACATAAAATCGCCACCCCTATGACTGAAAGAAAAAGTATGTGAGGGAATTCCCTAATGATGTAAAGTGTTTTTTAAACCTATTACTTGGAGCTATTCTTTGACAAAAACATGTTACTGCATCTCACTAACATCACACTGGGGCCAGTTTAATAGCTCAAAATGAGGTGACAAATTCCCTTTAAATGAAATAAAAATCGAATCAAGTATACAAGTTTAGTATCTCTGTAATCATAATGAACCAGTGAATGATCATTCATAGTAATTTTTCCAGAGAAAGTATGCCAGTATGCCATAAGAACCCAAATAACCATAGCAGAATTGCATTTTTTTCACAAGTGTAGCCCACTTAGAATTTGTTCCCATTTTCCAGTACATTATATGGTAAAATGAATGGCATCATAAAAAACTACAACTTGTCCTGCAAAAAACAAGCTCATGTGAATAGAAACATATAAAAGTAGAGGCTCTTGGAAGAAGGGGAGAAAAAACTAAAGAATAACAATGAAAATTAGCTGGTGAAGGAATGGGTTAGAGAACACTAGGGCAGAGGTGGACATACCACATGTGCAGCTGGTGCAGCTGCATTGGGGCCTGGAGGTGGAGGGTTGCCCCTGCAGGCTGGCTAATAATGAGGGCAATCTGGCCTGTTTCTCCATCCTTGAGACTCCGGGAGGCCCCTGGCCAGATTGCCTCATGTGCGGCAGGCAGGGAGTGATCTCTGCAGCTCCGCTTCCTATACGAGAAAATGGCAGCAGATCGGAGCTGCAAGGATCGGTCCTCTGTTTCTTGCCTGCGCTTTCGGTCTGACATAGCTGCGCGGCTGTATGACATCATCATCAGTGCGAGCTTGTGTCAGATAGAGGAAGCTGCCGGTGACGGCGAAGCTGTGGTTACGGGGAACGTGCAGAGAGGTGAGTGGTGCCGTTTGTGTTTGTTTGTGATCTGCAAAGAGGTGAATGGTGGTGTGTATGTGTAGGTGATGTAGAGGGAAATGAGATGGTGGTGGGCAATGATGGGGTGGAGGGGAGAAGACAATGATGGAGGTGAAGGGGAGAAAAATGATGGAGTTGGAGGAGAAGGTAATGATGGAGGTGGTGGAGAGGGCATTGATGGGGGTGGTGGAGAAGGCAATGATGGAGGTGGTGGAGAGGGCAATGATGGGGAGAAGGCAATGATGAAGGTGTTGGAGAAGACAATGATAGCTGTGGTAGGAGAGAACAATGATGGGGTGGGGGAGAGGACAATGATAGTGTGGTGGGGAGAACAATGATTGTGGTGGTGGAGAGGGCAATGGTGGTAGTGGTTCGGGAGAACAGTGATTGGGGTGGTGGAGAGAACAATTATGGATGTGCGGGATTGGCATGGGAGTAATGGGGACTTATAATGGACTTATAATGAACAGGATGAGGCATAGGAGGACATTAGATATGAATGTAAAATGAATTGGGTGGTGGAGGAGGGTGCTAAGCCCCTGATAGTATCCTTCTCCATCTCACAATTCATTGTGATGGTATCGGGGACTTAAAATTTATTGAGAATTGAGAGAGGAGGTAATAAGGTGGTGGTTTATAATGAATTGAAAGGTTGGAGAAGAAGCTGTCAGGGAGTTGTAAGGAATTGGGAGGTGGCAGAGGATGCTCAGTACCTTGCAATGTCTTCTCCCACCCCCAAATTCATTATAATACTATCAAGGACTTATAATGAATGGAGAGGATACACTACAGGGACTAAGGCTATGTGGACATGTTCTGGATTAGCAGGAGAAAATTCTGCTGTATGTTCTAATTTGTTGGCAGGAAGAACACTGAGTAAAAACACATTTACTTTTTTTCACATTTTTGTTACGTATTTTCCCCCATTAGTATGGGTGAAACACGCTGCAAGAATTGACATTATGCAGATTTGAATTTGATGCAAATCTGCAAGGAAAAAATGCCAACATGTGCATGAGACTTCAGGGATCTTATTCACTTTTCCTGTACTGTAAAACATTGCATATTTTCCGTGTGCACATAGCCTTACAGTTATTTGGGGAGAGTCACAGACTGAATAATTTATATTATTGGGCACCAGTGATTATAGTTAACGGGTGGCACAATGCTGCTTATCACTTTATAGTTTTTATGGTGGGGTACATATCTGTATTCAGGGGCGAGACACATGTTTGTATACAATGTATGTGACCTTGCTATTTTCCGGGCTGCGATGATCATCGTGACAAGATGAGTCATGGCCGGGAGATGTCGACATGAACATCAGACCAGATAGAGAAGAAACAGCAGAAAATGGCTCTAATTAGACGAAACGTCAGAGGTAAGTGCCTGGATGTAGATATTCTGTATCTTTACTATAGGACTTGGAGTGATAATATTATCTGTAAAATCCCTTATTCTACATTCTCACATTTGTGTGATGTGTCTGTGTGCTTCCAGATTTTTATATCGGACAGCACACGGACTCGTAGAGTTTTACAGGTCCATCCACATATACATGAAAATCACGGATCTGAGAATGTTTTGTTCTGATCCGATTTTGAGGATCAGCATAGGACATGCTCAATGGGTATGTAAAAGCGGGCAGCACACTGATACAGAAATGTATTATGTATATCACAGTCTCTTAGTGTATAGTGTACTCACTTTTTATGTATAGCATAGTCCCTTGGTTTATAGTGTACTCACTTATTATGCATAGAGTCATCCTTAGCTAAATAGTTTCTTCTTTTATTATGCATAACACCGCCCCTTATTACATACCATCCTCTCTAGTTATATATAATGCCATTTCTTATTATATAGCTTCCTCTGCTGTCATGAACAGTGCTGTCTCTTACATAGTGTATTCTTGTTATTTTTGTTATTCACAGTGCTCTCTTTTATTACATAGTACCCTCTTTTGTTAGAATTAAAAATGACTGCTGATGGAGCAGCCGGTGACCAGTCCTTCAGCTCTTCTATTAGAAGAGAAGCTTTCCCATGCTCCATCAGCCTTCATTGCCTTATATATCTTTCAAGAGAGGACGGTATGTTATAAAGACAGGGCTCTATGTAATCCGATATGTAAGGAATGATGCTACATATAAAAAGAGAGGGCACATTGTAATAAGAGACAGCAATACACATAATAAAGGAAACTATTTAATATATATACATGTATGTGTGTATGGCTATATATATATATATATATATATATATATATATATATATATATATATATATATATACAGTTTTTTCGCCATAAAAGGAGGGGGGCCCAGAAACATTTCCTGCACGGTCAAATTTGAGTTTGGGAGATCAATATCACAGAAAATACCCAAAAGTGACACCATTTTAAAAAACTGTACCCCTCAAGGTGTTCAAAACCACATTCAAGAAGTTTATTAACCCTTTAGGTACTTCACAAGAATTGAAGCAATGTGGAAGGAAAAAAATGAACATTTAACTTTTTTTCCCAAAAATTTTATTTCTGACACAATTTTTTTTATTTTGTCAAGGGTATCAGGAGAAAATGAACCACAATATTTGTTGGGCAATTTCCTTGAGTACACTGATACCCCATGTGTGGAGGAAGACCAATCTTTAGGCGCAAGACAGTGCTCGGAAGGAAAGGAGCATCATTTGAGGTTTTGAATGTCAAATTGGCTAGAGTCGAGAGCGGATGCCATGTCACGTTTAGAGAGCCCCTGATGTACCTAAACAGTGGAAACCTTCCACAAATGACCCCATTTTGGAAACTGGACCCTCCAAGGAACTTATCTAGATGTTTGGTAAAAGCACTCAACCCCCAAGGGCTTCATGGAAGTTTATAACATAGAGCCATAAAATTATAAAATCATATTTTTTTGCAAAAAAATGATCTTTTGACCCCTAATTTTTATTTTTCAAGGGTTTCAGGACCCCAAAAGTTATTGTGCAATTTATCCTGAGTACGCTGATACCTGATATGTGGGGGTAAATCACTGTTTGGGCGCATGGCAGAGCTCGGAAGGGAAGGAGCGCCATTTGACTTTCTCAAAGCAAAATTGGCTGGAATTGAGATCGGGCGCAATGTCGCTTTGGAGACCCAATGATGTGACTAAACGGTGAAAAGACCCCACAAGTGACCCCATTTTGGAAAACAAATCCCCCCAGGGAACTTATCTAGATGTGTGGTGAGAACTTTGAAGCGCCAGGTGTTTCACTAAAGTTTATAATCCCTGGGTGTGAAAATAAAAAAATCATATTTTTTCCACAAACGTGATCTTTTAGTCCACAATTTTTTTACTCCTCCAAGGGTAACAAGAGAAATTAGACGTAAAAGTTGTTGTCCAATTTGTCCTGAGTACGCTGATACCCTATATGTGGGAAAAAACTTCTGTATGGGCACACGTCGGGGCTCGGAAGGGAAGTAGTGACGTTTTGGAATGCAGACTTTGATGGAATCATGTCGCGTTTGGAGAGCCCCTGATGTGCCTAAACAGTGGAAACTGCAAAAAAAGTTACCCCATTTTGGAAACTAGACCCCCAAGGAACTTATCTAGATGTGTGGTGAGACCTCTGAACCCCCAAGGGCTTCACAGAAGTTTATAACATAGAGCTGGAAAATTAAAAAATCATATATATTCCACAAAAATGATCTTTTCACCACAATTTTAAGTTTCTCAAGGGTTTCAGAACCCCAAAAGTTATTGTGCAATTTATCCTGAGTATGCTGATACCCCATATGTGGGGGTAAACCACTGTTTGGGCGCATGGCAGAGCTCAGAAGGGAAGGAGCGCCGTTTGACTTTTTCAACGCAAATTTGGCTGGAATTGAGTTAGAGTTATGGTTAGGGATGGAGTTAGAATTGAGGGTTTCCACAGTTTACTGAGCATCTGATGTGCCTAAACAGTGGAACCCCTCCAATTCTAACTCCATCCCTAACCCCAACACACCTCTAAACACTAATCCTAACCCTATCCCTAATCCTACCTTTAGCCCCAACCCAAACCCCAACTTTACCCCAACCCTAACCCTAACTTTAGCCCCAACCCCAACCCTAACTTTAGCCCTAACCCTATTTTCAGTGATACTATTTTTATTTATATTCATCTTTTTGATCATGTTTTGTTCCACTTTTTACAAGCAGTATAATGATAAAGCATAATTTTCTACTTTATTTGTCTTTTTTACAGCATTCACTGAAGTGGTTTACTAGTGTGATAGTTTTATAGATCGGATTTTTACGGACGCGGCGATACCAAACGTGCACTTTTTCTTTGTTTATTTTATTTTTTTACATAAAAATGTGTATTTATTAGGGGAATTTTTTTATTATTATAATAATAATATTTTTATTTTCTTTACATATTTCTTTTTAAAAAATGTTTTTTTTTTTACTTAGTCCCTTTATGGGACTTTCACTTTTTGACTTTTGATTGATTGTATAATACATTGCAATGCTATAGCATTGTAATGTAGTATACCTATGCAGAAAGCTTCAGAGACTATGCTGTGAAAATGGTCTCAGAGGATTTCCATAGCTGGATGACTCGGGGTGATCATGACAACCCCGGGTAATCATGGCAGAGATCGGGTCCATGATGATATCACGGGGACACTGATCTGAAGGCAGAGGTAGCCCCCGACCCTCTGCCTCCCTCCTGAACACTGCGATCATGCTTGATTGCAGCAATCAGGGGGTTAACAGCCGGGGGCGGCCCGGACGCCGCTCCTGGCTGTTAGTGCAGAAGCTCAGCCACTGGCAGCGCTGAGCTCCTGCACTGATCAGGCTGGAGATGCTGAAATTTCAGCATTGCCTGCCTGATCATGCTGTGATCAGTTAGTCAGATTGACTAACCGATCACAGCTATCTGGGTGCGGGGACCGACGGCATGGGTCCCCGCACCTCTTGCCATGCCTGTCAGCTGTCTGTGACAGCTGTCGGCACTGAACTACCACAGTGTGTTTACACTCTGTGGTAGTTCAAAGGCATGCTGGACACAGTCCATCATAGTGCGGGAACTTACACCCTGCCATAACGGACTGTGTCGGTCAATTGACGTTAACCCCTTTACCCCCAAGGGTGGTTTGCATGTTAATGACCGGGCCAATTTTTACAATTCTGACCTCTGTCCCTTTATGAGGTAGTAACTCTGGTATGCTTCAATGGATCCCGGTGATTCTGACACTGTTTTCTTGTGACATAATGTACTTCATGATAGTGGTAAAATTTCTTAGATATAGCTTGCATTTATTTGAGAAAAAAAAAATGTAAATTTTGCAAAAATATAGAAAATTTAGCAATTTTTCAAATTTGAATTTTCATGCCCTTAAATCACAGAGATATGGCACACAAAATACTTAATAAGTAACATTTCACACATGTCTACTTTTCATCAGCACAATTTTGTAACCAAAATTTTTTTTTGTTAGGAAGTTATAAGGGTTAAACTTTAACCAGTGATTTCTCATTTTACAACACCATTTTATGGGGGACCACATCACATTTGAAGTCACTTTTACGGGTCTATATGATAGAAAATACCCAAAAGTGAAACCATTCCAAAAACTGCACCCCTCAAGGTGCTTCAAAATCACATACAATAAGTTTATTAACCCTTCTGGTGCTTCACAGGAATTTTTGGAATGTTTAAAAAAAATGAACATATAACTTTTTTTTCACAAAAAAATTAATTCAGGTCCAATTTTTTTTTCCCAAGGGTAGCAGGAGAAATTGGACCCAAAAGTTATTGTACAATTTGTCCTGAGTACACTGATACTCCATATGTGAGGGGAACCACTGATTCGGCTCATGGCAGAGCATGGAAGGGAAGGAGCGCCATTTGACTTTTTCAACGCAAAATTGGCTGGAATTGAGATCGGACGCGATGTCGCGTTTGGAGACTCCCTGATGTGCCTAAACAGTGGAAACCCCCAATTATAACTCCAACCCTAACCCCAACACCCCCTAACCCTAATCCCAACAGTAACCCTAGCCCTAACCCTAGTCTTAACCCTAATCTAAACCCTAACCCTACACCTAACTCTATTGAGAAAATGGAAATAAATAAATTTTTTAAATTTTATTATTTTCCCCTAACTAAGGGGGTGATAAAGGGCGGCTTGATTTACTATTTATAGCATTTATTTATATCTGGTTTTTATGTTTGGTAGCTAAGAGTCGCTTTTCATTGCAAAAAAGTTTTTGCATCACCACATTTTGAGAGCTATAATTTTTCCATATTTTGGCTCACTGAGTTATGTGAGGTCTTATTTTTTGTTGGACTAGTTGATGTTTTTATTGGTACAATTTTCGGGCACATGACATTTTTGATCGTTTTTTATAATGATTTTTGGGAGGCAGAATGAACAAAAACCAGCAAATCATGAATTTCTTTTGGGGGGGGCCTTTGCATCAGTCCGTGTGAGGTAATATTGATAAAGCAGTTTTGTTCTTCGGGTCAGTACGATTACAGCAATACCTCATTTATTTCATTTTTTTATGTTTTGGCGCTTTTATACAATAAAAACTATTTTATATAAAAAAAATAATTATTTTTGCATTTCTTTATTCTTTGAGCTATAACTTTTTTATTTTTTTGCTTATGATGCTGTATGGTGGTTTTTTTTTGCGTGACAAGATGATGTTTTCAGCGGTACCATGTTTAGTTGTATCTGTCTTTTTGATCACGTGTTATTCCACTTAATGTTCAGCAGTATGATGATAAAGCATTGATTTTTTGCCTTGTTTTTTTGAAGGGGTTCACTAAAGGGTTTAACTAGTAGGACAGTTTTATAGGGCGGGTCGCTACAGATGCGGTGATACTAAACATGTGTCATTTTTTTGTTTTTTTTTATTTACATAAATAAATTAATTTGTTGGGAATATATTTTTTCTTTATTTAGGAATTTTCAAAATTGTTTTCACACATTTTTTTTTTATACTTTTTTACTTTTTCCCAGGGTGGGACATCACTATATAGTGTCAGATCGCTGATCTGACAGTTTGCAGAACACTCTGTCAGATCAGCAATCTGACAGGGAGTGCAGAAGGCTTGCCTGCACCTGCTCTCAGTCACTGACAAGCAACCTCCATGCAGGACCCGGAAGGACCCTGTGGCCATCTTGGATGTGGGGGCCTGCAGGGAGGAGGCCCTCGGAACAGCATGATCACATTGCGCTTTTCTGAGGGTCTCAGGGAAGCATGCAGGGAGCCCCCTCCCTGTGCGATGCTTCCCTATGACGCCAGAACACTGCAATCATGTTTAATCACAGTGTTCCAGGGGTTAAAGTGCCAGGAGCGGTCCGTGACCGCCCTGGCACTTAGTGCCAAGTGGCAGCTGTGAGAATCAACTGACACCCTGCTGTGATCGACCTATCGCATATGACGTACTATCCCGTCCACGGTCATACGGGCCTGGGTCACCTGGACGGGATAGTACGTCTGATGTCAGAAAGGAGTTAAGGGGCTAAAGAGTAACTGTTATATTAATGTTTATTTCATAAATCAATAATACATGTGAAAATAAGCAACTCTGTAATATATCTTATCAGAAAAATCTGCTTCTTTCTCTGCCAATATTGATCAGTCATTATAAAAATTCTCAATTCTGAGGTAAAATCTGTATTCAGTGAAGACTTTCCCATTACTGAGGTAGGAGTTGAGTGCTACAATTGATAAAATTGTATATAGATAGGCGGGAGAGGAGGAGGGAGAAGCTCTGTTTCTAGCTCCTCCCTCCTCTTGTCTGCATAGAACCGCCATCTCCTATCTCAGTAATGGTTGGTAAGGCTGTTTCTTTTTCTGCAATGTTTTTTTAACTTGTGTCCTTCTGTGGGCTGTTATTTTAAGGCACTAAAAATGGCTTTGAGTGACATGCAGTTCCCCTAATAATTTTTTTTAATTTTCTATGTGCAGATGCCTACAAACGCTATTTTCCTTTAACCCCTTCCTGACCTGTGACACAGCGTATGTGTCATGAAAGGATCGCGTTCCTGCGGGTCGGGTGACCGGGGTCACTGAAAGGTTACCCGACCTGCAGGCACAAGACCCTTTGTGCTTCACCACAGGGGGTTGGCTTAACCCCCACGTGGCTACGATCCCTCTGATTGGCTGTTAAAAGTCAAACAGTGCTCCCTTTATTCCGAGCCCCGACGTGTGCCCAAACAGTGATTTACCCCCACATATGGGGTATCAGAATACTCAGGAAAAATTGCACAACAACTTTGGGGGTCTAATTTCTCCTGTTACCCTTGGGAAAAAAAATTGGGGACTAAAAAAATTATTTTTGTGGAAAAAAAATGATTTTATTATTTTCACAGCTCTGCGTTATAAACTTTTGTGAAGAACTTGGAGATTCAAATTGCTCACCACACATCTAGAGGAGTTCCTTGGGGATCTAGTTTCCAAAATGGGGTCACTTAGGGGGTTTCTACTGTTTAGGCACATCATGGGCTCTGCAAACGTAACATAACACCCGCAGACCATTCCATCAAAGTCAGCATTTCAAACGTCACTACTTCCCTTCCGAGCCCCAATGTGTGCCCGAACAGTGGTTCCCCCCACATATGGGGTACCAGTGTACTCAGGACAAACTGTACAACAACTTTTGGGGTCCAATTTCTCCTGTAACCATTGTGAAAATAAAAAATTGCGGGTTAAAAAAATCAGTTTTTGAGGAAAAAACTGATTTTTTATTTTTACAGCTCTGCATTATAAACTTCTGTGAAGCACGTGGGGGTTCAAGGTGCTCACCACACATCTGGATAAGTTCCTTGGGGGTCTAGTTTACAAAATGGGGTCACTTGTGGGGGGTTTCTACTGTTTAGGCACATCATGGGCTCTGCAAACGTAACAAGATGCCCGCAGACCATTCCATCAAGTCGGCATTTCAAAGCGTCACTACATCCCGTCCGAGCACTGACGTGTGCCCAAACAGTGGTTACCCCCCACATATGGGGTACCAGCATACTCAGGACAAACTGGACAACAACTTTTGGGATCCAATTTCTCCTGTAACCATTGTGAAAATAAAAAATAGGGGGCTAAAATATCATTTTTTGAGAAAAAAAAAAGATTTTTTTATCTTCAGGGCTCTGCGTTATAAACTTCTGTATAGCACCTTAGGGTTCAAAGTGCTCAGTGTGCATCTAGATAAGTTCCTTAGGGGGTCTTGTTTCCAAAATGGGGTCATTTGGGGGGAGCTCCAAAGTTTAGGCACACAGGGGCTCTCCAAACACGACATGGTGTCCGCTAACGATTGGAGCTAATTTTCCATTAAAGTCAAATGGCGCTCCTTCCCTTCTGAGCCCTGCCGTGCGCCCAGTGATTCCCCCTACATATGGAGCTCCAGCGTACTCAGAAAAAACTGGACAACAACTTTTTGTGTCCAATTTATCCTGTTACCCTTGAGAAAATAAAAAATAGCGGGCTAAAAAATGATTTTTGTGAAACAAAAATGATTTTTTTTATTTTCACTGCTCTGCGTTTATAAACTTCTGTGAAGTACTTGGGGGTTCAAAGTGCTCACTATGCATCTAGATAAGTTCCTTGGGGGGTCTAGTTTCCAAAATGGTGTCACTTGTGGGGGAGCTCCAATGTTTAGGCACACAGAGACTCTCCAAATGCGACATGGCAACCGCTAAATATTCCAGCATATTTTCCATTCAAAAAGTCAAATGGCCCTGCTGTGCGCCAAAACAGTGGTTTATGACCACATATGAGGTATCTGTGTACTCAGGAGAAATTGCCCAACAAATTTTAGGATCCATTTTATCCTGTTGCCCATGCAAAAATGAAAAAATTGATGCTAAAATAAAATTTTTGTTGGAAAAATTAAAATGTCCATTTTTTCCTTCCACGTTGCTTTAGTTCCTGTGAAGCACCTGAAGGGTTAATAATCTTCTTGAATGTAGTTTTGAGTAGCTTGAGGGGTGCAGTTTTTATAATGGTGTCACTTTTGGGTATTTTCTACCATATAGACCCCTCAAAGTGACTTCAATTGTGAGGCGGTCCCTAAAAAAATGGTTTTGTAAATTTTGCTGTAAAAATGAGAAATCACTGGTCAACTTTTAACCCTTATAACTTCCAAATAAAAAAAATTTTGTTTCCAAAATTGTGCTGATGTAAAGTAGACATGTGGGAAATGTTATTTATTTACTATTTTGTGTCACATAACTCTCTGGTTTAACAGAATAAAAATTAAAAATTTGAAAATTGCGACATTTTTGCCACATTTCCATTTTTTTCACAAATAAACGCAAAAATTATCGACCTAAATTTACCACTAACATGAAGCCCAATATGTCACGAAAAAACAATCTCATAATCGCTAGGATCCGTTGAAGCGTTCCTGAGTTATTACCTCATAAAGGGTCACTGGTCAGAATTGCAAAAAATGGCAAGGTCATGAAGGGGTTAACATTTTGCTTAGAGGGGGAATCCAGAATTGTTGATCTTGTATATTGGCATGTGACTACCTACCTTTACCTGTGATGTCCTACCTTGTGTTTTCCAGTTTAACACTAGATGCGTATAGCTTATAAATAGCTTCTTCTTTATTGAGGTCCATCTATGGTAGATATGCCTCTTCCCCTTATCCTTTTCCCAGCTTTAGGTTGAACATGATGTACCCTTGTCTTTTTTCATCTATATAACCATGTATGGCTATTGAATAACAATAACTATTAAAATATATTAAATAGAACATGCCTTTTTATTATATTACTTTAGTGAAGATATTTATTTTCTACAGCTGATGTCAGATCTTATTTGAAGGGAAATGAGATATAAAATGTGCTATTTGAGGCATAGATATACTAGACAAGTAATTATACCTAGTTAAGTGTTTGCTTCTTTGGAAAAATGCTAATTGTTTAATCTTCACAAATTGATGTTCTTGAGTTATAATTTGTCTGTTTAAGAAGCACTGGAGATCATTTTCTTCATTTAAACTGCTAAATCAATCACAATTTCACATTTACATATGAACTAGCCATTTTATACCCAACAGCTTACAGCTCACACCTAATATTTATTTCAACAATAAATGAAATGCATATGTGATTGTTTATACCATTGAGGCCATCTTTACAGTCTTCTCTGCACTGATTGGAACACACTAATCTCATTTTACAAATGGCAACTATTGAAAAGCTCAAATATTACCTACTATGATTCATTCTTCTGCTAGCTTGGACTATAACGCTATGTGAGTACAGTAGTCTTGAACATTCAGTAAAAGAATGACTTATTATTACTGGGCCATTTTCTTTAATCCATGACCTGCCACGCTGTTTTAAAAGTTGTAAAGTGTATTTCTCGTTAGGCCAAGAAAGAATATGTGCAACTGGGGAAGGCAAAAAGAAGAGATGTGGCGGACCAAATAACGGGCTGTAGGGACAGTGCCCTAGGTAAGGTGAGAATTATAATTTTTTTTTTACCTTTGCAGGCCCTCTATGGTTCATCAAAATAATGCCCACTGCTAGCCACCATATTATTGAATTTACCCATAGCAAATAAAAAATAATGCATATTCTGGAATATACAAATTTGTGTAAACTTTTGCAAGAATTCAATTCACTGAAATAAATTACTTCTCTACTCTGACTTCAAACCATAATAATGGATGAGTTGTAAATAGTCTGATTGCCATAGTGGAGTAGGGAACAAATGTTTCCATAAATGAGTAAGTGCATCTACATCATGGGTGTATGCCTTCTTGGATTAACACTTTAAACTACATGATAGAGGAGCCAAAGACGTGAGCGGTAAAGTGAACTTAAGTATGTATTTATATTTATTACATGTTAAGTTTATTAATATGCTCTCAGGCTCTGCTGAGAACTTCTCTGAGAATTAATTTTTCAGAAAAAATCCTCGCGATCAGGCTAATCCTAATTTTGTGATCCTCTCATCTCTAATATCAGTTTCTTCATCCATATGTACAGTGCTCAGCTTAAATGAGTACACCCCCATTTGAGAAGTAAGATTTTAATCAATATCTTACTGAATACAAGAACAATTTCCAAAATTTTGAAAAGACTCAGCTTCATAGAACATTTTTTAACACATAACATGAAAATAAGGTTAATCATAAGGTTTTTCATTACAAAATCTTCAGTTTTACTCAAATTAGTTTATGCAAAAATGAATACTCCCCACATCAAAATCTACTGCATCTAGTATTTTGTATGACAATATTTTGTATTTTCTATGACAATACAAATTTTAAGGACAGCATCAAGTCTTCTAGGCATGGAATGAACAAGTTGGCGACATATTGTAACATCTCTCTTTTTCTATTTTTCAGCAATGACCTCTTTTAGAGCCTAGATGCTGGATGGAGAGTGATGCTCAACTTATATCTTCAGAATTCAAGGTTGGGTTCAGATTAGGTGACATACTCAGCCCCTGAATCACTTTCGCACTGTTCTTCAGAAATGCAATAGTGGCCTTACCAGTGTGTGTTTTGTAGGTTGTCATGTTTGAAAAATGCACACCTACTAACAGATTAGGGTGATGGTTAGGGATGAGCTTTCCGATATTGCAATATTTGCTATATCGGAACTCCGATTTCCGATTCCGATATTTTTTTCACATCGGAAATCGGATGTCGGAAATCCCATAATCCTTCAGCCTCTGAGCGCTCCATGGAGCCAATCAGGAGCTGAAGAATTGCTGACAACATTGTGTAACTCCCCTAAGCTTGGTAGGAGGCGTCCAAAATTGCTAGCTAGGGGCTGCGCTGCGATTGCCTGGCTGGATGGTGTGATCAGGCAGTATAAAAGGCTGCGCCTGCCATATTAGCCTCACTCTACTGTGAAAGCAGATAGGGATAGGTTACTGTTGGAGATAGGGAGAAATCTCGAATCTTTTAGTGAAATTGCCGTTCTGAATCCATCAATAGAGATGAAGGCAGGGAGTAAGGGACGTCCTCGTGGCGGCCGCGGAAGAGGTGCATCAGCAGCTAGACATGGTGCACATCCAGAACAAGCAGCAGGTCCAAGTCACTCAGCACCTACTTTCACCCGGCAGCAGTCATTTATGTGCAGCTTGTTAGGAGCACAGGGCAATAGGCTGATAAGAGAGGATCAAGTAGAAACCATTGTTGGTTGGATGGCAGCTGAGGCATCCACCTCAATGAGCGCAGCACCCTCCCAGGACCTCTCCACCACATCGGGTGAGGCCACTGAAGAGCAACACCCATCTGCTTCTTCATCCCCCACTAAATTGCCCAGACATTCAGCAGGCCAGGAGCCAACCTTAATCCTCTTCTCAGAATCTGTTGGCTTGGAATCTGTGTGCCAGCCAGACAGCATTCCTGCAGCTGAAGAAGAGGTAGTGTGCACAGATGTGCGACCACTGTGTGCGTCTGAGGAAGAAGTGGAGGGTGGGCCAGTGCCCACAGTGACCAGACCCCAGTCAGCAGATGATGATGAAATTCAGCTGCCAGTTTCTGATAATGAAATTGTATTGGATGACGATGTCCTTGACCCATCATGGCATGCTGAGGGGCAGCAAGCAAGTAGGGATAGCTCAGAGGAAGAGCTTGCAGGTGTGGCGCAGCGTGGCCGTCCACCTGGGAGAGGAAGAGGGAAAAATTTGTTGTCTGCTCCTTCAACTTCAGCACCCCTTAGGAGCAGGGCTCTTTTAAAGAGCACAAGGGGTGCGCCCAAGAGTTGTGATGCATGGGCCTTTTTCGACCAAGTTGCAGATGATGTTACAGTAGTCAGATGCAAGCTTTGTCGATAAACTGTGCAGAGAGGGAAGAACGTCAGCAACCTTAATACCACCAATATGTTGACGCATGTCAGGAAGAGGCACCCTGTGGAGTGGCAGCATCACACCCAAGATGATTCGTCATCTGCAGTTGGTCCCCCACCTTCCATCTCTTCAGCCACCTCTTCCTCCAGCTCGCAAACAGCTGCTCCTTCTTCCTCGTCAGAATGCCAGGGTGCATCTGCAGGCAGTGTTGTACGGCGGCACACTGTATGTATTCTTCAGCATCAGAATCCCAATCGCTGGCATCCTCACACTCCCAATCCAGTGTGCAGCCATCTGTCACACAGGTGTGGAAGAAAAGGCGCCCATACTCGGCAAACCACCCACGAGCACAGGGCATGAATTCTTGCATTGCCAAACTGCTTGCAGTGGAAATGCTACCATTCTGGCTGGTGAGCAAGCAAGCCTTTATCAATATGTTGGGGTTTGCAATCCCACAATACAGCGTTCCCAGCCGCTTCTATTTCAGCAAGCAAGCCATCCCCACCCTGCAACAGCATGTGGAGCGTAAAATTATGCATGCGCTACAAAATGCAGTTAGTAGCAAAGTCCACCTTACCACCGACGCGTGGACCAGTCTGCATGGCCAGGGACGCTACATTTCCATCACCGCCCATTGGGTAAATGTAGTTGAGCCTGGAACTGAAGTAGACAGTGCAAGTGCGCGGGTCCTGCCAACTCCATCGATTGCAGGCCTCTCCTCCATACAAATGGACTCCTCCTCATACTCCTCGTCAGACTCGCCTGCACCCAGACGTACCACAACAACCGATTTTGGCACTGCTTCGGCCAAACATCAACAGGCCGTGTTGAAAATGGTTTATCTGGGTAATGTTAGCCACACCGCAACCGAGCTGTGGAACACGCTCAAGGAGCAGAGCGACATGTGGCTTGCGCCGCTCAACCTCAAGCCAGGTATGGTGGTGTGTGACAACGGCCGAAACCTGGTCACGGCTCTGGGCCTAGGTTGTCTGACTCACATTCCATGCCTTGCCATGTCCTAAACTTGGTGGTGCAGAGTTTCCTTAGGATCTATCCTTACCTTGAGGAGCTGCTGCCCAAAGTCAGATACGAGTGCTCTCATTTGTGGCGTTCAAGCATGGCTGCATCACGCCTTTCAGACATGCAGCGCAGATTGGGCCTGCCCGAGCACCGCATCATTGTTGACCTCCCCACCAGGTGGAATTCGACTTTACATATGCTGCAGAGGTTGTGTGAGCAGCAACCTGCAATTATGGAGTTGCAGCTTCAGCAGGCGCAAAGTAGGCGACAAACATCTCAGCCCTCCCACTTTACAACCACAGAATGGGCAACCATGAAGGACATATGCACCATTTTGAAGTGCTTCGAGGACTCCACTCTGATGGAGAGCGCAGATGCTGCCCTACTCAGCCTGACTATTCCCCTTATATGCCTTATAGAATAATCACTTAAAGGACTAAGGGATGAGGTTTCTCAGGAGGAGGAGGAGTATGATGAGACACTTGCACCAACCAGGCAATCTTCATCGGCCCGGTTGGTACAAAGCTCTGTGGGTGCCCCACAAAGGTCAGGCAGGACACAGCAAGCGAGGAGGATGAGGAGGACTATGAGGATGAGCTAGAGGAGGAAAGTACACAGAGCTCTACTAGTAGTCATCAGATAGAGCGTGGATGGGGTGATGCAGATCAGCCAGAGCACATTCCTCCAGCTGGTGACAGCGATGCATGGCCAGTTGGCAGCCTTCAGCACATGAGTGACTTCATGCTGCAGTGTCTGAGAAAAGACCCACGCGTGGCTCGTATTCTCCACACAAATGACTACTGTGTAGCCACCCTTTTAGATCCACGTTACCGAACAGCCTTGAAAGCCTAATTACACCATTGAACCGGACGTGTAAAATGCAGGAGTACCAAGAAGCATGGTTAATTCACTCATGTACTCTTTTCTACCGCATAGCAGTGATGCGCGTGCACTAGCAGGAACCTCAGTGCGTCCTGGGCCCAGTGGAATCCGTTCAGAAGCCGGTAGCAGAAGCAGTACATCTGCTGCTGACAGGTTCAGTATACCCAACCTGTTCCAACGTTTTTTGAACCCGCTAACCGTTCGGGCACCATCAGCACAGACAGTGCAACGCACTAGGAGGCAACGTTACCGTGACATGGTGGCACAATACCTCTTCACCCCTGTCAGTGGGCTTCAGGATGGATCTGCCCCCTTCAAGTTTTGGGTCTCCAAGTTGGATACATGGCCCGAGCTTAGCCAGTATGCCTTGGAGGTCCTGGCTTGTCCTGGTGCCAGTGCGATTTCTTTAGTGCAGCTGGCAATGTACTAACAGACCAACGTACCAGACTATCTGCTGCAAATGTGGACCGGCTTACATTCCTAAAAATAAACCAGGCCTGGATTTCTGGTGACCTTTGCTGCCCTGGGCCACAGTACACAGGTTACATGCATGGTTGGTAGCAGTATGCATGCTCTGTCATGTGCCTATGTTGCACACAGCGTAATCTGTTATGCCCGTGTTCTGGCCTCTACTTGGTAGCACCTGGTTCTGTGACTGACTCTTTCACCTCATACTGTTTTCCATTGGCTCTAGTACCGCCAGCTAGTGCCCAATTCTGTGACTGACACTTTCACAGCATGCCGTGTTTCTGGGCTCTAGTACCGCCAGCTAGTGCCCTTTTCCGTGACTGCCTCTTTCACAGCATGCTGTGTTTCTGGGCAACAGTACCGTCAGCTGTACCTCGTTAGACCAAAGTGGAAAAAAAGGACGTCGATGCAAACTATAGCAGAAGCACAAGAGCGGATCAGCCGCCGGCTGTTTTGTGGCAGTGAAGTGCAGACACAGGTGCCTCCCCGAAAGGGTAAACCGAGTTTCAGCATCGCCAGCTGGTTCTCGGGAGTGCCCAAGGGCATGGGTACCTCCTGCTCCAAATCGTGTTTCGACAACACTCGCTCAAACCCTAACCCTTACCCTACTAACCATAAACCCTAACCCTACCCAACTAATCCTAACCCAAAGAAAAAACACCGCTGTTAAGAAGATGGCGACCAGTTTTCCTGCTACAGTTTTCGCTCTGTGCATTTTTCTAGCGATTTTTTTGCTCCTCTGCCTCTGCATACTCCTTCCCCATTATCCTGAGGTGTTTCCCCTCCATTTTATCCATCATATATCACTGTAGTGGTCATTTTGTAATTCCGATTTTTTTCTCCCATTGACTTGCATTGATATCGGAAATCGGAAATTTCGATATCTGATATTTTTCCAATATCGGAAATCGGAATTCGGATACGATTTCGGGCAATATCGCTCATCCCTAGTGATGGTAGAATCTTCTCTTTCCATATAGAACAGTACTATGAATTTATGATACATTAAATGAAATGTAGCTTCCCAACACCAGCAGCCCTCATGCAGCCCCACATAAGGACATTGCCACTACCTTGTTTTACAGTAGGCACCATGTTTTCTTGTTTGTACTCCTCACCTTTGTGATGCTATACAGTTTTGAAGAAATCAGTTCAAAAACATTTATCTTGGTCTGATCAATCCAGAGTACGAAGTACCATTAATACTTATATTTTTCAGCATGGGCCCTGACAAAATGCAGGAGGACTTTTTTGTGCATGGGCTTTAGGAGAGGCTTCCATTGTGGATGTCACCTATGAATGCTATTTCTCTGCAGCATATGCTGCATTGTCTCATAGGAATTAGCATGAAATGGGAAAGTTATTTCTTTGTTACGTAACGCCCTTAAAAATCAACTACCTGCTGGACTCCTGTTTAATGAATCATTAAATTCACCTGTGGTTGAATTCTTGTTAATCTTGTAGTCCAAACTTTAGCTTTATTCCTAAGTAGGGATGGATAGACTTGTGGATGTTCAGGTCCATCAAGTTTGACTAAACTGTATAAAAAAGTTTGGTTTGGGTACCAAAACAGTACTCAAAATTGATCCCGAACATGAACCCCATTCAAGTGAATGGGGGGCCCAAATATTGGGTGGTTCCCATGCTGTCATCAGTGACAGTGTGGGAAACACTGCTCTGACCACTGGTAACCTTACTGATGTCACCACCAGTCACACCTGCTGGGTATCATGGACCACTGTGGGTTCCAACGCTGACACCCAGTGGATGGCTTGTGGGCCAATGGTGACAATATTACCACTGGTCAAGCATCGGTTAATGAGTACTACTCCCATCAGCTTCGCCTCCTCTAACAGATAACAATGAGAGAAGGTGATGCAGATGAGAGTATTCACCAGTCAACGCCTGTGCATTGTAAGAAATATGTCAATGAGATGTATAATTAGTGTAGTGCATGTGTAGATTACTGTACATGTATTAAGCTAATAAAGAAATAAAAGAAAAAAATGGCATGGGGTCGCCCTTATTTTAATAAACAGCTAAAGGAAAGCAGACAGCTGGGGGATTTTGTTATTATTCTGGGAAGAGGCCAATTTATATTGAGCTTCCCAGATTTTATTAACCCCTTAACACCCAAGGGTGGTTTGCACGTTAATGACCGGGCCAATTTGTACAATTCTGACCACTATCTCTTTATGAGGCTATAACTCTGGAATGCTTCAAAGGATCTTAGCGATTCTGAGATTGTTTTCTCGTGACATATTGTACTTCATGATAGTGGTAAAATTTCTTTGATATAACTTGCTGTTATTTATGGAAAAAATGGAAATATGGCGAAAATTTGGAAAATTTTGCAATTTTCAAACTTTGAATTTTTATTCCCTTAAAACAGAGAAATATGTCACACAAAATAGTTACTAAATAACATTTCCATGTCTACTTCCATTAACATATCTACTTTACATCAGCACAATTTTGGAACAAAAATTTTTTTGTTACGAAGTTATAGGGGTTAAAATTTGACCAGCGATTTTTCATTTTTGCAACAAATTATATAAAACCATTATTTTAGGGACCAACTCACATTTGAAGTCTCTTTGAGGGTAGTATATGGCAGAAAATACCCAAAAGTGACACCATTCTAAAAACTGCACCCCTCAAGGTACTCAAAACCACATTCAAGAAGTTTATTAACCCTTCGAGTGCTTCACAGGAGCTGAAGCAAAGTGGAAGGAAAAATGAACATTTAACTTTTTAGTCACAAAAATGATCTTTTACAAACAATTTTTTTTTATTTTAACAAGGGTAAAAAAAGAAAATCACAGAAAAAGTTATTGTGCAATTTCTCCTGAAGTACGCCGATACCCCATATGTGGGGGAAAACTACTGTCTGGGCACACGGCAGGGCTCGTAAGGAAAGGAGCGCTGTTTGCCTTTTTCAAATCAAAATTGGCTGGAATTTAGATTGGACGCCATGTCACATTTGGAAAGCCTCTGATGTGCCTAAACAGTGGAAACCCCCCACAAGTGACACCATTTTGGAAAATAGACCCCCTAAGGAACTTATGTAGATCTGTTGGGAGCACTTTGAACCCCCAAGTGTTTCACTAAAGTTTATAATGCCTAGGTGTGAAAAAAAAATTCCACAAAAACGATTTTTTAGTCCCCAATTTTTTATTTTTCCCAAGGAAATTGGACCCCAAAAGTTGTTATCCAATTTGTCCTGAGTACACTGATACCCCATATGTGGGGTGAACTACTGTTTGGGCGCACAGCAGAGCTTGGAAGGGAAGAAGCGCCATTTGAATTTTTCAAACCAAAATTGTCTGGAATCGAGATTGGATGCCATGTCGCATTTGGGTAGCCCCTGATGTGCCTAAACAGTGGGAACCTCCACAAGTGATCCCATTTCAGAAACTAGACACCCTAGGGAACTTATCTAGATCTGTGGTGAGCACTTTGAACCCCCAAGTGCTTCACACAAGTTTATAACGTAGAGCCGTAATATTAAAAAATCATATTTTTATTTCCACAAAAATGATCTTTTCACCCTCAATTTTTATTCTCCCATGGGTAACAAGACGTCAAATGTTATTGTACTCAAAACCACATTCAATAAGTTTATTAACCCTTCGAGTGCTTCACAGGAGCTGAAGCAACGTGGAAGGAAAAATGAACATTTAAGTTTTTAGTCACAAAAATGATCTTTTACAAACAATTTTTTTCATTTTAACAAGGGTAAAAAAAGAAAATGGACAGAAAAATTTATTGTGCAATTTCTCCTGAGTACACTGATACCCAATATGTGGGGGTAAACCACTGTTTGAGTGCATTGTAAAGCTCGGAAAGGAAGGAGCGCAGTTTGACTTTTTCAACGCAGAATTGGCTCGACGCCATGTTGTGTTTGGAGAGCACCTGATGTGCCTAAACAGTGGAAACCCCCCACAAGTGACACCATTTTGGAAACTAGACCCCCTAAGGAACTTATCTAGATCTGTGGTGAGGACTTTGAACCCCCAATGCTTCACACAAGTTTATAATGCCCGGGCATGAAAATAAAAAATCCTATTTGTTCCCACAAAAATGATCTTTTAGTCACCAATTTTTTATTTTCCCAAGGGTAACGAGAGAAATTAGACCCAAAATGTTGTTGTCCAATTTTTCCTGAGTATGCTGATACCCCATATGTGGGAGAAAACTACTGTATGGGCACACGTCAGGGCTCGGAATAGAAGTAGTGACATTTTGTATTGCAGACTTTGATGGAATAGTCTGCGGGCGTCATGTCGCGTTTCGAGAGCTCCTGATGTGCCTAAACAGTGGAAACCCCCCACAAGTGACACAATTTTGGAAACTACACCCCCAAAGGAACTTATCTAGATGTGTGTGAGCACTTTGAACCCCTAAGTGCTTCACAGAAGTTGATAACGCCCGGGCATGAAAATAAAAAAAAAATTTTTTCCACAAACATGATCTTTTATTCCCCAGTTTTTTATTTTCCCAAGGGTAACAGTAGAAACTGGACCCCAAAAGTTGTTGTTCAATTTGTCCTGAGTAGGCTGATACCCTATATGTGGGAGAAAACTACTGTATGGGCACACGTCGTGGCACGGAGGCGAAGTAGTGACGTTTTGTATTGCAGACTTTGATGGAATAGTCTGCGGGCATCATGTCGCGTTTCAAGAGAGCCCCTGATGTGCCTAAACAGTAGAAACCCCCAAAAGTGACCCCATTTTGGAAACTAAACCCCCAAGAGAACTTATCTAGATGTGTGGTGAGAACTTTGAACCCCCAAGTGCTTCACAGAAGTTTATAACGTAGAGCCATAAAAATAAAAAATCATATTTTTTCCACAAAAATTATATTTTTGCCACCAATTTTTTATTTTCCCAAGGGTATCAGAAGAAATTGACCCCAAGAGTTATTGTGCAATTTGTCCTGAGTACGCTGATATACCATATGTGGGTGTAATCTACTGTTTGGGTGCATGGCATAGCTCAGAAGGGAAGGAGCACCGTTTGACTTTTTCAACGCCGAATTGGCTGGAATTGAGATCAAACCTAACCCTAACACACCCCTAACCCTAATCCTATCTTTAGCCCCTACTCTAACCCTAACTTTAGCCCCAACTCTAACCCTAACCTAATGGGAAAATGGAAATAATACATTTTTTTAATTTTATTATTTTTCCCCTAACTAAGGGGGTGAGAAAGGGGGGTTTGATTTACTATTCATAGCAGGTTTTTATGTTTGGCTGCTGTCACACGCTAAAAGACGCTTTTTATTGCAAAAAATTGTTTTTGCATCATCACATTTTGAGAGCTATAATTTTTTCTTATTTTGGCCCACAGAGTTATGTGAGGTCTTATTTTTTGCGGGATGAGTTGACGTTTTTATTGGTACCATTTTCGGGCACATGACATTTTTTGATCGCTTTTTATTACGATTTTTAGGAGGCAGAATGAACAAAAACCAGCAATTCATGAATTTCTTTTGGGGGCATTTATACGTTCAGCGTGTGGTAAAATTGATAAAGCAGTTTTTTTCTTCGGTCTAGTATGATTACAGAAATACCTTATTTATATCATTTTTTAATGTTTTGGTGCTTTTATATAATAAAAACGATTATATATAAAAAATAATTATTTTTTGCATCGCTTTATTCTTGGAGCTATAACTTTTTTATTTTTTCACTGATGATGCTGCATGGCAGCGCGTTTTTTGCAGGACAAGATGATGTTTTCAGCAGTACCATGTTTATTTATAGCCGTTTGTTCGGCAGTATGATGATAAATCATTGTTTTTTGCCTTTTTTTTTTTTTAAGGGGTTCACTAAAGGGGTTAACTAATGGGACAGTTTTATAGGGTGGGTTGTTACGATGCAGCGATACTAAATATGTGTACTTTTATTTTTTTTTATTCTTTACATGAGTGCAGCTGATCTCATATGACAAACTATTTAGTCCATGGGAATTAAGTCCCAGGGCACATGGGCGGAATAGTACGTCTGTTGGCAGAAAGGGGTTAATACCAGCTCACAACTGTCTGCGTAGCCTATACTGGTTATTTAAAAAGGGAGACCCCTCCAAAAAATGATGTGGGATCCACTTTATTTTCAATAACCAGCAGAGGCTAAGCAGACATCTGCGTGCTGGTATTAATAGGCTTGAAGGGGCCATAAATATTTGCCTCTCCCAGATTAATAACCCCAGCCTTCAAGTGCCAAGAAATCTAGCATCCATTAGATGCAGCAATTCTGGTGCTTAGCCTCAACTCTGCTCTCTTGCCCTAATGCATTGGCAAATGGGGTAATGGTTTTAGGGTTAATGTCAGCTGTGTAATGTCTGCTCACTTCAAGCCCAGAGATTAGTAAAGGAGAGGCGTTTAAAGGACACCCATTACTAACCCTGTAGTCAATAGCCATAAACACACACAGAGAAAAATCATTTACTTGTACAAAACCCTTGCTGATCCACTTAAAAAAAAAATAAAGTAATTCAAAGCGGTCCACTGTAAATCAATTCCATGTCCCACGATGATCTCCGACTCTTTTACATCTTGATATCTTCACTTCGGACAGGTGAGGGATATGGTTTATTACTATTTTTCATTTCTTACAGGGACATGGGCATCGGTGGAGAAGGCGTAAGGTGAGTATTTTTGTATTTATTATTTTCTTATTTTTACAGGGGACAAGGGCTTCATTGCAAGGGCAGAAGGTGAATATAACTGTGTTTGTTATTTTTAAATCAATTTGTAAAACAGGGTATAGACTTTTATTTCAAATAAAGACTTTATTGTGAGTGTTTTTTTATTTACAACATGACTATGTGATTAGTAATGGATAGGTATCTTACAGATGATTCTTCATTACTAACCTGTGGGCTTGATGTCACCTGAAAATACAAAGGTGACATCAACCCCACAAATATTAACCTCATTTGCTGGTACAACAAGGCAAGTGGGAAGAGTCAGGCAAAGCGGCAGGATTGGTGCATCTAATAGATGTGCCTTTTCTGGGGCAGTTGCGGGCTGCTACTTTTAGGCTTGGTGGCAATATCCATGGCCCCTTACTAGCCTGAGAATACCATCCTCCAGCTGTCTGCTTTAGCTTGGCAGGCTGTCAAAAATAGGGGGGACCCCACGCCTTTTTTAATTATTTATTTAAACAATTTTTAAAAATAGCATGGAGACACCACTATTCGTGATAACCAGCCATGGTAAAAGCTAAGAGCTGAGGGTTGCATCCTTCCAGGCTGGTTATCAAAATTAGAACAGACCCTACATAATTTTTTTTCAGTTATTTATTTGTAGCACATACATCGCTGATGAATACTCCCATCAACAGTACCTGCTCTCGCTGTTATTAGCGACAGCAGGCATAGACTGAAGGGAGTAGCACTCACATCAGCCGACTCCTCTGTGCCCACTGGTAAACATTTACAACAGCTCTCATACTGAGGGTAATAATCTTACTGCAGATCAGAGTTGCATATGCTTCTTGCGCTGTCATGCAGATGACAGCGTGGGAAACACTCGATGTTCGGTGTCCCGAACCTGAATAGTAACACAGACTTCCTAGGGAAGTCTGTATTCAGGGACCATGCCTGAACAGTAGGTGTTCGGTTTGGACCCCGAAAATTATTTTTCGGGTTCGCCCATCACTAATACTTATCAGTCAAATACTAATGGGTTAGAAGATTCACTGTACTGCACATGAGGTATAGTATGCTATCAGTAAAATCAAAGGATTGCATATTCCCGTCCCCTTTTATGACTTAGTATTGTTAAGAAAAAAAAGGCTTAATTGCAATAATAAATTTGAAAAAAAAAAGAAAATATCAATTCAAGCAATAAAAAATGCTTTATTTTGGAGAAAAAAAACAAATGTCCTCACATATTTGGTGTTGCAACATCTGTTAGGACTAGAGATGAGCAGAATGATATGCAGAGAATCAACTTCAAGACAAATTTCCTGAAGTTCACAGATCCCTGTATTTTGAACACTTTGCAATTCGATTTGCCTGAATTAACCCAGATTCAAAGAGTGGGTTAATAGTATCAGGCATGCCCAGATGGGCTGCCCCTTAATTCTCTACAGCTATCTCATTACAAGATCTAGTGCAGCCAGTCAGTGTGATTATCACATAGATAAGATGAGACTTGGTCAAGGAGCACCATTTTATGCTTGGCTAGTGTAGTCAGAACTCACAATTTATTCCACCTAGGGAGAAGAAAATGTTTAATCTGAATGTAGTGCACAGCCAAATTGAAAATGGGGATGGTAGTCTCAGTCTGTGAATATTAATCCAAAGATGCAGCATCAGACTGGGGTGTCTGAGGCCCACAGGAGGAATTGAATCTTGTGGTCCATCCTACAGCTATATGGAAATACCTGTTAGCCGTTATCCTCGTTTTAGTGAAGCATCACCTGCACACCAGCTTCATTAGTTGTTAGAAATCTATTATTAATGTATGCATTTTGTATCATGAAATTTGGTGTCATATTCTCTTTAAAGTTTTTCATATACTGTATATGTACACAGAAGGAACTTTTACATATTTCTTTTAGTAATTCTTCTTTAACTTTTTGATACAGTGAGAATCACTAGTTAAAGCAATGTAGGGCTAAAAGAGGAAACCAGTTGACCACATACTGTCGGTATCTGTAATTTAAGTGATAAAAGACAAGAAACCTTCAACCAGTTTATTCTTTTGTAATCATACTAAAATTTCAAGATCAGTTGCAATCAAATGTTTCATTTCTTAAACAAACCTGTTAATGAAAAGTTCTGTTCTCCATATCTCTTTGCTGATTGACTATATGCAGAAAGCCTTTTGATATCATTATCTTGGTGTTTAAAGTAGAAAAAGAATAAAATAACCAATGTAGTTGAATTCACCATTATAAAATGCTACATGTCAGAAGTAAGCAAAACAATATATACAGTATGTCATAATAATGTCTGTTGACAATGTATAGTGTTTTGTGTGTCCAGAAAACCCAAATCTATGTTTCGTATAAACAGTTGTCCTTGTCTCAGTGGTATAATTAATGTAGTAAACCAGTCGACTATATTGTCTGAAATAAACTTTACTGTTATGCAATTCATTGTACAAATCTAGGATACAATTCTCACGATAATAAAAGGTTGTACATAGCATTTCAGGTGGCTATGCACCCTTAATCATGACTAGGGTGCGTAGCCACCTGAAACTCGCTGATGTTGCATATCATGTTACTGCCAACGTTGATGTTGTTTTACCCTCTGCTGAGCAGTTTTTGGTGAATAAAGAAGTTTTTTCACTAGTTTGTTGAGCTGGTTTTCTCATGTCTTGATTGCTTCACGCCTTGACAAGTGTTCCCCATGCTTCGAACACCTAAGGATGTCTACTATGGTGAGCTTGACTTTTTTCTACCAAGAAGATAAATGCCCTGTCTCCAAAGAACCATTCAGGATGTACTCCTAACTGCAGAGTAATAGCACAAAGGCAGAAGCTCCACCATTGGAGAGACTGAACAATACTGGAGGAACATACAGTATGGGTGAGGAAAAAAAATGCAATGTGGCTGCAAGATCTGAGAAATGAAACACAGCAGCCACCTAGAGCAAGAACCAGTCACCATTACAAAAGTAGAAAAATATTTAGAATTGAGAGTCCTCAGTGGTTGATACCTTTTCATGGCTAACTGAAAAGATAATAACAAATTGCAAGCTTTCGAGACTACTCAGGTCTCTTCATCAGGCAAAGACTAAAACAAAATCTGAAGAATCACATATTTATACACAACACAGCACAGAAACAATGCAATTGGTAAGACAAATGACGTGAAGCAGAACTGTCATTATGACAGATAGAGATGAACATTAATATTGGAACAGCTCACAGATAAGGAGTGGGACATGAGGACAAAAATGTCGCTTTCAAGCTTGGCCATGAAAAGATTTGCATACTGTGGAGCCATTTTACTTCCCATAGCTGTGCCAGTCTCCTGTAGATAGATCTTGTTGTCAAATTCAAAGTAATTGTGGGTGAGGATCACCCATCAGGCCTCGGACCTACTACCGCTACATTGATGATATCTTAATCATCTGGACGGAGTCTGAGCAACAGCTAAAGACATTCCACGAACAGTTTAATCAATTTCATCACACCATCAACTTAACACTCAACTACTCCAGCACTGAGATTAACTTTTTAGACACCATCATTAAGCTACAGAACAATGAAATAGAGACATCCCTGTATCAGAAGCCAATCGACCGTCCGACATACCTTAAATGGGACAGTTTCCATCCAAAACACATAAAAAACTCTATTGTCTACAGCCAAGCTGTCAGATACAATCGTATATGTTCCGACCCCATGGATAGAGATGAACACCTTGGTCACCTCAGAAAGACCTTTTTGAATCAGGGCTACCATCCAAGAACAATTGAAAACCAAATTACAAGAGCCACCAGAATATCAAGGAATCACCTGCTACATTGCAAAACTAAAGAAGAAAATAACCGTGTGCCTCTAGTGGTCACCTACAATCCAAATCTGGAGGTGCTAAGGGGAGCTGCACAGAAATTACAACCTTTACTACAAAAAGATGCCCGATTACAATCCATATTTCCAGACCCCCCACTACTATGTTTTAGGCAGCCCCCAAATCTAAGAAGCATCTGTGTCAGAAGCTCCCTGTCCTCCCCAACAGCTGCAAGAAGCTTTCCTTGCAACCAGAAAAAATGTAAAACCTGTCCATCTATAATGACCACGGACAAGATAAAGATCCCCAACTCCCATCAGGACTTCAAGATCCCAGGTACTTTCAGCTGCATCACATCTAATGTGGTGTACCTAATTATTTGTACTAAATGTCCAACTGGGGGTCTGTATGTGGGGGAGACTGGGCAAAAACTGAGAACAAGGATGATTTCTCATTGCCACACAATAAGAGAAAAAAGAATGGATCTACCTGTGGCCAAACACTTTTGTATCCCAGGTCATTGCATGATGGACATGAAATTACTTTTACTAAAAAGCTAACTTTAAATCTGAGAGAGACAGAAAGGTTTAGAAATATAAACTCATGACGACCTTTAATACACTCAGTGCTGGAATGAATGTGTCGCATGGATTTATGTCTTTTTACATCAATTAAGGAATTTGCACTTCAGACCTTCTGGGGGCATCACAACACAATACCAACCTCAATCAGAGGGCAATATAACTTTCACACACCTTATCTATGAACTGTTTCAATATTAATGTTCATCTCTATCTCCCATAATGACAGTTCTGCTTCACGTCACTTGTCTTACCTATTGCATTGTTTCTGTTCTGTGTTGTGTATAAATATGTGATTCTTCAGATTTTGATTTAGTCCCAGCCTGATGAAGAGACCTGAGTAGTCTCAAAAGCTTGCAATTTGTTATCATCTTTTCAGTTAGCCATGAAAAGGTATCAACCACTGAGGACTCTCAATTCTAAACATTTTTCTACTTTTGTAATGGTGACTGGTTCCTGCTCTAGGTGGCAGCTGTGTTTCATTTCTCAGATCTTGCACCCACATTGCATTTTTGCTGGCTAACATAGTACAAAGATACACATCTTTCCTATATCATTACAAAAGTAGACATCTAGCAATGGGTCAAGAACACCTGGCCCAGACATGATCCACACGTACAGGATAAAGAAATTAACAGCGGTACATGAATACATGGCAAAGCAGATGAACCAATTGCTAAAAGCAGACGAACACCCACCTTGACTAACAGAAGAAAGAACAGTGCTGATCATGAAGGATCCTCACAAAGGAACAATTCCATCCAATAACCTGCCTGACAATAACATGGAAACTTCTGTTAGGCATCATAGCCATCAAGCTACAGAACCATGTGAACCAGTACATGAATCCAGCACAGAAAGGCATTGGGACCAACACCAGAGGCTCTAAGCACAAGCTCTTAGTAGATAGAGCAGTCACTCAAAACTCAAGATCCAGACAGACCAATCTCAGTACAGCCTTGATTGATTACAGGAAATTCTATGACTCAATGCCACACAATGTCAACAGGAAATTAAGAATCTACCTCAGAAACTCAATGGGGCTATGGAGAACATCATTGGAACTCAACTCAAAACAACAAGCACAAGTGACCTTCAAATGAGGAATACACCAAGGTGATGCACTGTCCCCATTGGTGTTCTGCATAAGTTTGAACCCCGTCAGTCAGATAATTACAGTCTGGCTATGGATAAAGTTCAAGAGTGGAAGCACCATCAGCCACCTCCTCTACATGGATGACATCAAGCTGTATGCAAAAAATGAACAGGACATCAATTCACTGATCCACCTGACAAGGATCTACAGCAAAGACATTGGGATGTTGTTTGGATTGGAGAAGTGCGGCCGGTTGGTAATAAAGAGAGGCAAGGTAGGCAGTTAAGACTGATGGAGTGGAATTACCAGCAGGGCACATAGCAGATGTACAGACATGCTACCATTACCTCGGCATCCTACAGGGATACGATAGCCATGATGAGGAAACAAGGAAAGCAGCAAAATCCAATTACCATCAAAGGTTAAGACAGGTTCTGAAGAGCCAGCTCAATGAGAAGAACAAAATCTCCACCATGAATACATATGCCAGTTATCAGATAGCCTGCCGGCATAGTGTGCTGGCCAAAAGAATTGCTGGAAGCTGCAGATGTGAAGACATGAAAGCTCCTCAAATTGCAAGGAGGTCTCCACGCTAAGTCCAGCACCCAAAGTTTGTACACGAACAGAAAGGAGGGTGGCTCAGACTTGATAAGCATCCAAGCCACCAACATGGATGAAATATGGAGTTTCCAGGAATACATCACAAAATGGCACCAAAAGATGAGATGCTGAGAGAAAGCCTAAGGCAGCAACAACAGATCTGGAATTCAGAACATGAAGTGACATAGAAAGACAATCCGCTGCATGGGATGTACTATCAACAGATAATGGAGGTGGCTGACATGTAGAAATCCTACCAATGGCTGGAGAAAGCTGGACTCCAAGACAGCACAGAGGCACTAATAATAACGGCACAAGAGCAAGCATTAAGTACCAGATCCATAGAAGCAGGAATATAACACACAAGACAAGACCCAAGGTGCAGACTATGCAAAGAATCCTCAGAAACCATCCAACACATAGTGGCAGGATGAACAATGCAAGCAGGAACAGTGTATACGCCACAACCAAGTAGTGGGAATTTTATACAGGAACATCTTCACAGCATATGGGTTAAGTCCCCTTAAGTCCAGGTGGGAGACCACAGAGACAGTGGTGGAGAATGAAAGGGCTAAAATCCTGTGGGACTTAAAGATCCAGATGAATAAGCAGGTGTTGGCTAACCAACCAGACATTGTGATAGTAGACAAGGATCAGAAGACAGCAATGATAATAGATGTGGCAGTGCCAAGTGACAGCAACATCAGAAAGAAGGAATATGAGAAACTGGAGAAATACCAGGGCCTCAAAGGAGAACTGGAGAAGATGTGGAAGGTGAAGGCAACAGTGATTCCAGTAGTGATAGGAGCACTTGGAGCAGTGACCCCTACATTGGGAAAATGGCTACAATAGATCCCAGGAGCAACATCTGAACTTTCTGTCCAGAAAAGCACAATGCTGGGAACAACTAAAATCCTGCGCAGAACCCTCAAACTCCCAGGCCTCTGGTAGAGGACCCAAGAATGAGAAAGGACAAAAAAGACCACCCCCATTGGGGGGTGAGAAGGAAGTTTAATTTTTGTTGTTATATACAGTACAGACCAAAAGTTTGGACACACCTTCTCATTCAATGATTTTTCTGTATTTTCATGACTATGAAAACTAGAATCACACTAAAGGCATCAAAACTATGAATTAACACATGTGGAATTATACATTACACTTTACAAAAAAGTGTGAAACAACTGAAAATATGTCTTATATTCTAGGTACTTCAAAGAAGTCACCTTTTGCTTTGATTACTGCTTTGCACGCAGAAAAGGTGAACGGATGGATTCTACATGCCTGGTTCCCTCCTGTATTGAGTGTGTCTTGATAAGTGCCAATAATTTCTGTTGTCTATTCCATTTGCATAACAGCGTATGAAATTGATTGTCAATCAGTGTTGCTTCCTAAGTGGACAGTTTGATTTCGATTTACTTGGAGTTATATTCTGTTGTTTAAGTGTTCCCTTTATTTTTTTGAGCAGTGTACTTTGTGGGCATCATGGGTAGTAGTTTTCATCTTTTATCAAGACTACAGGACCCAAGTATTCTTTGTTGGTGTTTGTTGTTGATCATGATTCAATTTCCTTTTGTATTTTAAACACTATAATTGAAAATTAAATAATTGGCTGTTATGCAATAATCTGACTGAATCTGCAAACACTGGGGCATTTTGGTTCTTTTCTCCATTTTCCGCTAATATCAAGTAAATTTGCATGAAATGACACTATAAAGTAAGGATTAAACAGGTAAAAAAACAAAATTGCCTAACCCATACATCCTCTGATGTATCATCTAATAATGACCTATTGTTTTATTCAGATTTTAAAAAGTTTTGGAATTTTTTTAGTTTTCATAAAACAATCTCTGTTTTAAAAAAAATGACCACTGGAGATATTTTAGACTTTTGTTCTTTCAGGAATACTTTTCAGATGTCTCATTATCATCATGAGCAGAAGTAAAATAACAGGTAACTCCTCTATAAACAGCTGATAAACAGAATTCACTAAAGGCGACTTCACAGCCCCTCTTACTTTACCTCTTTTCACAATGAGTGTTGCACACACTCATTAGATGCCTCATCATAATACATAGGGTCAGAATCAGTCTGTTGATGCAAATGTACATGTTGATTTCAGGAAAGAACAAAACAAGAAGTATTAGTCTAGAATAGCCCCGGTTGCTAGTGGGAAAATTTCAATATTTATAATATTATTTTTAATATTTTGCTGCAAAAATAATGAAAAAAATTACTTAAAAACCTGATAGATACAGTATGCCATTTAATGTTAAAGTTAAAATACTAGTACTACTACTTCTTCCCATTCTAGTGTTTGAATATACAGTGAAAAAAGATTACCTTGTTAGAAAATAATGACAACTGACACAATAAACTCTTCTTTGAAGCATGTTGTAGTTGACACATTTGCTAGTTTTCTGTTGAATGTAAAGTGCTCATTTATTTTTGTGTTTCCAGTAAATAAAACAAATAGGACAATGTGAAGGAGATTGATTTTCAAAGGGAATGCATTTACTCAGTGTCTGACCTTGAAACCAACGTTCCTGGAAATGCACATAAAAAGCTTCAATGTTGACAAATATTCTATGAAAATTGAATTAGTTTTGCATATCCTGAGTTGACCAGTGCTAACTGAATTGGCACCTGTTATTATAAGCCTATGTCTCACTATTTATTTAGGATCTAAAGCCAAGAAAAATAAAACAAATCAAATAGGTTGTATTATAATTGCTGGGTAGTAGTGGTGCAATTATATAGTTAAACTATACAAAGTATTATCTAGTTTTTATTTCTATAGACAACTTAATTCTGAATAATGAGAAATAAAAATGTAATATAAATGCACTGTCCAATACATGTTTCTGTTCATTATTTATTTATTTGACTTGCTTATATTTCACAACACTTTACAAACATCATCATCACTGTCTTTATTGTGACTCATAATATAAATATAAATATAAATTACTCATCAGTATGCCTTTGGAGGACACCAGTATTATAAATGGCACATGGTAAGTCGAGATTACTAATTTCACTTATTGGTAGCTTCAAGGGGCACGTGTCACCACTAGCTGTCGGGTGACCCAGGACCAGAGGTTCCTTCCCCATGCCTAAGACTAGGGGGCGCTGTAGCTCAACTTATTCCCCAGGATACTTCTGAAGGTGAAGATGCCGGGACCGACACCCTTGCCTTATCTCCTGAGTCAGCCCTCTGTCTGTTTTCTTTCCCCACCCAGGGAAGAGAGAAGCTGTCGTGCACCACAACACACCAACCCTACAAACAGGGCTACACAAACAAGGGTTAACTGAAAATAGCAGGTATACAAATATTAACTCACATGTAACAGTGGAATGCTCTGGGAGTGGAGGACAGGGGAATAAACAAAGTAAGAGGAGGGAAGGGAATTATCACACTTACAAACCACGAAACAGTCACAGATACAGTAACTTCTCCAATGTCCTTCTCATATAAACACCTCACCTCCAAGCCATGCAGCAAAAGCTAACTCTGACATGGGTTTCAATCAGGACCCAGATTATAAAGGGGGTGGGTGTAGCTACACAAGCACAGCTGAGATCTCAGACTCCCAGAGCTCTCAACATGGCCGATTAACCCCTGTTCTGCCAAAAGAAATTAACACCATTTAAAAAAAAGGTGAAGTGCTTCTTTTCAGTGCAGGAGTAGGAGCAATCAAACGCTGCGGTCTTCTGGCTCCTCTTTATTGCAGTACCCCATGACAGCACGTCTGCATTTCTCATTTATTGTTCATGATCGCCACCAAACTCCCCTATTTTTATTCTGTCTGGGAATTTGCAATTAGAAAAAAAGTAGACAATATAATCTAATAGTGTTTTGAACCTTTTTTTTGTCCTGGGCAACCTTAAAATATAACTGGTGGTTTTGAACGAAGCAAAACACTGAAAAGCCTATTGTTAGGGGTCGAGATCCCGCTTCTGCACAAGGGGAATCTCGAACCATCCCTGCTGCGGTCTCCCATCCGTCTCCGGCCGCAGTGGACTCTGCTCAGCAGAGATGTCAGTACCAGTGTCTCGCCCAGTCTAACATTGTGCAGAGGATTACTGCTGCCTCTTCAGGTTCTGCTATTGTGGCCAGTACTGGTCAGCGGCGAGCAGACGTTATTTGGGACTAAGTCCTGCGTTTCTCCATCTGAGCATGCCCAGGGCAAGATCTCCCATTGGAGATCAGGGGTCATATGCTCAGTAACAGCAGTGACTCCCATTGGTTCGCCAATAGGAGTGTTCTGGAACAGTTTCTCATTGGTCCTTTTCTGGAAGGTCCTGTAGCTGCTGCTATAAAAGGTGCTCATGGCCACTCGGCCGTGCGCTAGTATTAATTGAGTTATGTGCTTTGCACCAGTGTGATCATGCACGCATGTGGTTAGGGCTCGCCTGAAACAAGCCCCTAGAATACCGCCACCTCCAGTGAGGAGATTTGTATGCACGTGTTTAGGGCTTGGCTGAAATAAGCCCCTAGAATACCAGTTTCTCCGGTGAGGAGTTGCTTGTTTGCGTTGCTGACTGCATGATCATGGACTGCTATCCGCACAGCAGTTATCTGTGTATCCCTGTGGTGTTAACAGGACACAGTCTCTATCTCTGCGTCTCTACTTCAGCGACTCTGTGGTGTAACAGAGTTCGCTTATACCGCCATATAGTGCCACATCATCTATGTTTGTGAATCTGTGAAGTAACAGAGTTTGCTTATACCGCCATCTTACTAGCAGCAGGCTCTGCCTGCAAGGTGGACCTCGGGCTGCGAACGCACCTATTATTTATATTTATTTGGTGCGTTCCGCCAGCCCTAACACCTATTGTCAATGTGATTATTTTTTGTGTATTATCATTATCTTATGATTAGGGTTGAGCATTCCGATACCGAAACCCGGTTCCGATACCTGAAATCCAATGTAAGTCTATGGGAACAAAATATCGGAATATTTTTAATTCCGATATTTTGTTCCCATAGACTTACATTGGATTTTAGGTATCGGAACCGGGTTTCGGTATCGGAATGCTCAACCCTACTTATGATCATTATCATCGTATTTATCAATATCATTTATAATGTGAGCTTTAATGCTAACAGAGGTTAACAGATGTTGTCTTAGGTGGGATTTGAACCCAAGACCCCAAATGTTTCAAGGCAACAGTGGTATCTACTGTACCACCATATGACACTAAATATAAAAAATTTACCCAGGTGTGTTGAAATAATAGTGGCACTCGGGTTCAGGTGCCTGACAAGACCAAAAGATTCCTCTGCTACAAAAGAAGACACCAGTATTATAAGTGGCACATTGTAATTTGGGATAACTTTCATTATAAATGTTACAATTTGGGAGCTTCAAGCGTCACCTCTTTTTTTTGCCATTTATTAATCTATTATTCATGATGACCACCAAACAAAATCCCTGTTTTTTTATTCCATTTGGTAATTTACTGGCCCATTTTTTAAGGCCGAAAGTCCCCCTCTCGGCTTATACGCGATTCATGTACCGGGGGTCGGCAAGGGAGGGGGAGCGCGGGTGTCAGAAATCATACTCACCCAATCCTGGCACGGTCTCTGCAGCCCCTGCTTCTCCCAAGGTCTCCGGTGTCTGTGTTCAGGGTTACGTGGTACCGCTCATTAAAGTCATGAATATGCGCATGTTTATGACTTTAATGAGCGGTACCACGTGACCGCTGACACCAAGGAAGAAGCAGGGTCTGCAGAGACTGTGCGCCAGGAGGGGGTGAGTATGACGGGGGGAGGACAGGGAGCAGAGCAATATTCACCTGTCCCGTTACACCACCGCTCTGTCCTCCGCATCCTCTGACTGTGACGTTAAGGTCAGAGGGCGCAATGACGTAGTCAATGCGCGCCCTCTGCTGAACGGCAGACAGATCGGCGTGCAGCAATGGAACGGGGACAGGTGAATATCGCAGGTGCGGGGGCCCTGAGCCAGCAGGACACTGGCACCTGGCCCCCAGCGACGAGAGGTGAGTATGTAACTTTTTTTTAAAAAACAGCAGCAGCAGCAATATATGGGGGGTGTTTATCTATGGAGCATCTTTTTGGGCCACCATTAACCCTTGTGCAGCATTTTATGGGGGGTATCTATCTATGGAGCATCTTCTTGGGCCACCATTAACCCTTGTGCAGCATTTTATGGGGGGGTATCTATCTATGGAGCATCTTATTGGGCCACTATTAACCCTTGTGCAGAATTTTATGGGGGTATTTATCTATGGAGCATCTTCTTGGGCCACCATTAACCATTGTGCAGCATTTTATGGGGGGTATTTATCTATGGAGCATCTTTTTGGACCACTATTAGCCCGTGTGCAGCATTTTATGGGGGGGTATCTATCTATGGAGCATCTTATTGGGCCACTATTAACCCTTGTGCAGAATTTTATGGGGGTATTTATCTATGGAGCATCTTCTTGGGCCACCATTAACCATTGTGCAGCATTTTATGGGGGGTATTTATCTATGGAGCATCTTCTTGGGCCATCATTAATGCTTGTGCAGCATTTTTTGGGGGCATTTATCTATGGAGCATCTTTTTGGACCACTATTAGCCCGTGTGCAGCACCACTCTCGGCTTATACATGAGTCAATAAGTTTTCCCAGTTTTTGTGGCAAAATTAGGGGTATTTATACGGTAATAAGGTTTTGAACATTTTGGTTCAAGAACAATCATAAAATATAACTGGTGGTGTTAAACCAAAACAAACATTAAAAAGCTTATTAACGATGTGACTTTTATCCTGTTAGCAGATATTGATGTGATTTTAAGCTTGGTACCAAGTTATAGTACTGATGTTTCTCGTGTGTAATAGTACTGACAGTTGCCTACAGCTTGAGAGACACCTGCCTTAGAGACAAACATGGTTTGTCCACTGGTTGGGTGAAACTGATCTGAACTATACTATATAAGAGGCATTTTATGAATTAAACATGAACACGTAATTAATTTGATCTAAGCAGGATTCACCATTGGTGTGAAAGAGTGAACATCTGGGGGGACACCAGGGGGTGGCTTGAGCTAACAACAACTACCTTTTTATCTTGCTTTCTTATGTTTCTTGCTAACAACCATTTTTTATTACTGGATGCAGGCTATAATATTCCTCAATGAAATTATTAACAGAATGTTTAGGAACATATCTGATCCATGTATACAACTTCAGTTCACATATCTACAATTACTAGCATTCACAATAATGTCACATATCTATGAGTCGGATGATAAGTCTTTTTATTGGCTACTGACGTTGTACTTTGTGTTCCCTTAAAATGGAAAGACAAAGGAAATATCCTGGGCATTACAATTACTAAGGCAACCATCTAACATCTGAAAACTCTCATGCATGAGTCCAATTAATTAGAATTATGCACAAGGCTCTTAAGGTGTTCTACAGTTTCCTCACCAGTAGTGTTGAGTAGGGTTGAGCATTCCGATACCGAAACCCGGTTCCGATACCTGAAATCCAATGTAAGTCTATGGGAACAAAATATCGGAATATTTTTAATTCCGATATTTTGTTCCCATAGACTTACATTGGATTTCAGGTATCGGAACCAGGTTTCGGTATCGGAATGCTCAACCCTAGTGTTGAGCGATACTTCCCGATATCAAGAAGTATCAGATCGGATTGGATCGGACTGATACCCAAAAAGTATCGGGTATCGCCGATTCCGATACCGGAAACCAATGCAAGTCAATGGGGCAGAAATATCGTAATTAAAATAAACCATTTCTTTCCTTGTAAACATGAGATATACACACACACATACATATACACATTTTTTTTTTTTTTTTTTTTTGGAAGTGCATTAGAGCAGCAGGGTGATTTGCTGCTGGAGAAAAAAAAAAAATCTCTCTTTAAATCTTCTGCTTCAGCGAGTGTGAGCGAGCTGAGTGTGACCGGTGCGCAAGTGTGAACGGTGGTAAGTGTGACTTGAGATTCAGTGACTTTGAATTCAGGGAGTTTCCAAGGGAGGATTTACTGAATTGCTGTTACCGTATATTTTATTAATACTTTTTATTTATTTTTACTTATCTTTGCTGTCTGGTGAAATCCCCATTAGATATGTGCTCCACTATTGCCAATGCCATCCAGTGTACATCTTGCCACATGTATGCAGTCCTTGAACAGCCGGTCGAGGGTGCATACTGCTGTGTGAGATGTGAGCACGTTGTGCATTTGGAAGCCCAAATCTTGGATCTAAATGTGCAGCTGGCAACACTGAGATCCATAGACAATATGGAAAGGAGTCTTCTGCTCACTGAGCAGACGCTCAATGGGATAGATGAGGGGGGGGATGCTAGGGTGGAGCTGCAGGACACTGAAGTAGGAAGCTGGGTGACAGTTAGAAAGCGGGGTAGAGGGAAAGAGCGCCAGGGAGGCTAGTCCTGATCTGGCACACCCCAATAAGTTTGCAAAGTTGGCAGATGAGGAGAGTGTCAGTACAGGGGTAGCACTGCTGCAGCCAGGCATGTCCTCTGAAAGCCGGGGGAGTGTCTGCTCCAGTAAGGGGGGAATTAGGAGAGCAGGGCAGGCCAGACAGGTGCTGGTAGTGGGGGACTCAATTATTAGGGGAACAGATAGGGCAATCTGTCACAAAGACAGGGATCGTCGAACAGTGTGCTGCCTACCTGGCGTTCGAGTCCGACACATCGCTGATCGGGTTGACAGATTACTGGGAGGGGCTGGTGAGGACCCAGCGGTCATGGTGCACATTGGCACAAATGACAAAGTTAGAGGCAGGTGGAAGGTCCTTAAAGATGATTTCAGGGAATTAGGCTGCAAGCTTAAAGCAAGGACCTCCAACGTGGTATTTTCTGAAATACTGCCGGTACCACGTGCCACACCAGAGAGGCAACGGGAGATTAGGGAGGTTAATAAGTGGCTCAAGAATTGGTGTAGGAAGGAGGGGTTTGGGTTCCTGGAGAACTGGGCCGACTTCTCAGTTGGCTACAGGTTCTATGCTAGGGATGGGCTGCACCTCAATGGGGAGGGTGCAGCTGTGCTGGGGGAGAAAATGGCTAGAAGGTTGGAGGAGTCTTTAAACTAGGACTGGGGGGGAGGGTATTCATTTTATAGGAGGGGAAGGCAGTACAGATAGAGACAAGGGCACAAATAATGAAATTGGGGGTGGGGTTAGAACAGTTAATAATTTAAGAAAGAATAGAGGTTCAGAGAGATACATAAAGTGCATGTATACTAATGCTAGAAGCCTCACCAACAAAATGGCGGAATTAGAATTAATTTTGTTGGAACATAATTATGACATGGTGGGGATATCTGAGACTTGGCTGGATGAGAGCCACGACTGGGCGGTTAATTTACAGGGCTATAGTCTGTTTAGAAATGACCGTAAAAATAAGCGAGGTGGGGGTGTGTGTTTATATGTAAAATCATCCTTAAAACCATCCTGTGTGATATCTGTGAATCTAATGAAGATGTAGAGTCTCTGTGGGTGGAGATTAGGGGAGGGGGGAAAAATAATAAATTATTGATAGGGGTTTGTTATAAGTCTCCTAAAATAATGGAAGCAACAGAGAATATCCTCGTAAAGCAAATAGATGAAGCAGCAACTCAAGGAGAAGTCATTATTATGGGGGACTTCAACTACCCTGAAATACATTGGGGAACAGAAACCTGCAGTTCCAGCAAAGGTAATAAGTTTTTGGCAACTATGAGAGACAATTACCTTTCACAACTAGTTCAGGACCCAACAAGAGGGGGGGCACTGCTAGACCTAATATTATCCAACAGGCCAGACCGCATATCAAATATAAGGGTTGGGGGTCACTTGGGTAATAGTGATCACAAAATAATAAGCTTTCATGTATCCTTTAATAAGATGTGTAGTCGAGGGGTTACAAGGACACTAAACTTCAGGAAGGCAAATTTCCAACGGATGAGAGATGATCTTGGTGCAATAAACTGGGACGATATCCTGAGACATAAAAATACACAAAGAAAATGGGAGACGTTTATTAGTATCCTGAATAGGACCTGTGCACAGTATATACCCTATGGGAATAAACATGCTAGAATTAGGAGGAAACCACTATGGCTAAATAGAGCTGTAAGGGGCGCAATAAGGGACAAAAAGAAAGCGTTTAGGGAATTAAAGCAAGTAGGTAGTGAAGAGGCATTAAATAAATACAGAAGACTGAATAAATTCTGTAAAAAGCAAATCAAGACAGCAAAGATTGAGGCAGAGAGACTCATTGCCAGAGAAAGTAAAAATAATCCCAAAATATTCTTTAACTACATAAATAGCAAGAAACTAAAAAATTATAGTGTTGGTCCCTTAAAAATAGTCTGGGTGAAATGGTGGATGAGGATGAGGAAAAAGCCAATATGCTAAATGACTTTTTTTCAACTGTATTTACACAAGAAAATCCCATGACAGATAACATGATCAGAGATAAAAAAAATTTCTCCATTAAATGTCACATGCTTAACCCAGCAGGAAGTACGGCGGCGTCTAAAAATCACTAAAGTTGACAAATCCCCGGTCCGGATGGGATACACCCCCGAGTACTGCAGGAATTAAGTACAGTTATAGATATACCATTATTTTTAATCTTTAAAGATTCCATAATAACTGGGTCTGTACCACAGGACTGGCGTATAGCAAATGTGGTGCCAATATTCAAAAAGGGGGCAAAAACTGAACCTGGAAATTATAGGCCAGTGAGCTTAACATCTACTGTGGGTAAAATCCTGGAGGTTTTTTTAAGGGATACTATTTTGGAGTATCTGAAGCTGAATAACCTCATGACACAGTATCAGCATGGGTTTACGAGGGACCGTTCTTGTCAGACTAATCTGATAAGCTTTTATGAAGGGGTAAGTTCAGGACTGGACCAAGGGAATGCAGTGGACGTGGTGTTCATGGACTTCTCAAAAGCTTTTGATACAGTGCCACACAAAAGGTTGATACATAAAATGAGAACAATGGGGATAGGGGAAAATATGTGTAAGTGGGTTAAGAACTGGCTCATGGATAGGAAACAAAGGGTGGTTATTAATGGAGCACACTCGGACTGGGTCACGGTTAGCAGTGGGGTACCACAGGGGTCAGTATTGGGGCCGCTTCTCTTTAACATATTTATTAATGACCTTGTAGGGGGCATACAGAGTAGTATTTCAATATTTGCAGATGACACTAAACTCTGCAGGGTAATAAATACAGAGGAGGATAATTTTATATTACAGGAGGATTTATGTAAACTAGAAGCTTGGGCTGATAAATGGCAAATGAGCTTTAATGGGGATAAATGTAAGGTCATGCACTTGGGTAGAACAAATAAGATGTATAATTATGTGCTTAATTGTAAAACACTGGGCAAAACTGTCACTGAAAAAGACTTGGGTGTATGGGTGGACGACAAACTCAAATTTAGTGGCCAATGTCAGGCAGCTGCTGCCAAGGCAAATAAAATAATGGGATGCATTAGACGAGGCATAGATGCTCATGAGGAGAACATAATTTTACCTCTATACAAGTCACTGGTGCGACCACACTTAGAATACTGTGTGCAGTTCTGGTCACCGGTGTATAAGAAAGACATAGCTGAACTGGAGCGGGTGCAGAGAAGAGCGACCAAGGTTATTAGAGAACTGGGAGGTCTGCAATACCAAGACAGGTTATTACACTTGGGGTTATTTAGTTTGGAAAAACGAAGGCTTAGGGGTGATCTTATTACAATGTACAAATATATGAGGGGACAGTACAAAGACCTTTCTAATGATCTTTTTACTCTTAGACCTGTGACGGGGACGAGGGGGCATCCTCTACGTCTGGAGGAAAGAAGGTTTAGCCATAATCACAGATGCAGATTCTTTACTGTAAGAGCAGTGAGACTATGGAACTCTCTGCCGTCTAATGTTGTAATGAGTGATTCCTTACTAAAATTTAAGAGGGGACTGGATGCCTTTCTTGAAAAGTATAATATTACAGGCTATATTCACTAGTTTCCTAGATACAGCGTTGATCCAGGGAGCTAGTCTGATTGCCGTATGTGGAGTCGGGAAGGAATTTTTTTCCCCAATGTGAAGCTTACTGTTTGCCACTTGGGTTTTTTTTGCCTTCCTCTGGATCAACATGTTAGGGCAGGTTAGGATAGGATATGGGTTGAACTAGATGGACTTAAAGTCTTCCTTCAACCTTAATAACTATGTTACTATGTATATATATATACATGTCATTGTGACATATATATATATATATATATACATATATATTATTAGTTCATACACTTCTACATAGTAAAATAGCCGCTAATTCAATTGCCGGGCAATGCAGGCTTTTGTGAAATTACAGAACCACCCAACATGAAATGACACATGGTTTACATAGAGTTAACCATGTCATTTCATGTAGTTTGATATATGGTATTCACTAACAATTACATGAGTGTATGTGTGCAAAATTTCACAGATGTAGGGGTTAATTAAAGGTGTAAATTCGTAGAAAAAAAATGTGTTTTTTTACAACGAATTTACACCTTTAATTAACCCCTACATGTGTGAAATTTTGCACACATACACTTAATTTCACAAAAGCCGGCAATTGAATTAGCGGCTATTATACTATGTAGAAGTGTATGTACTATAAATATATATATATATGTATATATATATATATATATATATATGTGTCACAATGACATGTATATATATATATGAGGTGTAAAATTGTTGAAAAAAAATGCATGGGCTTCCGCACTATTTTCTCAACCAGACAGACAAAGCCAGCGAGTGGGGGCAGATAATAATAGCCCAGAGAGGGACCATTATTTTTGGGCCCCCCCTGGCTACTAACATCTGCCCCCAGACACCCCAGAAAAGGCAAATCTATAATTAGATTCACCCTTTCTGGCACTTAGCCAGTCTATTCCATTGCCCTGTAGCGGTGGCGAATGGGTTAATAATGGGTTAAAGCCACCTTGCTATTGAAAGGTGACTTTAAGCCAGGTTAATAATTGAGAGCTGTCAATTAGACAACTATCAATTATAAATCCTATTGTATGAAATAAAAAAAACCTCACACACATTAATGAAAAATCATTTTAATGAAATAAATACACAGTTTTTGACCATATTTTATTGTACTGGAATCCTCGATTCCCTTGCTCTCCTGTAATAAAAATAAAATAATAAAGCAACATTATTCTTACCTATCCGACGCACAGTCAGGTCCCCCGACGTAATCCTTGTGAAAGGGTTAACGTTTACTGCAGGTACCGCAGCTAATGCTGCCAGCCTCGCAGTAAACCCCCAAATGAATCATTTCCTCTCCTGGCTGACAGGAGAGGAAGTGGTTAGCTGGGAAGTTTAATTGATTGCTTCCAACTTTCACTTCAGGTCAGCCAGGGACACCGCACAGCATTAGTGACGTCAGAGGGAATCCCGGCTGACCTGAAGTGAACTGATTAACAAAAATAGGAGATCCCCTCGAAAAAAAAAATGGTGTGGGGTCCCCCCTATTTTTGTTAACCAGCCAGATGAAGCAGACTACTGAGGCCTGGTATTTCAGGCTGGTAAGGATCCAATATACATGAACCTTGCAAGCCTGATAATGCGAGGCCACAGCTGTCTGCTTATCTTGGCTGGTTAACAAAAATAGGGGATCCCATCGAAAAAAAAATGGCGTGGGGTCCCCTATTTTTGTTAACCAGCCAAGTAAAAAGCAGACTGCTGAGGCCTGGTATTAAAAGACTGTCAAGGCCCATGGATTTTGGCCCTCAACAGCCTAAAAATACCAGGCTGCAGCAGCCCCACAATTGGTGCATCCAAAGATGCGCCAATTGTGGCACTTTACCCAGCTCTTCCCACTTGCCCTGTAGCGGTGGCAAGTGGGGTAATAAGGGGTTAATGTCACCTTTGATTGAATGTGACAATAAGCCCGGTTAATAATGGAGTGGCATCAATAAGACACCGATACATTATTAATCATAAAGTTTGTACATTTTTAAAAAAAGACACAGCTAGAATAAAATCTTTTAATGAAATAATACACAACACAGTATTCATTATGTTTTTATTGTACTCTCATCCTGCGACGCCATCAATCTCCTGTAAAAAAACAAAAATAACAAACCAACACAAATACTCCCTGTCCGACGTAGTCCAAGATGACGAGGGTCTCACGACGAGTCCAGCTCTGCTACATCTGGATGCCAGGCTCAGCCTGACATCCAGACACAGCAGAGCTGCTTACCGGTGGAGATTCCCGGCGGTGACGTCATCCAGACTGCTTTACGGCCAGCTGTCGCGAGAATACAGCTGGCCGAGATTACCCAGTACCCGGCAGTCACGTGCAGTTATTGCAAGAAGCTGCATGTGACCGCCAGGGAGAGGGTAATGGCCGGCCATCCAGGACGTGACCACCGGGGATCCTCTGCCAGGTAAGTGCTGAGTCCTGACTCCTGACAGACCAGACCGACACTGACAGTGACACTTTCGGGAAGTTCCTGTGTCACGTACTTCCTTCTGTGACACAGGAACTCCCTATAGACTTTACAGGAAAATTCCGATTCCGGTATCCGATATGCAAAAATTATCAGATCTCAGAATCGGAATTCCGATACAGCGAATATCGGCCGATACCCGATATTTGTGGTATCGGAATGCTCAACACTACTCACCAGCTGAACCAACCAATGTTTCCTCTGTTTCTCTCCACAGTCAATTTGAGAACTAAATTATAGGGAAACTTTGCGCAAAGTATTTTTCCTTTTAAATAGATTTTACTGGGATAAGTAGCCTTAAACTTTACTGTTTGTTTACTGTACATGTTATGGTTTATATTGTAATATATTAAAAGTACAAATACTAAAAAGGTTTTTTGTTCCACAGACTGGAAACAGATTTTATTCGTTTTGAAAATTCATCATTTCTAAAGATATATTTAGTTGTATTGCCAATGAGTCAACTTTATTAAGAAAACTTTGTCCTTACTGTTAAACATTTCATAATGTGAATTAATATCCATCCCTAATTATGATTAATCAGTAGTGATGAGCGAATACATTCGGCACTATTTGTTACTCGCACGAATATTATGCTATTTGGGCTACTTATTACTCGGCGAGTAATTACCGTATTTTTTGGACCATAAGACGCACTTTTTTCCCGCCAAAATTTGGGGGAAAATGGGGGTGCGCCTTATGGTCCCAACATACCAAAAAATCCAGTGGCGGCGGCGGTCCCGGTGGCGGCGGCAGCCTTCCTGTGGTGTCTGGCCAGCAGCGGGGCTCTGTGCTGCGTGGGGGGCTCTGCCGGCATTTCCCTGGCGGCCATGTATCAGGATGCCGCAGCAGCGGAGCTGCGGGGGGCTGTCCGGCTAAGAGGGAAATGCCGGCGGTGCCCCCCACGCAGCACAGAGCCCCGCTGCTGGCCAGACACCACAGAGCACAGGAGGCTGCATTGGGACCACTGCTATGGGATGTGAGTACCATATATTGCACAGCGACCCCACAGAGCACAGCGACCCCACAGAGCACAGCGACCCCACAGAGCACAGCCACCCACAGAGCACAGCCACCCCACAGAGCATAGCCACCCCACACAGCACAGCCACCCCACACAGCACAGCCACCCCACAGAGCACCCCTGCAACACAGAGCACTTCGGACTGTAAGACGGACCCCCATTTGACACATTATTTTTTTTTCCCTGTTTTCCTTCTGAAAATTTGGGGTGCGTCTTATGGTCCGGTGCGTCTTATAGTCCGAAAAATACGGTAGCTATTCTCTTCAGTATGTTCGAGTGACCCGCACAGCATGTTGAGATAGTGTAGGGAGTGCTTTAATAAATAGGGAGAGGGAAAGGCAGGCAGGGTGTTATCATTGCAAGTACGTGGTGCAGATCTCTGCTAGGTTGCATTGTGTATAGTGTAGGAACAGATTGTGAGAGTAGGGAGAGAGAGTACCATAATATACAAAACAGCTATTTTTAGACCAAATAATATTACTCAGCACCACCTTTTTTAATAAACCAAATTTTTTTATATTTATGTAACAATTGTGCAACAGGCGCAAAGCCTGCTGAGATACGCAAATGTCACTATTTACCAGTAATTTTACTGAGTCTACTGTTAGCGCATCTTAAAGGCGATATAACAAAAAAATAACATTGCTTATGATTAAATAAATAGCTTATATTTATCTAAAATTTGTGCGACTGGCGCAAAGCCTGCTGAGATTGTCAAACTTCACTATTTACCAGTAATTTCACTGTCTGCTGTTGGCATGTGTAATAAAGGCGATATAAAAAAAATACTGTGCTATTGGTTAACTAAATAGCATATTTGTCTTATCATCCAAACCCATTTTGTTCTGGAAATCACATCCTACTCCTCCTGCTTCTGCAACAAGTACTTAGTGGTCATATATGTATACCCCACTTGGGCAATGTTTTTACATTTTTGGAAACCTTTGTACATTGTGCAATGGTGAAACTTCTATCTCCAGCTATTCTAATAATTGCAAAATGTATTGTGAAGTCCCCATCAAGGTCTCTTTCAGCGTGTATGATACAGACCCCTTGGGTAATTTGGGGAAAACTTTGTACATAGTGCAATGGTGAAACTTGTACTCCTTATCTTTAGCAATTATAATAACTGCAAAATTTATTGTGAGGTCTCCATAATGGCCTCTTTCAGCGTGTATGATACAAACCCCTTGGGTAGTTTTTGGAAACCTGTGTACATTGTGCAATGGTCAAATTTCTACTTTCAATCTCTATATATCCTATTATTATTTTTTTATTGTGTTGCCCTTCTCAATGTCTCTTTAAGCGTGTATCTGGTATCCTGATGTTGATTTTTGGGTCTGCACTTGGACATTGTGGAATATTAATGTACAGTTAGGTCCATATATATTTGGACAAAGACAACATTTATTTAATTTTGGTTCTAGACATTACCACAATGAATTTTAAACAAAACAATTCATATGCAGTTGAAGTTCAGACTTTCAGCTTTCATTTGAGGGTATCCACATTAAAATTGGTTGAAGGGTTTAGGAGTTTCAGCTCCTTAACATGTGCCACCCTGTTTTTAAAGGGGCCAAAAGTAATTGGACAGATTAAATAATTGTAAATAAAATGTTCATTTCTAGTACTTGGTTGAAAACCCTTTGTTGGCAATGACTGCCTGAAGTCTTGAACTCATGGACATCACCAGATGCTGTGTTTCCTCTTTTTTGATGCTCTGCCAGGCCTTCACAGAGGTGGTTTTCAGTTGCTGTTTGTTTGTGGGCATTTCTGTCTGAAGTTTAGTCTTTAACAAGTGAAATGCATGCTCAATTGGGTTGAGATCAGGTGACTGACTTGGCCATTGAAGAATATTCCACTTCTTTGCTTTAATAAACTCCTGGGTTGCTTTGGCTTTATGTTTTGGGTCATTGACCATCTGTAGTATGAAACGACGACCAATCAGTTTGGCTGCATTTGGCTGGATCTGAGCACACAGTATGGCTCTGAATACCTCAGAATTCATTCGGCTGCTTCTGTCCTGTGTCACATCATCAATAGTGTTGAGCGATACTTTCCGATATCGGGAAATATCGGATCGGATTAGATCGAACCAATACCCAAAAAGTATCAGATATCGCCGATTCCGATACCGGAAACCAATGCAAGTCAATTTGACAGAATTATCGGAATTAAAATAAACTCTTTCTTTCTTTGTAGGTTAATTCTACATGAAGGAAAACAACTAAGAATAATGTAGAATGTATTGGGGGAGGTGGAGGAGACAAAGGCATAGAGGTTTAGCCCAAACAAATGGAATAGCAGGAATAATTATTTTTTTTAAGATGTTCGGAGTTACAAAGATATTGACTAATGACTATGTTAACCTTTTTTATATTTTGTCAGATATTTATGTTTCACTACTTCCATGCTCTTCACTTTCTTTTTTAGTTCTCCCACACTTTCTCCTTCATGATCCTCAGCAGCAGCATCTTTTTCATCAACTTCTTCTTCACCTTATTTATCTTCTTCACCTTCTTCCTATTATTCTTTTTTTTACATTCTTCATATTCTTCTTATTCAACTATTATTCTTCTTCATATTCTACTTCTTCATCTTCTTCCTATTCATCTTCTTGATCATATTCGTATTTGTGACAGGCATTCCTGTAGTTGTTATCTATAAAAATTTGAAGATTACACCTTCCATTCTGCCAGTCACAAAAGATTTACAACAGGATTTGGCCTGCAGCAGCAGACATTTTCCAGGGGCACCACGAGGAGGAACGGACTCACCCCCATACACTGCTTAGTCTTCATCTGCTTATAATTTAGATCACATCTTTTGCTCTGATATTTTGTCTTATGCTTAATGTTCTTCTGCTTTTTGTTCTTCTGCTTCTTGGTCTTCTGTCTCTTGTTGTTCTGTATCTTGGTGTTGTCTTCATGTTCTTTGTCCTCTTGGTCATCTTCTTCTGGGTCGTCTTTTTGGTCTTCTTTGGGGTGGTCTTCAGGGTCGTCGTCTTCAGGGTCGTCGTCAGGGAGATCCAGAGTGATTATCAAAAACCATTTAAAAAAACTTGAACTTGGATATGTAGCAGAAGGTACAAGAAGGCTGAGGAACTGCCGAGAACCAGCTGACTGTACTGGAACCTGGATGGGTAGCAGAAGGAACAAGAGCCAATGGCACTACCGAGGATCAGCTGACGGTACTGGAACCCGGTTACTAAACAGGAGGTACCTGTGCTACAAAGTACTATCAAGGACCAGCAGACGTTGCTGGAACTTGGATACCGAGAAGGAGGCACCAAAGCCAAAGGCACTGCCGAGAACCAGTTGATGGTACTGGAACCTGGATGGGCATCAGAAGGTACCCATGAAAAACCAAGCTGCAAGGCCGCAAGCTGGCCGCAGTTACCGAAACCCACAGTCCTACAGTGGGTGCTTGTCCTATTGGCACTATGGAAACAGCCTTTATTGCCAGATCCCACAACCCACATAGGAAGCACCTAAACTGCAGGCACCATAGTGTCGGGTAACCCGACCGCAACACGACAGGACAACGTATTGGAGGCAAAATGACGTTGACACCACCCGGAAACAGCTGATGGTGCTGGAACTTGGATACCGAGAAGGAGGCACCTAAGCCAAAGGCACTGCCGAGAACCAGTTGACGGTACTGGAACCCAGATGGGTATCAGAAGGTACCATGAAAAACCAAGCAGCAAGGCCGCGAGCCGGCCGCAGTTACCGAAACCCACAGCCCTACAGGGGGTGCTTGTCCTATTGGTACTACGGAAACAGCCTTTATTGCCAGATCCCGTAGCCCACATAGGAAGCACCTAAACTGCAGGCACCATAGAGTCGGCTAACCCGACCACAACACGACAGGACAACGTAATGGAGGCAAAGTGACGTTGACACTACCCGGAAACAGCTGGCATGCTGGAACCAGGCTGGGCAGGAGGGAGTACCCATGCCAAAGACACTTCTGAGCAGCAACTGGCGTTGTTGGAGCCCAAGTGTTACAGTAGAAACAGAGTGTAGCCAGAGGCCTAATTGGAGCAAGTTTAAAATCTGTAGTCTGAGTGTGGACAGAGCAGAAGAAATTGCCGGACACACAGCTGAAGATCAGCTGTCATTACTGAACCCAAATAACACTGGAGCATATGTTGACTGTGCAGACGGCACTTCTGAGCAGCAACTGGCATTGTTGGAGCCCAGGTGTTACAGTAGAAACAGAGTGTAGCCAGAGGCCTAATTGGAGCAAGTTTAAAATCTGTAGTTGTCTGAGTGTGGACAGAGCAGGAGAAATTGACGGACACATAGCAGGGGAGTAGTGGACATTACTGAACACCAATAACACTGGAGCATATGTTGACTGTGCAGACGGCACTTCTGAGCAGCAACTAGCGGTGTTGGAGCCCAGGGATTACAGTAGAAACAGAGTGTAGCCAGAGGCCTAATTGGAGCAAGTTTAAAATCTGTAGTGTGAGTGTGGACAGAGCAGGAGAAATTGCCGGACACACAGCTGAAGATCAGCTGACATTACTGAACCCAAATAACACTGGAGCATATGTTGACTGTGCAGATGGCACTTCTGAGCAGCAACTAGCGGTGTTGGAGCCCAGGGATTACAGTAGAAGCAGAGTGTAGCCAGAGGCCTAATTGAAGCAAGTTTAAAATCTGTAGTTGTGTGAGTGTGGACAGAGCAGGAGAAATTGCCGGACACACAGCTGAAGATCAGCTGACATTACTGAACCCAAATAACACTGGAGCATATGTTGACTGTGCAGACGGCACTTCTGAGCAGCAACTGGCGTTGTTGGAGCCCAGGTGTTACAGTAGAAACAGAGTGTAGCCAGAGGCCTAATTGGAGCAAGTTTAAAATCTGTAGTTGTCTGAGTGTGGAAAGAGCAGGAGAAATTGACGGACACATAGCAGGGGAGCAGTGGACATTACTGAACACCAATAACACTGGAGCATATGTTGACTGTGCAGATGGCACTTCTGAGCAGCAACTAGCGGTGTTGGAGCCCAGGGATTACAGTAGAAGCAGAGTGTAGCCAGAGGCCTAATTGGAGCAAGTTTAAAATCTGTAGTTGTGTGAGTGTGGACAGAGCAGGAGAAATTGCCGGACACACAGCTGAAGATCAGCTGACATTACTGAACCCAAATAACACTGGAGCATATGTTGACTGTGCAGACGGCACTTCTGAGCAGCAACTAGCGGTGTTGGAGCCCAGGGATTACAGTAGAAACAGAGTGTAGCCAGAGGCCTAATTGAAGCAAGTTTAAAATCTGTAGTTGTGTGAGTGTGGACAGAGCAGGAGAAATTGCCGGACACACAGCTGAAGATCAGCTGACATTACTGAACCCAAATAACACTGGAGCATATGTTGACTGTGCAGATGGCACTTCTGAGCAGCAACTAGCGGTGTTGGAGCCCAGGGATTACAGTAGAAGCAGAGTGTAGCCAGAGGCCTAATTGGAGCAAGTTTAAAATCTGTAGTTGTGTGAGTGTGGACAGAGCAGGAGAAATTGCCGGACACACAGCTGAAGATCAGCTGACATTACTGAACCCAAATAACACTGGAGCATATGTTGACTGTGCAGACGGCACTTCTGAGCAGCAACTGGCGTTGTTGGAGCCCAGGTGTTACAGTAGAAACAGAGTGTAGCCAGAGGCCTAATTGGAGCAAGTTTAAAATCTGTAGTTGTGTGAGTGTGGACAGAGCAGGAGAAATTGACGGACACATAGCAGGGGACAGTGGACATTACTGAACACCAATAACACTGGAGCATATGTTGACTGTGCAGATGGCACTTCTGAGCAGCAACTAGTGGTGTTGGAGCACAGGGATTACAGTAGAAACAGAGTATAGCCAGAGGCCTAATTGGAGCAAGTTTAAAATCTGTAGTTGTGTGAGTGTGGACAGAGCAGGAGAAATTGCTGGACACACAGCTGGGGATAAGCTGACATTACTGAACCCCAATAACACTGGGGAATATGTGGACTGTGCAGACGGCACTTCTGAGCAGCAACTAGTGGTGTTGGAGCACAGGGATTACAGTAGAAACAGAGTGTAGACAGAGTCCTAATTGGAGCAAGTTTAAAATCTGTAGTTGTGTGAATGTGGAGGGAGCAGGAGACATTGCCGGACACACAGCAGGGGATCAGTTGACATTACTGAACCTCCATAACACTGGAGCATATATTGACTGTGCAGATGGCACTTCTTAGCATCAACTGGCGGTGTTGGAGCCCAGGGATTACAGTAGAAACAGAGTGCAGCCAGAGGCCTAATTGGAGCAAGTTTAAAATTTGATGTTGTGTGAACATGTAGGGAGCAGGAGACATTGCCGGACACACAGCAGAGGCGCAGCGGACATTACTGAACCCCACTAACACAGGAGCTATTGTTTTTCTCTGTGCAGATGGCACTTCTGAGCAGCAACTGGCAGTGTTGGAGCCTAGGGGTTACAGTTCAGGTGGTACAAACATGAACACAACAGGAGATGTGGATACTGTTGCCAACCAATTATTTAATCTGAAAGAGGACAGGCAAATTCTAGTGAGATCCAGGCCTTGTTCATTTTCAGAAAAGTAAGCCGTTCAACGTTATCGGAGGATAGTCGTATGCGACGGTCTGTTAGTACATCACCTGCGGCACTAAAGACGCGTTCCGATAATACACTAGCAGCAGGGCAAGCCAGCACCTCCAATGCATACTGGCTAAGCTCTGGCCATGTATCCAGCTTAGTGACCCAAAACTTGAAGGGGGAAGAGCCGTCTGGGAGTACACTGAAAAGGCAAGCCATGTAGTCTGTCACCATCTGACGGAAACGTTGCCTCCTGCTGACTGGAGCCGTCTGTGATGGTGTAGACATTTGTGGCGGGGACACAAAACTTTGCCACATTTTGGCCATACTGGTCTTGCCTTGTGCAGAGGCGCTGCTTCTGCTCCCTTTTTGTGCAGAGCTTCCTCCACTGCCTCGACGCACAGAGCTGCTTTGTAAAGCACTAGCAGCACTGCTCTCGGGTGGAATGGAGAACATGATGGAATGCACCAGTGTGTCTTGGTACTCCCGCATTTTACGCTCCTGGTTCAACGATGTTGTGAGGCTTTGTAAGTTGTCCCGGTAGCAAGCATCTAGGAGGGTGTACACCCAATAATCTGCAGTGTTGAGAATGTGGGCGATGCGGCGGTCGTTTCTCAGGCACTGCAGCATGAAATTAACCATGTGCTGCAGACTCCCAACTGGCCAAGAAACGCTGTCCCCTTCTTGAGGCGTCATCTCTGCCTGCTTTGCATCAACCCACCCTCGCTCTACATACTGACTACTAGAGCATTGTGTACCTCTCTCCTCTGGACAGATGTCTTCCTCCTCCATTGACTCCTCTTCATCCTCCTCACAGTGTCCCCTGTCTAGGCATTTGTGAGGAACCACGTTGCGCAGACTGTCCAGAAGCAGATGGCATTTGTGACTCATCATTCTCCACCTCTTCCACAACCTCCTCACTTAGTGCTTGCAGTGTTTTTTCAAACAGGCAGATAAGGGGGACAGTCATGCTGACTAGTGCATCATCTGCACTCGCCATCCGCGTGGAAACATCGAAGGCACTCAAAACGTGGCAGATGTCCTTCATAGAGGCCCACTCAGTGGTGGTGAAGTGTGAACGGCGCGCAGTGCGACTTGTTTGCGCCTGATGCAGCTGGTACTCCATTACTGCTGCCTGCTGCTCACACAACCGCTCCAACATACAGTACAGACCAAAAGTTTGGACACACCTCATTCAACGATTTTTCTGTATTTTCACAACTATGAAAATTGTAGAATCACACTGAAGGCATCAAAACTATGAAATAACACATGTGGAATTATACATTACACTTTACAAAAAAGTGTGAAACAACTGAAAATATGTCTTATATTCTAGGTCCTTCAAAGTAGCCACCTTTTGCTTTGATTACTGCTTTGCACGCAGAAAAGGTGAACAGATGGACTCTACATGCCTGGTTCCCACCGTGACGCATGGAGGAGGAGGTGTGATGGTGTGGGGGTGCTTTGCTGGTGACACTGTTGGGGATTTATTCAAAATTGAAGGCATACTGAGCCAGCATGGCTACCACAGCATCTTACAGCGGCATGCTATTCCATCCGGTTTGCATTTAGTTGGACCATCATTTATTTTTCAACAGGACAATGACCCCAAACACACCTCCAGGCTGTGTAAGGGCTATTTGACCAAGAAGGAGAGTGATGGGGTGCTATGCTAGATGACCTGGCCTCCACAGTCACCAGACCTGAACCCAATCGAGATGGTTTGGGGTGAGCTGCACCGCTCACCGCTTCAATTTTGAATAAATCCCCAACAGTGTCACCAGCAAAGCACCCCCACACCATCACACCAGCTCCTCCATGCTTCACGGTGGGAACCAGGCATGTAGAGTCCATCCGTTCACCTTTTCTGTGTGCAAAGCAGTAATCAAAGCAAAAGGTGGCTACTTTGAAGAACCTAGAATATAAGACATATTTTCAGTTGTTTCACACTTTTTTGTAAAGTGTAATGTATAATTCCACATGTGTTAATTCAAAGTTTTGATGCCTACAGTGTGATTCTACAATTTTCAAAGTCATGAAATTACAGAAAAATCTTTCAATGAGAAGGTGTGTCCAAACTTTTGGTCTGTACTGTATGTAGCGTTGAATTCCACCTGGTGGGTAGGTCACATATGATGCTATGTTCCGGAAGGCGGAATCGGCATTGCAGAGCTGCAATGCGTGATTTTGCCATGCTGGAACGCCGCAAGTGAGCGCACTCTATGCGGACCTTGTGCAGCAGTGCATCAAGATCCGGATAGTCCCTCAAAAAGACTGCACGACCAAGTTCAGCACATGTGCCAGACATGGGATGTGAGTGAGGTTGCCTAGGCCCAGAGCTGCCACGAGATTTCAGCCATTGTCACACACTACCATGCCTGGCTGGAGATTTGCTGGCACAAACCACACGTCGCTCTCCTGCTTGATGGCATTCCAGAGCTCCTGCACTGTGTGGCTTAGATTCCCCAAAGAAATTAATTTCAATACGGCCTGTTGACGTTTGGCCACGGCTGTGCTCATATCTGTTGTAACAGGTAAGAGTTCACGGGTCCATGTGGAGGTAGACCTTGACAGCTCCTGCAGCGCTGATTCAGAGGAACTGGAGAATGAGGAGGAGTCAATGTGTACAGACTGGATTCCTGCAATCCTTGGAGTTGGCAGAACACGTACAGCGCCACTCTCAAAATCTGTACCCAGCTCCACAACATTTACCCAATGGGCAGTGAGGGAAAGGTATCATTCCTGTCCATTGTTAATGGTCCACGCATCGGTGGTCAGGTGGATCTTGCTACTGACGGTGTTTAGTAGCGCATGTTTAATTTTTCCCTCCACATGCTTTTGCAGGGCAGGGATGGCTTGCCTGCTGATATAAAAGCGGCTGGGCACGTTGTATTGTGGGACTGCCAATGCCATCAAGTTACGGAAGGTGTCAGTCTCCACCAGCCTGAATGAGAGCATTTCAAGGGACAGTGATATGGAAATTTAATTAGGATAAAAATATCCTTCAGTGTTTGCTGCTTGCCATGTCCAAATCTCTATATAATGTCTTTTTGAGCGCTCACAACGAAATGAGGACTGTCCACAACGCAAGTGTCAGTATAACAGTTCGTCAAAGACATACATTTATTATTCATTCAAAGTTTTAAACGTTTACAAAAAGGGGCTGGTTAGTCAATTAACATACAATTAAAAGCTGCTAGATTATTGGCTGTTCTAGTGTAAATATGATAATTATGATAATCATGATTAAAAGAGCTGAAGTTGCAGAATTATTGTTTATATTCTTGTGATCTAGTTGTTTTGCATAACTATAATGTAAACAACAGATATCTAATAGGACTTTTTGTACTTCATGCATTTGTTCCTTTACGAAGGCCTTATGAAGGCCAGATTTCTTTAAAACGACTGATTATATCTGGCCTAGAAATATGTGAGCACAGGGTTTTTTAGCAAGTGAGATCTATCTAACTGTGAACTGTGAATACATATATGTGAATATACTTTGAATATATGGAATACATATATATTTCCATGACAACAGTAGTTTTGCAATGCCAGCATTCAGAGCCTGTGCTCGGGGATGGTTTGCCGAGTATGGCTGCCTTTTCTCCCATGCCTGTGCTACCGATGGCTGTAGAGTGGCCTGGGAGTGTGAGGATGACAGGGAATGTGGTGCTGTGGGTGGAATTACACTGGGTCTCTGTACGACAGTGCCAGGGGTTCTTCCATGGCGATCCTGTGAGGAAGCCGAACCAGCTGTATGTGAGCTGGAGAAAGAGGCTACAACACGAGCTGAAGAGGTGGTAGGTGGTGCTGTAGGTTGGCCTACATATTCAGTGTGTCTTTGTAAACTCCACCACGTGCTTGGTCCGCACATGTTTCCACATATTTGTGGTATTGAGGTTGCTGACACTTTTACCTCTTTTGACTTTCTGATTACACAGCTTGGATTTGACAAACCAAATGTCATCTGCAACTGTGTCAATAAAGGACCACACACTGCAAGTCCTGGGAGTGCCCGTTTTGGGTTTTGGAACAGGAATACTTCTAATAGGTGGCGAAGTGGAGGCTACAGGCATCCGAGTCTGCCCCCTCCCTCTCCCTCCTGTTTTGGCAGTTCGGGGAATCTCTTCCTCAGAGCTGCTCCCACCACCTTCCTGTTCCTCACGCCATGATGGGTCAAGGACCTCATCATCTACACTACCCTCTTCAAACACCTGCTTCTCCTGGGTAGTCTCGCCTGCACAGTACGCACCAGAAAGTGGCACCTGAGTCTCATCATCAGATACGTACTGAGGTGTGCTGACCATAGGCACTGGCCCACCCTCCTCTTCAGATTCAGAGAGACAAAGCAGTTGCACATCACTGCATACTCCCTCTTCTTCACATTCTAGAATGCTGCTTGGCTGGCCACCTATTTCCAAGCCAAGAGATTTAGAGAACAGAAGTTGAGATGGCTCTCGTCCAGAGCTCTCTGACTGCCTGGGCAATTTGGCAGGTGGTGAAGAGACAGATGGTTGCACTTCAGTGCTCTGGGCCTGAGAGGATGTGGAAGTAATTGAAGTTGATGCATTATCTGCCATCCATCCAACAACGGCTTCAATTTGGTCGTTCCGCAGCAGTGGGGTACCGTGAGCTCCAGCAAAGCTGAGCATAAAGGACCGTTCCCTGCTAAAACTGGGGTATGCTGAGTGACTGGTGCCCCCAGCAGGCACAGAATCCCCACTTCCTCTCCCTGCTGAAATTCCACACCCACGACCATGTGCCTCACTCCCTGCCTTCTTCATCTTTGTAGACTGATAAAGATAGGCAGAAAAGTGCTAAGGGCTTAGTGTGCTTATTCCTGCACAGCTGCTAGCAGGTATAAGAAACACTAATTTTATGAAGTGTGGATGTGGACTACACTTTAATATGAGCTAATGTGGCCTACACAATAGTAAAGTGGAGTGTTTGGTGAACTTTATTTTTTTTTGCTTTTCACAAAAAAAAAAGGTTGTGTGACTTGTGACAAAATATGTAAAAGCGACAGTATCACAAACTTTTTGTAACTATTACAGTGCAGGAAGGTAACCTACAATGCAATAGATGAGGCTTCAAAAAATAGGCTAATACTAATCTGGCTGGGGCTGCGGGGCACAAGCCAGCAGAAAGGCTCCTCTCCTCTATCTACTCGTATAATGTTTGCAACCAATCTAGCTGGATACAGATGGAAGCACACTAATAGGAGAAATTCAGGAAAAATAAGCTGCACTACAGAAAAAAAGGACAATGTATGAGGCAGTGATGCATGCTGAGCGGACTACAACCAGAGGTGGATGCAGAACACACTACAGCGTGAGCTGCACTCACACACAGAGACCTCCCAAACAGCCGTGAACAGTGCAGAGAACTGTGCACTACCAATGAAAGGCTGCAGAAAGGCTCTGCTATCTACTCCTATATAGTGTTTGCAACCAATGTATATGGATATGGATGGAAGCACACTAATAGGAGAGATCAGTAAAAATGAGCACACAGCAATAAAACAAAAAAAAAATGTATGAGGCAGTGACGCACGCTGAGCGGACTACAACCAGAGATGGCTGCAGAACACACTACAGTGTGAGCTGCACTCACACACACAGACCTTGCAGACAGATGTGAACAGCACTGCAAGGCAAAAGAAAGCTTTACACAGCGGTTGCTAAAGTAGCCAGGGTAAAGCACAATATAGCAATTCGCTATCTCTAACTGTCCCTTAGAGTCAGAAGAGCAGCGTCCTGTCCCTAACTGAATTCACAGCAGAGTGAACCCAAAATGGTGGCGGCGACTTTTATATTGCATCACGACATCATTTCAGCAGCCAATCACAGCCATGCCATTAGTTAACATGCCTACATGCCTAACAGGATGTCCCCACACTTCTTAGGATTCTTCATTGGCTGAATCAAATCAAACTGGCTCATGGGAACTTCCGATTCTGGTATTCGATATGCAAAAAGTATCGGAACTCAGTATCGGAATTCCGATATCGCGAATATCGGCCGATACCCGATATTTTCAGTATTGGAATGCTCAAAACTAATCATCAATAAACACTAGTGACCCAGTGCCACTGGCAGCCATGCATGCCCAAGCCATCACACTGCCTCCTCCGTGTTTTACAGATGATGTGGTATGCTTTGGATTATGAGCTGTACCACGCCTTCGCCATACTTTTCTCTTTCCATCATTCTGGTAGAGGTTGATCTTGGTTTCATCTGTCCAAAGAATGTTCTTCCAGAACTGTCCTAGCTTTTTTAGATGTTTTTTTAGCAAAGTCCAGCCTAGCTTTGCTTATGAGTGGCTTGCACCGTGCAGTGAACCCTCTGTATTTACTTTCATGCAGTCTTCTCTTTATGGTAGATTTGGATATTGATACGCCTACCTCCTGGAGAGTATTATTCTCTTGGTTGGCTGTTGTGAAGGTGTTTCTCTTCACCATGGAGAGTATTCTGCGATCATCCACCACTGTTGTCTTCCGTGGGCGCCCAGGTCTTTTTGCATTGATGAGTTCACCAGTGCTTTCTTTCTTTCTCAGGATGTACCAAACTGTAGATTTTGCCACTCCTAATGCTGTAGCAATTTGTCGAATGGGTTTTTTCTGTTTTTGCAGCTTAAGGATGGCTTGTTTCACCTGCATGGAGAGCTCCTTTGACCGCATGTTTCCTTCACAGCAAAACCTTCCAAATGCAAACACCACACCTCAAATTAACTTCAGCACTTTTATCTGCTTAATTGAGAATGACATAGCCAAGGGATTGCCCACACCTGTCTATGAAATAGCCTTGGAGTCAATTGTCCAATTACTTTTGGTCCCTTTAAAAACAGGGTGGCACATGTTAAAGAGCTGAAACTCCTAAACCCTTCATCCAATTTTAATGTGGATACCCTCTAATGAAAGCTGAAAGTCTGAACTTCAACTGCATCTGATTTGTTTTGTTTAAAATTCATTGTGGTAATGTCTAGAACCAAAATTAAATAAATGTTGTCTCTGTCCAAATATATATGGACCTAACTGTATTAATATGCTCCACACACTTCTTCAGGTTTCAGCAATATATAGAATAATAACATGAGTAATGAAACATGCTCTATAAATATTCTGCTAATTTGAAAATCTTATCCACATATCCCTTTTTTAAAGGGAAATTTGACATAATACCTCTGTTAGCATATGCTATAAACTGCTGACATACGCAGCATCCCAGTAGATGGGCAGAATGCCTGGATACAAAAGTCTGTGTCTCCGGGTGAAAACACTGGCCCTTCGTGTGTGTTATGTTCTTCCCAATCTGCTGTCCAGGAAGCAGGCGCTGATGCCTCTGGCCTACAAACTGCAGTTGCACATACACAACGGTCAGCAACAACATCCAGTTCGCTGTCCCAGTGTGGTGTTCAGTTGTCCCTTGTCAACATATATGTCTCTTCCTAAATTGTTACATGGATAAGGTATACATATTTGTTAGCACTTTACATTATCTGATGCTGGACAATGATCATTCCTGGCTTTTCAAGGCTCCTAAATGAGACTTGTGTCTCTTTATTAAACTGTCGCTTCTCTTAAATTTTCTGAATTTTGTTAAAAAAAATGGTGGTATGGTATTGGTCAGTTTCTCTACATTTTAAGCATGTCTAAGAGACTGGGTCGCTCCACAGACCTATTCAGGCCGCAGCCTTACACATATTGGAACATGGTCATTGCCACGCTAAGTCTTTTACCTTAGCTCTGTAGCACTGCCTTTCACCTGAGTAATACACTCCACAGACTTCGTCACTCTCTGGGACATATCCTGTAATTAATTTGTTGTTGCTCAAAACCATGCAAAAGAGAAATTCTGCCTGGTTGGGTGGTTTCCAGAAGGAGTGCATAAGCTTGCGCAGATTGGTCAATTGCACTCCTGTCTCTTTCCCATGAGGAGACTGCTTCCATGTAAAATGAGGCTTGTACATGTTCCTGACATGGGTTTCAGCCCTGACAGACTGACCACAATACAGGCCTTTACTTCCGTGCACTGTGTTCAGAATTTAATTCAAATGGTTAAGGTGTCTGGTAGAATCTAATTTACTGACATTGCTCATACTATACAGCTCCCCCAACTCCTGTATTATATTCACCTTACAGCCTCTTCACCGCTATGATAGTGGCTTTATTGGGATCTGGTGGCCAAAATGAACTGTGGTGCTCACAAAACTCAGATTTCAAGGCACCTGCTGGCCCTCTGAAATGTGAAGCAAAGGCCACATAATGACATGGCAGTGGACATGGTGGTGGTGGCAGGCAAAGCCCAAAATTCAAATGGGCATGTTTTAGCTGGCATTGTAAAGTGCTGGGGAATATGTATTCCACTATCTAGCTAACAATTTTGAATGAGGGAGGGTCCTCCCAAATGTAGGAGTGAGATATCTCCCAAATGTATAATGCAGGACCACCTGGGGGCACTTTTCAAACTTATTTTTTAGTGCACCTGCTGGCCCTCTGAAAATGTGAAATGAAGGCCGCATAATGACATAGTGATGGACGTGTGGTGGTGGTGGCAAAGTCCAAAATTCAAATGGGTATTTTTTAACTGGCATTGTAAAGTGCTGGGGAATATGTATTCCACTATCTAAGTAACACTGTTAAATGAGGGAGGGACCTCCCAAATGTAGGAGTGAGAGCAATCCCAAATGTAGGATACAGGACCACCTGAGGGCCCTTCCCAAACTCAGGTTTCACAGCACCTGCTGGCACTCTGAAAATGTGAAGCGAGGGCCGCATAATTACATGGCAGTGGAGGTGGGGGTGGTGGCGGGTGTAGCCCAAAATTCAAATGGGCATGTTTTAGCTGGCATTGCAAAGTGCTGGGGAATAGGTATTCCACTATCTAGCTAACAATTCTGAATGAGAGATGAACCTCCCAAATTTAGGAGTGAGAGTTGTCACAAATATAAAAGGAAAAACTAAAGCCAAAATGCTACATGTGAACATATGCTAAAGGGGAGGTATATTTATTTTACTTTTGTTTCATTTTCATTTTGCATTATATACAAGTAATTATGAAGAAAAAAATGTTTCTTAGCATTTTTCCCTTTAAAAAAAATAGGTTTGGTTTGGTAGGTCTTCTTACAGTATAAATCTGTAAAACAGGTGCAATAGTCTGACAACATTATTCCCAGATATCATATGTGAGTCAGAAAAGCATGCAGGCATTTTCTCCATGCTGTTCCCATTTAGTTTAAGCTTTTTCCCATCCATTTCAGCTTTTTTTTCTCAGGCCCCCAAACCTGTTTGTTGGGTCCAGCAGAAAAATATTCGGCCTTCTCATTGACTTTCATTAGATTCGTTATTTGGTACGAATACACTGATGTTAAAAATTATTCGGACCGATTTTCCCGAATCCAAATATTTCACTATTCACTCATCACTACTAATCAGCTTTAAAAGTAACAGCATATGACTTATACTCAAAATGATTAATAAAACATTGCTTCATAATATCTTTAACAAGTACCGTATTTTTCGGACTATAAGACGCACCGGACCATAAGACGCAACACAAATTTTGGGGTGAAAATAGCAGAAAAAAAGATTTTCACAATATGGGGGTCCGTCTTATTGTCCGAATTTTAAGGTACCTGAGGGCCAGGGGTGGTACAGCAGAGGTTGCGGTAGTGGTGTGGCAGAGGTGCGGTGATGTTGATACAGGGTCCCTTCCACAGGTGGGTGACGCCGTGTTAGGGCTGGCAGGATGCACAAAATAAATATAAATAATAGGTGCGTTCGCAGCCCAGGGTCCACCGTGCAGGCAGAGCCTGCTGCTAGTAAAATGGCGGTATAGCCAAACTCTGTTACACCCCAGAGTCACTGAGATAAAGACGCAGAGATAGGTACTGTGTCCTGTTAACTCCACAGGGAAACACAGATAACTGCTGTGCGGATAGCAGTCCGTGATCATGCAGACAGCAATGTAATCAAGCAATCTCCTCACCGGAGAAGCCGGTATTCTAGGGGCTTATTTCAGCCTAGCCCTAAACACATGCGCACAAATCTCCTCACCGGAGGTGCCAGTATTCTAGGGGCTTATTTCAGCCGAGCCCTAACCACATGCGTGCATGATCACACTGGCGCAAAGCACATAATGCAATTGATACTAGCGCATGGCGGCCCAGCGATGCCACCCTTTTATATAACAGCTACAGGGCCTGCCAGAAAAGGACCAATGAGAAACTGTTCAGAACACATGTAGTTTCAGGACCTTCCTGGCGGACCAATAGGAGCTGCTGCAGTACCTGAGCATGTGACCCCTGATCTCCAATGAGAGATCTTACTCTGGGCATGCTCAGAAGGGGAAACGCAGGATTTAGTCCTAAAGACGTCTGCTCGCCGCTGACCAGTACTAGCCATAATAGCAGAACCTGGAGAGGCAGCAGTAAACCTCTGCACTGTACTAGGCTGAGCAAGACGCTGGGACCGACATCTCTGCTGAGGAGACTCCACTGCGGCAGGAGACGGATGGGGGACCGCAGCGGGAATAGCTCGAGATTCCCCCTGTGCAGAGGCGGGAACTCGACCTCTAACATTACCCCCACTCTCTAGGGCTCCCCCTTCCTTTGGCCTTGCTACGCTCGAAGGCAGCAATGAGCTGCAGAGCCTGAATACGCTCAGCAGGCTCCCATGACCTATCCTCAGGCCCATAACCCCTCCATCCACCAAATAAAACTTTTTGCCACGTACCACCTTGCACCCCAGAATAGCATTCACCTCATAGTCATCCAAAGACGAACCCAATGTCCCGGCAGATGACTCAGAAAACCGGGACAAGTATACGGGTTTCAGGAGGGAGACATGGAATGTGTCGGTGATACCCAGGCATGGCGGAAGGGCTAGACGGTAGACCACAGGATTGACCTGTTCGAGGACCTTGAAGGGACCCAAGAAGCGAGGTGCAAACTTAGAGGACTCTACTCGCAGCCTGATGTTACGGGCGGAGAGCCACACTAAGTTGCCAGGGGCAAATGTCGGAGCGGGACGCCGATGGGCATCGGCAGAAGACCTCATCCTCTCCTTGGAAGCCTGAATGGCATCCTGAGTGCGGTCCCAAATATCTCGTGCCTCCACGGCCCAGTCTGCCACCCTGGAGTCAGCGTAAGACACGGGCATGGGCATCGGTACCCACGGATGCTGACCGTAGTTTAAGAGGAATGGGGTCTGTACGGTGGAGTCAGCCACAGCATTATTTAAAGCGAACTCAGCCTACGGTAGCAAAGATGCCCAGTCATCCTGCCTGGCTGAAGACAAAATGTCGCAAGTATGTGACCAAGGTCTGGTTGGCCCTCTCTACCAACCCATTCGTCTCGGGATGACATGCCGAGGAGAGATTTAACTCAGTGCTGAGTAGACGACACAGCTCTCTCCAGAACCGAAACGCAAATTGGGGACCTCGATCACTGACGATTTTGTCTGGCATTCTGTGTAAACAGAAAATATTCCTAATAAATAATACTGCCAAGGCCCGTGCAGACGGTAACCATGGTAAGGGCACCAAATGCCTTCTTTTGGAGAAGTGGTCGGTTATCACCCAGATGATGGTGCAGCCACGAGACTTGGGTAAGCCCACCACAAAATCCATCCCGACCATCTCCCAAGGCCTGTCTGCCACCGGTAAAGGGAAAAGTAGCCCAGCTGGCCGTTGTCGAGGGACTTATTCTTGGCGCAGAAGACGCACGCCTGAACGTATTCCCTGACATCACGGACCATATGTGGCCACCAGTATGTCCTCGCCAGCAACTCAGATGTCCTTTTTGCCCCAAAATGTCCACCCACCCTGGACAAGTGTGCCCAAGAGAGTACCTCCGGTCGCAAATTGGTGGGCGCAAAAGTCTTGCCCGGAGGCACAGACTAAAGCGAAAACGGGGCCACAGTTCTTAGGCTCTCTGTGGGGACAATCAGCCGTGGCTCCTCCTCCACCTACTCAGAGGAATCCACGGAGCGAGAGAGAGCATCAACCCAAATGTTCTTCTCACTGGAGAGGAAATGGAGGGTGAAATGGAACCGGGAGAAGAACAGGGACTGTTATGTTTCGGTAGCTGAGGAGGACAGGAACAACAGCAGGGCAGCCGAACACCTGAGATGTTGGTAACTGATGGTTGCAGATTCCTAAACTAACGACACAACTAGAGGTAGCCGTGGAGCGTTCTTACGTTGATTCTAGACGCCTCGTCACAGCCTGAGAGATAACTACACCTAAAGGCAGAAAGATGAAAGCTATATGCCCCGGAGCAGATCCCCAAAGAAAATAGGAAGCCCCCAAACATATAATGGCAGTTAGACAAGATGAAAACACAAACACAGGCAGAAAATAGACTGAGCAAACGCTGGGCCACAAGCTGACTAAATAGGATAGGACAGGAGAGATTACTTTCTGCAACCCAGAAAACCCTACAAAAATCCAACAATTCTGATTACAAAAATACTGAGATCACACGATCTCACCACCCACTAAATCAGATCTCAGTGTGAACAAAAACCAAGCCGCAGCCTCTGAAAAAAACAGGAAAAAAATTAGCAAACAACAGAGGCTGCAGATAAACTGTGAGGAGCTCAGGCCCCAGGAGGGGACCTGGCTGACCTCCACAAAAGTGCAGAAAGCAATGCAAAAAGCAAGCACAAAAAGAAAAGCAAAAAATATCTTATCTGAAAGCAGGAGATGCAGGCAAGACTCCAGCAAACTTCCAAATGAACCAGGAACCACAATTGAGACAAGAACAATTGATCACCGGCAACCATCATGGGAGGGAACCTCCCTTATATCAGACCAGTCAGTGAACCCAGATTGCCACTCCTCGCTGAAAGGTTCAGTACTGTCTGTAACCATCAGAGGGAGCCTCTGCTCAGAAACCATCTCTAACACATTCATAACAATATTCCCCCTTGAGGAGGGGGTCACCGAACCCTCACTTGTGCAATCAGGCCGATCAGGATGAGCTCGGTGATAGGCACGGATCAGTCTCCTAGCATGGATGTCCGAAGCAAACACCCAAGAATTGTCCTCCTGACCATAACCTCTCCACTTAACCAAATACTGGAGTTTCTGTCTAGAAAAACGAGAATCCATTATTTTCTCAACCACATACTCCAGATTGCCCTCAGCCAAAATGGGTCAGGAGGCGCAGCCATAGGAACCACTGGCTCAACAAACCTCTTCAATAAGGACTTGTGGAACACGTTATGGATCTTAAATGTCCCTGGAAGAAGCAAATGGAAGGAAACAGGATTAAGAATCTCCATGATCTTATAAGGTCCAATGAACCTGGGCTTATACTTTGGAGATGCAACCCTCATAGGGATATTTCTTGAGGACAACCAAACCAAGTCCCCCACTTTAAACCGAGGACCGTCAGTTGGCAAACCGTTGGGCCTTCTCCTGAGAGAGAGACAACCTCTCCACTACCTGGTCCCAAATCTGCTGCATTCGCTCCACAACAGAGTCAACACCCGGACAGACAGAAGCCTCAGCCTGTCTCGAAGAAAATCGAGGGTGAAACCCAAAATTGCAGAAAAATGGAGACATCAAGGTGGCAGAGCTAGCCCTATTATTAAGAGCAAACTCAGCCAAAGGCAAAAAAGAGACCCAGTCATCTTGATCAGCAGACACAAAACATCTCAAATAAGTCTCCAAGGTCTGGTTTGTTCTCTCGGTTTGTCCATTGGTCTGAGGATGAAAAGCAGAGGAGAAAGATAATTGAACACCAAGTTTAGAACAAAATGTCCTCCAAAATCTGGAAACAAACTGGACTCCTCTGTCAGACACAATGTTCTCCAAAATGCCATGTAACCGAACCACGTGCTGAAGGAACAAAGGCACCAATTCGGAGGAGGAAGGCAACTTAGGTAATGGCATAAGATGTATCATCTTGGAAAACCTATCACAGATTACCCAGATAACGATCATTCTCTGAGAAACAGGGAGGTCGGAAATAAAATCCATAGAGCTATGGGTCCCTGGCCTCTTGGGCACAGGTAATGGCATTAACAAACCACTAGAGCGAGAGCAAGGCTTGGAGCGAGAGCAAGTCCCACAGGACTGCACAAATGACAAAGTAGGCCACCAATAGGACCGACTCACCAAGTCTCTGGTACCAAAAATCCCGGGATGACCAGCCAACGCGGAACAATGAATCTCAGACATCACACTCTTCTTCCACTGGTCTTGAACAAACAATTTCCCAATAGGGCAGCGCTCAGGTTTATCCTCCTGACACCCTTCCAAGGCCAGTCTCAAATTGGGCGAGATGGCAGAAAGAACTACACCCTCTTTCAAAATAACAGTAGGATCATATAACTCAGGAGAGTCTGCAAAGAAACTCCTCGAGAGGGCATCCGCCTTAACATTCTTAGTACCAGGAAGAAAAGAAACCGCAAAATTAAAACATGTTAAAAACAAGGCCCACCTGGCCTGTCTAGGATTAAGTCGCTTGGCTGATTCGAGATAAACCAGATTCTTATGGTCCGTGAGGACCACCACCTGATGTTTGGCTCCTTCTAGCCAATGTCTCCACTCTTCAAAGGCCCACTTCATGGCCAATAACTCCCGATTACCCACGTCATAATTACGTTCAGTTGGAGAAAATTTTCGAGAGAAAAAGGCACAAGGGTTACTCTTAGAGGTCTCTGGATCTCTTTGGGACAAAACGGCACCTGCCCCAATTTCAGAGGGATCAGCCTCCACCTGAAACGGTAGAGAAATATCTGGCTGCCGTAGAACAGGAGCAGAAGTGAATCTCTGCTTAAGTTCCTGAAAAGCAGAGACTGCCTCAGGAGGCCAATTTACCACATCAGAACCCTTTTTGGTCAAATCAGTCAATGGTTTAACAATACCAGAGAAATTACCAATAAATTTACGATAAAAATTGGCAAAACCCAAAAATCTCTGAAGAGCCTTTAATGAAGTAGGTTGGACCCAATCACAGATGGCTTGAACCTTGACCGGGTCCATTTCAATAACAGACGGAGACAAAATGAATCCCAGAAATGAGACCTTCTGTACGCCAAAAAGACACTTTGATCCCTTCACATACAGTGCATTCTCTCTCAAAATCTGGAACACAGTCTGAACATGTTTCACATGTGAATCCCAGTCATTGGAAAAAATCAAGATATCATCCAAATAAACAATCAGAAATTTATCCACAAAATCCCTGAAAATATCATTCATGAAGGATTGGAAGACGAAAGGGGCATTAGTAAGCCCAAAGGGCATCATTAGATACTCAAAATGCCTCTCTGGGGTATTAAACGCCATCTTCCATTCATCCCCGTGCTTAATACGAATAAGGTTATACGCCCCCCTGAGATCAAGCTTGGTAAACCAACTCGCACTTTTTACCCTGGAAAACAGGTCAGAAATCAAGGGTAACGGATATTAATACTTCACAGTGATCTTATTCAAGAGACGATAATCAATACACGGCCTCAATGAACCATCCATTTTGGCCACAAAGAAAAAACCGGCACCCAAGGGTGAAGAGGATGGTCTGATATGACCCTTCTCCAATGACTCCTTGATATAAGATCGCATAGCATCGTGTTCAGGTACAGACAAGTTAAAAAGGCGACCTTTAGGAAATTTACCACCAGGCACTAATTCAATAGCGCAATCGTAGCTCCTGTGAGGGGGCAAAGATGCAGATTTACTTTCACTAAATACATCCGAAAAATCAGTCAAAAAGTCAGGAACATCCTGAGACTTGGGAGAGGCGGAAAAAACAGTAGTGTCGGCATTAACACATTGGCAGCCCCAACTGGTCACAGACACAGATTTCCAATCCAAAACAGGATTATGAGTCTGTAACCAAGGGAAACCTAGTACAATAATGTCATGCAGATTATACAGCACTAGAAATTTGCAACTCTCCTGATGATCTGGTTCAACCCTCATTATCACCTGAGTAGAAAACTGGGTTTATTCTCCGCCAAAGGGGTAGAATCAATGTCCAGTAGGGGAATAGACTTCCGCAGGGGTATCATGGGAAGCTCACAACGTTTGGCAAAGTCAAAATCCATCAGGTTAATAGCTGCTCCTGAATCAACAAAAGCCTGAGCAGAAAATGTGGACAGGGAGCAAATCAGGGTAACAGTCAACAGAAATTTAGTCTGAACACTACCCAAGACAACTGAGCATGCAAAACGTCTTCCCCGCCTAGGGCAGACTGAAACAGCATGAGAGGCGTCACCACAGTAAAAACATTACCCATTGCACTTTCGAAACTCATGACGCTGTGCCCCAGACACCACTCTATCACACTGCATGGGTTCAGAAGCTGGTTCACAAGGCAACACCATTCCACGCATACCTCTGCGCTCACGCAAACGTCTGTCAATTTGAATAGCCAATGACATAGAATCATTGAGACCAGAGGGAGCAGGGAATCCCACCATAACATCCTTTACATTCTCTGACAGCCCCTTCCGAAAAAGGGCTGCCAAAGCATCATCATTCCATTTGGTCAGGACTGCCCAATTTCGGAATTTCTGACAGTACAACTCAGCGTCTTCAAGACCCTGATTTAATGCCAAAAAGGTTTTTTCAGCTTGATCAGTGACATTAGGTTCATCATACAATAACCCCAGAGCCAGAAAAAATGCATCAATATCATTCAAAACAGGATCCCCAGGTGTCAGGGAAAAAGCCCAATCCTGAGGATCGCCGCGTAGGAGAGAGATGACAATTTGAACCTGCTGTGCTGCGGTACCTGAGGATTTAGGCTTTAAGGCAAAAAGCAACTTACAGTTATTTTTGAAATTCAGAAATTTAGCCCGATCCCCCAAAAACAAATCTGGCATGGGAATCCTTGGTTCCACAACTGGCAACCCAGCAAGATAGGTAGCAATACTTCGAACCTCAGTGGCAAGCTGATCCACACGGCCAGACAACTGTGCAAACTCCATTGAGAGAAAAAAAAAATCCTCCTCAGCACCCAGAGAAAAAGAGGGAAAAAATGCAACAGACAAAAAAAAATCTCTGACAACTCTGACAACTTTTTTCTTTCCACACTATTTTTCCTTTCTATGAGTACCATATAATTTTCAGTTATGGCCGGTGATACTGTTATGTTTCGGTTGCTGAGGAGGACAGGAACAACAGCAGGGCAGCCGAACACCTGAGATGTTGGTAACTGATGGTTGCAGATTCCTAAACTAACGACACAACTAGAGGTAGCCGTGGAGCGTTCCTACGTTGATCCTAGACGCCTTGTCACAGCCTGAGAGATAACTACACCTAAAGGCAGGAAGATGAAAGCTATCTGCCACCGGAGCAGATCCCCAAAGAAAATAGGAAGCTCCCAAACATATAATGGTGGTTAGACAAGATGAAAACACAAACACAGGCAGAAAATAGACTGAGCAAACGCTGGGACCACAAGCTGACTAAATAGGATAGGACAGGAGAGATTAATTTCTGCAACCCAGAAAACCCTACAAAAATCCAACAATTCTCATTAGAAAAATACTGAGATCACACGATCTCGCCACCCACTAAATCAGATATCAGTGTGAACAAAAACCAAGCCGCAGCCGCTGAAAAAAAACAGGAAAAAACAAATGAGCAAACAACAGAGGCTGCAGATGAACTGTGAGGAGCTCAGGCCCCAGGAGGGGACCTGGCTGACCTCCACAAAAGTGCAGAAAACAATGCAAAAAGCAAGCACAAAAAGAAAAGCAAAAAATATCTTATCTGAAAGCAGGAGATGCAGGCAAGACTCCAGCAAACTTCCAAATGAACCAGGAACCACAATTGAGACAAGAACAATTGATCACCGGCAACCATCATGGGAGGGAACCTCCCTTATATCAGACCAGTCAGTGAACCCAGATTGCCACTCCTCGCTGAAAGGTTCAGTACTGTCTGTAACCACCAGAGGGAGCCTCTGCTCAGAAACCATCTCAAACACATTCATAACAAGGGACCATCTGGCCTGACGAGAATTTAGCTGCTGGGCGGTCTGTAAATAGACCAAATTTTTGTGGTCAGTGAAAACTTTGAAAGGGAAAGCACGCCCCCTCCAGGAGATGTCTCCACTCGGAAAAGGCAAACTTCATGTCTAGCAACTCCCTATCCCCAATGGAATAATTCCTCTCCGCAGGTGTGAAGGTCTTGGAAAAGAAGAAACAAGGATATTTCCTACCTTGAGCATCCTTTTGAAAAAGAACTGCTCCAGCACCAACGGACGAGGCATCAACCTCCAATATAAAAGGCTTATCAACCTCAGGCAATGTAAGATGGGAGCGCTAGCAAAATGGGACTTAATTGAAGTAAAGGCCTTTGAGACCTCCTCTGACCACAATTTGGGATTTGCTCCCTTCTTGGTGAGGGCTACCAAGGGAGCTACCAAAGTCGAGAAATGGGGAATGAACTGGCAATAATAATTAATGAACCCCATAAAGTGCTGCACCGCTTTAAGAGAATGGGGCTCTTGCCATTCCATCACAGCCTGTAGTTTGGCAGGATCCATAGCCAATCCCTGTGCGGAGATGATATAGCCCAGGAAAGGTAAAGACTCCTGCTCAAACACACATTTCTCCAGCTTGGCATAGAGGTAGTTTGCCCGTAAGAGGTCGAAGACTTTGTTGACATCCCTCCAGTGAGAGTCTATATCTGGTGAAAAGATGAGAATATCATCCAGATAGACTACTACAGAGGTGGAGAGCATATTCCCGGAAGATGTCATTGACAAATTCTTGGAAAACAGCGGGAGCATTACAGAGCCCGAAGGGCATCACCAGGTATTCATAATGACCATCCCTTTTTTTTTAAAGCTGTCTTCCACTCGTCCCCTTCACGGATGCAAATTAGGTTATAGGCACCACGTAGATCTAGCTTGGTAAATACCTTTGCTCCTCGGAGCCTATCAAAGAGCTCAGAAATTAGGGGCAACGGGTACTTATTCTTGACGGTGATGGCGTTAAGACCCCTGTAGTCAATACACAGACGTAATTCTCCGTTCTTCTTCTGCACGAAGAAGAACTCCGCCCCTGCTGGTGACACCGACTTCCTAATGAACCCTCTTGCCAGATTCTCCTGAATATACTGGGACATGGCCTCCGTCTTAGGAAGCGAGAGGGGATAGACTCTTTCCCGAGGAGGTTCTGCTCCAGGCAAGAGTTCAATAGGACTGTCGTAGGGACGATGAGACGGAAGAGTCTCTGCCGCCTTCTTGGAGAAACGTCTGCGTATGACCAATAACACTGGGGAAGAGAAGTAAGGTCTACGGGTATCACTGTGGTGGTGACCTGAACGCACTCCCTGACACACCTGCCTCTACATGAATCACCCCAACCCAGTATCCTCCCAGAGGACCACTCAATATGGGGAAAGTGGTGACAAAGCCAAGGTATTCCCAGCAAAACCTCGTCTATTCCCTCGGCAGGACAAGAAAGGAAATACTCTCTTGATGGGAAGGGGACATAGACAAAGTGAGAGGGATAGTCTCGTGGGTGATTTGTGAGGGCAAAGTCGATCCATTCACTCCTCGCACAGTCACCAGTTTGGTGAGCATCACCAGAGGTATAGTGTGGTGGAGAGCAAAGGCAGAGGACATGAAATTCCCCTCGGCTGCAGAATCCACACAGAGCTCAGCGGTGAGAGTAGATGGACCTACAGTAATTGTCCCCTTGAAGGACAACTTGGTGGAAAATGCAGCGGTGTCTAGTGAACCTCCTCCCCGGGTCACTAGACGCGACCGTTTTCCTGACCGCTGTGGACATTTGTTGGCATAATGTCCTAACTGCTGAAAGGTGTTACAAACCACGGGACTCGAGCAGCCCGGGACTTAGGTCCTGCTCGAGAAACCTCCATGGCCTCATGGGAGTCGGATGCCTGACTAAAAGATTCTAGAGGTCTAGCGAAGGTGGGAGCCAGCCAGAACCTCTGCCTACACTGGGACCGCTCCAACCTCCGCTCATGAAAACGGAGGTCGATGCTAGTAGATATGACGATAAGCTTCTCCAGTGTGGTGGGAATCTCCCTGGTAACCAAGGTGTCTTTCACATGGCCCGCCAGTCCTCTCCAAAACACGGGAATGAGGACATTATCTGGCCAGTCTAACTCCGAGGCCAGAGTCCAAAATTGGACATCAAAATAGCTGACCAAGGACGAACCCTGGGAACTTGCCAGCAGTTGGAGCGCTGCATCGTGGGTGACCTGAGGTCCTAGAAAGACCTTTTTTAGAGCCTTCAGAAAACGAGGAGCACTCCGCACCACACAGTCGTCACGCTCCCACAGCGGGGTGGCCCACTCTAACGCTCTGCCCGACAGGAGAGACATTACAAAACTCACTTGTGCCCGATCCGTGGGGAAACGTGCAGCCAGAAGCTCGAGTTGTATAGAGCACTGACTCACGAATCCCCGACATTACTTGCTGTCACCAGAAGAAGCCGGTATTCTAGGGGCTTATTTCAGCCAAGCCCTAACCACGTGCACACAAATCTCCTCACCGGAGGTGCCAGTATTCTAGGGGCTTATTTCAGCCGAGCCCTAACCACATGCGTGCATGATCACACTGGCGCAAAGCTTCAGGAAAATTGTTGCGGGAGGCAGCGCGTGCGCAGATGGAGATTGCGGCAGCCATTTTCCTGAAGCCAAGCTCTCAATCTGTGAACTTGGCTTCAGGATAATGGCCGCCGCGATCTCTATCTGCGCACGTGCTGCCTCCCGCGGCCATTTTCCTGAAGCCCCAGGAAGCAGAGTACTCTATCTGCGCATGGGCCACCTCAGGAAGATGGCCGCCACCACCGACAAACCCGGCTCTGCTCTCCTCTCTGCTCTCCGTGGACACCGTGCCACGGCGTCACCTCACCTGAGGAAGGGACCCTGCTCAGGTGCACGCCGCCCTCCACGCCTCTGCAATGCCACACCTCTGCCACCGCCACACCACTGCCGCAACCCCCCGGTAAGCCTGCTTTTGGACTATAAGACGCACCTCCTATTTTCCTCACAATTTATTTTGTGGAAAAGTGCATCTTATAGTCCAAAAAATACGGTGTGTATTTCCAAGAAAATCTCCCTTGTTTATGCAAGAACATATATAGATTTTTATGGGCTTTTTAAATAGATCTTCTTCATGATATTCATCTGTTGAGCGATAACAGTAAGGATGCACTTTCTTTTCATACACTCATTAGAAATTCAAAGAATGTCGCTGGTGGTTGTGTTATAGCAATTAGCGGAAAGGGAAAGAAAGGCATGTTACCATAGCAATATCTTTATGATAATCTACAGCATAAATGCTAAAATTGATTTAATACAAGTAGGTATGACTGACACCTAGACACCATAATATTTGTTTTTGTATACACAGTAAAATGTTAATAAAAGTAACAGTATCCTTATACCTGTCTCCTTAATCAGACATGAATCACACAGGAATCATCAGGCAATTGTCTCTCTTTAAAGCTTAGTCAGCAAAAAAAAAAAGCAAAAAACAGCTGAGCCTTTCAATCTCATAACTGTAAAGGATCAGCAAAGTAAAACTGCAAAACAATGATCAAAGAAAGCATAACAGTTAACATGTTTAGTAGCTAACATTGAAGTTAAATGGCACAAAAAAGTAGTCAGAAAGAAGCTGTTGTCACCTTGACTTACCGTCTCTTAAAGATGACATTTCTGTGAATCTTCTCTGACTCTTTGAGTATGCTAAACTGATGGTGGCTGCAGATCAGACTAAAACATTCATTTTTATTTTTTAATTTCCCATCTTGTTGTTAACTTGTAAAGTTTAGATATAAATTTCCATTAAAACCCAGGGGATATTAGCGTAAATTCATTTCTGGGGACATTGACTTTTTTCCCTGCCAGACAATAAGCCATGATAGCCAGTAGGCCTCATAGGGGGTAATGAGAGGGATAAAGAACACGCACCCAGAGAATGTCAGACCGTCACCCTTGGTTTTAATGTTAATTAGAAATGTAAACTTTACTAGCTGATGTCTTCAAAATGGTGACAAAGAATTAAACAATAAAAACTACATTTTATTCAACTGTGTGGCCACTATTCCAGGAAGTAGTTAGTTAAACGTACTAAAACTGGTGAAATATCCTTTTTAAGTAGTTCCTACAAGAGTAGAATAAAAGATGGAACATTAAAGAAAGCCTGTCACCATATAAAATGCTATTAATCTACAGATATGGGGATACTCTGCAGGTTAATAGCGTTACTAACTGCCCAACGCCCGCTCATAGTCGAACGCTGTGGGGAGAAAGTGAACTTTATTCTTTCTGGCAGTGTACCGGTTTCAGTCATAAGGGTGGCGACAATGTTGGTTCAGAACCAAGCTCTGAGTATACAGAGAGGTGGCTGTAACTGCGCCCTTGACCCTGACTGACAGCCAGCCCCAATGCAGAGCCAGTGTCAGTCAGGGTCAGGGGTGCTGTTACAGCTGCCGCTCTGTATACTGGTGACCCACTCCCTTTCAAATGCTCATTGTAGCCTGACATTGACAGAGACCTTTAATAGAATGCTAATAGGATCTGTGCTTGTGACCATGTGCAGGGCACCCTGCTGCTGTGACTCCAGCCTTAGCTTGACAGTACATTGTATTGGTTAATTACAGGTCACAGAAGCCACACAGCATTCAGAAGGAAAGGATGGACAGCAGTGCAAGCAGCTTTCTAAGCATCAGTACTCCTGGTATCTCCAGTATTGCAATGAGCTGGGATTCTAAAGAATGTAAAATGTAAAGATATCAAGAATGCAATAATTTTGGAATCTTTTAGAGACATGTATTATTCATTATAAAACACAACACAGATCAGAAGTTGACAATTAGAAATGTTTCAATTTAATTTGCAAAAAGTAACTCATTTAGAAATTGATGACAGTAACATATCTCAAAAAAGTTTGGACTGACCCATGTCTACCAATGTGTAGCATACCCTCTTCTTTTTACAAGAATTTGTACATGTCAGGGTGTACAATAATAAATTATATTGTGGTATCGTGTTAGCCAGAAAAATCGAAGTGAATACTTTTCCGCCTAATGATGACAAAAGTATTCTCAGAGTCATACCTAACCGGAAAATAATATGTTTGCAAGCTTTCAGAGCACAGGGGCTCCTTCTTCAGGCAAGATTACAAATAGATTAATAAGAAAAAGGCACATCATTTAAGGGATAGTACAGTAGGACATTTGTTCATGAGGTGAGAGGTGTGATGCCTCCTAAAGATAAGCCAAGGAAATCAAATTAGCATTTTCTTACAAATGGAGAGGCAGTGGGAATGATGTTCTAAATTATCTGGAGTCCTTCTGATGGAAGTGTGAAAGGTGTCTATGTAGTGAGTCATAAATCCAGGTGTTAAATTGAGTCCTAAGGGTATGCCACACTAAGCGATATCGCTAACGAGATCGCTACTGCGTTACCATTTATGACGCAGTAGCGATCTCGTTAGCGACTTAGCTGTTAGATTCCAAACACAACTCATCAGCGATCTGTGATTCCAAACACAACTCATCAGCGATCTGTATAACGACCTCTTGGGAAAACCTAGTCCCACCTGCGATGCTGGTGAAGTCGTTCATAAAGGGTGTCACACTCAGCGATTCAGGCTCACCAGCAGGACACCAATGACCAAAAAACGGTTCAGAACGTTTATAAGCGATCAACGACATCTCAGCAGGGGCCACATCGCTGCTACATGTCACACACAGCTAAAGTCGCTAACCAGATCGCTACTGCGTCATAAGTGGTGACGCAGAAGCTATCTCGTTAGCGATCTCGTTAGCGATCTTGCTTAGTGTGGCATACCCTCTAGTGTCAAAGTATTGAACATCCTTATAAGTTTGAAAAATTTGGGATCTTAATCATCTAGATGGGAGCATATGTTCTAAAACCTCCATATAATGATTAACATTCATAATGTTAAAATATGTAAGCTGATCATAACATACAATGGGTACAGAAAGTATTCAGACCCCTTTAAATTTTTCACTCTTCGTTTCATTGCAGCCATTTGGTAAATTCAAAAAAGTTCATTTTTTTCTCATTAATGTACACTCTGCACCCCATCTTGACTGAAAAAACAGAAATGTAGAAATGTTTGCAAATTTAATAAAAAAGAAAAACTGAAATATCACATGGTCATAAGTATTCAGACCCTTTGCGAAGACACTCATATTTAAGTCACATGCTGTCCATTTCCTTGTGATCCTCCTTGAGATGTTTGTACTCTTTCATTCGAGTCCAGCTGTGTTTAATTAAACTGATAGGACTTGATTTGTAAAGGCACACACCTGTCTATATAAGACCTCACAGCTCCCAGTGCATGTCAGACCAAATGAGAATCATGAGGTCAAAGGAACTGGACAAGGAGCTCAGAGACAGAATTATTTCAAGGCACAGATCTGGCCAAGGTTACAAAAGAATTTCTTCAATACTCAAGGTTCCTAAGAGCACAGTGGCCTCCATAATCCTTAAATGGAGTGTGTGTGGTGCATACGGGGTATACAGTGTGGTGTGTGTGTGTGTGGTGCGTATGGCATACACAGTGTGTGTTTGTGTGTGTGTGTGGTGCATACGGAGTATACAGTGTGTGTGTGTGTGTGTGTGTGTGTGGTGTGACAGTGTTCTATAAAATGTCAACGGTTAGCACTCGACAAGAAGAGTTGAAGTGTCCGGTGCTAGTGAAAAAGGACCATGTGGTCCAATCAACATAAAACCTTAGAATCACTGCACACGTAGAGAAGGTAAGTATGCTTCAAGTGAAAACAATTTTTATTGGCAATGGTGGCGACATTCAAATAAGACGTTTCGGCCCAAATAGGCCTTTTATCATGCAGTCGCCTTATAGGAAGTGGTGCCAAAAAATCATAGATAAAACCACAGGTATTTCATATATTTTGGTGAGACCAGCACAGCAGGGGTGTCTCCAATTGAGGTTAAATGCAGAGGAAAGTCTCCAGCAATGTTGTGTATCATTGGTGGCGCTGGTGGAGCGCAGACCCTGGACACGGCTAAGTTTGCACTCCACCAGTGCCATCAATGATAGTGAGTATATCTCACACAGCACCTGGACACAGCTAGGTCAAAGGTTGGAAATGGAATAATTAACGACCCACAAACCTCCTGCTTTCTACTGCTGCCATTCCCAAATGATTTTTGTATATAATGGTGTCCCCAAATAGCATAAGACCTTTCCCGTGAGGTAGCCACGCTGTGTGGAGATACGCGTGGGGTGTCTCTCCCTCCTCCACTACCATGAACTGGTGACTCTCTTATTTCGGGATCTAACAGGTTCTCTGCAGCCCCATTCCTCCCTCTTTTTTTTTCGGTTTTGGGCTAATTTGTCTTTTTTCATTGAACTATTTTAGGGAGAGTTTTGGGTTTTGTACATTCTTTGTCATTTGTCAGCCTGCAGTTTTTTATCCTGTTTAAACTTTATTTGTTTCTGATATTATATATTTTGTGCATGTATTATATTTGCCCATTCGGTCATATTGCATCCTGTTGAGTCTTTTTAAGATTTATATGTAGGATCATCCTGTCCAGTATCTAATGGCTTCAGCTGTTCTGTGTGGTTTACCATAATATACTTCCGGTACATTTAGTGTAGGTAGGTGCATTCTTTGGGGGGCACCTACAAGGCCCCCTATGGTTGTTAACTTTACGTTTTTTTAATTGTTTGGTTGTTTGCCTTTTGTTGATGTTGTCGTCGCTGTTATCTTGTTAACCCTTTCCTCCTCGGAATGTGGTACCAGAGAGAATAAGACACAGACCAAAGTGTGCGTCAATAGACTCTACTCTTTATTGCTAACGAAGGGGCTTATATACACCCCTGAAGCAGGAAGCGGAATTACCATATATGGCAGTTAATACAACTTATCATTAAAGCACGTAACATACTGGTTTTTTAACCAAACTTTCCATCCTTGCCTTTAGCCCCTGATTTCGGCTCCTAGCACAGAGTATCTCTTCAGCTCAGATGGAGTATTATCTCAAAGAAGGAACATTCTTTTCTTATCTTCCCTTCTGCTATGCCTCAGCTTCCCAAGGCCTTCTGAAGAAATGCTGAATTTAACTCTAACATCCCCTCCTTTTGTTCCTTCATTTGATCAATACACATCTTCATACCTCCTCTTTGTCCTAGTACATCGTTTAATACACATCAAACTAATTTTAAAAACTAAATAGATAGCAAGACATATCAATAAAACCTGTAGGCCAGCTTGTATTATCCCAGTCAGCCATCCCCCTATGCCTTTGAACCAATTTGCGGGGTTAAGAAAGGAGAAAGTATTTGCCCACCATGAATCTTGATTCTTCAGATTTGCCTCATCATATAGTTTCCTTAAACTTTATGACATCCTCTAGCTTATTTTAAGGGTTAAAACACTAGAATTATCAATATAATGGCAACATGCAGGTCCAATAATCTGGCACATCCCTCCTTGAGCTGCAGTCAGGTAATCTAACACGAGGGTATGTTGGTTAGTAACAATAATTAGCTGGTTCTGTACTGCAAGGGACCCATTCATGATATCTAAAATATCCCATATTTGATCATCTAGGTAGATAAATAATGCACTTAAAAATTTATTTGCTATCCCCATCTCCACTATGTGTGGTCTCCCATTTGGGCGAGGTCTATTGTCTGCAGATCGTTTATGTAATATACAAATCCAACAGTTTGCAACAGTTTGGTTTTGTTCTTTCAGTCCATCCACTAAAGCTAAGTGGTGTCTAATGAACCTGTTATCATCACCATTTACACGGCTAAGTCTGTTCCAAGCATCCGTTACTGCAAGGATGCAAGCAAATGTCATTAGTAGCATCATTCCTCTTCTGGAGGCTCTCCAAGGATCTTCTTACAATGCGATGCGTGGATCCAAGTTTCCTTGCCTTGTAGCTTGACTGCGGTACTTGTCGTCAGTAGAACTTGAAAAGGTCCATCAAATCTCGGATCCAGACTCTTTCTCACGTGTCTTTTAATGACTACCCAGTCTCCGGGCTGCAGGCTGTGACTCCCAGGATCCAGATTCGGATCTGGAAGAGAACTGAAGACATTATCATGTACTTTCTTGAGTCTTTTATGCAAATCCCTTACATATGAGCTTAATACATGGTTACTCATTTCCAGTGCTTGGGGAAAGAAACATCCTAAACTAGGCACTTTGCCAAATAGTACTTCATACGGAGAAAGTCCAGTTTTTCTATTTGGAGTGTACCTTACTGAGTATAGGGCTAATGGTAAACATTCAGGCCAAGATTTCCCTGTTTCAGCCATGGCCTTTTGGATTTCTAACTTCAATGTCCCATTTAGTCCTTCTACTTTTCCACTGCTTTGTGGATAATATGGGGTGTGGAAAGCTTGTTAAATTCCCTGAGCTGTCAAGACTTCATTCATTATTTCACCTGTGAAATGTGTACCTCTGTCACTTTCGATCACCTCTGGTACTCCATACCTGCACACCACCTCCGCAAGCAGCTTCTTTGCGGTCGCCGCAGCCGTAGCCTTGGCAATCGGGAAAGCCTCCGGCCAACCTGAGAATAAATCAAAAACACACCAACACGTACTCCCATGACCCTGATTTTTGGCAGCTGAATATAATCAATCTGCAGTCTCTGGAAAGGATAGAGGGGCCGAGGGGTGTGTTTGGGTGGTGTCTTGACTACCCTTCCCTGATTATGTGTAGCACATACCATGCATCCTTGGATCAAACCTTCTATACAGGTGGAAAAGCCTGGTGCTACCCAATGCTTCTGCATAACGCTCATTACAGCAGTTTTGGACTGGTGGGTTGGCCCATGTAACATCTGGGCGACCGCAGGGTACAACGCCCTTGGAAGGCATCGACGCATCCCTCTTCCCCATACCCCATTTGCTTCATTCAGACATGCACCTTCTTTTTCCCACTTTTCTACTTCCTCCTGGTGCACCTGAGCCTGCATCTGGGATAAGGCATTCTCCGACACAAAGGGATTTTTGGGAGCGCTTACCTGGTGCATCGTTACCCCTTGGAGTGGTCTACTGGCTGCTGTTTTTGCTGCTGCATCGGCCATTGCGTTTCCTTTACTCACCTGATCAGTGCGTCTGGTATGTGCTTTAACTTTTATGACAGCTACCTCTTTTGGTAATTGTAATGCATCAATTAACTGCTGGACTGCGTCAGCATTTTTAATGGGATGTCCTGCTGCCGTCAGGAATCCTCTAGATTTCCAAATTGGACCAAAATCATGAGCTATACCGAATGCGTATCTAGAATCTGTGTAGATGTTAACAATTCTACCTTCAGCTATCTTACAGGCCTCGGTCAGAGCCTTAAGTTCAGCCTCCTGGGCCGACTGATGTGGGAGCATTGGTTCTGCTTTGATTACTGCATTCAGGGAGACGATGGCATACCCAGTGTGGAAGGTACCTGAGTCATCTTGGTGGCGAGATCCATCTACAAAAAATTCAAAATCAGCATTAAGTCTTTCAGTTTCAAACACTGTGGGTAGGCCTGCTGTTTCCTGTGCCATAAGCTGAACACAATCATAAGGAATCTCCTCTCTTGGATCTTCTTTGTACAATACCGTACCTGACCTCCCCCCTAAATCCGAGAGAGGCAACAATGTGGCAGGATTAAGTGTGGTACATCTCTGCAAAGAAACATTTGGAGGCATTAAAAGTGCACATTGCAATCGAAGGTGATGTGCAGCTGAAAGGTGTGCCGGCTGCACCTGGTTCAGTATGGTGTACACATCATGAGGTGTAAGTGCTGTCAGTGGATGATCAAGCACGATGTCTGACGATTTGTGGAGCAATAGTCCTACAGCATGTAATGCCCGTACACAGGACGGGGCACCTCTAGCCACTGCATCTAGTCTTCCACTGAAATAGGCTACAGGCCTTTGATTGTCACCATGTAACTGAGTCAATACTCCTGCCGCGTGTCCCTGCTGTTCGTGGAGATACAGGGTGAATGGTAGTTCATAGTTGGGGGTTCCTAGCTGGAGCTGCCACAATCCTGTTTTTGAGAGAATAAAAACAGTCTATACCTTCAGGAGTTAGTTTAAAAGGCACAATGGTGATACAGTCATAGAGAGGCTGCATGAGGATTGATACAGCATGTATCCACTGCCTGCAGTAGAAAACCAGTCCAAGAAATATCCTAAGAGCGGCAACATTAACAGGAATAGGAAAATTCTGTACAGCTTCTTTGCTAGCGCTGGTCAGATGTCGCGCCCCCGGTGTAATACAATGTCCCAAAAAGATAACTGAAGATTTACAAAATTGCAGTTTATCCTTTGACGCTTTACATCCAGCTTGGTACAAAAAAAAAAAACAACATGAGTGATATTGTTGCACTGTGACACTGTTTCCTGGAGGGGGCACAAATCAGTAAGTCATCAACATATTATAAAAATAACATTTGTCAAAATCAATAACTGTGAACCAAGCAGCATCCTGAGATATCTGGAACAAAAGTGTATATAATATATATATATCTTGTACCAGCCGATACATAGAGAGTTAAATCTCGTAGTTGAAGGGGGAAGCTGAAGTTGAAGTTTTACTGTCAAGGCCACTGATAAGAAACCTTAGCTGCAGAGATGCCGAAGGTGGGGGCTAGGTTTTAACTAAAACATCACTTGCTACCAGTTTCTGTAATCTGCTGAGCTATAGCCGTCTCTTGAGCTGCACTAAGAGGATACTGTCTCTGTTGGGGCAGGATTGCACCTGGCTTTAATTTGACCATGACTGGCTGCACCCTTAATCTGCCCATATCTGTTTTATCTGAAGCCCAGAAATCATGCGGTATCACACCTTCTAACATTGAAGGAAATTCATTTGTGTCCTCTATACTTGCAACGTCTAGCGACACGATTTTACAAAGAGTGCTGGGCTTCAGTCCTGGTGTCATAGTGACAGTTCCATCAGGGTGATACTCAATATGTGCTTGCAATTGTGACAACACATCACTTCCTAAAAGATTACATTGACCCCGTGGTGATACCATTAACTGTGTGTGTACAGTGGTTCCTTGAATTTGCAGGGGAATCTTTTTAGTGACGGGGAGCAGGATAGATGGAGAGTTATAAGGAGTCGCTATAACATGGTGGGAGAAATCACTTTTCCCAAATGGCCAGTCCTCTTCTGTAATTACTGAATTGTCTGCCCCCGTGTCCACTTGGAACTCAACCTCATGTCCCCCTGGTAGGTTCACCTGCACTGTGCAATTAGGAGTGGGGTAAGGAGACAAGGGGGTTCATGTGCAAGCTACCTCTTTTTGCCTGCGCTAAATCATGTTGTGCCCCCTGTGCTTTTCTGGCTAGATCCTCTGCTTTTACTGATCTCCAATCCGGTCTACTTACTTTCAGCTTTCTGTCACTTCCTTTTTAACCCATTCATATGTGCACTTGCTAGAACTCTCTCACTAGTCTTGTTTTCTGGGACAAAACCCATTTCCACCCAAGTTTTTCTTAGAGCCCAGAAATAATCTTTTGGCTCTTTCCCTGAACTCTGTCTTCTAGTGTAACTTCCTTTCTCTGCCTGTCTATCTTTACATGCTTTTTTTTTTCAACACTTCTGTAAACATACCCCCTGCTTCTGCGTCATTTCCTACCAACATAACACTTGTATGTCTCATCTGTCAGTCTATCGTATCTAGCTTCATCTGCCAATTTCCCTTCTTCTAAGCGCTTGCAAATCCTGTCTAGTTGCTTTATTAGAGCCAACTGCTCTGAAGGGCTCCATGGTCTGTATAACACTGCTGTCCGGGGGCGCCTTGAGCTACTCCGCCCTCCACTCCTCCTGCAGCACCCGGGTGCCAGGTACCACTACTGTCCTCATTGGAAATAGATTGGCCGGGGGAGGTCTGGGTCCACCGCAACTTACACAGACATCTACCGTCAGGGGATTTTGCTGTCCACACCTGGGGCAAACCCAACAGTTTGGCTCGTGGGAAGTCTGTGGGAAGGTCTGATACTGGGTGGAGGTAACGTAGGGGCAAACAGGAGGGCAAATCAGTCATCCCTGTTTTTGTCAGTCTGTAATGTCAGTCTCCCAATTCTTCAGTCTTTCCCTCTAAGTAATCACACGCACTCATCCACAGTTTCACTGTTTTCAACAGTCCTTTGTCTCTCAACCATCCATGATGTGAGTTAAAGAACCTTTTTCCATTTATCACTGTTCAATTCTCCGTTTTCATTCATGCCTGCTTTTCACAATCTCTGCGCACAACTAAATCTTTAGCAGAAATGCCTTCCTTGGCATTTTGGTTCCCCATTTTTGTATCTCCTCACCTAGAAGAGATTCTCTTGTCACCAAGACAAGTTTGTCACCAAGACAATTGCGTCACCAAGACTCTGTCACCAAGACAATGGGCCACAAAGGTTTCTGAACCATTTCACTGCTCGCTCTCCAATATTTGTACGTCAACCAAATAAACAATCCAATCACACAGACACCAAGACAAAACCACAACACAATCATTGGATCCATACTGTCATTTTTCAAAGGAGGAAAGGCAGGACTGACAATTAATCTGAAGGTCTACTGGTTCAAAGGGACCTGAGCCAGGAATACCTGTGATTTACCTGGAAAGCCGACCGCTCGGGGAAGAGGGAGTCCACTATACAGTGATATAGATTTTAGGTAGAATATAATAAGTATTCTTACCCCAGCGCTGTGTATATCACCAACAGAGACCTCCGCTCATCCCACGTCTTCCGGACCGGTCGGGCTTCCTCAGAGTAAAAAAACTCAGTCCCCTGGTCAGGCGCCAGTTATCGTCACTGTTATCTTGTTAACCCTTTCCTCCTCGGAATGTGGTACCAGAGAGAATAAGACACAGACTAAAGTGTGCTCAATAGACTCTACTCTTTATTGCTAACGAAGGGGCTTATATACACCCCTGAAGCAGGAAGCGGAATTACCATATATGGCAGTTAATACAACTTATCATTAAGCACGTAACATACTGTTTTTTTAACCAAACTTTCCATCCTTGCCTTTAGCCCCTGATTTCGGCTCCTAGCACAGAGTATCTCTTCAGCTCAGGGGGAGTATTATCTCAAAGAAGGAACATTCTTTTCTTATCTTCCCTTCTGCTATGCCTCAGCTTCCCAAGGCCTTCTGAAGAAATGCTGAATTTAACTCTAACAATATGTTTCAATAAATTTATATATACCTTTTTGCTATACTGATTTTGGTGATCTTTCCTTATACAAGCTACCTTTTTTCTTTTTGGTAACAAATAGCATAAGACCATTGCAGCCAGTCACTGAGGTAAGTAATCAGCTGCAGTAATCCCATGGGCAGACAGTAATCACATTTCTGACTACTCTTGTAATCTTGTGAAACATTGGTGTTGTTGGGCTTATCAGTTGAAGACTAATGGGACCTTCATTAGTTAATGTTGTATCCTTTTTTGTCCATTTTTTTCTGATTTTGGGAAACCCCATTAATGTGCAAATGTTATTGTTTAAAGCTATGTCTATGCAGAGAATTTTGAGCATTATGAATGCAAAAATAAATTAATCCACAATACAAATAAAATACTCTTCATGGGTGGACAATACATTTGTCTTAAAAAAATTCCATCAAATTGATACTGTGAAATGTAATTCTAGAAGTTGATCCTTTGTTGAACAATTCCTCCGCTACAGCTACATGTACTGTTTTTTAATGTTGAATATCTGCTGGTGATATCCCAAATGTACATTTACTGTGTCTAGACACAGCTACATTTTGCTCCATTTAGCACTCCTGAGAATGCTTAAGTATCCTCCAGTACTGCTACCTCCAGCAGACAGGTCATTTGTACTCTTTTGTCTGAAGAGCACTACAATAGTATAGCTGTTTATATTTTGCTTTGTACATTATCTTGACTGTACAAAACTACAATAAACTATGACAATAATGTTATAATCTTACATGCCCTTTATCACTATGATGAGAGATGGCTATACACGGATTTATTGCCCATCAAGACATAGCATATGACAAGCTTATCACATTGCGAATATGTCCTTCAGGATGGGTGATAAATCATGGAAGACTTGGTGACACTGCATTTAAGGGCTGAAAATGTTACTATAAAGACTGAAATCAAAGTCCCATAAATATTTAGCATTTTAAAGGTCTAAGTGCTTTTAAGGTTTGATTTGCGCCTTTTTCAGGGTGATTGCTGAAAAAATGTTAAAAAAAATGAACGTATGCATTACAATATCAATACGAGTTGCTGTACGTATGTTCAGTCTTTTCGAGCTTCATTTAATCTCTTCAAGGTTCAAAAGCTTTGGAGTGGCTAAAAGAAGTTTACCTGATCATTCTTCAGGAGGCTTCCACTTGGAAGATGCTCAATGGCAGCTAAAACAATGGAAAAACAATTCACAAGATCCAAAGAAGCGTGTGCTCACATGAAACATCTGTCACTCCTTTTCTTAAAGGCTACTTGTCATCCTATAACTGAATAAAGCAACCTTTTCTGATATGCCATTGGTGAGTGCCGCTTTCTTATTTTTTCTTTACTTAATCATTTTGTTATAAGCTATCTCAATCTGAGCACCACAAGAGTGGCGATTCCAAATATACTTTTGATTTAATCCTGCCTTCCTTCATTGTGGAACAGCAGTAACAGTGATTTTTTTCTTCCCTACTGTTGCAAAAAGTAGTTTACCTAACCATTCTTCAGAATGCTCCTGATTGCAATCTGCTCAATGGCAGCAAAAATAATAAAAAATCAATTGATAAGACAACAGAAAAAAACACTTCAGAACAAAACACAACGGTGTGGCCCTAAGCAGGTTCAACTGGCAAAACTCATCGGGCAACTTTTCATCTAAAAAGAAGCCATGCACACATACCCTTAAAATATAAAAATTATACACTGATGAGCAAAATGGTAATAACAATGTTTTGAACTTTTAACTTTCAGTCTCCACATCTCACCATCCACTACAGCTTCTAACATGAGGCTACCACCATTTTATTAGTTATTCAGATTATTGTTGTGTCACTGCATTGTTACTGTTTTGCTCCAAAAAGTCTAAATTTAAATTTTTATTATTTTGTTAGTATTTTGTAAATTCACCTTTGGCTTTTAACACTGCCTGAATACTTCTGGACATGCTGTCGATCATATCAAGCATATCTCGACTCAAATCTGATCCCAGGTTTTTTCTACACGTTCCCAATGTTGTTGCTTAATGGTCGACTCACTTGGGTCATTCCGAGTCTCACTGCGATGAGTTACACGTGTGTTCTCTGTATGGTATTCCATGTGTAATGCATTTGCAATGCGATGATGTGATTTTTCTCTCCCCCATTTATCAATATGACATCCATTTGGCTTTACATTTCTAATTGATTTTCCCTTTGTACTGTGCCCTTAAATTAACTGGCTCAATGGTCTAAATGAATAAAAACCTAATCAAGGAGGCCATACATTGGCTCCACAAGAAGCTAACTCCTAAAATCTTTCAAATAGAGGCCCTGCTGGTGTCTTGTTTTCCAGGTTTGCGGAAAAAAATGTGTGTGACAGGCTAACCTTAACACACAACTGAGCAAGTTCTTTTACATTGGGTCTTGTCTCAATATTTTGGGGAGCCTTATGTTAAGGATCGAGTTCCTGCTGCTGCACAAGGGAATCTCGAACCAGTCCTGCTGCGGTCCCCCATCCATCTCCGGCCGCAGTGGAGCCTGCTCAGCGCAGACGTTGGTCCCAGCATCTTGCTCAGTCTAATACTGTGCAGAGGCTTGTTGCTGCCTCTTCTGGTTCCTCTATTATAACCAGTGCTGGAGCAGGCAGTCTTGGGACTAAGTCCTGCGTTTCTCCATCTGAGCATGCCCAAGGCAAGATCTCCCATTGGAGATCAGGGGTCACATGCTCGGTTACAGCAGCGACTCCCATTGGTCCGCCAGGAAGGTCCTGAGACTGCTTGTGTTCTGGAACAGTTTCTCATTGGTCCTTTTCTGGAAGGTCCTGTAGCTGCTACTATAAAAGGTGCGCATGACCGCTCGGCCATGCGCTAGTATCAATTGTGTTATGTGCTTTGCGCCAGTGTGATCATGCACGCATGTGGTTAGGGCTTGGCTGAAATATGCCCCTAGAATACCGGCACCTCCGGTGAGGAGATTTGTATGCACGTGTTCAGGGCTTGGCTGAAATAGCCTCTAGAATAGCGGCTACTCCGGTGAGAGTTGCGTGTTTGCGTTGCTGACTGCATGATCACGGACTGCTATCCGCACAGCAGTTATCTGTGTACCCCTGTGGTGTTAACAGGACACAGTCTCTATCTCTGTGTCTCTACCTCAGCGACTCTGTGGTGTAACAGAGTTTGCTTATACCGCCATATAGTGCCACAGCATCTATGTTTGCGACTCTGTGAAGTAAAAGAGTTCGCTTATACCGCCACCTTACTAGCAGCAGGCTCTGCCTGCACGGTGGACCCCGGCTGCGAACGCACCCATTATTTATATTTACTTGGTGCGTTCCCTGACACCTTACCCAGTGATTGTTGATCCGAGGAGGCGGAGACAAATGTGGGTACTGCTTTTGAGGCGACAGCTGACTAAAGTTCATTTCCACTGACTGTATGGTTCTCCACGCAGCCATCCTGACAAGTTTTATCAGTACTGTCAGATGAGCATTTCTTCCGTAGACCTTCTTTTGGAGGCAGTGTGACCTGGCATTACCTTCAAGGACATAAAGATGCACAAATGTATTACAGCAGAGGAGTGTCTTTACTTACATTACGGTATTATTATTATTTTTGTTGTCTTTTAAATGTAATGATCATTTTGAAATCTGCACCAGCCAAACGTTATTTAAAAAAATTGTGTGAATGTTAACGGCAACTTTACTTCAATTACTTCACAATATTTTGTCATTATCACTCTCTGATGATCTTCACACTGAACTGTTCCTTAGCATATAATAGTGTTGTCTATTGTTGACACAGTGCTTAATTTGCTATGTTGCATACTTTTATGATGGACTGCACTGTTAATATTATGCATGGCCTTTTTTTTCTTATTTTTTGTTTCTATATGTTTAATTTTAGATTTCTATCCACCAGTTTCTCCTATGCGACCCTTCATCTGGAGTGTCTGATTGGAAAATCGACCATCTCAGCCATTGTACATTGGACTTGTACAGAAATCTGGTCCCATCTTCATAATTCAGTTATGCCCAAGCCGAAACAAGAAGACTAGTTGCAGATAACCCATGGATTTGTGCAAACATGCCATTTCCCCAGCTGCATAGAATCTATGAATGGGAAGCACATCCGTGTTTGTATGCCATCAAACTCAGGGTCCCAATATTACAATTATAAGCAATTTTTTCTGTAGTGCTGTTGGCCATGGTCGATAGCACATACAGGTTTATTATTGTCAATACTGAGGCCTGTGGAAGAACTGGAGACTCCAAATTCTTCAATTCTTCCATAATGGGTAGGTGGATGCGAAATAATGATTTGTGCATCCCACCCCTATGTGTTCTACCTGGTTCACGTTAGGAAGTGGTTCCTTTTGTAATAGTTGCTGATGAGATATTTCAATTGAGCCACAATGCAATGAGGCCATATCCATGGAGAGGCCTAGATCCCCTAGCACACAGTCATAGACTTCCTTACCATCATGGTTAACAGTATGTGATTAGTGATGAGCGAACGTGCTCGCCACTACTCGTTACTCGCCCGAGTATCACTGTACTCGGTGTACTTGACGAGCAGCGAGCATTTACGGTATTATTCGAGGGGAGCTCGGGTCCCCGCCCTGCAATTTTGGCACTCTTTAGGAACATGCAGGTATTGTCAGCCTCGCACTGTAATACCTCAGCCATCTTTGTTGTGGTATTACAGTGATTGGCTGTACAGCGTCATCAGGTCTATAAGAGACCGGACGCCGCCCTGCTCGGCGCATTCAGCACCGTATTCAGACAGTGTAGGTAGAGTTGCTGCTGAGATAGGGTCAGATTTGTGCTTTTATTAGTTAGTGTGGGTCTACCATTGTTCAATCCACAAATCCAGCTACTCCAACAGTCCTTTTAAGGGCTAATTAGGGGGTATATAGATTGCAGTGCTAGGTAGGCAGCGGAGTCTATGAGCGCATATCCACATCAGTGCAAGGCATGCAGGCACTGTATGTGAGTGAGTGTATAGATCTGACTGCATACTTCAAAAGGGTCCATTACTGTCTGGTGCTGCCTATTATATATATATACCTAGCTGCAGTTATCCGTGGCTAGGATTATTTATTTTTTGCACCTGAATCCTGCTAATTTTATTACAAAGCAATCCAGAGACCCCATTTTTTTACATTTATTTGCTTAGTCACACTGCAGACTACAGCCAGGTCATTTTTTTTGTCCCAGGCATCAGATCTGAGTGCGCAAAAAATTCTGTTTTTTTTGTTGTTAATGTAGTATTTTTTTGAGTGTCTTAGAGCATTTTTGGCCACCATTTTGCTGAACAAAAAATCTTTAGGTGGCCAAAAAATATTTATCTACAGTTTTTATATTTATCACTGTGTTTTTAACACCACACGCATCACATATCATTGTGATAACTATTTTACAATTTTAGTACTCCAACAATTTTTTTTTTAGTATCATAGCCTAGTTATTGACACAAAATCCAGCCCACATATGTAACAGTGTTCTATCTCCGTCAGACGCCAGATCTATCTGTGGTCTACAAATTGTGGCATTTGCAGCCTATATTTCACTGTATTTGCTGTCTGTTACCTGTAACGCTTCCCACGGCTGTGGGGCGTCGGGACATGGCATAGCTTGCCTAACTAGCCAATGCTCCCACGCCGCCAGACCACGACAACGTGAGGCATGCGTCCCAGATGGTAAGGGAATGTGGACCCACTGGACCACAGAGGGGGACCCGGGTTCAGGAACTCAATGCAAAGCTCTGGCAACGCCCCACAGGGCAGTGGAACTTTATATAGGAGCTGCCTCACAGTGATAGGCTGGAGCAGCAATTCTAGTGCACACCCATTCCTCAAAAAGCAGGAAAGGTGTGGCCCGCCCACCCTATGCAAAGCCAGACACAAATCAGCACAGCAAGGACACCTGGCAATGGCTGCAGCCCAAACACACGTAGTAAGTCATGCACCACTGCAGAGGACCTTGCAACCTACGGGTAGCTTCTACAGCAGTAGCCAGGGACCGCACATGCGGGTGGTCATGCAACGCAGCGGAGACACTCATGCAAGTACGGCTACGCAGCGGAGCAGGGAACTGAGCAGCATCCATACAGGTAACAGAAAACAGTATCCCAGCTGGTTAGGGGAAGAGAGCAAAGGGTTAAAGCAAAGACATGCAAAGTAACGCCGGAAAGCAAAGTACAGACAATACTGGCATTACAGTATCCCCCTCCTCAGGCCCCCCCTTCTGAAGACCCAAGTAAAAAAAAAATCCCCAGAAAATTCACTTGGGTTTGGTGGTAAGTCCCACAGTTCACAATATGGCTGCAGAGTTCATAGCTCGAAAAGTCCGAACCGCTGACCAAGCAGGGAATCGAGCCATCTAGTCCACTTACCACATTGGGACCAAGCAGTCTAGTTCGCACACTAGGTGGAGCTTGGAGAAAGTCCTGCAGACCACACATACTCAGAGGAGTCCATGGCCAGAGCTTTCTGTAATGCTTCCCATGGCTGCGGGGCGTCGGGACATGGCATAGCTTGCCTAACTAGCCAATGCTCCCACGCCGCCAGACCACGACGACGTGAGGCACACGTCCCAGATGGTAAGGGAATGTGGACCCACTGGACCACAGAGGGGGACCCAGGCCTGCCTGGACTAGGGGAGGGCAATGACCGGGATCCGTGGCAGCTGAGCATGTGGGCAAGATGGCGACCTGCAGGACTAGACAACACCACACATCTTCAGGTATGAAGAAACATAAAGTTTACTTGAAGACAAACAGTACATAAACAGAACTGTTGTGAATATGCTGGAGACGGCTTCTGAGCTGGGGCTCCCTCCGGTGGTTGCTGAGGGTAATGAAATGATTAATGAATGGCCTTCAGCTGGCGCTGAATGGTAGGATATAAGTGGCCTGAGTTCCCAGCAGCCTTGCTGGTTATCAATTGTTCCTTCTGGTCTTGCTTGAAGCACTGCTAGTTTCCTGCTCTCCTTCAGATAAGTGTTTGCTGTTTTTTTTTTCCTCTGTTTGATTTTCATTGCTGGTTTGCTGCTTGCAGTGGACTGCAGCCTTTCCCCTTTTGGGGGTCTGGTGCTGCAATGTGCTCCGTTTTTGTCTGCACTTTTGCTTTGCTCCTTTGTTACTTTTTATTTGCTGAATAGCGTTTGTTACACCAGAGATCTGATTTAGGTGGATGAGATCCTGCGATTTCATGTTTTTGGCAATCAGAAGTGTTGGTATTTTTTAGGGTTTTTGTTGGATTGCAGTCAGAAAGTATATCACACAATCCTTATTGAAAAAATGACTAAGTATGGAATGGACAAGGCAACTGTTAGGTGGATTCATAACTGGCTTAGTGATCGGACCCAAAGAGTGGTCGTAAATGGCTGCACATCCAGTTGGAAGAATGTCTCAAGTGGAGTATCACAAGGCTCTGTTTTGGGCCCTCTATTGTTCAACATCTTTATCAATGATTTAGATGAAGGAATTGAGGGTAAACTGATCAAATTTGCTGATGACACAAAGCTAGGAGGGGTAGCTAATACTAGAGAAGAGAGAGAGAGGATTCAAAAAGATATAAATAAACTGGAGCAGTGGGCAGCAACTAACAGAATGGATTTTAACAGGGAAAAATGCAAAGTGCTACATCTGGGCAATAAATATGAAAAAAGCATATACAAAATGGGAGGAATAGGGCTAAGTAACAGCACATGTGAAAAAGACTTGGGTATACTAATTGATCACAGACTGAACATGAGTCAACAGTGTGATGCAGCAGCAAAAAAGGCAAATGCAATTCTAGGATGTATCAACAGAAGCATACAGTCTTGATCACGTGAGGTCATTATTGCCCTCTACTCCTCTTTGGTCAGACCTCATCTGGAATACTGTGTCCAGTTTTGGGCACCACATTTTAAAAAAGACATCAACAAACTGGAGCAAGTTCAGAGAAGAGCCACCAGAATGGTGACCGGTCTGCAAACCATGTCCTATGAGGAACGGTTGCAAGATTTGGGAATGTTTAGCTTGCAAAATAGAACACTGAGAGGAGACTTAATAGCTGTCTACAAATATCTCAAGGGCTGTCACATTGTAGAAGGATCATCTTTATTCTCATTTGCACAAGGAAAGACTAGAAGCAATGGGATGAAACTGAATGGGAGGAGACACAGATTAGATATTAGAAAAAACTTTTTGACAGTTAGGGTGATCAATGAGTGGAACAGGCTGCCACGAGAGGTGGTGAGTTCTCCTGCAATGGAAGTCTTCAGAGGCTGGACAGACATCTGTCTGGGATGATTTAGAGAATCCTGCTTTGAGCAGGGGGTTGGACTAGATGGCCCAGGAGGTCCCTTCCAACTCAATGCGGTCTAAATACTTTCCCAACCCCCTGTATATATATATATTTATATTATTTGTGACGTTTTCTAAAAACGTTTATAGTCTTTGAGAAGTCGAGAAATAGTTAAAGCCCTAACATACAGTGGGGAAATACTGTATGTATTTGTTTCCTTGCTGATCTTGTAAGTTAGCCCACTGACAAAGACATGAACAGTCTATAATTTTAAATGTAGATTAATTTTTACATTGAGAGATAGAATATGAAAAATAAAATCCAGAAAATCCCTTAGGGGGATTGAACTACATATACTTACCAATTAAAGATAATGTTTTATTTTAATCTTTAAAAATGAATAAACAATAATCACTGTGAGTTAAAGCACCACTCATGGTGTTTCTTTTTTTTTAGCACTGGAGTGGTGCCACTAATGTAATTTCCCTGCACCTAGTATCATAATTATCAGCTGCCATCTTCTGTTATTGGCACCACTCCGGTCAGTCTTATGCAGGTTGTGACCTGCTGAATCACTCCAGTGTTTGCTGGGCGAACCGGAGGTCACTATTCAGTGTAAGTCTGTGGGAGCCAGAAAAAGGGCAGAATGAGGCTCTCATAGATTTACATTGAAAGATTGTGACTGTAACTTCTGAATTCCTGTTAGTCAGAAGTGGCGGTTACTAGTGTTGAGCATTCCGATACTGCAAATATCGGGTATCGGCCGATATTTGCTGTATCGGAATTCCGATTCCGAGATCCGATATTTTCGTCATATCGGATACCGGAATCGGAATGTTCCTGTCACGGTCAGTGTCCGTCGGTCGGGTCTGTCAGGAGTCAGCGGCACTTACCTGGCAGAAGATCCCCGGCGGTCACGTCCTGGACTGCTTGATGGCCACCATCATCTTCTCCCTGGCGGTCACGTGCAGTTTCTCGCGATAACTGCACGTGCTGCCGGGTAATCGCGGCCGTAAAGCAGACCGATGACGCCACCGCTGGGGAAGCTGGTAAGCAGCTGTGCTGCGTCGGGATGACAGGCTCTGCCTGGCATTCCGATGTAGCAGAGCTGGATCGTCGTGGGACACTCGTGACTTTGGACTGCGTCGGACAGGTGGTATACTGCTGGTTTGTTTTTTTCCTTTTTTTCCAGGAGATCGATGGCGTCGCAGGATGAGAGTATAATAAAATTAATGGAAACTGTGTTTTCTCTTTTATTTCATTAAAATACTTTTTTCTTGCTGTGTCTTTTTTTTAAACATTTAAAAACTTTGGGATTAATAATGGATCGGTGTCTTATTGACACCGATCCAGTATTAACCTGGCTTATTGTCACCGTGCAATCAACGGTGACATTAACCCCTTATTACCCCGCTTGCCACCGCTACAGGGCAAGTGGGAAGAGCTGGGTAAAGTGCCACAATTGGCACATCTTTTGATGCGCCAAATGTGGGGCTGCTGCAGCCTGGTATTTTTAGGCTGTTGAGGGCCAAAATCCATGGGCCTTGACAGTCTTTTAATACCAGGCCGCAGCAGTCTGCATTTTACTTGGCTGGTTAACAAAAATAGGGGGATCCCCACACCATTTTTTTTTCGAAGGGATCCCCTATTTTTGTTAACCAGCCAAGCTAAGCAGACTGCTGTGGCCTGGTATTATCAGGCTTGCAAGGTTCATGGATCTTGGATCCTTACCAGCCTGAAAAACCAGGCCTCAGCAGTCTGCTTCATCTGGCTGGTTAACAAAAATAGGGGGGAACCCACGCCATTTTTTTTCGAGGGGATCCCCTATTTTTGTTAACCAGCCAAGATAAGCAGACTGCTGTGGCCTGGTATTATCAGGCTGGCAATGTTCATGGATCTTGGCTCCTTAACAGCCTGAAAATCCAGGCCTCAGCAGTTTGCTTCATCTGGCTGGTTAACAAAAATAGGGGGGACCCCATGCTATTTTTTTTCGAGGGGATCCCCTATTTTTGTTAACCAGCCAAGATAAGCAGACTTCTGTGGCCTGGTATTATCAGGCTGGCAAGGTTCATGGATCTTGGCTCCTTAACAGCCTGAAAATCCAGGTCTCAGCAGTCTGCCTCATCAGGCTGGTTAACAAAAATAGGGGCGACCCCACGCCATTTTTTGTTCGAGGGGATCCCCTATTTTCGTTAATCAGTTCCCTCTGACGTCACTGATGGTGTCCCTGGCTGACCTGAAGTGAAAGTGGAAAGCAATCAATTAAGCTTTCCACTTCCTCTCCTGTCAGCCAGGAGAAAAGATTCATTCCGGGGATTACTGTGAGGCTGCAGCATTAGCTGCGGTCCCTGCAGTAAACATTAACCCTTTCTGATGGATTACACCGTGGGACCTGACTGTGCATGGGATAGGTAAGAATAATTTTTCTTTTTTATTTTATTTTTATTACAGGAAATGTTTTTTGCAGTAAAATAAAAGATGGTTAAAAACATGTGTCTTTATTTCATTAAAATGATTTTTAATTAAAGTGTGTGTGTTTTATTTTCATTTCATGCAATAGGATTAATAATTGATAGTTGTCTAATTGACAGCTTTCAATTATTTGAAAAAATAACCGTGTGCACAACCAAGAAGGTGCCAGAGTAGGTTCCCACACCGTATCTAATAGAAAATGAACTCGGCACTCAACTTTAGTATAGTGAGAATAAAGATTTTTATTCACAGTAGTAACACGAAACGTTTCGGTCCTATATCATGGACCTTCATCAGTCACAGATACTACTGGGAAGGGGGTTGATCCACATAGGGAAGAAAGAAAGGGCTGGATATAGCCTGTATTGGTGGGGTGAGATGAGGAAGAGGACAATGCCTCTATTGCACTAGTAACCTGTTGTGAAGGAGTCCGGCAGTGGACACCGCGTCCAATGCAGAGGCCTATCCTCACTGCCGGACTCCTTCACAACAGGTTACTAGTGCAATAGAGGCATTGTCCTCTTCCTCATCTCACCCCACCAATACAGGCTATATCCAGCCCTTTCTTTCTTCCCTATGTGGATCAACCCCCTTCCCAGTAGTATCTGTGACTGATGAAGGTCCATGATATAGGACCGAAACGTTTCGTGTTACTACTGTGAATAAAAATCTTTATTCTCACTATACTAAAGTTGAGTGCCGAGTTCATTTTCTATTAGCTTTCAATTATTAACCTGGCTTAAGGTCACTTTTCAATAGCAAGGTGGCTTTAACCCTTATTAACCCATTTGCCACCCCTACAGGGCAATGGGAATAGACGGGCAAAGTGCCAGAAAGGGCGAATCTAATTATAGATTTGTTTTTTCTGGGGTGTCTGGGGGCAGATGTTAGTAGCCGGGGGGGCCAAAAATAATAATTTTACACCTCATATATATATATATATATATATATATACATGTCATTGAATTTGTGACACATATATATATATATATATATATATATTTATAGTTCATACACTTCTACATAGTATAATAGCCGCTAATTCAATTGCCGGCTTTTGTGAAAATGCAGAACCCGACATGAAATGACACATGGTTTACATAGAGTTAACCATGTCATTTCAAGTTGTTTGATATATTGTTTTCACTAACAATTACATGAGTATATGTGTGCAAAATTTCACACCTGTAGGGGTTAATTAAAGGTGTAAATTCATAGCAAAAAAGTCTGTTTTTTTACAACGAATTTACACCTTTAATTAACCCCTACAGGTGTGAAATTTTGCACACATACACTCATGTAATTGTTTGTGAAAATCAGATATCAAACTACATGGAAATACATGGTTAACTATGTAAACCATGTGTCATTTCATGTCGGGTGCTTCTGTATTTTCACAAAAAGCCAGCATTACCCGGCAATTGAATCAGAGGCTATTTTACTATGTAGAAGTGTATAAACTATAAATATATGTATATATATATATGTCACAATGACATGTATATATATTTATATGTATTCTATGTGTGTATATTTAGTGTTTGCAAGGAAAGAAAGGGTTTTTTTAGTTACGATATTTCTGTCCCATAGACTTGCATTGGATTTCCGGTATCGGAATCGGGTATCGCCGATACTTTTTGGGTATCGGTGATACCCATTCCGATCCGATACTTCTTGATATCGGAAAGTATCGCTCAACCTTAGCGGTTACAAGATGGCAGGTCAAGACTGGAGTGGCATCAAAAAGAGCTAAAGACATCAGCTGGTAATTATAATACTAGGGTCAGAGAACTTAGATTAATGGTAACACTCCAGCACTAAAATATTAAAATGATTGCTGGAGTGGTGCTTTAAAACAAACTTTTGGCTTCTAATGTAAATTCTAAATAAATGAATTCAAATAAAACCCTAATCTTCAAAATCTGTTAACGTGGAATTTGTAAGAATGTTCTTCTTTTGCAGCTTAAAAGGTACTTTCAATATACATTACAGAGTGAAAGCTCTATTATATTTTTGAGAAGCGTTAATGGCAGGTTTAGTATATGTTGCCATGGTGGTTTTGTCCTGTGTAGTGTTGTTTCATCAGTTCCTCAGCGTATTGTTTCCTGTGGTGATATAATAAGACTAATTTGCCATATTAGCAAATGACTTGTTTTATCAAGCTGATTTATGTGAAGTTGAAAAGCTACAATAAACAGTGTTGTTTCCCTTCTTGAAGCCCAACATTTTACCTCAGTATGATACCTCCTGCTATTTCCAACTATTAATAAGTGTCCTAAATTGCTAGTATTTTGGGGGTTGATGATTATGCATCTCATGATCTTTACATTTTAGAATCAGCCTTTTTTGCATAAACACATGACAAAATATTTTTGCACTGTGTAACAAATTGAATTGAGCGCTTTCCCATACTGAACAGTTCCTCCACTTGCATTGATATAAAACAGATGCATTTATTTTATAAGGTCACAAGGATTCCTGCTTGTGGGTGGTGCCATAGTTCCTTGCTCTCTGTCTCAAGTCACAACGCCAGCATGCCCACAGGCCACTGAATCTTTTGTTTTCTCATTCATTGGTGGTCCCGGAGCATACAGCCTGGATTATTCAATTCTTCTAAGTCACTTTAGGGTCTATCTTTTTCCCCTTTGCCACCCACCCTGTTTTCACCTTCCTGACCAGACCAGTTTTTTTAAATTCTGACCAGTGTCACTTTATGAGTTAATAACTCTGGAATACTTCAACATATCCCAGTGACTCTGAGATTGTTGTTTTGAGACATAGTGTACTTCATATTAGTGGTAAATTTAGATCAATATGACTTGCATTTATTTATGAAAATATCGAAAATTTGACAGCAAATTTCAAAATTTAGAAATTTTCAAACTTTAAATTTTATGCCCTTAATAGAGTTGAGCGATACTTTCCGATATCCAAAAGTATCGGAATCGGAATGGTATCGCCGATACCCAAAAAATATCGGCGATACCGATACCGATACCGGAAATCCAATGTAAGTCTATGGGAACAAAATATCGGAATTAATAAAACCCCATTCTTGCCTTGTTGGTTAATTGTACATGAAGGAAAACAACAAAGAGTAATGTAGAATGTATTGGGGAAGGTTGAGGAGACATTAAAGGCATAGATGTTTAACCCAATCAAATGGAATAGCATAAATATTTTTTTTTTTAAAGATGTTCGGATTGACGAAGAAATTGACAATGTTGTTAACGTTTTTTCTATTTTGGCAAATATGTATATTTCACAACTTCCATGCTCTTCACCTTTTTAACTTTTGACACACTTTCTCCTTCATAATCTTCAGCAGCATCATCTTTTTCATCAAATTATTCTTCATCTTCACCTTCTTTATCTTCTTCTTAAACTTCTTGCTATTCATCTTTTTGTTAACATTACTCATATTCTTCTTATTAAACTATTATTCTTATTCATATTTACTTCATCTTCTTCATCATATTCTTATTTTGGACAGAGATTCCTGTACTTGTAATCTGTCAAAGTATGAATTTTTCATCCTTCCGTTCTTGCTGTCACAAAAGATTTAAATTACAACAGTATTTGTCCGTGTTCAGTTTAGCCTGCAGCAGCAGGCATTTTCCAGGGGCACCACGAGGAGGAACGGACTCACCCCCATACACTGCTTAGTCTTTTTCTGCTTATAATTTAGAGCATATATTTTGCTCTTCATTTTGGTCTTATACTTCATGTTCTTCTGCTTTTTGATCTTCTGCTTATTGTTCTTAAGTCTCTTGTTCTGTATCTTGTAGTTTGTCTTAACCTTCTTAGTCCTGTTTGGTAATCTATTATTTCTTCTTTGTGATGGTGTTTAGGCTGGTTGGCTTGATGCTCGTCGTCCTTGTGGTGGTCATCTTCTTCGGGGTGGTCATCAGGGTCGTCGTCTTCATTGTTGGAGATCCAGAGTGATTTCCCAAAAAAACATTGAAAAAATCTTCAATTTGTAAATGTAGCACAAGGTACAAGAGCCAATGCAAGTAACGAGGACCAGCTGACTGTGCTGGAACCCGGAGGGGCAGCAGAAGGAAAAGAGCCAATGGCACAACCGAGGACCAGTTGACGTTACTGGGACACGGTTACTAAGCAGGAGGTACCTGTGCTCCAAAGCACTACCAAGGACCAGCAGACGTTGCTGGAACTCGGATACCGAGATGGAGGCACCTAGGCCAAAGGCACTGCGGAGAACCAGCTTGACGGTACTGGAACCCGGACGGTAGCAGAAGGTACCCATGGAAATTTAAGTTGACAGGCCGCGAGCCGGCCGCAGTTACCGAATCCCACAGTACTACAGTGGGTGATTGTCCTATTGTCACAACAGAAACAGCCTTTATTTGCATATCCCGCAGCACACATAGGAAGCACCTAAACTCCAGTCACCATAGAGTCGGCTAAACGACCGCAACACGACAGGACAACTTATTGGAGGCTAAGTGACGTTTACACTGACAGGAAACAGATGGCGTGCTGTAACCAGTCTGGGCAGGAGTGAGTACCCGTGCCAATGACACTTCCGAGCAACAACTGTCGGTGTTGGAGCCCAGGGATGAGAAGAGAACAGGGTGGAGGCAGCAGGACTTTTTGCCGTTCACACAGCAGGGGAACAGCTGATATTACTGAACCCCAGTAACACAGGAGCAAGTGTTCACTGTGCTAACAGCACTTCCGAGCAACAACTGGCGGTGTTGTAGCCCAGGCATGAGAAGACAACAGGGTGGAGGCAGCAGGACTTTTTGCCGTACACAGCAGGGGAACAGCTGACATTACTGAACCCCAGTAACACAGGAGCAAGTGTTCACTGTGCTAACAGCACTTCCGAGCAACAACTGGCGGTGTTGTAGCCCAGGCATGAGAAGACAACAGGGTGGAGGCAGCAGGACTTTTTGCCGTACACACAGCAGGGGAACAGCTGACATTACTGAACCCCAGTAACACAGGAGCAAGTGTTCACTGTGCTAACAGCACTTCCGAGCAACAACTGGCGGTGTTGTAGCCCAGGCATGAGAAGACAACAGGGTGGAGGCAGCAGGACTGTTTGCCGTACACACGCAGGGGAACAGCTGACATTACTGAACCCCAGTAACACAGGAGCAAGTGTTCACTGTGCTAACAGCACTTCCGAGCAACAACTGGCGGTGTTGTAGCCCAGGGATGAGAAGACAACAGGGTGGAGGCAGCAGGACTGTTTGCCGTACACACAGCAGGGGAACAGCTGACATTACTGAACCCCAATAACACAGGAGCAAGTGTTCACTGTGCTAACAGCACTTCCGAGCAACAACTGGCGGTGTTGTAGCCCAGGCATGAGAAGACAACAGGGTGGAGGCAGCAGGACTTTTTGCCGTACACACAGCAGGGGAACAGCTGACATTACTGAACCCCAGTAACACAGGAGCAAGTGTTCACTGTGCTAACAGCACTTCCGAGCAACAACTGGCGGTGTTGTAGCCCAGGGATGAGAAGACAACAGGGTGGAGGCAGCAGGACTGTTTGCCGTACACACAGCAGGGGAACAGCTGACATTACTGAACCCCAATAACACAGGAGCAAGTGTTCACTGTGCTAACAGCACTTCCGAGCAACAACTGGCGGTGTTGTAGTACAGGGATGAGAAGACAACAGGGTGGAGGCAGCAGGACTGTTTGCCGTACACACAGCAGGGGAACAGCTGACATTACTGAACCCCAATAACACAGGAGCAAGTGTTCACTGTGCTAACAGCACTTCCGAGCAACAACTGGCGGTGTTGTAGCCCAGGCATGAGAAGACAACAGGGTGGAGGCAGCAGGACTTTTTGCCATACACACAGCAGGGGAACAGCTGACAATACTAAACCCCAATAACACAGGAGCAAGTGTTCACTGTGCTAACAGCACTTCCAAGCAACAACTGGCGGTGTTGTAGCCCAGGGATGAGAAGACAACAGGGTGGAGGCAGCAGGACTGTTTGCCGTACACACAGCAGGGGAACAGCTGACATTACTGAACCCCAATAACACAGGAGCAAGTGTTCACTGTGCTAACAGCACTTCCGAGCAACAACTGGCGGTGTTGTAGCCCAGGCATGAGAAGACAACAGGGTGGAGGCAGCAGGACTGTTTGCCGTACACACTGCAGGGGAACAGCTGACATTACTGAACCCCAGTAACACAGGAGCAAGTGTTCACTGTGCTAACATCACTTCCGAGCAACAACTGGCGGTGTTGTAGCCCAGGGATGAGAAGACAACAGGGTGGAGGCAGCAGGACTGTTTGCCGTACACACAGCAGGGGAACAGCTGACATTACTGAACCCCAATAACACAGGAGCAAGTGTTCACTGTGCTAACAGCACTTCCGAGCAACAATGGCGGTGTTGTAGCCCAGGCATGATAAGACAACAGGGTGGAGGCAGCAGGACTGTTTGCCGTACACACAGCAGGGGAACAGCTGACATTACTGAACCCCAATAACACAGGAGCAAGTGTTCACTGTGCTAACAGCACTTCCGAGCAACAACTGGCGGTGTTGTAGCCAAAGCATGAGAAGACAACAGGGTGGAGGCAGCAGGACTTTTTGCTGTACACACAGCAGGGGAACAGCTGACATTACTGAACCCCAGTAACACAGGAGCAAGTGTTCACTGTGCTAACAGCACTTCCGAGCAACAACTGGCGGTGTTTTAGCCCAGGGATGAGAAGACAACAGGGTGGAGGCAGCAGGACTGTTTGCCGTACACACAGCAGGGGAACAGCTGACATTACTGAACCCCAATAACACAGGAGCAAGTGTTCACTGTGCTAACAGCACTTCCGAGCAACAACTGGCGGTGTTGTAGCCCAGGGTCAAGGAGGATGTTTAAATACTAGATCAATTATTTTCCTTGTTACGTGTCAATTAAAAATGTCTATACTCCAAACAAGAGAAATATAACCTTTAGTACCATAAGATGATGATTTTACTTAAAAAAATATATGTAAATTAATAATTTACAAACATAAACGCATACATTAACATGTTGAAAAGCAATGCAAACCACAATTAAAATAGGTTAAATAATCTGCTATACGGTTTAAAATAAAAGCATACAAGTACATATCATAATTCAATAATGATGGCTAAGTAACAGTATGTACACCATTTCTATTGTGTAGACAATGAATGGCTGACTTAAAAACATAATCAGCATTACAAGTTATCTTTGACATTCATAAAAGTTTACATTTGGTGAATAATATCACTAAAAAGTTTTTAAAAATATCTAAAATTTCCATCATGTAATACTGATAATATGTGCCAATCATTTATATTAACAAACAAAAACTTTAAAAAGTGCATAGTGCATAGTCAAAACAGCTATTTATGCCTGACTGTGGACTTGCAAGCATGACAACGGATAGATAAGGTATATATAGATGAGACTGCACAGCCACAGATGTTGAATGGCGATGTAATACTGTACCTCAATAAAGTGTGCGTTACTACTACATCCTTTTTTTTATATAGCTTTATAAAAGGTTACGTGCATGTATGGTTGCGCCTTTGTTTGGACCACAGACTGGCTTCCTGCTGTGACACGTTGGGTATTGGAGCGTCTGTGCGTCTTATGACGCAGACTAACATTCACGGTGCGCATCGTTCATCATCGCAAGCGTACCGACAACACAAAGGCGTTGTCATGACTGCTTTACTCAGTAAACATGCACCTATGATGAAACATACACGCATGTGCCCTATTACATAAAAAGCTACAAGAAAAACGCGTGTGAGGTGTGACACAGCTGTTTTGTTAAGGTACAGTATTATATCGACATTGTACAGGTGTCGCTATTCAGTCTGATAAATAGATATCATTCACCTATTCTATCAGTTGTGGTTCTTTCAGCACCACTTACAGGTATATATTTTGCTATTGTGACTATGCACTATTGACTTTAACAAGGTAATGCATGATTTTTGTTAGCGATTATCATGTTTACATGAAGGACCTTTATGATATGGGCTGTTAACTTTCTAATTAAATATGTATTTTTTAAAATGACACAAATATAAGTAATGTTGAAGAGAACTATTCCTACATGCATTGTTTGCACAATATTACAGGTGTACATCACGTCCCTTAATCAACATTGGATTATTATATTTACTTGTATGCTTTTATTTAAAAGCCAAGAACACTGAAGTCTAACCTTCGCACTGCAGCTGTTGTCAAAATTCAACCCACATTATGCACTTCCAACATTGCAGCATTTGAGTCATGATGTGAGTTGGATTTGGCTAAGCTATGGAGTGACAAGGTTGACCATCAGTATCCTATAGCATAAGTAGGCTTTTGTGTTAGCATTTGTTTTCAACATGTGCATATCTGAAATAATATGTCACAATTATTTTGTTACAGATTTGTGACAAAGACTAATCATTTTATGGTTTTAAATCTGACGTTTCAAATGTTTACAGCTTAGAAATCAGGGTGTAGCCTCATATCTATGTGTAGCACTAGACACGTTGACATGTCATGCTTTTTTCACCATGTGTAGGTAGCTAGCAGTAATTTTTGCCAGACACACAGCAGGGGAACAGCAGGCGTTACTGAACCCCACAAACACATCAGCGATTGTTTTCATCTGTGGAGGGTGTAGGCATAAAATATTGAGTTATTGCCTTGTTACGTGGCCATTGCAAATGTATGTACTTCAAACAAGAATAAATGAAGTTTTACTAGTACAATAAAATGATGAATTTCAATTCCAAGAATAGAAAAATATTTAGACTTGAGAGTCCTCAGTGGTTGATACCGTTTAATGGCTAACTGAAAAGATGGTAACAAATTCCAAGCTTTCGAGACTACTCAGGTCTCTTCATCAGGCTAAGACTAAAACAAAAAATGAAGAATCACATATTTCTACACACAACAGGACACAGGAATAGGTAAGACAAGTGAGGGAGGGACAAGTGAGGGGAGACCGGCCAAAAAATGAGAACAAGGATGAATTATCAGCGCCACACGATAAGACAAAAAATAATGGATTTACCTGTGGCAAAACACTTTTTTATGCCTGGTCATAGCATGATGGATATGAAATTACTGGTATTAAAATATAACTTCAAATATGAGAAAGATACAAAGGTTTCAGAATATAAGCTCATCATGACCTTTGACACTCTTAGTGATGGAATGAATAGATCACACGGATTTATGTCATTCTATATCAATTAAGGAATCTGCGTCTCTGCCCTTCCAGGGGCATGAAAACAGAAAACCAGACCCCAATCAGAGGGCAATAAAACTTTCTATCCTTATCTAGGAACTGTTCCAATATTTATGTTCATCCCTCTGTCATAATGACAGTTCTGCTACACGTGACTTACTTGTCTTACCTATTGCACTATTCCTGTGTCCTGTTGTGTATAGAAATATGTGATGCTTCATTTTTTGTTTTAGTCTTTGCCTGATGAAGAGACGTGAGTAGCCTCGAAAGCTTGCAATTTGTTACCATCTTTTCAGTTATCCATTAAAAGGTATCAACCACTGCGGACTCTCAAGTCTAAATATTTGTCTATGTACTGGCTAACACGGTACGAAGATACACATGTTTCCTAACTTCAAGAATAAAAATAAAGACCCTGCAAATATAAACGCATATATGCACATGCCAACAAGAAATGGAACAACACACCACCCAAAAAATTGGTTACAAAATATAGTGTTGTAAATTTAAGAATAAAAGTCCATTTTTGTATTTATGAATAATGCTTAAGGAACGCTATGTTAAACCATAACATAGTGAAGACAATGGATTTTGTAATAGTCACTCATCATCATCATTGCAATTTATATGTGACAGTCACAGACATTTCAATTATTTAAGTTAATAAAATCGTTACTTTGTACAGCATGTATGACATGTCCAGCATGGACTCATCAATGTGATGACGCAATAATGTACGATAAAAAATAACCATTTAAAAAAACATTATGCATTGTCACAATGTAAGTGTGTGCCTGCAAGTGTAGGTGAAACATAGGCTACGGATAGCAAAGGTATATTCTATGTCTGTATCAGACAGTGGACAGCCTCTGATGGGTAATGGCGATGTTATACTGTACGTCAATAAAGTCTGCAGCTGCAATCATGCATTTTTTGCTTGTACAGTGTTGAAGAGGGTAAAAGCATGTCTGGTTGCGCAAGGCTTTATCCGTCAACACTACCTTCCTACTGTCATGCGTAGGGTAGGGTAGCATGTGTCAATTAGATGACTCTATAAAATGTGACGTTACGCAGCGTTATTGTGCCCTAGGGACGCCAAAAATACGACAGCAGTAATCATTTACTGTCTAATACTCCACCTATGACCAACAAAAAAAGCACGTTCCCTCTTTAACAATCTACAAGACTAACAAGCATAATGGTTGACGCTGACTTTATTGAGGTACAGTATTACATCGACATTGTCCATGAGTAACTATGCACTGTGATACCTATATACCATTATTAATTTATATCTGTTGTGCTTGTTTCAACAGCACTTGCAGGTATAACTACCTATTGTCAGTATGCATGATGCACTTTCTAGATGTAATAATTTATTATTGCACATTATTACCAGGTTTAGATGCTGGCCATTTCATATATGGTGTGTGAAGTTACAGTTGGCATCAGTATGTGTATTTTATAATGTCTGTCATAAATAAAACTCGTGATGATGATGATGATGAGGATTTTATGATTCGTACATCCATTGACTGCATTATCTTACAGGTACAGATAAAGTTCCTTAAAAAGCATTAATTGATAAGTATGAAATGTACTTTTATGCATTAATTTCAAAAAGTGAACACTATGTTTTAGTTTTTGTTACCATTTCTAATAGACATGTGCAGATATGCGCTGTGATGACAAATTATTATTTGTCCATATTTGTTATAAAAATTTATCATTCTAGGCCTGGAAAACTTCACAATTTCCTGTTTTAAGCATAACAATCAGGGTGACCGCTCTTCCCTATTTGGAGCATGTTCCACATGGGTTTTTCGGTGCATGTGTAGGGAACAGGAGACTTCTTGCCGGCCACACAGCAGGGGAACAGCTGGCGTTACTGAACCCCACTAAAACTATAGCTTGTGTATTGGTCTGTGGACACGACACTTCTGAGCAGCAACTGGCAGTGTTGTAGCCCAGGGAGTAGAGTTCAGGTGGTAGAAAGATGAACATAACAGGAGACATGGATAACGTTGCGAACCAGTTATTTAATCTGAAAACGGACAGACAAATTCTGGCGAGATCCATGCCTTGTTCATTTTCAGAAAAGTAAGCCGGTCTACATTATCGGAGGATAGTCGCATGCGACGGTCTGTTAGTACACCACCTGCAGCACTAAAGACGCGCTGCGATAATACACTGGCAGCAGGGCAAGCCAGCGCCTCCAATGCATACTGGCTAAGCTCTGGCCATGTATCCAGCTTAGAGACCCAAAACTTGAATGGGGAAGAGCCATCTGGGAGTACACTGAGAGGGAAAGACATGTAGTCTGTCACCATCTTACGGAAACGTTGCCTCCTGCTGACTGGAGCCGTCTCGGATGGTGTAGACATTTGTGGTGCTGCCACAAAACTTCGCCACATTTGGAACATACTGGTCTTGCCCTGTGCAGAGGCGCTGCTTGTGCTCCCTCTTGTTGCAGAGCTGTCTCCACTGCCTCGACGCACAGAGCTGCTTTGTAAAGCAGTAGCAGCAGCAGTGCTCTGGGCTGGAATGGAGAACATTATGGATTGCAAAAGTGTGTCTTGGTACTCCCGCATTTTACGCTCCCGGTTCAACGGTGTGATGAGGCTTTGTAAGTTGTCCCGGTAGCGAGGGTCTAGGAGCGTGTACACCCAATAATCAGATGTGGTGAGAATGTGGGCGATGAGGCGGTCGTTTCTCATGCACTGCAGCATGAAATCAACCATGTGCTGCAGACTCCCAACTGGCCAAGAAACGCTGTCCCCTGCAAGAGGCGTCATCTCTACCTGCTCTGCATCACCCCACCCTCGCTCTACATACTGACTAGAGCGTTGTGTACCTCCCTCTGGAGTGATGTCTTCCTCCTCCATTGACTCCTCCTCATCCTCCTCACAAAGTGAGCCCTGCCCAGCCCTTTGTGAGGAACCACGTTGCGCTGACTGTCCAGAAGGTGATGGAATTTGTGACTCCTCATCCTCCACCTCTTCCAAAACCTCATCCCTTAGTGCTTGCAGTGTTTTTTGAAGCAGGCAGATAAGGGGGACAGTCAGGCTGACTAGTGCATCATCTGCACTCGCCATCCGCGTTGACTCATCAAACGCATGCAAAACGTGGCAGATGTCCTTCATAGAGGCCCACTCAGTAGTGGTGAAGTGTGAACGGCGCAAATTGCGAGTTGATTGCGCCTGATGCAGCTGATACTCCATTACTGCTGGCTGCTGCTCACACAACCGCTCCAACATATGTAACGTGGAATTCCACCTGCTGGGTACGTCACATATGATGCGATGTTCAGGAAGGCGAAATCTGTGTTGCAGAGCTGCAATGCGCGATCTGGCCATGCTGGAACGTCGCAAGTGAGCGCACTCTAGGCGGACCTTGTGCAGCAGTGCATCAAGATTCGGATAGTCACTCAAAAAACTCTGCACGACCAAGTTGAGCACATGTGCCAGACATGGTATGTGAGTGAGGTTGCCAAGGCCCAGAGCTGCCACCAGATTTCGGCCATTGTCACACACTACCAAGCCTGGCTGGAGATTCGCTGGCAAAAACCACACGTCGCTCTCCTGCTTGATGGCATTCCAGAGTTCCTGCGCTGTGTGGCTTCGATTCCCATGGGAATTAATTTCAGGATGGCCTGTTGACGTTTGGCCACGTCTGTGCTCATATCGGTCGCAACAGGTAAGCGTTCACGGGTCCATGTGGAGGTAGACCGTGACGGCTCCTGCAGCGATGATTCTGAGGAACTGGAGTAGGAGCAGGAGTCAATGTGGACAGACTGGATTCCTGCAATCCTTGGAGTTGGCAGAACACGTACAGCGCCACTCGCAAGATCTGTACCCTGCTCCACAACATTGACCCAATGGGCAGTGAGGGAAAGGTATCGTCCCTGGCCATGGGTACTGGTCCACGCATCGGTGGTCAGGTGGACCTTGCTACTGACGGCGTTTAGTAGCGCATGTTTAATTTTTCCCTCAACATGCTTTTGCAGACCAGGGACGGCTTGCCTGCTGAAATAAAATCGGCTGGGCACATTGTATTGTGGGACTGCCAATGCCATTAAGTTACGGAAACTGTCAGTCTCCACCAGCCTGAATGACACCTGTGCTCGTGGATGGTTTGCCGAGTATGGCCGTCTTTTATCCCATGCCTGTGCTACCGATGGCTGTTTTGTGGCCTGGGAGTGTGAGGATGACAGGGAACTTGCAGCTGTGGGTGGAATAACACTGGGTCTCTGGACAACAGTGACAGAGGTTCTTCCATGGCGATCCTGTGAGGAAGCCGAACCAGCTGTGTGTGAGCTGGAGGAAGAGGCTCCAACACGAGCTGAAGATGTAGGTGCTGCTGTAGGTTGGCCTACATCTCCAGTGTGTCTTTGTAACTGAACCACGTGCTTTGACCGCACATGTTTCCACATATTTGTGGTATTAAGGTTACTGACACTTTTACCTCTTTTTACTTTTTGATTACACAGCTTGCATTTGACATAGCAAATATCATCTGCAAGTGTGTCAAAAAAGGACCACGCAGTGCAAGTCCTGGGAGCGCCCGTTTTGGCTGTTGGAAGAGAACTGCTACGAACGGGTGCCAAACTGGAGGCTACAGGCAACCGAGTCTGCAGTCTACCTCTCCCTACTGTTTGGACAGTTGGGGCAATCTCTTCCTCAGAGCTGCTACCACTACCTTCCTGTTCCTCACGCCATGTTGGGTCTTGGACCTCATCATCTCCACTACCCTCTTCCAACACCTGCTGCTGTTGGGTGGTCTGGCCAGCACCATGCTCAACAGAAACTGGCACCTGAGTCTCATCATCATCAGATGCGTTCTGCGGTGTGCTGACCATCGGCACTGGCTCACCCGCCTCTTCACATTCAGAGAGACACAGCTGTTGCGCTTCACTGCATACTACCTCTTCTTCACATTCCATAATGCTGCTTGGCTGGGCCGCTGTTTGCAAGCCAACAGATTCTGAGAACAGAAGCAGAGACTCAGCTGGCTCCTTTACAGAGCTCTCTGAATGCCTGGGCAATTTGGCAGGCGGTGAAGAGACAGATGGTTGTTCAACAGTGCTGTGGTCCTGAGAGGAGGTGTAAGCAATTGAAGTCGATGCATTGGCTGCCATCCAACCAACAACGGCTTCAATTTGTTCTTCCCGCAGCAGGGGGGTACGCTGAGCTCCTACAAAAGTGCGCATAAAGGAACGCTCACGGGGAAAACTGGTGGATGCTGTGTCACTGGGTGCGGCAGCAGCCACAGAATCCCCACGTCCTCTCCCTGCTGAAACTCCACGGCCACGACCACGTGCCTTACTCCCTGCCTTCTTCATCTTGGTAGATTGATAAAGAAAGTCAGAAAAGTTATAAGGCCTAAGTGTGGTTATTCCTCAGAGACTGCAGTGAACACTGCAGACAACTGTTCAGTAGCTGTGAAAGGCCCCTTTGTGTACTTCTATAGTGTTTGCAACCAATGTATTGTATACGGATGGAAGCGCGTCACACTAATAGATTAGATTTTTTTCAAATATAATGGAGGAGCACCAATTTGAGAAAAATGTGAAGGATGAGGCAGTGACACACGTTCAGCAGACTACAACCAGCAGTGGTTGAAGAACTAACTGGAGCGTAATCTGCACTCAAAAAATGAAAAGTTCACAGACTACAGTGAACACTGCACACAACTGTTCACTATCTGTGAAAGGCTCCTTTCTGTACTTCTATAGTGTTTGCAACCAATGTATTGTATACGGATGGAAGCGCGTCACACTAATAGATTAGATTTTTTTCAAATATAATGGAGCAGCACCAATTTGAGAAAAATGTGAAGGATGAGGCAGTGACACACGCTCAGCAGACTACAACCAGCAGTGGTTGAAGAACTAACTGGAGCGTAATCTGCACTCAAAAAATGAAAAGCTCACAGACTACAGTGAACACTGCACACAACTGTTCACTATCTGTGAAAGGCTCCTTTCTGTACTTCTATAGTGTTTGCAACCAATGTATTGTATACGAATGGAAGCGCGTCACACTAATAGATTAGATTTTTTTCAAATATAATGGAGCAGCACCAATTTGAGAAAAATGTGAAGGATGAGGCAGTGACACACGCTCAGCAGACTACAACCAGCAGTGGTTGAAGAACTAACTGGAGCGTAATCTGCACTCAAAAAATGAAAAGCTCACAGACTACAGTGAAAACTGCACACAACTGTTCACTATCTGTGAAAGGCTCCTTTCTGTACTTCTATAGTGTTTGCAACCAATGTATTGTATACGGATGGAAGCGCGTCACACTAATAGATTAGATTTTTTTCAAATATAATGGAGCAGCACCAATTTGAGAAAAATGTGAAGGATGAGGCAGTGACACACGCTCAGCAGACTACAACCAGCAGTGGTTGAAGAACTAACTGGAGCGTAATCTGCACTCAAAAAATGAAAAGCTCACAGACTACAGTGAACACTGCACACAACTGTTCACTATCTGTGAAAGGCTCCTTTCTGTACTTCTATAGTGTTTGCAACCAATGTATTGTATACGAATGGAAGCGCGTCACACTAATAGATTAGATTTTTTTCAAATATAATGGAGCAGCACCAATTTGAGAAAAATGTGAAGGATGAGGCAGTGACACACGCTCAGCAGACTACAACCAGCAGTGGTTGAAGAACTAACTGGAGCGTAATCTGCACTCAAAAAATGAAAAGCTCACAGACTACAGTGAAAACTGCACACAACTGTTCACTATCTGTGAAAGGCTCCTTTCTGTACTTCTATAGTGTTTGCAACCAATGTATTGTATACGGATGGAAGCGCGTCACACTAATAGATTAGATTTTTTTCAAATATAATGGAGCAGCACCAATTTGAGAAAAATGTGAAGGATGAGGCAGTGACACACGCTCAGCAGACTACAACCAGCAGTGGTTGAAGAACTAACTGGAGCGTAATCTGCACTCAAAAAATGAAAAGCTCACAGACTACAGTGAACACTGCACACAACTGTTCACTATCTGTGAAAGGCCCCTTTGTGTACTTCTATAGTGTTTGCAACCAATGTATTGTATACGGATGGAAGCGCGTCACACTAATAGATTAGATTTTTTTCAAATATAATGGAGCAGCACCAATTTGAGAAAAATGTGAAGGATGAGGCAGTGACACACGCTCAGCAGACTACAACCAGCAGTGGTTGAAGAACTAACTGGAGCGTAATCTGCACTCAAAAAATGAAAAGCTCACAGACTACAGTGAACACTGCACACAACTGTTCACTATCTGTGAAAGGCTCCTTTCTGTACTTCTATAGTGTTTGCAACCAATGTATTGTATACGGATGGAAGCGCGTCACACTAATAGATCACTGTTAATTTCTATTGAATGGAGCTGCACCAATTCCACAAAATAAAATAAAAAAAGAGTCAGTTAGTGACACGTGCAGATGCCTACAAACAGCGGTGGATGCAGAGCAAACTGCAGCGTCACCTGCACTCTCACACACACACCTTGCACAGAGCTGTTAAAACAACACTGCAAGGCAAAAGGAAGCTTTACACAGTGGTTGGTAAAATAGCCTGCCTAAAGCACAGTACACAAAATCGCAATCTCTAACTGTCCCTCAGAGTCAGCAGAGCAGAGTTCTGTCCCTAACTGAGTTCACAGCACAGTGACGCTAAAATGGCGGCGGCGCCTTTTATAGTGCATTCTGACATCATTTCAGCAGCCAATCACAGCCATGCCATTAGTTAACATGAAAGCAGCAGTACAGGATGTGCCCACACTTCGTAGAATTTCTCATTGGCTGACTAAAATCACAGTGCCTCTCAAAGAATTATGGGAACTTCCGATTCCGGTATACGATATATGAAAAATATCGGAACTAAGTATCGGAATTCCGATACAGCGAATATCGGCCGATACCCGATACTTGCGGTATCGGAATGCTCAACACTAGCCCTTAAACCACACAAAATAGATAACAAATAACATTTACAACATGTCTACTTCACAAATAACACAATTGCAACTCCTAGTTCAAATCATGTCCCAAAGGAGTGAAGAAAAAGGAGTTACTAAGGAGTTTTCTTGAAAAAATTGTAAACTTTATTTCATGAATAAATACATAAAAATACATAGAGCACCACAAGCCAAAATAAGACCATGCCAATATTATTCAGGGAATTAAATGTATACACTGCCAATAATTTATAAGAATTATGAAATTAATGTCATCAAGCAATTTGTAATCATAAATTGTAAAAGAGTGTTATAATTAATTAACTGCTCATATAGATATATAATAATCATAAAGTGCAAACAGTGCCAAACCAGCCTTCAAAATAGAAGTAAATATAAATAATAACGCTAAATGTTAATAAGGTATGACTGCCATAAATATCAAAAATCTTGAAATGTATTTTATTAATGCATTCACTATTAGTCATACAGACGGTTAATTTCTGACATTTCGGCCGTAGTGTCCTTTATCAAAGAAATTTATCTGTATGGCTTCACTTGTAGAGCTCTACAAACGGCGGTGAGTCCCCGTGCCTCCTCCAACATTTCAGTACTTCCCTGCACAAGTGAAGCCATACAGATAAATTTCTTTGATAAAGGCCACTACGTCCGAAACGTCAGAAATTAACCGTCTGTATGACTAATAGTGAATGCATTAATAAAATACGTTTCAAGAATTTTGAGCGTCAGGTTACTCATGTTATATGCTTCGTTTCCTGACGAAAGTGGCTATCCTTTCCCATATTTTTACACTGTAAATATCAAAAAGGCAGCATGTAAAGAATAATACGATCGCTAGCGCTGAGTGCAAACAGTGTCGAACAAGCCTCCAAAATAAAGGTGAGTATGACCACCAGCGCTAATCATTAATATGGTATAACTGCCATGAATAATAATAAAGCATAGCTGCCAGAAGAATAAAGCTAAAGGTATCAAAATTAGCGGTGGATTGCAAAAAAATGCTTACTGGAATGAGACTAAAAGCAGTGTTTCCCAAGCCCGGCGCCCCTACGTACGTTTCAAAATAACTTAGTCAGGAGGCATAGTTTCATCTAGCTCAGGAAGCGGTATATATACACAGCGCAAGCAAATCAAATGCCCCCAACCAGAGATTGGTGCCGGATGTACAGCGGCGAATGCGTGGATGTGACTCCACCTCTCAAGCAGGACGCTTCCTCCTGCGAGCCTGGGATGCACGCTAACCTCGTTGCTATGCAACATAGGAAGCCGGGCAGTCCCGTGGTACGCATCTGGAAGCTCCAGGCGGGGCCGAATTCAGGCATGCGCACTCAGCACCAAAACACGATGTGTTAACACTTAAATGGATTGCTCAAAAGGGAGAAAAAGAACAAAGGGTAATATAATACTAATTGTAATTAAGGGCACACAAAATAAATAAATTTAGTGGCACTTAGCGCAATATTGTAATAAATAAGTCCATTATGCAAACAAAAAAGGGGGAGACATTGTAAGAAATGCATTAATTAATAAAGACCTATAGAAACTTCATATACATTATAATAATGAATTATATGAACAGAGTGCGGACAATTCTATTATATAAACTACATAGTCAGTCATAATTATATACTGTAACTATGAATTAAAATGAAGTGAACATAGTACTAAAAATCATTTACTATTATTTGTCAGTTATATGATTATATAACCAAATAATATTGGGCATTAAATCTTAATATTACGATAAAAACTGTGTAAACATTATACCGTTTTATCAAATAATTAACTGTGATAAGTGAAAAATATATATATATTTTAAAATTTATGCAAATTGAACAATCATACATAAAAGGACATACATACTATATATAAATGCCCTTAATATTTAGCCACGAATTAGAACATATGCCGAATACACCCGAAATGTACATATATAATTATAGTCCATATCGTATATATGGTTCTCCTCCATAGAATAATTCATATTCAAATTTCATGCACACTTGATGTGTTGACAAGATGACCTCAAAAGTGGGTTCAATGTCTTGAAAAAAATGGAGGAATGATGACCCCAACCTCACACCATCCACAACATCATGGGGGATAATCATATAAAGCACTGTAAAAAGGAAAAAAGTTAAAACCAACATAATTTAAAACCATAATTAGATAAAATATACCCTTGACAACTGATTAGGTTAAAGAAAGAACCCAAAACCCTGGCTCTCATTTAAACCCAAAGGAACCATGGTATTGAGCCTAAAAATCCACCTGCTTTCGATTTGTGACAAAAACTCTAAAAAGATTACCACCCCTAATTCCCCAAAGGAGATCTGATCAATAGCCATAACCTTAAGACCACTGGTCTCTGAGTTATGAAATCTCCTAAAATGTCTGGGGAGGGTTTTAGAGAGAACTGCGTATTAGGATTCGTGAGCACGTTCGCGATATTGAGAAAACGAAAGAAGTGGATGAAGGAGAACATTTAAAAATTAATTTAAAAGAATAATAAAATTGGGTAACTGCAATTTTTTTTGGCAATTTCAACACTTGTTTTTTTTTCCTATTTTCCTATACTCTGTGTGGTAGAATGAATTATAATACTAAAGCTTAGGACCTTCCCGAATAGGGTCACCTTGACTCGGTGGGATGGCTATTTGTTTTTTTAATCAAAATTATGTTAACTAAGTACCCTATATCATTTTCATAAACTATTGCTATTTATTTATTTATTTATTTACTGGAGAGTATTAGCTAATCTTGTTTTTATATTAGGCTTTACAATGAATTGTGGCATTTAAAAGTACAATTCATCCGGCCCAAAAAAATCATACATTTATAATGACTGAAAAATAAAAAAAAAGTTATAGCTCTTAGAAGAAAGGGAGGAAAAATGAGAACAAAAGATGTAAATGGCCATGGTGTGAAAGGGTTAAGTTGCTTTAACCCCTTTATTCAATCAGACGTACTATTCCGTCCATGTGACCCTGGACCTAATTCCCATGGACGGAATAGTACGTCATGCCCTTTAATGCGACATCGCGACTTAAGTCGCGGTGATCGCATTAAAATTCCGACGCAATCTTACCTCTAGGAAGATGACGCCGGCATCCCGGGCTGCGTCCTCCCCTCTCCGGCCTCCCGATCGCTGTGATTGGCTGTTCAATTCTGAACAGCCAATCGCAGCCTTTCTCACTGTTTCAGCCAATCAGATGGGCTGAAACAGTGAGATCCCAGGCTAGGATCGAGTACCGATGTACTCGATCCTAGGCCTGGGTCTAGCACTATGCAGACCCCCCCGGATTGGCGGATTGGCGCGATCGCCAATCATATCGATCTCGCCAATCGCAGGGCACAGAAGCGGTATTACCGCGCTGTTGCCCTGCCGGTTCCTGCTGGATCGGTGCTATAAAAGCACCGATCCTAGGCCGGAACGTAGGACAGGCCTAGCAGGGCCTGCAGGAGCCGATTGGCGCGATCGATGTTATCGTCGATCGCGCCAATCGCAAGGCACAGCCGCGGCGCAGGAGCGCTGTGCCTTGCTGCTGACCTGCCGGATCGGTGCTGTAATAGCACCGATCCTGGCTGGATCGGTGCTGTAAAAGCACCGATCCTGCTGTGGAGGCTCAGGACAGGCCCAGCAGGGCCTGCAGGAGCTGATTGGCGTGATCGATGACATCGTCGATCGCGCCAATCACAGGGCACAGCAGCGGTCTGATCGCTGTGTGACCGTGCTGTGCCCTGCAGGTGACCTGGCTGCTGCCCTGGCTGTGACCTGCCTAGGATCGGAGCTGTGAGCTCCGATCCTGGGCAGGTTGCCAGGGTAACCAGGAGAGCTCTGATTGGTGGGATCTTGTTATGATGGATCCCACCAATCACAGGTCACAGAAGCGAATTGACCGCTCTGTGACCTGTCTCACCTGGCTCTGACCTGTGAGTGACCGTTCGGCAGGGGTCCTCACACTTGCTGAGGATTCCTGCAGAGCGGTCATACAAAAGATCTCTCCTGTGCTGGGCCTTGTAGTGCTGAAGACAGAAGAAAAGAAGACAGAAGAAAAGAAGAAAGAAGAAAAGAAGATAGAAAAAAGAAGAGAGACTACAACCGTAAGTGTTGATCCCTCTCTTCCTCCCTCCCCATCCACCTTCCCCCTCTTTTTACCCCCTCCACCACCCCTTTGCGCCGCCTCGGTGCGCACACCCAGCCACCGAGCGTTGATTGGTGACGCATTTCACCGATCAACACTCGTGCTCTCAGCCCCCTTTGCGCCACCTCCGTGCGCACACCCTGCAGCCGGCGAACTTTGATAAGTGACGCAGTTCACTTATCAGAGCTCGCGTCCGGCGGGTTTCCTTTTTTTCACCCCCCTTTGCGCCGCCTCCGTGCGCACACCCAGCCGCCGAGCATTGATTGGTGACGCATTTCACCGATCAACACTCGTGCTCTCAGCCACCTTTGCGCCACCTCCGTGCGCACAACCTGCAGCCGGCGAACTTTGATACGTGACGCAGTTCACTTATCAGAGCTCGCGCCGGCTGTTTTCCTTTTTTTTTTTTTCACCCGCCTTTGCGCCGCCTCCGTTTCCACATCTAGCAGCCGCCGAATTTTGATAAGTGACTCAGTTCACTTATCAGATCTCGTGCCGGCTGTTTTCCTTTTTTTTTTTTCACCCCCTCCCTGCGCCACTCCCTTTGCGCCACATCTAGCAGCCGCCGAACTTTGACAAGTGACACAGTTCACTTATCAGAGCTCGCACCGGCTGTTTTCCTTTTCTTTTTTTTTTTTCCTTTTTCTTTTTTCACCCGCCTTTGCGCCGCCTCCGTTTCCACAATTAGCAGCCGCCGAACTTTGACAAGTGACACAGTTCACTTATCAGAGCTCGCGCCGGCTGTTTTCCTTTTTTTTTTTTTCACCCGCCTTTGCGCCGCCTCCGTTTTCACATTTAGCAGCCGCCGAATTTTGATAAGTGACTCAGTTCACTTATCAGATCTCGTGCCGGCTGTTTTCCTGTTTTTTTTTTTTCACCCCCTCCCTGCGCCACTCCCTTTGCGCCACATCTAGCAGCCGCCGAACTTTGACAAGTGACACAGTTCACTTATCAGAGCTCGCGCCGGCTGTTTTCCTTTTTTTTTTTTTTCCTTTTTTTTTTTTTTCACCCGCCTTTGCGCCGCCTCCGTTTTCACATTTAGCAGCCGCCGAATTTTGATAAGTGACTCAGTTCACTTATCAGATCTCGTGCCGGCTGTTTTCCTGTTTTTTTTTTTTCACCCCCTCCCTGCGCCACTCCCTTTGCGCCACATCTAGCAGCCGCCGAACTTTGACAAGTGACACAGTTCACTTATCAGAGCTCGCACCGGCTGTTTTCTTTTTTTTTTTCACCCGCCTTTGCGCCGCCTCCGTTTCCACATTTAGCTGCCGCCGAATTTTGATAAGTGACTCAGTTCACTTATCAGATCTCGTGCCGGCTGTTTTCCCTTTTTTTTTTTCACCCCCTCCTTGCGCCACATCTAGCAGCCGCCGAACTTTGATAAGTGACGCAGTTCACTTATCAGAGCTAGGGCCTGCTGTTTTAGACTTTTCTTTTCACAGGCATTTTTTTCTCCCCATTTTTTTTTTCTTTTAGATTTTTCTTTTCAGCATAGTTTACACCAAGCACTATCCCCCCCCACACATACACAGTTATCAATAAAGTACACCCAAGCACCACATTTACAAAAAAAATGTCCCACCCGTCCCGTTCGTCCCAACAGCGCTATTCATTGGAGGAGGCATACGCTTTTCTTGCCTCCGACACTGATAGCGAGGGAGAGGATCCCACATTTCTTTATTTTTCAGATTCCTCTTCCTCCTCCTCTTCCTCTTCCCCCTCCTCATCTTCCTCCTCGGGTCCTGCGGAACCACCACGCAGACGCCCCAGGACAGAAGATGAGGCATCTGCCGCCATTCCAGAAGACGAAGATGAAGCCGAAGCCGAACCAGCGCACCCCACTGCGGATCCCGTGTGGACCTCGCCCCCCGAAAATTACGAGCCACTGATTCCTGATTTTGTGGCAGAATCAGGAATCAGGTTTGACACCACTGACCTCACAGAAATATACTTTTTCAAAGTCTTTTCCTCTGAGGATTTTATTAACCACATGGTGGAGCAAACAAATTTGTACGCTCGTCAATTTTTGGAGCAAAACCCCCGTTCATCATATTCTAACTGGTCTCCTGTAGACGCAGTTGAATTGATGCAGTTTTGGGGCCTGGTCCTTCACACGGGGATCCTGAAAAAGCCAGAACTTCGGCAATATTGGAGTGTTGATATTTTATATAACGCTCCAGTGTTCCGAATGGTCATGGCCCGGACGCGTTTTGAGGCCATCCAGAAATTCTTGCATTATAACGATAATGCACAGTGTCCCGCACGAGATGACCCCAACTTTGACCGTCTGTTCAAAGTTCGGCCGGTCATCGAACACTTCAACAAAAAGTTTGCTGAAGTGTACGTGCCCAAAAGGGACATTTGCGTGGATGAGTCCTTGGTTCATTTTAAGGGACGGCTCGGATTCCGTCAGTACCTGCCCAACAAGAGGGCAAGGTACGGAATCAAACTCTACAAACTGTGTGAGAGTACCTCAGGGTACACTCACCGTTTTAGAGTTTACGAAGGAAAGGACACCAGGATTGAACCCCCTGAGTGTACTCCTATCCTGGGAGTAAGTGGGAAAATTGTGTGGGATTTGGTTCACCCACTGCTGGATAAAGGTTATCACCTCTACACCGATAACTTTTATACCAGCATCCCACTCCACAAATCCCTCTTTGCGCGTGGTACCGCAGCCTGCGGTACAGTCCGCAAAAATCAGAAGACGCTGCTTGGGCAGATGCTCAGAAAGGGTGAGAGCAGAGCCCAATGTAGCGACCACCTTCTGGTGGTCAAGTACAAGGACAAGAGGGATGTCCTTCTCTTGACCACCATACACATGGTGATGGCAGCGCCCTCAGCACTGTACGGGGTACCTCTACACAGGTCCGCAAACCGGACTGTGTACTTGGGTACAACAAATACATGGGGGGTGTTGATCTCTCTGATCAACTCCTCCAACCATACAGTGCTTTGAGAAAGGCCAAGGTGTGGTACAAGAAGCTGTCCGTGCACATCGTCCAAATGGCAATGCTCAACGCTTTCCTGCTGTCACGATGTGCACGCCATACCAATACGTCGTACCTTCAGTTCCAGGAGGTAGTGATCAAGGCCCTGATGTTTGGCGCTCAGGAAGGAGAGGGCCCCAGTACTTCCGGAACTGAAGGTGCTCGTATTGTACCAGGCCAGCATTTCCCGGGGGAGGTCCCGCAAACTGCAAAAAAAGGTAAGTTGCAAAAAAGGTGCCGAGTGTGTTACAAAAGGGGAATACGCAAGGACACCATTTATCAGTGCGACACCTGCTCCAAAAAACCTGGCCTGTGTATGAAGGATTGCTTCAAATTGTACCACACCTCCATGCACTACTAATTTACTTTACAGGAAAGATTAGTTCCAGAAGGGGGGCACATCTAGAGAAGCTTCTTGGGGGGTCTAATTTCTAAAATTATGTCACTTGTGGGTTTTTTTTCCTGTTTAGGCACATCGGGGGCTCTGCAAATGGAGCATGACGCCCGCAGACCATTCTATCAAAGTCTGCATTCCAAAACGTCACTACTTCCCTTCCGAGTCCCGACGTGTGCCTAAACAGTTTTTTTCCCATATGTGGGGTACCAGCATTCTCAGGACAAATTGGACAACAACTTTTGGGGTGCAATTTCTCCTGTTACCCTTGGGAAAATAAAAAATTTGGGACTAAAAAAATCACTTTTGTGGAAAAATTATTTTTTTTTTTTCACACCAGGGCATTATAAACTTTAGTGAAACACTTGGGGGTTCAAAGTGCTCACCACACACCTAGATAAGTTCCTTAGGGGGTCTAGTTTCCAAAATGGGGTCACTTGTGGGGGGTTTCCACTGTTTAGGCACATCAGGGGCTCTGCTAACGGAACATGACGCCCGCAGACCATTCCATCAAAGTCTGCATTCCAAAACGTCACTACTTCCCTTCCGAGCCCTGCCGTGCGCCCAAACAGTGGTTCCCCCCAACATATTGGGTATCAGCGTACTCAGGACAAATTGGACAACAACCTTTGGGGTCCAATTTCTACTGTTACCCTTGGGAAAATAAAAAATTGGGGACTAAAAAAATCACTTTTGTGGGAAAAAAAATATTTTTTTTTTCACGCCAGGGCATTATAAACTTTAGTGAAACACTTGGGGGTTCAAAGTGCTCACCACACCTAGATAAGTTCCTTAGGGGGTCTAGTTTCCAAAATGGGGTCACATGTGGGGGGTTTCCACTGTTTAGGCACATCAGGGGCCCTCCAAACGCGACATGGCGTTCGTTCACAATTCCAGCCAATTTTGGTTTGGAAAAGTCAAACGGTGCTCCTTCCCTTTCGAGCCCTGCCATGCGCCCAAACAGTGGTTCCCCCCACATATGGGGTATCAGCGTACTCAGGACAAGTTGGACAACAACTTTTGTGGTCCAATTTCTCCTCTTACCCTTGGGAAAATAAAAAATTGGGGACTAAAACATCATGCTTGTGGAAAAAATATGATTTTTTTTTCTTCACGGCTCTACATTACAAACTTGCGTGAAGCACTTGGGGTTCAAAGTGCTCACCACACATCTAGATAAGTTCCTCAGGGGGTCTAGTTTCCAAAATGGGGTCACATGTGGGGGGTTTCCACTATTTAAGCACATCAGGGGCCCTCCAAACGCGACATGGCATTCGTTCACAATTCCAGCCAATTTTGGTTTGGAAAAGTCAAACGGCGCTCCTTCCCTTTCGAGCCCTGCTGTGCACCCAAACAGTGGTTCCCCCCACATATCGGGTATCAGCGTACTCAGGACAAGTTGGACAACAACTTTTGTGGTCCAATTTCTCCTCTTACCTTTGGGAAAATAAAAAATTGGGGACTAAAACATCATGCTTGTGGAAAAAATATGATTTTTTTTCTTCACGGCTCTACATTACAAACTTGCGTGAAGCACTTGGGGGTTCAAAGTGCTCACCACACATCTAGATAAGTTCCTTAGGGGGTCTAGTTTCCAAAATGGGGTCACATGTGGGGGGTTTCCACTGTTTAAGCATATCAGGGGCCCTCCAAACGCGACATGGCGTTCGTTCACAATTCCAGCCAATTTTGGTTTGGAAAAGTCAAACGGCGCTCCTTCCCTTTCGAGCCCTGTTGTGCGCCCAAACAGTGGTTCCCCCCCACATATCGGGTATCAGCGTACTCAGGACAAGTTGGACAACAACGTTTGTGGTCCAATTTCTCCTCTTATCCTTGGGAAAATAAAAAATTGGGGACTAAAACATCATGCTTGTGGAAAAAATATGATTTTTTTTCTTCACGGCTCTACATTACAAACTTGCGTGAAGCACTTGGGGGTTCAAAGTGCTCACCACACATCTAGATAAGTTCCTTAGGGGGTCTAGTTTTCAAAATGGGGTCACATGTGGGGGGTTTCCACTGTTTAGGCACATCAGGGGCCCTCCAAACGCGACATGGCGTTCGTTCGCAATTCCAGCCAATTTTGGTTTGGAAAAGTCAAACGGCGCTCCTTCCCTTTCGAGCCCTGCCGTGCGCCCAAACAGTGGTTCCCCTCCACATATGGGGTATCAGCGTACTCAGGACAAGTTGGTCAACAACTTTTGTGGTCCAATTTCTCCTCTTACCCTTGGAAAAATAAAAAATTGGGGACTAAAACATCATGCTTGTGGAAAAAATATGATTTTTTATCTTCACGGCTCTACATTACAAACTTGCGTGAAGCACTTGGGGGTTCAAAGTGCTCACCACACATCTAGATAAGTTCCTTAGGGGGTCTAGTTTCCAAAATGGGGTCACATGTGGGGGGTTTCCACTGTTTAGGCACATCAGGGACCCTCCAAATGCGACATGGCGTTCGTTCACAATTCCAGCCAATTTTGGTTTGGAAAAGTCAAACGGCGCTCCTTCCCTTTCGAGCCCTGCCGTGCGCCCAAACAGTGGTTCACCCCCACATATGGGATATCAGCGTACTCAGAACAAGTTGGACAACAACTTTTGTGGTCCAATTTCTCCTCTTACCCTTGGGAAAATAAAAAATTGGGGACTAAAACATCATGCTTGTGGAAAAAATATGATTTTTTTTCTTCACGGCTCTACATTACAAACTTGCGTGAAGCACTTGGGGGTTCAAAGTGCTCACCACACATCTAGATAAGTTCCTTAGGGGGTCTAGTTTCCAAAATGGGGTCACATGTGGGGGGTTTCCACTATTTAGGCACATCAGGGGCCCTCCAAACGCGACATGGCGTTCGTTCGCAATTCCAGCCAATTTTGGTTTGGAAAAGTCAAACGGCGCTCCTTCCCTTTCGAGCCCTGCCGTGCGCCCAAATATTGGTTCTCCCATACATATGGGGTATCAGCGTACTCAGGACAAGTTGGACAACAACTTTTGTGGTCCAATTTCTCCTCTTACCCTTGGGAAAATAAAAAATTGGGGACTAAAACATCATGCTTGTTGAAAAAATATGATTTTTTTTTTCACGACTCTACATTATAAACTTGCGTTAAGCACTTGGGGGTTCAAAGTGCTCACCACACATCTAGATAAGTTCCTTAGGGGGTCTAGTTTCCAAAATGGGGTCACATGTGGGGGGTTTCCACTGTTTAGGCATATCAGGGCCTCTCCAAACGCGACATGGCGTCCGTTCTCAATTCCAGCCAATTTTGGTTTGGAAAAGTCAAACTGCGCTCCTTCCATTCCGAGCCCTGCCGTGCGCCCAAACAGTGGTTTTCCCTCACATATGGGGTATCGGCGTACTCAGGAGAAATTGCACAACAACTTTATCGGTCCATTTTCTCCTTTTTCCCTTGTGAATATAAAAAAAAATGTTTGTAAAAAATAATTTTTGTGACTAAAAAGTAAAATGTTCATTTTTTCCTTCCACGTTGCTTCAGCTCCTGTGAAGCACCTGAAGGGTTAATAAACTTTTTGAATGTGGTTTTGAGTACCTTGAGGGGTGTAGTTTTTACAATGGTGTCACTTTTGGGTATTTTCTGCTATATAGACCCCTCAAAGTGACTTCAAATATGAGGTGGTCCCTAAAAAAAATGGCTTTGTACATTTTGATGTAAAAATGAGAAATCGCTGGTAAACTTTTAACCCTTATAACTTCGTAACAAAAAAAAATTTTGGTTCCAAAATTGTGCTGATGTAAAGTAGACATGTGGGAAATGCTATTTGTTAACTATTTTGTGTGACATATTTCTCTGTTTTAAGGGAATAAAAATTCAAATTTTGAAAATTGCTAAATTTTTCAAATTTTCACCATATTTGCGTTTTTTTCATAAATAAACGCAAGTTATATGTAAGAAATTTTACCACTAACATAAAGTACAATATGTCACGAGAAAACAATCTCAGAATCGCGAAGATCCGTTGAAGCGTTCCAGAGTTATAACCTCATAAAGAGACAGTGGTCAGAATTGTAAAAATTGGCCCGGTCATTAACGTGCAAACCACCCTTGGGGGTCAAGGGGTTAAATAAAGAGGCAGTCATTTCTGTTCTGTGCAGTAAATGTCTCAAAGAACATACTTTAGTATAATTTGCTGTATAAGATGTTAAAAAATGGAATTGTTAAGGAGCCTAAGGACAATTTAACAGTAGTTGATCACAAACATCAAAGCATTTAATATGTCTAGTCACTAACGAACTACTAGCCAACTACTTTCATTACTCTTAAGGGTATGCCACACTAAACGAGAACGCTAACGAGATCGTTAAAAAACGTCACTATTTAGCAATCTCGTTAGTGACGTCGTTGTGTGTGGCATGTAGCAACGATGTGGCCCCTGCTGTGATCTCGTTGATCGTTCACTAGAGTTCTGGACCGTATTTTGATCGTTGGCGTCCCGCTGGTGAGCCTGAATCGCTGTGTTTGGCACCTTTTGTGAACGTTGTGCGACCTCGTTGACGACGCATTAGTCAGCGGCGCAGGCGGGACTTTGATTTCTTTCGTTAACGCTCTTCAGCTCAGATTGGTGACCACAACATCACCTCAGCTATAATAACCGCGCCCCCATCTATTGTTTCCAGAGCACTTTGTGGATGACTCCAATGGTTCTTTGTGCGTTGTTGCGAGGATAGTATCGTGTGTCGGATTTTTGCGATCCTGTTTGTGGCGCAGTGGTGGATTTTGCGATCCTGTCTGAGTCGCTAGAGCACTTCATCTTCCCCATTTGGATTTGGATATTTGGATTCAAGGTACATATTGTTTGTGATGTTGTTTGATACGTTTTTTGACTTTTTTTTTATTCGTCTGCTTTATTTATTTTACACCCCCCACCATTTTAGACATTTGTAACTGTATTTTAAATGTAACTGAAAAGTTAACAAACATTTTTTTTTGTTTTATTTTTTTTATTTTATTCTTTATTTTATTTTGTTTAAACAGTTTAGTAATAGTAATTAATTACTAATTAACTTTTCTCTTCTTTACCGTACAGGTTGCACATAATGAACCTGTCCACCGCGGAGCGTGGGATTGTGGCAGTTGCACTATCAATGGAGGCAGATCGACAGGAAGAGGCGCGGGTGGAAGAGAGGCGCTCCAAGCGAAAGCGTCGCATGTGGACCAGAGAATGGCTGGAGCAGAGGTCCAGATTCACCCACATGCATCTAGTGAGGGAGTTGCAGGAGAAGAATCCGCAGGATTTCCGGAATTATCTACGGATGTCGGAGGATTCATTCAAGCTCCTACTGGAAGCTGTGAGGCCACTCATTGAACGGCAGGATACCCGGATGCGTGCAGCTGTTTCAGCAGAGGAACATTTGGCAGTAACGCTGCGATTTCTTGCAACCGGACGTTCAATGAAGGATTTGCAATTTTCTGCTGCAATTTCTCGGTCGCTGCTTGGAGAACTAATTCCGGAGACATGCAACGCCATCGTCCGCAGTTTACGGAGCTACATGCCTTTTCCCAAATCAGTGGCGGAATGGCAAATAATTGCCTCTGATTTTGAAAGGATTTGGCAGTTCCCAAACTGGTGGTGCCTTGGATGGCAAACATGTGCGGATCACGCAACCAGCCAAAAGTGGATCCTATTTTCATAATTACAAGGGCTACTTCAGCGTAATCCTCATGGCCCTTGTTAATGCCAATTATGAATTTATTGACGTTATTGTTGGCATTAATGGAAGGGTTTCTGACGGTGGCGTTTTGGAGCACACAACTTTTGGTGAACGGTTGTTTAATAATAAACTTAACTTGCCAACCAACATGGACACCACCGCCAACCTAAACTTTGTGTTTGTGGGCGATGAAGCCTTCCCCCTTCATGAGCATCTTGTGAAACCGTACCCACAAAAGACTTTGACAGGGGAAAGGCGGATTTTTAATTACAGACTGCCTAGGGCACGGCGCGTTGTGGAGAATGCCTTCGGCATAATGGCCAACCGCTTCAGGGTTTTCCACACTCCAATCAATATGAAGCTGGAATCGATAGACTCTGTGCTGTTGGCCTGTTGTGAGCTACACAATTTTTTACGAAAACGCGATGCTGGAACTTACAGTCCGCCAGGCTTCATGGACTCGGACAGCAATGGTGACGTGGTGCTCGGAGAATGGCGTAACAATGATCTTGCTATTGCAGGCCTTCAACCTGTCAATCAAGGCAGGAGCAAGGACGATGAGAAGGCCGGCAGAGACAAGTACTGCCATTACTTTAATGGGCCTGGTGCAGTGAGTTGGCAGCATCAGGTCTAGTTTGATTTTGAGATTTTTGTCTTTTTTAAACAATCTTTTTTTAATAAAAAAATTTTATTTTAAAAATGCATTCGTGTTTTTTTTTTTCAATTATTTTATCAATATGGGAGAAGGGATAATGATGGGTGAGATGTGGGGAGGGAGTAATGGGGATGGCAACGAGACATGTTACCAGCTGCTGTAGTTTTTAAAATCTTTTCTAATGTTTTTTGTTGTGTATTTTTTTTTTTACATTGTATCTACTTGTCACACACGGGGTCATGGGAGTACCATCAGTCATAGGAGTTCATTGTTAAAGAAATAAAAAAAAAAAATTTCAAAAATTAACAATTATTTCAAAGGCCCATGGTCTCACTAGCGTTCAAACCTTATAATTAAAAATAACACATAATACACCGCAGCAGCATATATAAAGTTTAAATATATAACATATATTTTTAGTCATATAGATTAAAGATTAAAAAATTGATATAAATATATAAAAATAAATTTTGGGAGGTAAAGGTCAACATTCACCAGGGAATCCCAGCTATACACAGATATGCGAGGCTACTGTGATCGCAAGGTGACGATAAGCTCCAGCTATTCAGATATACAGCTATTCACAGATATGCATCGCCACTGTGATCGCAAAGTGACGATAAGGAGCTCCAGCTATTCAGATATACAGCTATTCACAGATATGCGTCGCCACTGTGATCGCAAAGTGACGATAAGGAGCTCCAGCTAGTCAGATATACAGCTATTCACAGATATGCGTCGCCACTGTGATCGCAAAGTGACGATAAGGAGCTCCAGCTATTCAGATATACAGCTATTCACAGATATGCGAGGCCATTGTGATCGCAAGGTGAAGGTTCTCACGAGCTCAAGCCATACACAGATATGAGATGCCATTACGATCGCCTAGCTTGGAACCATCATCTGTGTATGGCTGGGCACATGGCTGCTGCGGTCACTTTGCAATCGCAATATCGTTTTGCGTCGCGAGTGCGGATGCACGTAACGTGCGCACGCTGTGACGTCATGGCGCTGGCGTTGCCTAATGCGCTGTTGTTGAAAATGGCGGCGAGACAGCGCGGCGCAAAGTGGATGGAGGCAGAGGTCCACTACTTAATCAGCAGGGTGGAAAAGTGGGGCTATGAGTGCAGGCTACCTGTGGCGCATCCTATGCGCCACAAAAAGGTAGTCCTGCAGAGGATCCGGCGGGGCCTGGCGCGGCGCTTTAATGTGCAGCGGACCACTCAGCAGATCCGCAAGAAGTTGGCGGACCTCCGATACCGGTCCAGCGAGAGGGTCGCCAGCATCCAGGCCCAGCTACGCAGGCCTCACAGTGAGTATTGATGAGGGTATCTGGAGAGGTTATGTTTTGTGGGTTATCTACCTATATCAATGCACCCGCAGTGATGGGAGTACGGCAGTGATGGGAGCATGGGGAGGCAGTGATGGGGCAGGCAGTGATGGGCAGGCAGTGATGGGGCAGGCAGTGATGGGAGTACCGGCAGTGATGGGGCAGGCAGTGATGGGGCAGGCAGTGATGGGAGTACTGGCAGTGATGGGGCAGGCAGTGATGGGGCAGGCAGTGATGGGAGTACGGCAGTGATGGGGCAGGCAGTGATGGGGTAGGCAGGCAGTGATGGGGCAGGCAGTGATGGGGCAGGCAGTGATGGGGCAGGCAGTGATGGGCAGATAGGGCAGGCATAAAGGGGATCTGAATGTATATTTAATTTATACAGCACCACCTTCACCATCACCAGCACCAGCTGCTCCACCGTCCCCAGCTACCCCTCCACCTCCATCATCTCCTTCCCCGGCTACCCCTTCACCACCATCATCACCACACCTCTCCAACCCTTCAACCCCTTCACCGGCAGCAACCCCCCCTCCTGATTCGGTGGGTTCCAGCCCTTCCCCAGGAAATGTCTTCTCTCCAGCATCATCCCGTGACACGGATGCAGGCTCCCCATCAGGTAATTAACGCACATTATATAAGCTTCAGACAAGTTTGAGTACTTTGTAAGGTCTTATGTGTAATGGCTGTTGTGATATAATTTTTTTTTTTTTTTCCCTAGTCGGCGGAGCAACAGGCTCTGGGTGGGCAGTAAGCGGGTCCTCTGAGGAAAACCGTAAGTGTTAACAAACATAACATGTACATGTTGATGTTGCAACAGAATTCCCTGGTTAACTGTTACCTTTACCTCCACAGAAATCCCAACTGCCCAGGACCTGTTGCTGTCACACCGCCGGCTGATGGCGGCAATGAGCAGCGCGGTGGCAGCCATGAATGCAGCGGTGGCAGCGATGCAAAGTGCCATGGGAGCTCTGCATCACCACGGGGTGATGCTGGAGAGGGTATTTTCTGGACTCCGGGGCCCTCATTAATTTATTTTTTGTTAATTATTTTTTATTATGTTAATATTTTGTTTATAATTTTTTATTTTATTATGTTACTGTTTTTTGTTTTTATTTAAATTTGATTTCTTTAAAAGAATATATATATATTTTACGTTAATCTACGCAGGTGTGGTGTATTATTTTTTAGTATAAGGTTTTAGCGCTAGTGTGACCAGGGACCTTTAAAAGAAATGTTAATTTTTGAAATTTTTTTCATTTCATTTTTTCCCTATGATGGAACACCTATGATAGCTGGTACTCCCATGACCCCATGTGTGACAAGTAGATGTAATAAAAATACAACATTTTAATAGTTGACATCACATAAGAAAAGACCACAATTCATTAGATAAATAAGATTTTTATTAAAAAAGGTATCAATGTAATAAAAATATAAACAACAAAAAAAACTTTTGTAAAACATTTTAAAAACTACAACTGCTGGTAAGATGGATCGTTGCCACTACCACGGCCATTACCACGTTGCCTCGGCGGTGTATAAAAATAAGGGGGAGCAACAACATTTGGGTTTGCAGGATTTAGCCCAATTGGGTTCGGCACAGGATTGTGCGGCCATGAGTAGTCCGGGTACTGCGGTCTTGGCATGACGACATAATTGTTATCCAGGTTTCCAAAAGACGCTTGAGTCAGTACCTCAAACATGAGTCTCTCTGCATGAATCCGCTGTACAGGATCCAGTGTAGGTAGCTTCTCATTAGCGAAGTATGCAAACCCTGTTATTTTAGTTTGGTCTTTTTCTGCCGTAAGAACTTTTTTCGCAATTTCAACCAATTCAGGAGTAGCCGAGGTGGGAGCCTTCCTTTTCCTTCCTGAAAGTGAAAGCCGGCTCCGCACAGATGAGGATGGTGGCTCGACTACTTCGTCTTGGATCAACGCAATGCTGTCTTCTTCAGTTGAGGGTGTGGAGACAGCCTCTTCTGTGTCCTGCATGAACAAAAAACAAATGGTAAATCACAAAGACAAAGAAATTAATCTTCACACTATAACACCCATATACAGCAAAAATGTGAAAACGACACTTGTAAAGACAAAGAAATTTAACTTCACACTATAACACCCTATACAGAAAAATAAACAATGTAAAACAGACACTTACAAATAGTATAGAAGTCAAACCCGTATGGAGGCTAGATAAATTATCAGTACATGAAGGGATAAATTCTGCCATTTTATCTACATTTATTATTTTTTAAATTTAAGTCCACTTTGGCATGTACATTAAAATGTGTTGTAATACAAAGGTACTTACATGTATGACAGGGGTGTCTGGCTGGATCACCGGGTCTAGATCCAACATGGATGTCCCTTGTCTGGGTACTTCTTGGTCCCTTGTGAAAGTGAACAGATCAAAGTACCACAGTTGGGGGACATAAACATCTTCGGCCCCCGCTCCAGATTTGGTAGAATTTAGCACTTTGTTTAGCTCTTTTTTGTACACTGTGCGGAGGGCCTGAATGCGTTTTCTCACCGATGACTCATCCGCTGGTTCATCTGGGTAACGGTTCTTGCAGAGCTCCACCAGTTTTTGGTACGCGTCCTTCTTTTTAAGCCTGTTACAGTAATCAGCCGACTTTATTTTCCACAGGCACGGCATTGAGCGGTACAGCTCGATAAACTCCCGCAAAAATTCCTGCTTATCAGCCATCTGTAATAAAAAAATGATTATGTGAGAACGCCAGAATGGTTAAATAAAATGCTTACATTGCCTACAACATAGAACACAGCAGGGAACATAAAATGGTGGTTGTGGGCGCAGCTGGAGTAAACATTGACAGAGCTGGGATCATAAAATGGTGGTGGTGGGCGTGCCAGAACAAAACAATGGCAAAAAAAAATAAAAAAATCATAGATGAACAATTACGCAAAAAACAGCAGGATCACAAAATGGTGGTTGTGGGCCAGCAGGAGTAAACATTGACAGAGCTGGGATCATAAAATGGTGGTGGTGGGCGTGCCCGAACAAAACAATGGCAAAAAAAAAAAATTGATGGACGACAATGGTTAACAACAGCAGAGATCTAAAAATGGATCTGTAAAATTAAAGAAAAAAAAAAATTAAATGTGACAAAAAAAATACCTACCTTACAAAACTTGTTTGTGATTCTGAAAAAAAAAGAAAATAGGGAAACTAAATAGCGTCACAAACTGGATCGCAGAGGATATAACGCCACAGACTGGATCGCAAAAAAACTCAACGCCGTAGACTGGAACACAGCAACCACAATAGTGGCGCAAACTGGATTGCAGTAGCTACAAAGGCTAGCAGGACACACTGGAACGATGCTGGAGATTTGAAAGAACCGCTTCTGCTCGAGAGCAATGGAGAGGAGTGCTGATACGTCGTCTTTTATGACGCGGTCATCCAATCACAAAGCGGGAGAGCTGTGATAAATATCTATGAGATAAATAGTGACCACCAATCTGTGATGAGGGGCGTGCAAAAGGTTGCGCTCAGTCACGCCTATCGAGGTCGTGATCTTTCACAGTACATGCAGTGTGGCACGTCCCAATGACCACCAAAGTCGTTAAAGAGATCGCTAACCGCTGATGCGTCGTTAATGAGATCGTCCAGTTTGGCCGCTACTAGCGACCTTAAAACGATCACACCAATGATAATGTCGTTATCGTGATCGTTAGTGGGATCGTTTAGTGTGGCAGTACCTTTACTTGCTTGCAAAGGTCGAAGTTATCTGATTCCCTGTTGATTCATTTTGTAATTAATTGTGTCTTGCCAGAAAGCAATGATATTTTAAATTTCAAGCACCTGGGTATTACTGTAAGTATTTAAGAGAATTCAGGGATGAAAAGTTCAAAGAGGTCACACTGCGTCTGCACTTTAATTACAGCAGTTTGTACTACCATACTTTCTACAACTTGAAAGAATATTGATTTTCTGTTCCAGTGCTAAATGCTTGCTACATTTTTTAGATAAATATTGGCATAGTTTTAGGAGTCAAGGGCCAAAACCTCGAGGCACCATGTTGCTAGAACAAACAGTGATTTGTTCACTATAGCTACAGAGAAAAGCACTTCTCTTGCCATCTCTATACAGTGTGTCATGCTGGTAAGAGTAGCTGTTCAGGAGGGAATACAGAAATACAGGAACTGAAAAAAGTTTTGCCTTCATTATCTGGTAGACATGTGAAGCCTTGGGCTTTCACAAAAACCACAAGCTAGTAAAGGCTGGCAAATGTGGCTTTGTCTGTTCTCTATTGACTCTATTTTAGGAAGCAAAAGGACAGATCAACTCGTAAATCACGTGATTAAAGGGTTGTCCAAGTGGCATCAGTGGAAAAAGAGCTCAAGACCTCTGACCAACAATACTTATTTAAATAAACCTCAAAATAGATATTTTTCATTTGTTTTACTCTTAGATACAGTAATGTACATCATATCATACAGTATTGTATTCTATCTAGACTGTAGTATGATCGTTATCTCTGTATATAGTTGTGCATTGTTCCTTCTCTAGCACTTACTACTGAAGTGGAAGGCATGGAGGAAAAAAGTGCTAAGACATAACTTAATTTGGAAATGATAGGACTTTGCAATTGTATTATGAATGTTTATATTGGATATTGTAATAACTTTCTTATTATGTAAAATTTAAGGATAACGAGGCAGACTAGAAAGTGGTCATTGCCTAAAACAGGGACATTTTATCATCTCATTATAGTAAATTGTTAAGCCATGATCCATTTTTTAATATTGAGAACAAAGGGGACAGTCTTTGCCTTATACATACGGTATACAGTTTATGATCAGTTTATTGAGATGATAAGTTGGTTGAGCATCTGTGTCTGACAGACTTTTATGGAGCATATGTGGTCATCACACACTGTAATGGGGCATTTCTGGTTGTGTAAGGATTAGAGTTGAGCGATACTTTCCGATATCCAAAAGTATCGGAATCGGAATGGTATCGCCGATACCATTAAAATATCGGCGATACCCGATACCGATACCGGAAATCCAATGTAAGTCTATGGGAACAAAATATCGTAACTAAAAAAACCCCATTCTTTCCTTGTAAACACTAAATATACACACATAGAATACATATATATATATATATATATATAATACATGTCATTGTGATATATATATATATACATATATTTATAGTTTATACACTTCTACATAGTAAAATAGCCTCTGATTCAATTGCCGGGTAAAGTCGGCTTTTGTGAACAGACAGAAGCACCCGACATGAAATGACACTTGGTTTACATAGAGTTAACCATGTCTTTTCATGTAGTTTGATATCTGATTTGCACAAACAATTACATGAGTGGCTGTGTGCAAAATTTCACACCTGTAGGGGTTAATTAAAGGTGTAAATTCGTTGTAAAAAAAACGGACTTTTTTGCTACGAATTTACACCTTTAATTAACCCCTACAGGTGTGAAATTTTGCACACTTACACTCATGTAATTGTGCAAATCAGATATCAAACTACATGAAAAGACATGGTTAACTCTATGTAAACCAAGTGTCATTTCATGTCGGGTTCTGCATTTTCACAAAAGCCGGCAATTGAATGAGCGGCTATTATACTATGTAGAAGTGTATGAACTATAAATATATATATATATATATGTGTCACAAACTCAATGACATGTATATATATATATATATGAGGTGTAAAATTGCTGAAAAAAAATGCGTGGGCTCCCGCCCTATTTTCGCAACCAGACAGACAAAGCCAGTGAGTGGGGCAGATAATAATAGCCCAGAGAGGGACCATTATTTTTGGCCCCCCCTGGCTACTAACATCTGCCCCCAGACACCCCAGAAAAGACAATTCTATAATTAGATTCGCCCTTTCTGGCACTTTGCCCGTCTATTCCCATTGCCCTGTAGCGGTGGCGAATGGGTTAATAAGGGGTTAAAATGACCTTGCAATTGAAAGGTCACTTTAAGCCAGGTTAATAATTGAGAGCTGTCAATTAGACAACTATCAATTATTAATCCTATTGTATGAAAGAAAAATCAAACACACACACTTTAATAAAAAAGAAGTTTAATGAAATAATCACACAGTTTTTGACCATATTTTATTTACCTGCTAAAACCATTTCCTGTAATAAAAATAAAATAATAAAGCAAAATTATTCTTACCAATCCCATGCACAGTCAGGTCCCACGGTGTAATCCTTCAGAAAGGGTTAATGTTTACTGCAGGGACCGCAGCTAATGCTGCAGCCTCACAGTAAACCCCCAAATGAATGAGCTCCTCTCCTGGCTGACAGGAGAGGAAGTGGAAAGCTTAATTGATTGCTTTCCACTTTCACTTCAGGTCAGCCAGGGACACAATCAGTGACGTCAGAGGGAACTGATTAACAAAAATAGGGGTTCCCTTCGAAAAAAAAATGGCGTGGGGTCCCCCCTATTTTTGTTAACCAGCCAGATGAAGCAGACCGCTGAGGCCTGGATTTTCAGGCTGTTAAGGAGCCAAGATCCATGGACCTTGCCAGCCTGATAATACCAGGCCACAGCAGTCTGCATATCTTGGCTGATTAACAAAAATAGGGGATCCCCTCAAAAAAAAATGGCGTGGGGTCCCCCCTATTTTTGTTAACCAGCCAGATGAAGCAGACCGCTGAGGCCTGGTTTTTCAGGCTGGTAAGGATCCAATATCCATGGACCTTGCAAGCCTGATAATACCAGGCCACAGCAGTCTGCTTAGCTTGGCTGGTTAACAAAAATAGGGGATCCCCTCGAAAAAAAACGGCGTAGGGGTCCCCCTATTTTTGTTAACCAGCCAAGTAAAATGCAGACTGCTGCGGCCTGGTATTAAAAGACTGTCAAGGCCCATGGATTTTGGCCCTCAACAGCCTGATAATACCAGGCTACAGCAGCCCCACATTTGGCGCATCAAAAGATGTGCCAATTGTGGCACTTTACCCGGCTCTTCCCACTTGACCTGTAGCGGTGGCAAGCGGGGTAATAAGGGGTTAATGTCACCGTTGATTGCACGGTGACAATAAGACCGGTTAATAATGGAGAGGCGTCAATAAGACACCGATCCATTATTAATCCCAAAGTTTTTAAATATGTAAAAAAAAGACACAGCAAGAAAAAAGTCTTTTAATGAAATAAAAGAGACAACACAGTTTTCATTTTTTTTATTACTCTCTCATTCCTGCGACGCCATCGATCTCCTGTAAAAAAATAAAAAAAACAAACCAACAGTATACCACCTGTCCGGCGCAGTCCATAGTAACGACTGTCCCACGACGATCCAGCTCTGCTACATCGGAATGACAGGCAGAGCCTGACATCCCGGCGCAGCACAGCTGATTACCTGCTTCCCCGGCGGTGACGTCATCGGACTGCTTTACGGCCGCGATTACCCAGCAGTCACTGCAGTTATCGCGAGAAACTGCATGTGACCGCCGGGGAGAAGAGGATGGTGGCCATTAAGCAGTCCGGGATGTGACCGCCGGAGATCTTCTGCCGGGTAAGTGCCGCTGACTCCTGACAGACCCAACCGACGGACACTGACAGTGACAGTGACATTCCGATTCCGGTATCCGATATGACGAAAATATCAGAACTCGGAATCGGAATTCCGATACAGCCAATATCGGCCGATACCCGATATTTGCAGTATCGGAATGCTCAACCCTAGTAAGGATCCGGATGTTCAATGAAGCTTATTTTGCTCTTGTCCAAGATGGAGTCTGGAAATTCCTGTCTGTCCTGCTATATTAATCCAGGTCGGGAGATCCTCCTTGCCTGCGTATTTTGTTGCTGTGTGCTTCTGAGCTTCCTCCTGGCTTGCCTCTGGAGTTACTGCTGCTGTTCATTACTCTGTGCTCTGCCTCACCACTTCCAGCTACCTTCAGTCTTCTAAGCTGCTTCCGGATCCTGGCTGGGTTACCTACTGTCTAGACATCTGAGATTGTTTCTGTTGCTGGCTGCTGTGCGGGACTTGAGCGGGACTTCTCAGCCCAAAATGTACATTTAAGGACCTTCTCCCTGTTATGCTCCACCCATGTATTTCTGGACGTCCATAAAAGGTGTCATCTCCTCTATCTGCATAGTTCTGGACATCCACGTATAAGTGCCAGTCGCACCCTTGCTTCTTCTTACTGCTAGACTTCGACGTATAAGTGCAGGTCGCACTCTAGCTGCATACTACTCCTGGACTTCCAAATATGAGTGCGGGTCGCACTCTTGCTGCTATTACTGATGGACTTGTTTGTATTAGCGGTCGCACCCTGCTATTAAGTTTCCTGGACATTTCTGTTTTTGTTCTGTGCACTTCTTTACAATTGCAGGAAAGTCTCTTTTTTATGTTCTACTTCTTGCTTGGTTTAATACATTTATTTGTCTCAGCCTCGTTTTATCCCACGCAATCAGATTCCATAGTACTCACATAATTGTTACAGGTTGTTACGCACTGTAGTGAGGAATCTGTGGCTGCGAGAATCTTTGACTGGCAGTGACTGTTAATCATGAATCTGTTATGGGGTTTTTGGATCTGGCAGAAACTACTGTGATTAAAGCCAAATGTGTGTTCAAGAAAGAAGCATCAAAACAGAAAAGTATAATAGATGAGGGAAGCCATATGTAGAATCCGTTGATGGGTAGATTTGATGCTGACTCAATTTTATAAGCATGTCTTGCACACACTTCTATGTTAACTCCTGTGACTGTACCATATTGGCATAGAAATGGAGTAGAGGAATTTGTTATAGGGACATCTATTGATAACAGACATTTTGATATAGGACATAAGTGGCTGAAACTGTTGTTGGGGATACCTATCAACAATTGTATTTGTTGAATAAACTTGATGGAAATCCTTTAGAAAGGTATCCATGGACTGACAATTCATTAGTAATGCTACTTAGCAAGTCCCAGGAGAACCAAGGCTTTTGGTGCATCATTTCTGATATTTCTTATGTAGACATTGTATATTTGACCTTTGTCACATCGCTTTCTCATTCACCCCCAGGTAAAAATGGAACTGTTAATTCTTCAATTTCTTCTTAGTAGAATTTTTTCCCGTTCCTTTTCATTTATTCCTCTGCACAGGGCTATATCCTTGTCTCTTCCTTTTTTTCAATATGTGTTACTGACGCACTTACTATAATGAATTCAAATAGTTCATTAGAAAAGTGAATGATGTACTGAAATGTATATTATTTCTCGAATTACAGGGTTCTGGTATATGAATGTCTCAATTAAAGACCATACACACTACTACTTGGACAATATTTCACATCTGGATTTGTAAGCTCAATCCAGGAATAAAACAGAGAAAAAGTAGACTGGAAACACTTGCACTTCTGCAGTTTGAACCCCTACTGATTATCGCTTACATATTGACATCACTGATCAATATATAATGACATCACTTACAAAAATACTACCATGTGAAGGTGGTCTAAAACAAGTGAAGTTCCTGCCACTTCATATAATATTAACCCCTTCACCCCCAAGGGTGGTTTGCACGTTAATGACCGGGCCAATTTTTACAATTCTGACCACTGTCTCTTTATGAGGTTATAACTCTGGAACGCTTCAACGGATCTTCGCGATTCTGTGATTGTTTTCTCGTGACATATTGTACTTCACGTTAGAAGTAAAATTTCTTACATATAACTTGCGTTTATTTTTGAAAAAAACGCAAATATGGCGAAAATTTTTAAAATTTTGCAATTTTCAAACTTTGAATTTTTATTCCCTTAAAACAGAGAAATATATCACACAAAATAGTTAAGAAATAACATTTCCCACATGTCTACTTTACATCAGCACAATTTTGGAACCAAAATTTTTTTTGTTAGGAAGTTATAAGGGTTAAAAGTTGACCAGCGATTTCTCATTTTTACAACAAAATTTACAAAGCCATTTTTTTTAGGGACCACCTCTCATTTGAAGTCACTTTGAGGGGTCTATATGGCAGAAAATACCCAAAAGTGACACCATTCTAAAAACTGCACCCCTCAAGGTACTCAAAACCACATTCAAGAAGATTATTAACCCTTCAGGTGCTTCACAGGAACTAAAGCAACGTGGAAGGAAAAAATGAATATTTAACTTTTTAGAAACAAAAATGATCTTTTACAAACTTTTTTTTTATTTTCACAAGGGTAAAAGGAGAAAATGGACAGATAAGTTGTTATGCAATTTCTCCTGAGTACGCAAATACCCAATATGTGGGGGAAAACCACTGTTTGGGCACACGGCAGAGCTCGTAAGGGAAGGAGCGCCGTTTGACTTTTTCAAACTAAAATTGGCTGGAATTGAGATTGGACGCCATGTCGTGTTTGGAGAGTCCCTGATGCGCCTAAACAGTGGAAACCCCCACAAGTGAACCATTTTGGAAACTAGACCCCCTAAGGTACTTATCTAGATCTGTTGTGAGCACTTTGAACCCCCAAGTGTTTCACAAAAGCTATATAATGCCTGGGTGTGAAAAAAAAAAAAAAAATTTTCCACAAAAATTATTTTTTAGTCCCAAATTTTTGAATTTTCCCAAGGAAATTGGACCCCAAAAGTTGTTGTCCAATTTGTCCTGAGTACGCTGATACCCCATATGTGGGGGGGAACTGTTTGGGTGCACGGCAGGGCTTGGAAAATAAGTAGTAACGTTTTGGAATGCAGACGTTGATGGGGGTCATGTTCCGTTTGCAGTGCCCCAGATGAGCCTAAACAGTGGAAACCCCCCACAAGTGACCCCATTTTGGAAACTATACCCCCTAAGGAACTTATCTAGATCTTTGGTAAGCACTTTGAACCCCCAAGGGCTTCACACAAGTTTATAATGCCCGGGCATGAAAATAAAAAATCCTATTTTTTTCCCACAAAAATTATATTTTAGTCACTCATTTTTTATTTTCTCAAGGGTAACAGGAGAAATTGGACCACATAAGTTGTTGTCCAATTTGTCCTGAGTACGCTGATACCCCATATGTGGGTGGGAACCACTGTTTGGGCGCATGGCAGAGCTCGGAATGGAAGGAGCACCATTTGACTTTTTCCAACCAAAATTGGCTGGAATTGAGATTGGATGCCATGTTGCATTTGGAGAGCCCCTGATGTGCCTAAACAGTGGAAACCCCCCACAAATGACCCCATTTTGGAAACTAGACCCCCTAAGGAACTTTTCTAGATCTTTGGTGAGCAATTTGAACCCCCAAGTGCTTCACACAAGTTTATAACGTAGAGCCGTAAAATTTAAAAATCATATTTTTTCCACAAAAATGATCTTTTCACCCCAATTTTTATTTTTCCAAGGGTAACAAGACTCCAAAAGTTATTGTGCAATTTGTCCTGAGTGCGCTGATACCCCATATGTGGGGGTAAACCACTGTTTGGGTGCATGGCAGAGTTTGGAAGGGAAGGAGCGCCGTCTGACTTTTTCAACGCAGAATTGGCTGGACGCCATGTCGTGTTTGGAGAGCTCCTGATCTGCCTAAACAGTGGAAACCCCCATAAATGATGCCATTTTGGAAACTAGACCCCTCAAGGAACTTATCTAGATGTGTGGTGAGAACTTTTAACCCCCAGGTGTTTCACTAAAGTTTATAACGTACAGCCGTAAAATAAAAAATCTTTTTTTTTTTTACAAAAATGATTTTTTCGTCCCCAATATTATTATTTCACAAGGGTAACAGAAGAAATTGGAACCAAAAGTTGTTGTCCAATTTGTCCTGAGTACGCTGATACCCAATATGTGGGAGAAAACTACTGTATGGGCGCACGTCAGGGCTCGGAAGGAAGTAGTGACGTTTTGGATTGCAGACTTTGATGGAATGGTCTGGGGGCGTCATGTCACATTTGGAGAGCCCCTGATGCACCTATACAGTGGAAACCCCCCATAAGTGACCTCATTTTGGCAAATAGACCCCACAAGGAACTTATCTAGATGTGTGGTGAGCACTTTGAACCCCGAAGTGCTTCACAGAAGTTTATAACGTACAGCCGTAAAAATAAAAAATCTTTTTTTTTTTTACAAAAATGATTTTTTCGCCCCCAATATTTTATTTTCACAAGGGTAACAGAAGAATTGGAACCCAAAAGTTGTTGTCCAATTTGTCCTGAGTACGCTGATACCCAATATGTGGGAGAAAACTACTGTATGGGCGCACGTCAGGGCTCGGAAGGGAAGTAGTACGTTTTGGATTGCAGACTTTGATGGAATGGTCTGGGGCGTCATGTCACATTTGGAGAGCCCCTGATGCACCTATACAGTGGAAACCCCCCACAAGTGACCCATTTTGGCAAATAGACCCCACAAGGAACTTATCTAGATGTGTGGTGAGCACTTTGAACCCCGAAGTGCTTCACAGAAGTTTATAACGTACAGCCGTAAAAATAAAAAATCTTTTTTTTTTTTACAAAAATGATTTTTTCGTCCCCAATATTTTATTTCACAAGGGTAACAGAAGAAATTGGAACCCAAAAGTTGTTGTCCAATTTGTCCTGAGTACGCTGATACCCAATATGTGGGAGAAAACTACTGTATGGGCGCACATCAGGGCTCGGAAGGGAAGTAGTGACGTTTTGGATTGCAGACTTTGATGGAATGGTCTGGGGGCGTCATGTCACATTTGGAGAGCCCCTGATGCACCTATACAGTGGAAACCCCCCACAAGTGACCCCATTTTGGAAATAGACCCCACAAGGAATTTATCTAGATGTGTGGTGAGCACTTTGAACCCCAAGTGCTTCACAGAAGTTTATAACGTACAGCCGTAAAAAATAAAAAAATCTTTTTTTTTTTACAAAAATGATTTTTTTTGCCCCCAATATTTTATTTTCACAAGGGTAACAGGAGAAATTGGACCCCAAAAGTTGTTGTCCAATTTGTCCTGAGTACGCTGATACCCAATATGTGGGAGAAAACTACTGTATGGGTGCACGTCAGGGCTCGGAAGGGAAGTAGTGACGTTTTGGATTGCAGACTTTGATGGAATGGTCTGGGGCGTCATGTCGCATTTGGAGAGCCCCTGATGCGCCTAAACAGTGGAAACCCCCCACAAGTGACCCCATTTTGGAAAATAGACCCCACAAGGAACTTGTCTAGATGTGTGTGTGAGCACTTTGAACCCCGAAGTGCTTCACAGAAGTTTATAACGCACAGCCGTAAAAATAAAAAATCCTTTTTTTTTTTGCAAAATGATTTTTTTGCCCCAATATTTTATTTTTACAAGGGTAACAGGAGAAATTGGACCCCAAAAGTTGTTGTCCAATTTGTCCTGAGTACGCTGATATCCAATATGTGGGAGAAAACTACTGTATGGGTACACGTTGGGGCTCGGAAGGGAAGTAGTGACGTTTTGGATTGCAGACTTTGATGGAATGGTCTGGGGGCGTCATGTCGCATTTGGAGAGCAGTGGAAATCCCCAACAAGTGACCCCATTTTGGAAAATAGACCCCACAAGGAACTTATCTAGATGTGTGGTGAGCGCTATGAAGCCCCAAGTGCTTCACAGAAGTTTATAATGTACAGCCGTAAAAACAAAAAAATATTTTTTTTTGTACAAAAATGATATTTTCGCCCCCAGTTTTTTATTTTCCCAAGGGTAGCAGAAGAAATAGGACAAATTGCACAATAACTCTTGGGGTCCAGAGTACGCTGATACCCCATATGTGGGGATAAACTACTGTTTGGACGCATGGCAGAGCTGAGAAGTGAAGGAGCACCGTTTGACTTTTCCAACGCAGAATTGGCTGGAATTGAGATCAGACGCCATGTCACATTTGGAGAGCCCCTGATGTGCCTAAACAGCGGAAACCCCCCAATTCTAACTCCAACCCTAACCCCAACACACCCCTAACCCTAGTCCCAACCCTAACCACAAACCTAACCCTAACCCTAATCCTAACTTTAGCGCCAACCCTAACCCTAACTTTAGCCGCAACCCTAACCCTAACCCTAATGGGAAAATGGAAATAAATACTTTTTTTTAATTTTATTATTTTTCCCTTACTAAGGGGGTGATAAAGGGGGGTTTGATTTACTATTTATAGCGGGTTTTTATGATTGGCAGCTGTCACGCTAAAAGACGCTTTTTATTGCAAAAATAGTTTTTGCATCATCACATTTTGAGAGCTATAATTTTTGCATATTTTGGCCCACAGAGTCATGTGAGGTCTTATTTTTTGCGGGACGAGTTGACGTTTTTATTGGTACCATTTTTGAGCACGTGACGTTTTTTGATCGCTTTTTATTTCGATTTTTGGGAGGTTAGAATGAACAAAAATCAGCAATTCATGAATTTCTTTTGGGGAGGCGTTTATACCGTTCCGCGTGTGGTAAAATTGATAAAGCAGTTTTATTCTTCGGGTCAGTACGATTATGGCGATACCTCATTTATATCATTTTTTCATGTTTTGGCGCTTTTATAGAATAAAAACAATTTTATATAAAAAATAATTATTTTTGCATCGCTTTATTCTGCGAGCTATAACTTTTTATTTTTTCGCTGATGATGCTTTATGACGGCTCGTTTTTTGCGGGACAAGATGACGTTTTCAGTGGTACCATGTTTTTTTATATCGGTCTTTTTGATCGCGTGTTATTCCACTTTTTGTTCGGCGGTATGATGATAAAGCATTGATTTTTTGCTTCGTTTTTTTTTTTTTTTTAAGGGGTTCACTAAAGGGGTTAACTAGTGGGACAATTTTATAGGGGGGTCGTTACGGACGCGGCGATACCAAATATGTGTACTTTTATTGCTTTTGTTTTTTTATTTACAGGAAGAAGTGAATTTATTGGGGAATATATATTTTTTTTTTATTTATTTTGGATTTTTTTTTATAACACGTTTATTTTTATTTTTTTAACTTTTTTACTTTGTCCCAGGGTGGGACATCACAGTATTTTATCAGATCGCTGGTGTGACAGTGTGCACAGCACTCTGTCACACCAGCGATCGCACAGGCATAGATGCAGGCTTCTCAGTGCCTGCTCTCGGCAGGCACTGAGGTAGCCGCCTCCCTCCAGGACCCCGGCGCCATCTTGGATCCGGGTCCTGGGAGGGAGGAAGCCCTCAGAACAGCGCGATCACATCGCGCTGCTCTGAGGGTCTCAGGGGGGCGCGCAGGGAGCCCCCACCCTGCGCGATCCTCCCCTGTGCCCCCAGTACACCGCGATCATGTTTGATCGCGGTGTGCAAGGGGTTAATGTGCCGGGAGCGGTCCGTGACCGCTCCTGACACACAGTCATGGGTGTCAGCTGTGATAATCAGCTGACACCCGGCGGCGATTAGCTGCGCTCCCCTCAGGAGCGCAGCTGATCGCCTATGACGTACTATCCCGTCCCCGGTCAGACGGGCCCAGGTACCATGGACGGGATAGTACGTCCGATGGCAGTAAGGGGTTAAGTCATGTAGTATATTCTTCCACAGTTTCCCTGCAGAAACCCCCACAAGTGATCACATTGAAACGACCAATAAAATAATTCATCTAGATCTGTGTTGATCATGTTGCTCTCAAAGGTGCTTCACGGAACTTTTTAAAATATAATCGTCATAACGAAAATTATTATTTTTTCCGCTAAAATGTTGTTTTTGTCCTCCCCAAATTGTAATTTTCAAAATGTGTAAGAAAAAACAGAACCCATAATTTGTTACTCAATTTCTACAGAATGCGATGACCCATATGTTGTCAAAAACTACTGCTTGGGCACATGACAGAGCTTGGAAAGTAAAGAGGGCTATTTGACTTTTGGAGTGCAAATTTGAAATAGATTGTGAATGCAATGTTGCATTTGCAGAGCCCATATCATGCCATAGCAACGGAAACACTCCAAAAGTGACCCCAATTAATCTAGGGGTGCACTTTTGACCTAAAGGTGATTCATAAAATTTTATAGAATTTTTTCCACTAAAATGCTATTTTAGCACCAAATTTATAATTTACATTAGGTCTAATAGGAGAAAATGGACCCCATAATTTGTTATGCAATTTTTAAGGAATGTGTCAGTAGCCCAGATGTGGTTATACACTACTGTTTGAGCACACAGCATGGATCGGATGGGAAGAAGCATTACTTGGCTTTTAGAATGCAGATACTGATTGAATAAATTGTGGGCTCCATTAGCAGAGTCCCTGAGGTGCCAGAACAGCAGCAACCCCTACAAGTGACACCATATTGAAAGCTTCACTGCTTAAGGATTTCATCTAGAGGAGTAGTGAGCATATTAAACCCACAGGTGCATCACATAATTTTATCATATTGGATTGTGGAAATATAACATTTTAGTGGTAAAATGTACTTTTTTATTTGCTGCAAATTTGTCAGTTACTCAAGGGTTAATAGGTGAAACTGGACCCACAATTTATTGCGCAATTTCCCTTGAACCTGGTGATGCTCCATATTTTGTCAGAAACTACTGTTAGGCAGCACATCAGGGCTCAGAAGGCAGTAGTACTCTTTGGCTTTTGAAGCACAGATATTGCAAGAATAGTTTGCGGGTGACATTTGCAGAGCCTCTAATGTGCCAGAACAGCAGAAAAAACAAAAGTGACCCCATTGTAGAAATTGCACCTCCTAATGAATTGAACAATGGCTGTAGTGACTATTTTGTAACATCCACGCCATGCTTTATTCTGGAGAATTGCAAATATGCCAGTGTAGTGCCCAGACATTGTGCTTCCATAAACTGTAGAGCCCCCATATATTGTAGTGCACCCATACATTGTTCCCAGCTTGTGTGTCTGGCGACATGCACTATGTAAATTGTTAATTGGTCTCTCCCCACTACAGTAATGCCAAACATGGCCGATTACTGCAGTTTAGGCACATTAGGAGTTCAGAAGGAGGGGGCATTTGTATTTAGGAGTGCAGATTTCACTGAATTTTATTGAGGAGATGTTGGAGCCATGTCACTTTTTCAGAGTCTTTGCTCTACTAGAATTGTCGGAAGCTCTATATTTCCAGTGACAGATGATGGACTTTAGTATGGCTGGTTTTGTGCAGGAAAAATTAGAATTTGTATTGGTAACGTTTTGGGGTACATAACATTTTTTGGTCACATAAGGCTGGAATCACATTTTTGTGTTCTACACTGAGGACTTACATCAAGGTTTCCATGTAAATCCCACAAAAATGTTATTCAGACCCCGGATGGAACAACCCACCTTAATGAGGCAGATGGAGTCACTTTGAAGTCAGTTTGGTGTCCGTTCCAGTGGTATCCATCTTTTTAGGCATGCATAGAACTGTGGTTGTCTGCACTTGTGTGCTAAAAGGACATCTCTAATATCATGACACAACTGGAACAGAGATCAGACAGAGTCTAAAGTGACTCCATCTACCTCATAAGTGAGTGAAGGGTTTTGTCTGAATCACGGTTTTGTGGATTTACACAGAAAACCCGACTTATGCACTGAGCGGAGATTAGTGGATAATTATGAGCCTTATTCCAATTTTTGGAAAGCAGATTGATCAAAGAGACAGCACAGTTCTATATGTTTGCACTGTTCACCGTACAGTACAGCTGATGAAGCTGATTTATTCTTCGGGTGGTGCAATTACAGCAGTTTCAGAATTATATAGTTTTTTTTATGTTTTGCTACTACAACGCACAAAAATGCTTTTCTTTTAAAAAATAGTTATTTCATAGCCATATTCTGAGAGCCATAACTTTTTGATTTTTTTTACGAGCAGTGTCGTACGAGGGCTTATATTTTGTGTGACGAGTTGGAGATCTTTTTGTTACCATTTTGGGGGACATAATTTTTATTGCTTGTAATTTAGAATTTTCTGACAAAAAATAAACAAAAAACAGCAATACAGTTACTATTTTTATATTTTTAATTTGCGCGGCTCACCGTGCTGTAAAAGTGATAACACCGATTTGCTAGTCTGGTCAGTAAGATTTTTTTTATGCTTTGTTGTTTTTACAGACTTAAAACAATATTTTACAAAAAATAGTTTGCATTGGCATATTCTGAGAGCTGTAACTTTTTTGATTTTTTTTACGAGCAGTGTCGTACGAGGGCTTATATTTTGTGTGACGAGTTGGAGATCTTTTTGTTACCATTTTGGGGGACATAATTTTTATTGCTTGTAATTTAGAATTTTCTGACAAAAAATAAACAAAAAACAGCAATACAGTTACTATTTTTATATTTTAATTTGCGCGGCTCACCGTGCTGTAAAAGTGATAACACCGATTTGCTAGTCTGGTCAGTAAGATTTTTTTTATGCTTTGTTGTTTTTACAGACTTAAAACAATATTTTACAAAAAATAGTTTGCATTGGCATATTCTGAGAGCTGTAACTTTTTTGATTTTTTTTACGAGCAGTGTCGTACGAGGGCTTATATTTTGTGTGACGAGTTGGAGATCTTTTTGTTACCATTTTGGGGGACATAATTTTTATTGCTTGTAATTTAGAATTTTCTGACAAAAATAAACAAAAATCAGCAATACAGTTACTATTTTTATATTTTTAATTTGCGCGGCTCACCGTGCTGTAAAAGTGATAACACCGATTTGCTAGTCTGGTCAGTAAGATTTTTTTTATGCTTTGTTATTTTTACAGACTTAAAACAATATTTTACAAAAAATAGTTTGCATTGGCATATTCTGAGAGCTGTAACTTTTTTATTTTTCTGCTGGATGAAACATATTAGAGTTTGCTTTTGCGGGACAATTTTTTTTCACATATACATTTTTGATTAGTTTTTATTCAATTGTTTGTCTGTTATTTTGATGAAAAAGCGACATTTTTGGTGTGTCACAATGGCTGTGTTTTAAGTGTAGAAACAGGTTTTCATGATTTTTGTGCTCTATTTTGTGTTTTATTTTTACTTTTTCACATTTTTTTTATTTTAGTTTTTTCACTTCTTCCCTTAGTCTCACTGTGGGACATAAATATTTTTTAATTTGATCGCTGGTCTCATGCACCAGACACCTATCATTGACTCACTGACAGAGCCTCTGAGACCCAGTTTATAGCTGGATCTTACAAGCCAAAATACCCTAGGGTTATCAGATGACCTCAGGGTACCATGACAATGATTGACACCAGCGATTATGATTACGGTGGGTTGATCTTGTCAAAAGTGGTCTTTTAACCCCTTTTACCACATAGTCACATGTTGCGATTGACAGCGCTATTTAATGGTTAGTCAGCCTCGATCGGTTCCAAAATGGCCAAAGCCGATACCGCAGGGTGTCAGCTGTCAACTGCGGGAATTTTGGGCAGTGGAGGGGTGCTATTCTCTTATTCTTAACTGCCATTTTAAAACAGCAATGAGGGAGCAAGGCCACTTAATGACAGACGTTTTAATGCATATCGGCAGTGGTTAAGAAGTCAAATAGATGATTGCATGATACTGTAGTAAGTGACAAAACAAGAAAAAACCTCAAAGGATGAATTGATAGGCTCATGAGTAAAAATTAGCAAATTGATTCAATGCTAATCAAATTTATCTCAAATTTTTGGAAATTCGCTGCACCTTGCAAATTATATGCAAAACATTTTGTAATTTGTTCCATGTGAATCAATTAATATTCCAACCACCATTTTACACAAGGTGGAAGATTGAATCAGTCAGAGATGGCTAACATGACCTCAGGAGCAGCTGGATTGGGTTGCCCCATAATGCCTTGCAGCAATTACATGACATGTTCTAGCTCAGCCAGTAAGTAGGGACTATAATAGCCTATATAAAAGCAAAGGCAGGGAAGGCAGAAGTGAATCTGGATAATTAATGGACTTCAGAGCTCACAGCTTAGCAATAGCTACAGAAAAAGAAAGCAATAAAAACTTATGAAACATTACAGATCATATAGGACAGCACAGTAGTGAATTACAGTTACTATCTGTTTACCCCTATATCCATATATGTTAAACTCACTTTGATATTACAAAGTTTATGTTGAACAGCTTGAAATGAGTTGGCTACAGTACTATTGTATGTATAATAAATCTATTTTCAAGGCATTTGAAGTATTTGCAAGAATGGAAACACTGCAAGTTGAATTTTTGGGAGAAATTTGTCAAGGTAGGTGAATTTGAATTTCAAAAGATTTACTCATCTGTACTCAGGATTTGTTTTCTATAGAAATGAAAAAAAAAGAAAACCAAAACCCCTAAAACTAATTTAAGCCTAGAGGCACACTTTGCATACTAATTATTAGTAAAATGAACCATGGCAAACTTTTAATTTTCAAAAGAAAGAAACTAAAAGTTAAACAAAAAAAAAACTTTATTTAGTCTTTATTTAAAGTATTTTTCTGCTAATTGTCGCAATTACTGACGTTTTAAATTTGGTTAGAATAGGCCTTTGCTACTGCTTGTTTTCTAAATGCTCTGCAATCAGAATTTCTGAATCAATTTCCTCCTCTGGCAGTTTTTCCCTTATTGCAGAAGGTGGTCTTTTTATTCAGCTGCTACTTTCCTGGTGTCTACAATTAAATTGCAGCACACTTGTATGAACTGTCATTACTGTAAATTGCAGCAACTGCTAGCAATTAAAGTGCTACATTAAAAGCACTTCTTAAGTGACCTTTGCAGATTATTACAAGTAATGTAAATGTATATATGTAAGTAATAATGATGTGCTCTTAAATCTTGCTATATTTCTAAAAATGTTATCTTTTTCAAAAAATAAATAACTGTAAAATGGGAAAGCATTAATGTCTAAATTCAGCCTAGTATACTGTGCGATGTTTAATCGTATATTAACAATGGCTTCATATTTTGCATTATGATGAATAGAATTTATTTTGCTGTATGACATATACAGTCTGCTGTATGGTTACTATTGGTTGGCTTCCTTTATATTGTTGCAATAACTATAAAAATGTATTTGATTTATTTGTATTTTTTTTTATTTTGCATACCACTTTATGCTCTTGGTTTTTTTTCTATACACACATAGGACCCAATTCATCAAGCAGTTTTCACCAGAATTCTGCTGTAAAACCATGAAAAGTGGCTGACGTACTATCCGAAAAATACAGTATCACCTGTGCAATACAAGGAAATCCTGAAAACATTACCTGTTTGTGGCCCTTGAGGAATGCAGTTTGAGACCTCTGGTCTAAATGTTCATTGACTCGCTCTGTGAGTCGTCTCTTCGTTCTGCCTACATATATTTTATTGCATGGGCATTTCAATAAATAATCAGAATTCTGCTGTAAAACCATGAAAAGTGGCTGACGTACATTCCTGGCAGTGGCGCACAGCAGTTGAAAAATTAACTAAATTTATTAAGGTTAGAGCTACAAAGCTGAAATTACTGTGTCCCATCGTGACATCACATCTAATATTTTCCTCTGGTGTCACATTGCGACTTCTGACTTCCTGTGACTGCAACACATGCTCAATTCCAACCAACAAGTTTCGAGGGACGCGGCCCCTCTTCCTCAGGGTTACTGAAACTGCCCCTAGTCTGTCCTTGTATAGCTCTGGAATGCCCTTCAGCCCCTGCCTTAACATGTGCTTTAGATATAGGGCTCCATAATAGAAGGACAGACAGCATTTAGGAGTGTATAGATGAAATAGAATAAGCTTGTGATGCTTGATATATAAAAAGCATGTTTAAATGAATGAAAATAAAGTGCTATTGACTCCTATATTTGTATAAAATGCTGAAATTAAATTAACTAAAAATAAAAATAACCTTTGTTAATTGATTTTAAATTATTAGAAAAATTTAAAGAAATAAATATGTCTTTTAAGACTAATTGTTGGATAATAAGTATACTATAAATTGTATGTACAGACATTTTAAAAATTTATATACCGTATATACTCATGTATAAGCCGACCCGTGTATAAGCCGACCCCCCTAATTTTGCCACAAAAAACTTGGAAAACTTATTGACTCGCATATAAGCCGGGTGTATAAGTTGTCGTCCTGCTCTGAGCTCCCCCATCCAGCTCTGTGTGCCCCCATTCTCCTCTGTGCTCCCCTCCTCCTGCTCCATTATCCTGTCCTGCTCTGTGCTTTCCATCCTCCCCCGTCCTGCTCCGTGCTCCCCCATCCAGCTCTGCACTCCCCCATTCTCCTCTGTGCCCACCCCCTTCCTGCTCCGTGCTCTCCGTCCTCCCCCCGTTCTGCTCCGTGCTCTCCGTTCTCCCCCCGTTCTGCTCCGTGCTCTCCGTCCTCCCCAGTCCTGCTCCGTGCTCTCCGTCCTCCCCCGTTATGCTCCATGCTCTCCGTCCTCTCCCCGTCCTGCTCCATGCTCCTTGTCCTCCTCCATGCTCCCCCCATCCTCCTCCATCATACTCACCCTCCCCGTGCCATCGCTGAATGTCCCGGCCGGCAATCCTGCGTTCTCCCCGGCTTCCTGCAGCTCTCCAGCGCTGAGCGGTGACGTAATACCGCTCATTAAGGCAATGAATATGGAGGCCACGCCCATGGGAGTGGCGTCGCGTCCATATTACATGACCTTAATGAGTGGGTATTACGTCACCGCTCAGCGCTGGAGAGCTGCAGGAAGCCGGGGAGAACGCAGGATTGCAGGGACGTTCAGCGATGGCACGGGGAGGGTGAGTATGATGTCCCAGCCACCGGCTCCTGCCGCCGCATCCCCTCCCCCGCTGGTTTCTGCCATATGACTCGTGTATAAGCCGAGGGGGCATTTACAGCACAAAAAAAGGTGCTGAAAATCTCGGCTTATACACGAGTATATACGGTATATATCAAATTTATATATATGTACCAAAGAGCATTGGATTTTGGACTTGTTGAGAATAAAATACGTAATGAATTATGGGATAAAAATGATACTAACTCGATTAGAAATAGTAGTAGGAGTAGTATAGGGATAATATAAAAATTCACCCCCCTGTTAAAAGGCATATAGTTCAATTTCATGGTTCAGGCCTTTGGGGGCTATCCAAAACGAAAACCCATCTTGATTCTACTCTTGATATTTATTTTAGGAAATCTCCTCCCCTAAAATTTGGGCGAACAATTTCTATACCACAAAAAGTGGTCCCCCAGCAGGATCGATTGTGAACATCTAGGAAGTGGAGTGAAAAGGGGTGACCCTTAAAGTCTTTATTAATATTGTCTAAATCAGGGGTCTCAAACTGCATTCCTAGAGGGCCGCAAATCGTGCGTGTTTTCAAGATTTCCTTTGCATTGCACTAGATGCTGGAATCTTTATGCAGGTGATTAAATTACCGTATTTTTCAGACCATAAGACGCACTTTTTTCCCCAAATTTTTTTTGGGGAAAATGGGGGGTGCATCTTATGATCGCAATATACTTACAAATCCTGTGGCTGCGGTACCAATGCAGCTTCCCTGTGCTCTGTGGTGAGTTGGTGTCAGGGCTCTGTGGTGTGGCTGCAGCAGGGCCCTGTGCTGCGTGGGGGGCTTCGCCGGCATTGCCTCAAAGGACGAAAGCCCCCGGAGCTCAGTTGCTGCGACGCGGTGGCCTCCAGAAAGATGGCCGCCGGGGGCAACACATACTCAAATTCAAATCTCGGCAACAAGATCTCGTCCCAAGATCTCGGGACATGATCTCATTGCGGAGATCTGAATCTGAGCATGCGCCGCCCCCAGCGGCCATCTTTCCGGAAGCCCCTGGCGGCCATCTTTCTGGAGGCCTCTGCATCACAGCGATAGAGCCGCCGGGGGCTTTCGGGCTTTGACGAAATGCCGACGGAGCCTCCCACGCAGCACAGAGCCCCGCTGCAGCCACACCACAGAGCCCCGACACCACCGCACGACAGAGCACAGGGAGGCTGCAGTGGGACCACCACCAAGGGACCACCACCACAGGAGTTGTAAGTATATTGTGACCAGAGCAAAGCCACCCCACAGAGCACAGCCACCCCACGGATACAGCCACCCCAAAGAACACAGCCACCCCACAGAGCACAGCCACCCCACAAACACAGCCACCCCATGGGCACAGCCACCCCACAGAGCGCAGCCACCCCACAGAGCACATCCACCCCACAGACACAACGCCACCCCACAGAGCATAGCCACCCCACAGAGCACCCCTGCAACACAGAGCACCACCATCACACCAGGCTGGACCACCAAACGACCCCTGTGACCACTTCTCTACCTGTGCTGATCCCTTCGTTGGTAAGCTGAATTCGGACTGTAAGACGGACCCCCATTTGACACATTATTTTTTTTCCCTATTTTCCTCCCCAAAATTTGGGGTGTGTCTTATGGTCCGGTGCGTCTTATAGTCCGAAAAATACAGTATCACCTGTGCAATACAAGGAAATCCTGAAAACATTACCTGTTTGTGGCCCTTGAGGAATGCAGTTTGAGACCTCTCGTCTAAATGTTCATTGACTCGCTCTGTGAGTCGTCTCGTCTGTTCTGCCTACATATATTTTATTGCATGGGCATTTCAATAAATAAATAACCCATGTGGATTGGCAAGAAATGGCAATTTTAATGCTATACTCTTTAGTTTGATTAGAATCAGTAAAGATGGTTTGAAGGTCTTTTTTTATATACATGTGTGTAAAGAGCATGAGCATTTGCCACAAGGTGTAAAACCCTTTTTGGCAGTTAGAAAATGGTTAGCATGAGCAGCCTTTAAGGGAAAAAATGGGTTTGGTCGTAGGTGCCAGAATAAGTCCCAGATTTGGGGCTTTTCTGTATACAAATTTAGGATGGTGAGGTAGTAGGTCACCTATATACTTGTCTCTCTGCAGTAGGGGCCAATATTTTCTAATAATTTTGTTAAATTTTATACAACCTGGATGATATTGTGTTATAAAAGGTAACATATAGATTTGCTGGTGTAGGCTATGGGGATCATTACAGGGAATGATTCAGTGAATAAGACTGTTTCTAGAGCTGTTTTTAATAGCATGCCGTGTTGCATCAAGAGAATGTAATGAGTATCCTTTTTCCACTAATTGTTTAGTAAGGTATTTGGACTCGTTTTCATTGTCAGGAATTTTCGTACAGTTGCGTCTAATTCGGTTATATTGTCGTTTGGGTACATTGGTAAGCCATATTGGTAGATGGCAACTGTTAAGATGTATGAAATTGTTAGAATCTACATCTTTTCTATAGCACTTGGTTATCAAATTATTTTCCTCAGTGAAAATTATGAGGTCTAGGAAGTTTATACTATTCTGACTGATCGTTGGTGTGAATTCCAGTCTAAAACAACTGTTATTTAGGCCTGAAATAAAAGTCTTCAATTCAGACTTAGAACCCTCCCATGTGATGGAAATATATATGTATTTCATGTAGAGCTCACTTACATGTATACTCCTATATACCCATATATTCCCACAGCTAATACATTCAAATCAGTGGCTTAAGAAATAACCCCTGACCCAGATAAGTCAGACTAGTGCAAACCAGACAGCTCTTTGGTGCTTTCCAGACATCAGAAAACAGGAACTTACAACAGATGGGCCAAGTATATGTCTGGATTTCTGCTGAATAACAGGAAAAAGGCGACAGTAACTCATAAACTGCTAAATCAGCCTTTTTGTTATAGCCAGAAAGCTTCATGTATTCAAACAACCAATACCATAGAAGTTTGATTGTATGTTAATTTACTAAACCACCCCTTTCTGCATGCAACTATAAAACCATGTATGTACAATAAACCATGAGTATTGATGGAATGTTATTCTGTCACTTCAATGTGTACAGTTTTCATTTCCTGAGCGCTCAAAATACTCAATCTGATTGGGAACAGCCGCAAACACACAAGGATAGATTTATCCTAGCCAAATTTCCATAACACCCAGATGAAAAAAATATCATCTATGAACCGATGCCATAGTTTTAACCTCTTATGTAGCTGGGCAATTCTATAAATGTAGGACTCTTCCCATTTACCAACATATGTGTTGCATAACTTGTCGCAAAACATGTACCCATCGCAGTCCCGCATGGCTGCAGGTAGAACTGCTTCTCATAAACAAAATAATTACGGGTAAGAATAAATTCGATGCTTTTTACAATGAAGTTCATTTGATTATCCTCATAGATCGCGAGGCTGTGTAGAAAGTACTTCGCTGCCTCACAACCTTTTGGTGGTTAATCACTGTATAAAGTGATTTAATGTCTAGAGATCCCAAATTATAATTTGATTTCCACTGAAAGGATTCCAAAATTTGCAGCATGTGGGTAATATCTTTAAGATATGCTGGCAAAAGGACCATGCATTTCTGCAAATGCGTATTCACATATCGGGATAAAATGGCCGTTAAGCAGTTAATCTCAGATATGATGGGTCTACCCGGAGGACATGTGGTATTTTTATGTATTTTTGGGATATGGTAAAAGACTGCTAAGGTAGGGGTCTTGTTAATTAAGTATATATATTCCTTTTTGGTAAGAATGCCTGAAGATTTGCCATGGTGGGCTAATTCATTGAGTTTCTCAATAAAGTTTATAGTGGGATCATTTGATTGTATGTTGTAGGTGGTACTGTCTTCCAGCTGTCTAAGCAATCTCAATAAGTCCAAAATCCAATGCTCTATGGTGCACATAGTGGTATATATATATATATATAAATATATATATATATATATTTAAGATGTTAGTATATACGTTTTATAGTATTCTTATTATCCAAGAGTCTTAAAAGACATATTTATTTCTTTTAATTTTTCTAATATTTTAAAATCAATTAATAAGTTATTTTTATTTTTAGTTAATTTAATTCCTGCATTTTATACAAATGTAGGAGTCAATAGTACTTTATACACATTCATTTGAAGATTCTTTTTATATATCAAGCATCACAAGCTTATTCTATTTCATCTATACACTTCTATAAGCTGTCTGTCCTATTATGGAGCCCTATATCTAAAGCACGTGTTAAGGCAGGGGCTGAAGGGCATTCCAGAGCTATACAAGAATGGACTAAGGGCAGTTTCAGTAACCCTGAGGAAGAGGGACCGCATCCCTCGAAACGCATTGGTTGGAATTGACCCCTGCACACACCCGTCCTTACCAGTCGAGTGACACTGCATTCCTCGGCTGCTTACCAGTTTCAGTCTCACAGTGGCGGCACTTCTGGCCGGAGCCTGCCGCAACTCTGTTCCCTCAAAACTCTGCTTGAATCATTGTGCACACATGCCCGTTAGCCCTACAGGGGGGACGCTACCTATGCCCAGGTCCCGGTGTTAGTCCAACAAGTTCCATCATTTACCAGTTCCTCAAGTGTAAGCGCAGTGAATTTCTGATCAGCTCTATCATTAGAAAGGTCTTTGTACTGTCCCCTCATATATTTATGCACTGCTCAAAAAAATAAAGGGAACACTCAAGTAACACATCCTAGATCTGAATGAACGAAATATTCTCATTGAATACTTTGTTCTGTACAAAGTTGAATGTGCTGACAACAAAATCACACATAAATCATTAATGGAAATCAAATTTATTAACCAATGGAGGCCTGAATTTGGAGTCACCCACAAAATTTAAGGGGAACTTAATGTCCTTAAAACAAGTCAAAATGATGCTCAGCAGCGTGTGGCCTCCACATGCCTGTATGACCACCCTACAACGCCTGGGCATGCTCCAGATGATGGCGGATGGTCTCCTGAGAGATTTCCTCCCAGACCTGGACTAAAGCATCCGCAAACTCCTGGACAGTCTGTGGTGCAATGTGGTGGATGGAGCGAGACATGATGTCCCAGATGTGCTCAATCGGATTCAGGTCTGAGGAACGGGCGGACCAGTCCTTAGCTTCAATGCCTTCATCTTGCAGGAACTTCTGACATACTCCAGCCACATGAGGTCTGGCATTGTCCTGCATTAGGAGGAACCCAGGGCCAACTGCACCAGCATATGGTCTCACAAGGTTTCTGAGGATCTCATCTCGGTACCTAATGGCAGTCAGGTTACCTCTGGTGAGCACAAGGAGGGCTGTGTGGCCCTCCAAAGAAATGCCACCCCACACCATTACTGACCAACTGCCAAACCAGTCATGCGGAAGGATTTTGCAGGCAGCAGATTGCTCTCCATGGCGTCTCCAGAGTCTGTCACGTCTGTCACATGTGCTCAGTGTGAACCTGCTTTGATCTGTGAAGAGCACAGGGCACCAGTGATGAATTTGCCAATCCTGGTGTTCTGTGACAAATGCCAAGCATCCTGCGTGGTGTTGGGCTGTGAGCACAACCCCCATCTGTGGACGTCAGGCACTAAGAACATCCTCATGGAGTCGGTTTCTAACCATTTGTGCAGACACATGCACATTTGTGGACGGCTGGAAGTCATTTTGCAGGGCTCTGGCAGTGCTCCTCCTGTTCTCCTTGCACAAAGGCGGAGGTAGCGGTCCTGCTGCTGGGTTGTTGCCTTCCTACGTCCCCTCCACGTCTCCTGATGTTCTGGTCTGTCTCCTGGTAGTGCCTCCAGCCTCTGGACACTATGCTGACAGACACAGCAAAAATTACCACAGCTCGCATTGATGTGCCATCCTGGATGAGCTGCACTACCTGAGCCGCTTGTGTGGGTTGTAGAGTCTGTCTCATGCTACCACGAGTGTGAAAGTACAACCAACTTTCAAAAGTGACCAAAACATCAGCCAGAAAGCATTGGTGCTGAGATCTGGTCTGTGGTCCCCACCTGCAGAACCACTCCTTTATTGAGTGTGTCTTGATAATTGCCAATAATTTCCATCTGTTATCTACTCCATTTGCACAACAGCATGTGAAATTAATTGTCAAACAGTGTTGCTTCCTAAGTGGACAGTTTGATTTCACAGAAGTTTGATTTACTTGGCGTTGCTATCCAAATCATCCAGATTGTCATGGGACAGTATCGATTATGTGCACTTTGTGCAGGTGAGGTTCAGGGATATGGTTGTTTATTATTTTTTCCTTTGCACAGAAGACATGGGCATCGCTGGATTAGGCGTAAGGTGAATATCATGGTTGTTTATTATTTTCTGATTTTTACAGGTGACAAGGGCTTCAATAGAATAGACATAAGGTGAGTATAACCGTGCTTTTTTTATTTCAAATAAAAGAGTCAGTTTCTTTCTTTCAAATAAAGAAATTTATTCAAGCTGTATCTTTTTTGCAATATAACTATGGGGGCCGAAATTCAACTACCACTAACAAGAAGAGAACCACACATAAATATAAAATCAATTTATTAGACCAATATTAAAATCCATAAAATTGCTACTTGTTCATAGTTACAATAAACATACCCCAAGGGGACCTTAACCATCACAAACCTAAACAAAAATAAAGCATAAACAACATTGCACATGGTAAATATCCTAAATAGAGGTAGAGGGAGGGGGTAAAGGACTTTCCTATAACTCTCATCATTTTCCCCTGCTCGAGCTGATCACGGGCAGAGCACCGGAGAATGCTGAGAGCTGTTTTCAGCACCTGCCGCCAGGGGACACACCACTTACTGTAGTGCTTCTTCCCCAGTGGCCATCTGTGTAGTAAGGATGTGGCATATTGGCGGCACACGGTTGGCACACGTGTGCTGCAAAAATCACATTCATGAGACATGTACACATGGACACTGATATCTCCGGTACCGGTTTTTCCGGCACCAGAAAAATCAGGATGTGTGAATCCGGCTTTACACATATTTATTTCCTTCACAGTGACTCCTCTGTGATTCTGGACCTATATGCACAGACACATGCACTTTTTTCAGCCATTCATGCTTCTCAGAGATATCTTCTGTCTTTCACATTGCCTGCCTGAATTGATATAACTCAGTGTTTAACACATTTAGATGTGTGGATACCAGTGTACGGATTTAGATTATAGCACTTTTTGCACTTTATTAACTATTCCAATCCTAATACATATTGGTCTCCACATCAATGGTAATAATCTATGGTAATCATCTATCATAATTTTGATGTATTTGTCATACAGTATGTATATACAGTAACTCAGATGTGAGTGTCGTGTTGAGTTGCATCCTCTACACTACCAGTCACTTTCCCATCCCACATTTCTTATTTTATTTGACTAATAAAGTTGTATATTTTATTTACTTACTTTGGACTTGTATAATCACTTTTTTCTTCCTTTCTTGTATTATTTGTATAGTTCTTTGCCTTTTCTGGAATTTCAGGTACGTTTGATGAATCAGACTGGACACTGTGATACCAAATATGCTTTGTTTTATTTCTTTATTTTTAAAGAAATAAAAGGAGTAATTATACTTTTTTTTTTTTTTTTTAGTTTTAAAAAACTTTGCTTTATTTTTTATTTCACGTTTAGTTCTTTGGGGATTTGAACCTGCAACTCTTTCATTACGTGTTCAAAATACTACAAAAATGTTCAAAATGTTCTTCTAGGAAACTGAGCCAAAGGCTGGGCTTTATAGGAGTACTAAGAAACAAGCCATGTAGGACATCAGCAAGCCATTGGCAACCAGCGATTGTATCACAGGGGGACCGATTGGAGCCAATGCATTTGAGCACCAGTAATCAGTGATTAACAGCAGCATTTAAATGGTTAAGCTAGTGGAACTAGTGTAGCTTGGGTAGGAGTAAGTACAGGCTGATACTGGCTCTGTAACACAGTGAACATCTACTGGCTGCGGTGCGAGTTCCGAACCTGAATCCACGATATACATAGGTACCCTACATGTGACATACAGTAATGACCAAAAGTTTAACATTTGTGAATTCTTCTGTCTGGTTGTTATGTCATTTTACTGGTGATTTAAGTAAATTGGAAGCAAATGCTTGTCAGCTAAAAAGATGAAATTTGTGTTTGACATTGTTTTATCCATTTAGGTATTAGTTTTCAACATTTGCTGGGCCAAATGTTTTGTATATTTTATCATGGGTAGTCAAATTTTGCCTAAATTTTTTTTTTGTTTGTGTGTTTTTCGGTTAAAACATGGCAACGACAAAGCCAAATGTATCAACAGATGTGAGGAAGCATATTATTTTGAGAGTGAAGTCAGGCAAAAGCCAAAAAGACATAGCTATGAAATTCAACTGTACTCAGAGTCAAGTGTCACGTGTAATAAAGAAAGAAAAAGAAGGTTATTGAACACCTGACAAACCTAGAAATGGACAACCATGGAAAACTTTCTCCAAAGTTGATCATATTATTAAGAAAAAGTCAGTATCTGATGCTTATACAAGTAATGTACAGATTTTGCATGAAATGAACGAAGGATATGGGTTCAAAGTGAGTCACCAAACTGTGGGGTCATGGCTAAGAGCAGTAGGGTTAAATGCACGAGTTCCAGTCAAGAAGCCTTTCATCTCTGCAAAGAACCAGATAGTCCTACTTTAGTTTGCCAAAGAACAGAGCCAATGAAAAGAGATAGATTGGTCTAAGACTCTGCGGTCAGATGAATCCAAGTTAAATCTCTTTGGTAGTGATGGCAACCATTATTTATACCACCCAATTGGAAAACATAATGATCTAAGGTACCAAACACCTACAGTGAAAAATGGTGGTGGCAATGTCATGGCTTGGGACTGCATTTCTATATCAGCCATTGACTCTCTGCATAGAATTGTGTTGTGAATGGGTTTGAGATGAGTTCTGAGCAGAGGCTCCCTCTGGTGGTTACAAGCGGTACTACTGAGGATTGGGAATCAGGTGTTACTGATTGGTCTTATTTAAGGGAATCATTTTCCCATCAGGGTTGCCGGTGATCAATTGTTCTGGTCTGAATCCTTCTTTCCAGTTTCCCTTGTAGCCTGCTGTGTCGTGTCTGCATCTCCTGCTATCAGATAAGACAATTTCTTATTTTGTGTTTTTTGCTATATTTTTGCATTTTGTCCTGCACTTCTGTGGGGGCCTTCTGGGTCCCCTCCGGGGGCTTTTGCCCTCTCAGTTTAGTCCAGCCACTGTGTTTTGTACTTTTCCTTTTTGCAGTTTTTTCAGTGGCTGCTGTTTTTGTTACACCAGAGAACTAATTTAGGTGGTAGAGGTCGTGTGATCTCAGGTATTTTTTGAAATTAGTAAAGTTGGTGCTAGTCAGGGTACTGCAATCTCATAGATTCCAACTGCTCTGGTGTATTTCCTTTTTTACCTGCACTCCTCAGCTACCGTAACATAACAGTATCACCGGCCATAAAAATTGTATGGTACTCACAGAAGGGAAAAAATATTTTGAAGGAAGAAAAGTTGTCAGAGATATTTTTCTGTTTGTTGCATTTTTTTTTTCCTCTGTATCTCTGGTGCTGGGGAGGATCTTTTCTCCCAATGGAGTTTGCACAGTTGTCTGGCCGTGTGGATCAGCTTGCCACTGAGGTTCAGAGTATTGCTGCATATCTTGCTAGGTTACCTGTTGTGGAACCTAGGATCCCCATGCCAGATTTGTTTTCGGGGGATCGAGCTAAGTTTCAGAATTTCAAAAATAATTGTAAATTGTTTCTTGCCTTAAAATCTAAGTCCTCAGGAAACGCAGCGCAGCAGGTTCAAATTGTCATCTCTCTCCTGCGCGGCGATCCTCAGGATTGGGCTTTTTCCCTCACACCTGGGGATCCTGTTTTGAGTGATGTTGATGCATTTTTTCAGGCTTTGGGGTTATTGTACGATGAGCCTAATGTCACTGATCAAGCTGAAAAAGCCTTGTTGCAAAAACTGGGCACACTCAGAAATTGTGTAAATGAAATTTAATACGTACAACTGATCACTAGTAACAGACGTTTCGGTCTATATTGACCTTCATCAGTGTACTAAAAAAAACCAAAATAAGTGATCAATATTTATAAAACAGAAATAAGGTATATACATCAATATAAAGGGTCATAGGAAATCTAGAATGCTCCAAACAGAGTGCATCCAACATCATAGCTGTCCAAGATATTCAGTGAGAGAAATACAAAGTAAAACATTGAATAAGCGGCAGACATACCTAGTGGCAGTGTGAAACCCATATAGTGAGACATATAGGTTCTATCTGTGGATCAAAACCGTAAGATGAATTTGTGAGGTTTTAATAATTGTTTATAGAAACAATGCAGAATATAACATACCCGTTATGAGGAGTGTTGTTGTGAACGGCTGAAAAGAAGTATGTGATAGTGGTAAGTGAACACATACAGTGTCCATAGTATTAATTCTCATGAGTAGGAAATAACATACCGCTCAGAAGGTGAAATTCCTGTTAAGGTTGTAAGCAATAGGGAAAAACTGTAGAGATACATTTGAGCGCTACTGAGTAGTGATACCAGGCTTTGGAGATAAAGATCTCAGCTTAGTCATATATAGTGCACTTACCCCAATTAGGACTAAGTATTAATTGCGGTCCCAGTGACGCGGCATCCACCGCTAGTCTCGTGGTGGCAGGGAGTGGAAGAAATGGCTAGGTTTAAATAGGAGTGTAATCTCTAACTGGCGCCCAGCGCCAAACCGGAAGTGCCCAGTCGGAAGTGACGTCAGCGCAATTGTGCAGAGCGTGGAGGAAGAGCTCTGTGTTCCAAGGACTGTGCTTGCGTTCCAGCTATAGTGCGCATGACAGGAAGTTGGTGGTGGGGCAGTGAAAAGTGAAAACAGAAATGACCATCTTGCACAGGATATTTAGTAGCGGTTCTGTGAAAAAAGCAAACAACAGAATAAATCAGCGAAATTTAGTGAAGACGATATAGTATATGTCTGTGATCCGTATCAGATTTATAGAAACGCAAGAAGGTCATAGTCCTTATTTAACCCCTTGGGGTGTAAGGTATCCAATTCATGGATCCAAAATGCCTCCCTTCTCTTAAGTTGGGTTATACGATCCCCCCCTCGTCGAGGTGCTGGTATATGTTCCAGCACTTGATAGCGCAGTTGAGCAATGTTATGGCCTTGTGAAATAAAATGATGGGGAATTGGTAACAAAGTGTCTTTGCATCTTATGGTAGATTTGTGTTTCGATATCCTATTCTTCACACTTTGTATAGTTTCGCCTATATACAGTAGACCACAGGGACATTTTATTAAGTACACCACATAATTGGAATTGCATGTAAAATAGTCCTTGATGGTATACCTTTTCCCAGTATAGGGATGATGTACGATATTGCCCCTAAGGACATTATTGCATTGTTGACAACAAAGACATGGGAAGGTACTCATCTTGGGATGTTGTAAAAATCTTTGGGTAGTACTAGGTTTCTTTGGGCCAATATCTGCTCTGATTAGACTATCTTTAAGATTCCGTGGTCGCCTGAAACATGGCATAAAGGGTTCTCTAAAGGCCAGAACTTCAGGATGGGCCGATTGGAGAATATGCCAATGTTGCCGTATGGCTGTATGGATTTTATAGGCTGATGGTGATAATCGTGTACGAATGGTATCCTTGTCCCTTTGTCCCTACGTTGGTCTCTGTCGGAGGGTTTGGGTACTATTGTGTGAGGAGGATATCCTCTGTCTAGAAATTTGGATTGCATCTCTGTTATCCTTGTCTGTTGTAAGGATGGATCAGTTACGATCCTTTTTACCCTTTGTAACTGAGACTGTGGAATGGAGCATTTCATTTTGAGGGGGTGGAAACTTGAAAAATGGAGGAGGCTATTCCTGTCGGTGGATTTGGAAAATATATCAGTGGTCAGGTTGCCATGGGAGTCTTTAGTCACTAGGGTGTCTAGAAAGCTTATTTGTTTGGGGTCATTGGTCATGGTAAAGTCTAAGCCCGGCCAAGATGTTCTAAGGAAATTGAAAAAGGTATTTAATGTAGTCAGGTCGCCTACCCACACACAGAAGATGTCATCTATATACCTTTTCCAGACCAGAACATGGTGCTGGAAAAGATGATGTTTATAAATGAGTGTTTCCTCATAATGTGCCATGTAAGCATTGGCATAGGGGGCGCGACGTTACTACCCATCGCGGTGCCCTTTGATCTGCAAGTAAAAGTCATCTTGAAAGAGAAAGAAGTTTTCCGTTAGCACTATGGATAGTAGGTCGCTGCAAAGGTCGATTTGGTCTGGATGCATTCCAGAAAGTGTGAGGAGACGTCGTGTGGAAGCTATTCCTTCTGTGTGTGGAATGGATGTGTATAAGTCCCGTACATCAAATGAGACCAAAATGGCATTCGGTGGGATTGGGGTGACAGCTTGGATGTTTCTAAGAAATGATCCAGTATCCAGAAGAAATGAAGGGATTTTCTTAATCAGAGGAGTCATGACTTTCTCCAGGTAAATAGAAAGTGGGGACAGAACAGATTCAGTGGAGGCAACTATAGGGCGTCCCGGTGGATTATTCAGATTCTTATGTATCTTGGGTAAGATATAGAAGACAGGTATGATGGGACATTTTTTTGTCAAGAAGTCAACAGTCTTGCTGTCTATAGTACCTAAATCGGGGATAATGATTAAGGATGGAGGTGATTCTAGACTCAATATGGGTTGTGGGGTTGCCTGATAGCTTGGTGTATGTTGTACATCATTTAATTGACGCTGTATTTCGTCAATATATGCTGTTCTGTCCATTATGACAATTGCTCCTCCTTTGTCAGCTGGTTTGACACCACTTCTTTGTTGTGTTGTAGTGTGGCTAGGGCCTGTCTGTCAAGAGAGGAGCAATTGGATGGAAAGTGAATTTTACCTTGATTGGTATCACGACGTAAGTTCTGAAAGGTTGTATAGATAAACTGGATAAAAGTCTCCAACGCATGTGAACCCATGGGTGGACGATACGTACTTTTGGATCGTAAGTGCAGGCTCTCTGCTGTGAGGCAATTGGGTGGTGGTATAGCAGGTACAGGAACATTAGCTGGATTGGAGAAATGTAATTTAAGGCGTAATAACCTAAAAAACCTCTGAAGGTCCATGTCCAGCTTAAATGTGCTGTTCCTGTAGCTCGGGCAGAAAGATAGACCTCGCTGGAGGAGTCTATGTTCTGCTATGCCCATAGATTTTGATGAGATGTTTACCACAAGTGACTTGTTACCTGAGAGCGTGTCACTCGGGTTGGGTCCATGGTCCGTTGGGTGTCGTTTCCCCCTCCTGGGCCTCTTCTTCGTTGGGATCGTCGCTGGCGGCCTAAAAAACGATCCTGATATGATGATCTTTCGGGCCTCTCCAAGTCCGAACCTGATGTGGAGACGTCTGGGAAGAGCGGTAGTTGGTTCTGGTGGAAAACTGTCGTGAGAGGGTCTGTCGCGCCATCTATATACTTTGTCCTGCTCGTAGTCTTCCTGGTCCCGCTGAAATTTGGCCCGTTTGCGTTGTTCTATGTCACGGCGATGTTGCAGGATGTTGGTCTCAATCTTCGATTTGAGAGAGTTGAAATCTTCAGCGGAATTGGTAGATGTCAGTTGATCCTCTATGTTCTTAAGTCTTGCTTCACAAGAAGAGATTTCTTTGTGCAGGTGCTCCAAGGTTAGGACCATAAGATCAAAAGAGCATTTGTTAAGGATGAGTTCAAATTTGGTACAGAAATCAGGTGAATCAGAAAAGAGTAGGGCGGAGTGAAACCCTCAAACCTCGTGGGATTCTCTGTGCCTTCAGATATTCAGACAAAGTGGCTCCATGGAGCTCTAAATTCGTATGATGTCGAAGTTCCCGTTCCCAATCTCGTCCCCTTGTTTCACTTGGGGAGTTTTTAGAAAGTCACTAGATACCTTGGACAGAGCTATGATACTAGAAGCTTCTTCGGTGTTGTATGAAAATGTTAGAGAGGACATGACCCTGAAGTAGAACGTGCACAATATAAGGGATTATATAGAGATGAATATTGGCACAGTCCGAAAGGAGGTGCTACCAGTAGGTTCCCCAAACCGTAGAATCATATAGCAAAAACTGGGCACACTCAGAAATTGTGTAAATGAAATTTAATACGTACAACTGATCACTAGTAACAGACGTTTCGGTCTATATTGACCTTCATCAGTGTACTAAAAAAACCAAAATAAGTGATCAATATTTATAAAACAGAAATAAGGTATATACATCAATATAAAGGGTCATAGGAAATCTAGAATGCTCCAAACAGAGTGCATCCAACATCATAGCTGTCCAAGATATTCAGTGAGAGAAATACAAAGTAAAACATTGAATAAGCGGCAGACATACCTAGTGGCAGTGTGAAACCCATATAGTGAGACATATAGGTTCTATCTGTGGATCAAAAACCGTAAGATGAATTTGTGAGGTTTAATAATTGTTTATAGAAACAATGCAGAATATAACATACCCGTTATGAGGAGTGTTGTTGTGAACGGCTGAAAGGAAGTATGTGATAGTGGTAAGTGAACACATACAGTGTCCATAGTATTAATTCCATGAGTAGGAAATAACATACCGCTCAGAAGGTGAAATTCCTGTTAAGGTTGTCAGCAATAGGGATAAACTGTAGAGATACATTTGAGCGCTACTGAGTAGTGATACCAGGCTTTGGAGATAAGATCTCAGCTTAGTCATATATAGTGCACTACCCAATTAGACTAAGTATAATGCGTCCCAGTGACGCGCATCCACCGCTAGTCCGTGTGGCAGGGAGTGGAAGAAATGGCTAGGTTTAAATAGGAGTGTAATCTCTAACTGGCGCCCAGCACCAAACCGGAAGTGCCCAGTCGGAAGTGACGTCAGCGCAATTGTGCAGAGCGTGGAGAAGAGCTCTGTGTTCCAAGGACTGTGCTTGCGTTCCAGCTATAGTGCGCATGACAGAAGTTGGTGGTGGGGCAGTGAAAAGTGAAAACAGAAATGACCACTGCACAGGATATTTAATAGCGGTTCTGTGAAAAAGCAAACAACAGAATAAGTCAGGAAATTAGTGAAGACGATATAGTATAGTCTGTGATCCATATCAGATTATAGAAATCCTTACACCCCAGGGTTAATAAGGATAGCTTATCTTTCAAAATCTGATATGGATCACAGACATATACTATATCGTCTCACTAAATTTCGCTGATTTATTCGTTGTTTGCTTTTTCACAGAACCGCTATTAAATATCCTTGCAAGATGTCATTTCTGTTTTCACTTTTCACTGCCCCACCACCAACTTCCTGTCATGCGCACTATAGCTGGAACGCAAGCACAGTCCTTGGAACACAGAGCTCTTCCTCCACGCTCTGCACAATTGCGCTGACGTCACTTCCGACTGGCACTTCCGGTTTGGTGCTGGGCGCCAGTTAGAGATTACACTCCTATTTAAACCTAGCCATTTCTTCCACTCCCTGCCACCACGAGACTAGCGGTGGATGCCGCGTCACTGGGACCGCAATTAATACTTAGTCCTAATTGGGGTAAGTGCACTATATATGACTAAGCTGAGATCTTTATCACCAAGCCTGGTATCACTACTCAGTAGCGCTCAAATGTATCTCTACAGTTTATCCCTATTGCTGACAACCTTAACAGGAATTTCACCTTCTGAGCGGTATGTTATTTCCTACTCATGGAATTAATACTATGGACACTGTATGTGTTCACTTACCACTATCACATACTTCCTTTCAGCCGTTCACAACAATACTCCTCATAACGGGTATGTTATATTCTGCATTGTTTCTATAAACAATTATTAAAACTTCACAAATTCATCTTACGGTTTTTGATCCACAGATAGAACCTATATGTCTCACTATATGGGTTTACACACTGCCACTAGGTATGTCTGCCGCTTATTCAATGTTTTACTTTGTATTTCTCTCACTGAATATCTTGGACAGCTATGATGTTGGATGCACTCTGTTTGGAGCATTCTAGATTTCCTATGACCCTTTATATTGGTGTATATACCTTATTTCTGTTTTATAAATATTGATCACTTATTTTGTTTTTTTAGTACACTGATGAAGGTCAATATAGACCGAAACGTCTGTTACTAGTGATCAGTTGTACGTATTAAATTTCATTTACACAATTTCTGAGTGTGCCCAGTTTTTGCTATATGATTCTACGGTTTGGGAACCTACTGGTAGCACCTCCTTTCGGACTGTGCCAATTTTTATCTCTATATAATCCCTTATATTGTGCACGTTCTACTTCAGGGTCATGTCCTCTCTAACATTTTCATACAACACCGAAGAAGCTTCTAGTATCATAGCTCTGTCCAAGGTATCTAGTGACTTTCTAAAAACTCCCCCAAGTGAAACAAGGGACGAGATTGGGAACGGGAACTTCGACATCATACGAATCTAGAGCTCCATGGAGCCACTTGTCTGAATATCTGAAGGCACAGAGAATCCCACGAGGTTTGAGGTTTCACTCCGCCCTACTCTTTTTCTGATTCACCTGATTTCTGTACCAAATTTGAACTCATCCTTAACAAATGCTCTTTTGATCTTATGGTCCTAACCTTGGAGCACCTGCACAAAGAAATCTCATCTTGTGAAGCAAGACTTAAGAACATAGAGGATCAACTGACATCTACCAATTCCGCTGAAGATTTCAACTCTCTCAAATCGAAGATTGAGACCAACATCCTGCAACATCGCCGTGACATAGAACAACGCAAACGGGCCAAATTTCAGCGGGACCAGGAAGACTACGAGCAGGACAAAGTATATAGATGGCGCGACAGACCCTCTTCACGACAGTTTTCCACCAGAACCAACTACCGCTCTTCCCCAGACGTCTCCACATCAGGTTCGGACTTGGAGAGGCCCGAAAGATCATCATATCAGGATCGTTTTTTAGGCCGCCAGCGACGATCCCAACGAAGAAGAGGCCCAGGAGGGGGAAACGACACCCAACGGACCATGGACCCAACCCGAGTGACACGCTCTCAGGTAACAAGTCACTTGTGGTAAACATCTCATCAAAATCTATGGCATAGCAGAACATAGACTCCTCCAGCGAGGTCTATCTTTCTGCCCGAGCTACAGGAACAGCACATTTAAGCTGGACATGGACCTTCAGAGGTTTTTTAGGTTATTACGCCTTAAATTACATTTCTCCAATCCAGCTAATGTTCCTGTACCTGCTATACCACCACCCAATTGCCTCACAGCAGAGAGCCTGCACTTACGATCCAAAAGTACGTATCGTCCACCCATGGGTTCACATGCGTTGGAGACTTTTATCCAGTTTATCTATACAACCTTTCAGAACTTACGTCGTGATACCAATCAAGGTAAAATTCACTTTCCATCCAATTGCTCCTCTCTTGACAGACAGGCCCTAGCCACACTACAACACAACAAAGAAGTGGTCGTCAAACCAGCTGACAAAGGAGGAGCAATTGTTATAATGGACAGAACAGCATATATTGACGAAATACAGCGTCAATTAAATGATGTTGCAACATACACCAAGCTATCAGGCAACCCCACAACCCATATTGAGTCTAGAATCACCTCCATCCTTAATCATTATCACGATTTAGGTACTATAGACAGCAAGACTGTTGACTTCTTGACAAAAAAATGTCCCATCATACCTGTCTTCTATATCTTACCCAAGATACATAAGAATCTGAATAATCCACCGGGACGCCCTATAGTTGCCTCCACTGAATCTGTTCTGTCCCCACTTTCTATCTACCTGGAGAAAGTCATGACTCCTCTGATTAAGAAAATCCCTTCATTTCTTTGGATACTGGATCATTTCTTAGAAACATCCAAGCTGTCACCCCAATCCCACCGAATGCCATCTTGGTCTCATTTGATGTACGGGACTTATACACATCCATTCCACACACAGAAGGAATAGCTTCCACACGACGTCTCCTCACACTTTCTGGAATGCATCCAGACCAAATCGACCTTTGCAGCGACCTACTATCCATAGTGCTAACGGAAAACTTCTTTCTCTTTCAAGATGACTTTTACTTGCAGATCAAAGACACCGCGATGGGTAGTAACGTCGCGCCCCCGTATGCCAATGCTTACATGGCACATTATGAGGAAACACTCATCTATAAACATCATCTTTTCCAGCACCATGTTCTGGTCTGGAAAAGGTATATAGATGACATCTTCTGTGTGTGGGTAGGCGACCTGACTACATTAAATACCTTTTTCAATTTCCTTAGAACATCTTGGCCGGGCTTAGACTTTACCATGACCAATGACCCCAAACAAATAAGCTTTCTAGACACCCTAGTGACTAAAGACTCCCATGGCAACCTGACCACTGATATATTTTCCAAATCCACCGACAGGAATAGCCTCCTCCATTTTTCAAGTTTCCACCCCCTCAAAATGAAATGCTCCATTCCACAGTCTCAGTTACAAAGGGTAAAAAGGATCGTAACTGATCCATCCTTACAACAGACAAGGATAACAGAGATGCAATCCAAATTTCTAGACAGAGGATATCCTCCTCACACAATAGTACCCAAACCCTCCGACAGAGACCAACGTAGGGACAAAGGGACAAGGATACCATTCGTACACGATTATCACCCATCAGCCTATAAAATCCATACAGCCATACGGCAACATGGCATATTCTCCAATCGGCCCATCCTGAAGTTCTGGCCTTTAGAGAACCCTTTATGCCATGTTTCAGGCGACCACGGAATCTTAAAGATAGTCTAATCAGAGCAGATATTGGCCCAAAGAAACCTAGTACTACCCAAAGATTTTTACAACATCCCAAGATGGGTACCTTCCCATGTCTTTGTTGTCAACAATGCAATAATGTCCTTAGGGGCAATATCGTACATCATCCCTATACTGGGAAAAGGTATACCATCAAGGACTATTTTACATGCAATTCCAATTATGTGGTGTACTTAATAAAATGTCCCTGTGGTCTACTGTATATAGGCGAAACTATACAAAGTGTGAAGAATAGGATATCGAAACACAAATCTACCATAAGATGCAAAGACACTTTGTTACCAATTCCCCATCATTTTATTTCACAAGGCCATAACATTGCTCAACTGCGCTATCAAGTGCTGGAACATATACCAGCACCTCGACGAGGGGGGATCGTATAACCCAACTTAAGAGAAGGGAGGCATTTTGGATCCATGAATTGGATACCTTACACCCCAAGGGTTAAATAAGGACTATGACCTTCTTGCGTTTCTATAAATCTGATACGGATCACAGACATATACTATATCGTCTTCACTAAATTTCGCTGATTTATTCTGTTGTTTGCTTTTTCACAGAACCGCTACTAAATATCCTGTGCAAGATGGTCATTTCTGTTTTCACTTTTCACTGCCCCACCACCAACTTCCTGTCATGCGCACTATAGCTGGAACGCAAGCACAGTCCTTGGAACACAGAGCTCTTCCTCCACGCTCTGCACAATTGCGCTGACGTCACTTCCGACTGGGCACTTCCGGTTTGGCGCTGGGCGCCAGTTAGAGATTACACTCCTATTTAAACCTAGCCATTTCTTCCACTCCCTGCCACCACGAGACTAGCGGTGGATGCCGCGTCACTGGGACCGCAATTAATACTTAGTCCTAATTGGGGTAAGTGCACTATATATGACTAAGCTGAGATCTTTATCTCCAAAGCCTGGTATCACTACTCAGTAGCGCTCAAATGTATCTCTACAGTTTTTCCCTATTGCTGACAACCTTAACAGGAATTTCACCTTCTGAGCGGTATGTTATTTCCTACTCATGAGAATTAATACTATGGACACTGTATGTGTTCACTTACCACTATCACATACTTCTTTTCAGCCGTTCACAACAACACTCCTCATAACGGGTATGTTATATTCTGCATTGTTTCTATAAACAATTATTAAAACCTCACAAATTCATCTTACGGTTTTGATCCACAGATAGAACCTATATGTCTCACTATATGGGTTTCACACTGCCACTAGGTATGTCTGCCGCTTATTCAATGTTTTACTTTGTATTTCTCTCACTGAATATCTTGGACAGCTATGATGTTGGATGCACTCTGTTTGGAGCATTCTAGATTTCCTATGACCCTTTATATTGATGTATATACCTTATTTCTGTTTTATAAATATTGATCACTTATTTTGGTTTTTTTAGTACACTGATGAAGGTCAATATAGACCGAAACGTCTGTTACTAGTGATCAGTTGTACGTATTAAATTTCATTTACACAATTTCTGAGTGTGCCCAGTTTTTGCTATATGATTCTACGGTTTGGGACCTACTGGTAGCACCTCCTTTCGGACTGTGCCAATATTCATCTCTATATAATCCCTTATATTGTGCACGTTCTACTTCAGGGTCATGTCCTCTCTAACATTTTCATACAACACCGAAGAAGCTTCTAGTATCATAGCTCTGTCCAAGGTATCTAGTGACTTTCTAAAAACTCCCCCAAGTGAAACAAGGGGACGAGATTGGGAACGGGAACTTCGACATCATACGAATTTAGAGCTCCATGGAGCCACTTTGTCTGAATATCTGAAGGCACAGAGAATCCCACGAGGTTTGAGGGTTTCACTCCGCCCTACTCTCTTCTCTGATTCACCTGATTTCTGTACTAAATTTGAACTCATCCTTAACAAATGCTCTTTTGATCTTATGGTCCTAACCTTGGAGCACCTGCACAAAGAAATCTCTTCTTGTGAAGCAAGACTTAAGAACATAGAGGATCAACTGACATCTACCAATTCCGCTGAAGATTTCAACTCTCTCAAATCGAAGATTGAGACCAACATCCTGCAACATCGCCGTGACATAGAACAACGCAAACGGGCCAAATTTCAGCGGGACCAGGAAGACTACGAGCAGGACAAAGTATATAGATGGCGCGACAGACCCTCCTCACGACAGTTTTCCACCAGAACCAACTACCGCTCTTCCCCAGACGTCTCCACATCAGGTTCGGACTTGGAGAGGCCCGAAAGATCATCATATCAGGATCGTTTTTTAGGCCGCCAGCGACGATCCCAACGAAGAAGAGGCCCAGGAGGGGGAAACGACACCCAACGGACCATGGACCCAACCCGAGTGACACGCTCTCAGGTAACAAGTCACTTGTGGTAAACATCTCATCAAAATCTATAGGCATAGCAGAACATAGACTCCTCCAGCGAGGTCTATCTTTCTGCCCGAGCTACAGGAACAGCACATTTAAGCTGGACATGGACCTTCAGAGGTTTTTTAGGTTATTACGCCTTAAATTACATTTCTCCAATCCAGCTAATGTTCCTGTACCTGCTATACCACCACCCAATTGCCTCACAGCAGAGAGCCTGCACTTACGATCCAAAAGTACGTATCGTCCACCCATGGGTTCACATGCGTTGGAGACTTTTATCCAGTTTATCTATACAACCTTTCAGAACTTACGTCGTGATACCAATCAAGGTAAAATTCACTTTCCATCCAATTGCTCCTCTCTTGACAGACAGGCCCTAGCCACACTACAACACAACAAAGAAGTGGTTGTCAAACCAGCTGACAAAGGAGGAGCAATTGTCATAATGGACAGAACAGCATATATTGACGAAATACAGCGTCAATTAAATGATGTCACAACATACACCAAGCTATCAGGCAACCCCACAACCCATATTGAGTCTAGAATCACCTCCATCCTTAATCATTACCACGATTTAGGTACTATAGACAGCAAGACTGTTGATTTCTTGACAAAAAAATGTCCCATCATACCTGTCTTCTATATCTTACCCAAGATACATAAGAATCTGAATAATCCACCGGGACGCCCTATAGTTGCCTCCACTGAATCTGTTCTGTCCCCACTTTCTATCTACCTGGAGAAAGTCATGACTCCTCTGATTAAGAAAATCCCTTCATTTCTTCTGGATACTGGATCATTTCTTAGAAACATCCAAGCTGTCACCCCAATCCCACCGAATGCCATTTTGGTCTCATTTGATGTACGGGACTTATACACATCCATTCCACACACAGAAGGAATAGCTTCCACACGACGTCTCCTCACACTTTCTGGAATGCATCCAGACCAAATCGACCTTTGCAGCGACCTACTATCCATAGTCCTAACGGAAAACTTCTTTCTCTTTCAAGATGACTTTTACTTGCAGATCAAAGGCACCGCGATGGGTAGTAACGTCGCGCCCCCCTATGCCAATGCTTACATGGCACATTATGAGGAAACACTCATTTATAAACATCATCTTTTCCAGCACCATGTTCTGGTCTGGAAAAGGTATATAGATGACATCTTCTGTGTGTGGGTAGGCGACCTGACTACATTAAATACCTTTTTCAATTTCCTTAGAACATCTTGGCCGGGCTTAGACTTTACCATGACCAATGACCCCAAACAAATAAGCTTTCTAGACACCCTAGTGACTAAAGACTCCCATGGCAACCTGACCACTGATATATTTTCCAAATCCACCGACAGGAATAGCCTCCTCCATTTTTCAAGTTTCCACCCCCTCAAAATGAAATGCTCCATTCCACAGTCTCAGTTACAAAGGGTAAAAAGGATCGTAACTGATCCATCCTTACAACAGACAAGGATAACAGAGATGCAATCCAAATTTCTAGACAGAGGATATCCTCCTCACACAATAGTACCCAAACCCTCCGACAGAGACCAACGTAGGGACAAAGGGACAAGGATACCATTCGTACACGATTATCACCCATCAGCCTATAAAATCCATACAGCCATACGGCAACATTGGCATATTCTCCAATCGGCCCATCCTGAAGTTCTGGCCTTTAGAGAACCCTTTATGCCATGTTTCAGGCGACCACGGAATCTTAAAGATAGTCTAATCAGAGCAGATATTGGCCCAAAGAAACCTAGTACTACCCAAAGATTTTTACAACATCCCAAGATGGGTACCTTCCCATGTCTTTGTTGTCAACAATGCAATAATGTCCTTAGGGGCAATATCGTACATCATCCCTATACTGGGAAAAGGTATACCATCAAGGACTATTTTACATGCAATTCCAATTATGTGGTGTACTTAATAAAATGTCCCTGTGGTCTACTGTATATAGGCGAAACTATACAAAGTGTGAAGAATAGGATATCGAAACACAAATCTACCATAAGATGCAAAGACACTTTGTTACCAATTCCCCATCATTTTATTTCACAAGGCCATAACATTGCTCAACTGCGCTATCAAGTGCTGGAACATATACCAGCACCTCGACGAGGGGGGGATCGTATAACCCAACTTAAGAGAAGGGAGGCATTTTGGATCCATGAATTGGATACCTTACACCCCAAGGGTTAAATAAGGACTATGACCTTCTTGCGTTTCTATAAATCTGATACGGATCACAGACATATACTATATCGTCTTCACTAAATTTCGCTGATTTATTCTGTTGTTTGCTTTTTTCACAGAACCGCTACTAAATATCCTGTGCAAGATGGTCATTTCTGTTTTCACTTTTCACTGCCCCACCACCAACTTCCTGTCATGCGCACTATAGCTGGAACGCAAGCACAGTCCTTGGAACACAGAGCTCTTCCTCCACGCTCTGCACAATTGCGCTGACGTCACTTCCGACTGGGCACTTCCGGTTTGGCGCTGGGCGCCAGTTAGAGATTACACTCCTATTTAAACCTAGCCATTTCTTCCACTCCCTGCCACCACGAGACTAGCGGTGGATGCCGCGTCACTGGGACCGCAATTAATACTTAGTCCTAATTGGGGTAAGTGCACTATATATGACTAAGCTGAGATCTTTATCTCCAAAGCCTGGTATCACTACTCAGTAGCGCTCAAATGTATCTCTACAGTTTTTCCCTATTGCTGACAACCTTAACAGGAATTTCACCTTCTGAGCGGTATGTTATTTCCTACTCATGAGAATTAATACTATGGACACTGTATGTGTTCACTTACCACTATCACATACTTCTTTTCAGCCGTTCACAACAACACTCCTCATAACGGGTATGTTATATTCTGCATTGTTTCTATAAACAATTATTAAAACCTCACAAATTCATCTTACGGTTTTGATCCACAGATAGAACCTATATGTCTCACTATATGGGTTTCACACTGCCACTAGGTATGTCTGCCGCTTATTCAATGTTTTACTTTGTATTTCTCTCACTGAATATCTTGGACAGCTATGATGTTGGATGCACTCTGTTTGGAGCATTCTAGATTTCCTATGACCCTTTATATTGATGTATATACCTTATTTCTGTTTTATAAATATTGATCACTTATTTTGGTTTTTTTAGTACACTGATGAAGGTCAATATAGACCGAAACGTCTGTTACTAGTGATCAGTTGTACGTATTAAATTTCATTTACACAATTTCTGAGTGTGCCCAGTTTTTGCTATATGATTCTACGGTTTGGGGACCTACTGGTAGCACCTCCTTTCGGACTGTGCCAATATTCATCTCTAGAAAAAGCCTTGTTGGCATTAAATCAGGGCTTGATGACGCTGAGTTATACTGTCAGAGATTCCGTAGGTGGGCAGTCCTGACCAGGTGGAATGACGACGCTTTGGCGGCCCTTTTCCGGAAGGGTCTGTCGGATAATGTAAAGGATGTTATGGTGGGATTCCCTGTCCCCTCTGGTCTCAATGATTCTATGTCATTAGCGATTCAAATTGACAGACGTTTGCGTGAGCGGAGAAGTATGCGTGGAGTGGTGTTGCCTTGTGAGCCAGCTGCTGAGCCCATGCAGTGTGATGGAGTGGTGTCTGGGCACAGCGTCATGAGTTTCGAAAGCGCAATGGGTTATGTTTCTACTGTGGTGATGCCTCTCATGCTATTTCAGTCTGCCCTAAGCGGGGAAGACGTTTTGCACGCTCAGTTGTCTTGGGTAGTGTTCAGACTAAGTTTTTATTAACTGTCACTCTGATATGCTCTCTGTCCTCATTTTCTGCTCAGGCTTTCGTTGATTCTGGAGCAGCTATTAACCTGATGGATTATGATTTTGCTAAACGTTGTGGATTTCCCTTGATACCCCTACAGAAGTCTATTCCCCTACTGGGGATCGATTCTACCCCTTTGGCTGAGAATAAACCCCAGTTTTCTACTCAGGTGATAATGAGGGTTGAACCTGATCACCAGGAGTGCTGCAAATTTTTGGTTCTATATAATCTGCATGACATTATCGTGCTGGGTTTCCCTTGGTTACAGTCTCATAATCCTGTTTTGGATTGGAAATCTGTGTCTGTAACCAGTTGGGGCTGCCAATGTGTTAATACCAACACTCCTGTTTTTTCTGCCTCCCCCCAGGCTCAGGATGTTCCTGACTTTTTGTTTGATTTTTCTGATGTGTTTAGCGAAAGTAAATCTGCATCCTTACCTCCCCATAGGAGCTATGACTGCGCTATTGAATTAGTGCCAGGTAGTAAATTCCCTAAGGGTCGCCTTTTTAACTTGTCTGTACCTGAACATGACGCTATGCGGTCTTATATCAAGGAATCATTAGACAAGGGTCATATCAGACCATCCTCTTCACCCTTAGGTGCCGGTTTTTTCTTTGTGGCCAAAAAAGATGGTTCATTAAGGCCGTGTATTGATTATCGTCTCTTGAACAATATTACTGTGAAATATCAATACCCGTTACCCTTGATTTCTGACCTGTTTTCCAGGGTGAAAAACGCTACTTGGTTTACCAAGCTTGACCTCAGGGGGGCGTATAACCTTATTCGCATTAAGCACGGGGATGAATGGAAGACGGCATTTAACACCCCTGAAGGGCATTTTGAGTACCTTGTGATGCCCTTTGGGCTCACTAATGCTCCTTCCGTCTTCCAGTCCTTCATGAATGACATTTTTAGGGATTTTGTGGACAAGTTTCTGATTGTTTATTTGGATGATATCTTGATTTTTTCTAATGACTGGGACTCTCATGTGAAACATGTTCGAACTGTATTCCAGATTTTGAGAGAGAATGCTCTGTATGTGAAGGGATCAAAGTGTCTTTTTGGCGTACAGAAGATCTCATTTCTGGGATTCATTTTGTCCCCATCTGTTATTGAAATGGACCCGGTCAAGGTTCAGGCCATCTGTGATTGGGTCCAACCTACTTCATTAAAGGCTCTTCAGAGATTTTTGGGTTTTGCCAATTTTTATCGTAAATTTATTGGTAATTTCTCTGTTATTGTTAAACCATTAACTGATTTGACCAGAAAGGGTTCTGATGTGGTGAATTGGCCTCCTGAGGCAGTCTCTGCGTTTCAGGAACTTAAGCAGAGATTCACTTCTGCTCCTGTTCTACGGCAGCCTGATGTTTCTCTGCCATTTCAGGTGGAGGTTGATGCCTCTGAAATTGGGGCAGGTGCCGTTTTGTCCCAAAAAGATCCAGAGACCTCTAAAAGTAACCCTTGTGCCTTTTTCTCTCGAAAATTTTCTCCTACTGAACGTAATTATGACGTGGGTAATCGGGAGTTATTGGCCATGAAGTGGGCTTTTGAAGAGTGGAGACATTGGCTGGAGGGAGCCAAACATCAGGTGGTGGTCCTTACGGACCATAAGAATCTGGTCTATCTGGAATCTGCCAAGCGACTCAATCCTAGACAGGCCAGGTGGGCCTTGTTTTTCACACGTTTTAATTTTGTGGTTTCCTTTCTTCCTGGCACTAAGAATGTTAAGGCGGATGCGGACTCTCCTGAGCTATCTGATCCCTCTGTTATTTTGAAGGAGGGTGTAGTTCTTTCCGCCATCTCGCCTAATTTGAGACTTGCTCTGGAGGGGTGTCAGGAGGATAGGCCCGAGCGCTGCCCTGTTGGAAAATTGTTTGTCCCGGACCAATGGAAAAAGAGTGTGATGTCTGAGATTCATTGTTCCGCATTGGCTGGGCATCCCGGAATTTTTGGTACCAGAGACTTGGTTAGTCGGTCCTTTTGGTGGCCTACCTTGTCTCGCGATGTCAGGGAATTTGTGCAGTCCTGCGGGACTTGCTCTCGCTCCAAGCCTTGCTCTCGCTCTAGTGGTTTGTTGATGCCATTGCCTGTGCCCAAGAGACCATGGACCCATATCTCTATGGATTTCATTTCCGATCTTCCTGTTTCTCAGAGAATGACCACCATCTGGGTAATTTGTGATAGGTTTTCCAAAATGATACATCTTGTGCCATTACCTAAGTTGCCTTCCTCCTCTGAATTGGTGCCGTTGTTCCTTCAGCACGTGGTTCGTTTACACGGCATTCCTGAGAACATTGTGTCTGACAGAGGAGTCCAGTTTGTTTCCAGATTTTGGAGGACTTTTTGTTCTAAACTGGGTGTTCAATTGTCTTTCTCCTCGGCATTTCATCCTCAGACCAATGGTCAAACTGAGAGAACAAACCAGACATTGGAGACTTATCTAAGATGCTTTGTGTCTGCTGATCAGGATGACTGGGTCTCTTTTTTGCCTTTGGCTGAGTTTGCTCTTAATAATAGGGCTAGCTCTGCCACTTTGATGTCTCCGTTTTTCTGTAATTCTGGGTTTCACCCTCGATTTTCTTCAGGACAGACGGAGGCTTCTGTCTGTCCAGGTGTTGACTCTGTTGTTGAGCGTATGCAGCAGATTTGGGACCAGGTAGTGGAGAGGTTGTCCCTCTCTCAGGAGAAGGCCCAGCGGTTTGCTAACCGGCATAGGACTGATGGTCCTCGGTTTAAAGTGGGGACTTGGTCTGGTTGTCCTCAAAGAATATTCCTATGAAAGTAGCATCTCCTAAATTTAAGCCTAGGTTCATTGGACCTTATAAGATCATGGAGATTATTAATCCTGTTTCTTTTCGTTTGCTTCTTCCAGGGACATTTAAGATCCATAACGTGTTCCACAAGTCCTTGTTGAAGAGGTTTGTTGAGCCAGTGGTTCCTGCTGCTGTGCCTCCTGACCCTGTTTTGGTTGAGGGCAATCTGGAGTATGTGGTTGAGAAAATATTGGATTCTCGTTTTTCTAGACGAAGACTCCAGTATTTGGTTAAATGGAGAGGTTATGGTCAGGAAGATAATTCTTGGGTGTTTGCTTCGGACATCCATGCTAGGAGACTTATCCGTGCGTATCATAGAACTCATCCTGACCGACCTGGTTGCTCAAATGAGGGTTCGGTGACCCCTCCTCAAGGGGGGGTACTGTTGTGAATGGGTTTGAGATGAGTTCTGAGCAGAGGCTCCCTCTGGTGGTTACAAGCGGTACTACTGAGGATTGGGAATCAGGTGTTACTGATTGGTCTTATTTAAGGGAATCATTTTCCCATCAGGGTTGCCGGTGATCAATTGTTCTGGTCTGAATCCTTCTTTCCAGTTTCCCTTGTAGCCTGCTGTGTCGTGTCTGCATCTCCTGCTATCAGATAAGACAATTTCTTATTTTGTGTTTTTGCTATATTTTTGCATTTTGTCCTGCACTTCTGTGGGGGCCTTC
>JARQOD010000001.1:897816752-897835483 GCA_033576555.1 Oophaga sylvatica
CTGTATACAGTGTCAGTGTACAGATAATATAGTGGTCACTGGTGACATTATGCACAGTAGCTCTGTACAGAGTATACAGTGTATAGCGTTAGTGTAAAGGTAACACCCTGACTCACCAGTGATGTCTCTTGCTGAAGTTCTTCATCTTTGCTTTTTTTTTTATGCAGCGCAGACCGCCATCACTTCTTCCAGCAAGGACTCAGCTCTGCATAAAATAACACATAGTTACCTAGAGCACAGCTTCCAGAGCACATTCCCCTCTTTTTTCCTTTCTTCTACATTACAATCTGAATATAGATATGCACCCACCATTAATACATAATTGGTTATTATGCAACCCATCATTCCAAATATAAATTGTAATATCCCACTGAGCCCCTTCTAGCTATAAATAGCCACTTTCCCCACCTAATATAAAAATTAAGTAGCACCTGTATTCTTTCCCCCAAGTCATTGCATACTCAATGCCCCCCATTATGTACTTCCTGCTCCCCCTACTCATTATATTTACATGCTCTTTCCACCCCAATTCATTGTCAGGTCTTCTCTCTCCCACCCTCTATTCATGATCAACAGCTCTACCCCAACATTCAATACATAATTTACCTCCACCCTCAAAATTCATTTTTATTTGCTTTCCCCACCCTCAATTCAATAGCTATCCCTCTTCCCTCACTCTCAATTCATCATTTGCAGTCTCTCATCCCCTCCCCCTACTTCATCATGTGCAGTCCCCTTCACCCCCACTTCATCATGTGCAGTCCCCTTTACCCCACTTCATCATGTGTTGCCCCCTTTACCCCCACTTCATCATGTGCAGTCCCCTTTACCCCATGTCATCCTTTGCAGTTCCTTTTAACACCTTCCCCACATCTTCATGTGCCGTCCCCCTTTAACCCACCACATCATCATGTGCAGTCCCCCTTTAACCCTCCTACCAACATTATGTGCAGTCCCCCTTTATACACCCTCCCCACATCATGTGCAGTCCCCCTTTAACCCTTCTCCCCACATCATGTGCAGTCCCCCTTTATTCCCCACATCATCATGTGCAGTCCCCCTTTATCCCCCTCCCACATCATGTGCAGTCCCCCTTTATCCACCCTCCCCACATTAGCATGTGCAGTCCCCCTTAATCCCCCTCCCCACATCATGTGCAGTCCCCCTTTAAACCCCCTCCCCACATCATGTGCAGTCCACCTTTATCCCCTCCCCACATCATCATGTGCAGTCCCCTTTAACACCCCCTCACAACATCATGTGCAGTCCCCCTTTAATTACCCCTCACCACATCATCATGTGTAGTCCTCCTTTATCCCCCCACATCATCATGTGCAGTCCCCCCTTAATCCCCCTCCCCATATCATGTGCAGTCCCCCTTTATCCCCCCACATTACCATGTGCAGTCCCCCTTTAACACCCCCTCCCCACATCATGTGCAGTCCCCCTTTAATTCCCCTCACCACATCATCATGTGTAGTCCCCCTTTATCCCCCCACATCATCATGTGCAGTCCCCCTTTATCCCCCCACATTATCATGAGCAGTCCCCTTTTATCCCCGCTCCCCACATTATTTGCAGTCCCCCTTTATCCCCCCACATCATCATGTGCCGTCCCCTTTTAATCCCCCTCCCCACATCATAATGTGCAGTTCCCCTTTAACCCCCCTCCCCACATCATCATGTGCAGTCCCCTTTACCCCACACATCATCATGTGCAGTCCCCCTTTAACCTCCCTCCCCACATCATCATGTGCAGTCCCCTTTATCCACCCAACATCATGTGCAGTCCCCCTGTATCCCCCCTACATCATCATGTGCAGTCCCCCTTTATCCCCCTACATCATTATGTGCAGACCCCCTTACTTTTCCCCCGTCATCATGTGCAATTCCTCCTCCTCCCACTCACCCATTTAATTCATTTTGGACAGAAAAAAAAGCTTTGTATACTTACCTCACAGTCGCTCCCAGCAGCACGGCTCTGTCTCCAACGTCCGGTTCGGTACAGGTCAGGCGTCCTTTGTGCGCTGCGGCAGGCTTTTCAAAGTTCTGCAGCCACGGGCCCTGGTGCGCGCTCTCCTGCTTGTCCGCACTGACGAGGGCCACACTCATGAGCTGACGCAGGCTGCCGCAGCCCAGGTCGCGCGTGCACCAAGAGAGTACGTGTGCACCAGGGCCTGTGAAGAAGATTTTAAGGGTCAGCGGCCCATTTTGAAGCTCAGAGCCGTTGGCCCAGCGGGCATCTGCCCGCTTGGGGAGATTATCAATCTGGGCCTGCTTCTTCAGCAATAGGCCCTGGTGTGTGCTCTCCTGCTTGTCCGCACTGACGAGGGCCACGCTCATGAGCTTAAACGGGCCTCCAATGCCCTGGTCAGCACGTGCTCCAAGACAGTACGGCGCAAAAGGGCCTGTGCAGAAGATTTAAAGGGCCAGTGGCCCATTTTGAAGCTCAGAGCCACGGTCCAAGTGGGCATCTGCCCGCCTGGGCAGATTATCAATCCAGGTCTGTTGGTTGTCCATGATATGAGTAACACGAGGACCAAACTTCCACAGCAAGTATATTTCAGTTTTCTTTTTTGTCTTTTAGGATCAAAAATATGAAATGACAGCTTTTATAATGAGAAGCCAAACAGGGTAAAGACTGGATGACTAATTCATTTGAAAGAAAATAATGTAAAATTACAGATTGCATTTTAAGAGAAAAAATGTAAAATGATAATTCATGAATTTCATAATAAATGGTTAGTAACTATGAAGCACCTCTTATTACAAAGTGCAGTCCTGATATACTCGCAGAGTATAGGAGTCAGGCTAATTATGTCAGTTTTCACACAGCCTCTGTCAGCCATGCTTTGTTCCACAGAGTAACAGCTTGGCCCCAGTGTATAATATAAAACTCATGTCATTCTCCGTGGGTGAGCCGTGGATCTCTGTGCACGTAGAATGGGCATGGGATTTCTTGAAATCCCATCCACTATGCTGTAACATCTGAACACTGCACAAGTATGCAGCGTCCTTACTCCAGCTGAGGAAGAATGATTGGTGCTGGTAGTCCTCGATACAGTATAATGAAGGTACCATATAGTAAAATGCACTCCCATGGTCCTTGATAGAGTATAATGCAGCCCCCTCAGAGTACAATGCAGCCCCTCAGGGTATAGTGCAGCCCCCTCAGAGTATACAGCAGCACCCCTCATAGAGCATAATGCAGCCCCTCAGAGTTTAATGCAGTCCCTTCAGAGTATACTGCAGCCCCCTCATAGAGTATAATGTAGTCCCCCACACACAGTATAATGCATCCCCCAGAGTATAAAGCAGCCCCCTCACAGCATAATGCAGCCCCTTCAGAGTATAATACAGTTCCCCCAAAGTGTAATGCAGCTCCACACACACAGTATAATGCAGCCTCCCCAGAGTATAAAGCATCCCTCTCCCAGTATAATGCAGCCCCTCAGAGTGTAATGCAGCCCCACACACAGTATAATACAGCCTCCCACACAGTATAGTTCAGCCCCCCACAAGCACACACACAACACAGTATAGTGCAGCCCTCTCACACACAGCATAGTACAGCCTCCAAACACACAGTATAATGCAGCCCCCACACAACGTATAATGCAGGCCCCTCAGAGTATAATGCAGCGCTCTCAGAGTATAATGCAGCCACACAAACACTCAGTATAATGCAGCCCACCAGAGTATAGTGCAGTCCCCACACACACAGTATAGTGTAGCCTCACACATACACAGTATAGTGCAGTCCCCCACACAGTTTAGTGCAGTCCCCCACACACAGTATTGTGCAGCAGAAACACACACTGTAATGCATGCAAACACTCACGCTATAATGCATACACACACACTATAATGCATACACGCACACTACTAACTTCTCCTCCTCATTCCCCCACTGCTCTGACTTTCGCAGAGCATCTCATCTGCTCCACTACCAGCACAAGTTACTGAGTCAGAGGCAGAGTGGGAGTGATGGGAGAGGGAGCGTCACATGAAGCTCTCTCCTCCATCACTGCTTTCAACGGTATCTGCATTTTTGATGCCGATAAGTTCAATGCACGATGCGGGTGAGGGATGGTGTGGCGCAGACCTCTGTTACTCAGGGGTCCCATAGTGGCTGGATGGGGGCCCCTGGAGAAGACGGGGCCCTAGGTGGCTGCCTGGTCTGCCTGCCCCTAATGCTGGCCCTGCCTCCCAGATGCTGTCAATCATCTGTGGCATTTTTGAAGAAGAACACGGTGAAAGTGATTCAGTGGAATGATGCTGCTCTCCGATAAGGTGGCAAAAATCCGGTGACAGATTATTTTTGGAGAGGATCACTCAATTCATACTGGCCAAACCAAAAGCAGCATGAATCCAATTTTGGCTCCACAATTGTAGACAGTTATGTTTTTCTCTAAAACACTTCAGCGTTTCAGAGAAAACATAAGGCTCAATTAATCAAGAATGGAGTTGTTCATGCTGTTCTTGATGAGCAGAGCTTGCTGAAGACAGACACTCCTGATTAATGAAGAGATAGATGTCTGTTTTTGTATCTTGAGCGTTTGATGAGTAGCATGCTCCTCTGTGCACCATGCCAAAAATCTGACTTTTTCTGGCATAAGGAATGCTAAAGCTACACATGAATTAGACAAGCTGTGGCGTCCCACCTGAGTCTCTTAATTGTCCCACCCCGGCTATTCCCATATGGTAAGAGGTGAGAGAAAGTGCTGTAAAAATGCCAAAAGAAACATAAAAATCTCAAAAATTGGGTCTAAATGTTGTGACTTTCCACAGCCTTTACACCAGAATTTTTGTCATGAAAGCTTTTATGAATCGGGCAGGTAGTTTGAAAAGTTGACCAACTACCATAGCCAGAATCGAGACTATTCCAGCATCGACTCCGGTTGGTTTATCCCTGCATCGCTCTAACTGATGAACAGGTCTCTCATGTGTGTGCTTATAGAGAATGCTGTCAATCAACTATATAGGTTACAATATATTACTCACAACTCTGACTATGGTCTATAATGCTTCAAGCAATGTTTTTTCTCTGAAATGCTGGAGTGTTTAAGAGAAAAATATACCTGGCTATAAACCTGCCATCAGGCTTTGTTTCATGCGGCCCATAATTTGGTATGCATACATCGATAGATACAGTGCCTTGTGAAAGTATTCAGCCCCCCTTGGACTTTTCAACCTTTTCCCACATATCATGCTTCAAACATAAAGATACCAAATGTAAATTTTTGGTGAAGAATCAACAAGTGGGACACAATTGTGAAGTTGAACAAAATTTGTTGGTTATTTTACATTTTTGTGGAAATACAAAAACTGAAAAGTGGGGCGTGCAATATTATTCGGCCCCTTTAACTTAATACTTTGTTGCTCCATCTTTTGCTACGATTACTGCTGCAAGTCACTTGGGGTATGTCTCTATCAGTTTTGTACATCGAGAGACTGAAATTCTTGCCCATTCTTCCTTGGCAAACAGCTCGAGCTCAGTGATGTTGGATGGAGATCGTTTGTGAACAGCAGTTTTCAGCTCTTTCCACAGATTCTTGATTGGATTCAGGTCTGGACTTTGACTTGGCCATTCTAACACCTGGATACGTTTATTTTTGAACCATTCCATTGTAGATTTTGCTTTATGTTTGGGATCATTGTCTTGTTGGAAGACAAATCTCTGTCCCAGTCTCAGGTCTTTTGCAGACTCCAACAGGTTTTCTTCAAGAATGGTCCTGTGTTTGGCTCCATCCATCTTCCCATCAATTTAAACCATCTTCCCTGCTGAAGAAAAGCAGGCCCAAATCATGATGCTGCCACCACCATGTTTGACAGTGGGGATGGTGTGTTCAGGGTGATGAGCTGTGTTGCCTTTACGCCAAATATATCGTTTGGCATTGTTGCCAAAAAGTTCGATTTTGGTTTCATCTGACCAGAGCACCTTCTTCCACATGTTTGGTGTGTCTCCCAGGTGGCTTGTTGCAAACTTTAAACAACACTTTTTATGGATATCTTTGAGAAATGGCTTTCTTCTTGTTACTCTTCCATAAAGGCCAGATTTGTGCAGAGTATGACTGATTGTTGTCCTATGGACAGACTGTCCCACCTCAGGTGTAGATCTCTGCAGTTCATCTAGAGTAATCATGGGCCTCTTGGCTGCATCTCTGATCAGTCTTCTCCTTGTTTGAGATGAAAGTTTAGAGGGACGGCCGGGTTTTGGTAGATTTGCAGTGGTATGATACTCCTTCCATTTCAATATGATCGCTTGCACAGTGCTCCTTGGGATGTTTAAAGTTTTGGAAATCATTTTGCATCCAAATCCGGCTTTAAACTTCTCCACAACAGTATCACGGACCTGCCTGTTGTATTCCTTGGTCTTCATGATGCTTTCTGTGCTTCAAACAGAACCCTGAGACTATCACAGAGCAGAAGCATTTATACGGAGACTTGATTACACACAGGTGGATTATATTTATCATCAGTAGTCATTTAGGACAACATTGGACCATTCAGAGATCCACAATGAACTTCTGAAGTGAGTTTGCTGCACTGAAAGTAAAGGGACCGAATAATATTGCACGCCTCACTTTTCAGTTTTTGTATTTCCACAAAAATTTAAAATAACCAATAGATTTCGTTCAACTTCACAATTGTGTCCCACTTGTTGATTCTTCACCAAAAATTTACATTTAGTATCTTTATGTTTGAAGCAGGAAAAGGTTGAAAAGTTCCAGGAGGCCGAATATTTTCGCAGGGCACTGTAGATGGGAGTTTCTAGGTAGTCAAGCACTGTCAAGCCGGATAATGCAGCGGACTTAGATGTTTCCCTGGAGTGGAATTTTCTGTTCTCTGAGCCACTTGTCACACTGATAGCCAAATCAGAGAACATGTAGAGAGCTGGATCCCAGCACTAAACGGAAATTGCGTCTTTCAGGCACGAGAAGAATTAAAAATCTGACCGCCTGTACTTTGTGGTCAGGAAAGCATCAGCAGCGTAATCAGGTAACATGAGCATGCTGCTGATGTCACTCCTGTGCCAAAGAGTAAGAGAACAGTTGATAATAAGGTAAGCAATCCAAAGGAGCTGAAGATACAGAGGAGTTTTATTGAGAGGGTGGGTTGAATAGTGTAAGGGGACAGTATTGTTGGAGAAAAGTGTGAGGGGAGAGTATAAAAGGAGAAATGTGTTAAGGAACAGTATAGTGGGTTGGATAGTGTAATGGGACAGTCTAGTAGAAGAAAAGTGTGAGGTGACAACATAGGTGTGGAGTGTAAAGGGAAAGTGTGCGGGACATTTTATGGTACAGCATGTTGGGAGAAAAGTGTCAGGGACAAGGGGACAATATGGGAAAGAAAATGATGTGGGGACAGGATGGGAGACTAGTGTGAGTGGACAGTTTTGTAAGAGAATACTATGAGGGAGGAGTATGGAGGGAGAAAGATTTGAGGCACAGTATGGGCAGAAATATGTGAGGAGAAGTATGGGAGAAGAAATGTATGACGAGACACTATGGGTGGAAAGTGTATAGGGACAGTATATGGAAATTGTAAAGAGACAGTATAATAGAAAAGTGTAGGAGGGCAGTGCAGAAGGAACGTGTGAAGGGATAATTTGAGAGAGGAAATGTGGGGTTACAGTACGGAAAGAAAAATGAAAAAATGAGGGGATAATTGGCTGGGAAAGTGTGCAGGGACAGTATAGGGGTAAGTATGAGAGGACCGTATGGGAAGAAAATTGTGAGGAGACAATATGAAGGAGGAATGTGAATGGACTATATGGGAAGAAAAGTGTGAGGGTATAGTATGGAGGGAAAAAATGTGAGAGGACTTTATGAGGGGGAGGAAAGTGTGCAGGGACAGTATGGGGAAATTGGATGAGGAGACATTATGGGGACTAGTGTGAGTGGAATGTTTAGTATGAAAAAACAAAGGAAGAGTATGGTGGTAGAAAAGTGTGAATAGACTGTATGAGGGAAAGTGTGAGGGCACAGTATGGAAAGAAATGTGGATGGGAAAGTACCTAAGGGGAAGTGCGTAGGGAACATATGGGGGAACTGTGATGAAACAATATGGGGAAAAGAATAGGGGGACAGTATGGTAGGAAACAAATGAGAGGGGAAAATGTGTGAGACGTAAATGTGAGGTGATAGTATGAGAGAGAAAAGTGAGATGAACAAGATGAGAGGAGAAATGTGTGAGGGTACAGTATTGGGAGATACAAGACAGTATAAGAAGTTTGAGAGGACAATGTATGGGGAGTAATGTGTGAGGGGACAGTATGGGGAAAATGAGAGGAAAGAGTATGGAAGAAAAGTGTAACGAGAATTATGGGGTGATGTGAGGAGTTACAGTATAGAGACTTGGTAGTGTAGGAGGGGCAGTTTAGAGAGTGGACAACATGGACAATAGTGTGAGAGCACAGCAAGTAGGGGAAAGTATTCAGACACTGGTTAATGTAGGAGGGAGCAGTGTAAAAAAAGGACCTGAAAGGAAAATGGACAGCATAGTGAGGACACCTAAATTAGGGACATTGTCATGGTTACAGCTAATAAGGGCAGACAGTGTTGTTATAGTTCATCAAAAGGACGAACAGTTTGGAGGCAAAATTTTATAGAAAAGGACAGTTTGGAGGTCATGTACCATAATAGGGACATTGTGAGGGTCATATTTTGTTCAGGAAGTACAGTGAGGGGCAATAATTTATTCAGGGGCATGGAGTAGGTCAAATATTATTATTCAGAAGCATTATAATCCCACTGTTATTTTTAAGACTCTGTGTCAATACCTACAGTGGCTTGCAAAAGTATTCACCCCTTGGCTTTTTAGCTACTTTTTTACATTACAACCTGTGTTCAAATATTTTTGTATTCCGATTTGTGTGTGATGCATCAGCACTAAGTAGTCTAAGTGGTGAAGTGAAGTAAGAAAAATACAAATTTAAATTAAATTTATGGGTTCAAAAAATAAAAATTAACATGTGCGTACAATGGGGAAATAAGTATTTGATCCCTTCCTGATGATTTTGTAAGTTTGTTAACTGACAAAGACATGAACAGTCTGTAATTTTAAGGGAAGGTTAATTTTAACATTGAGATATAGAATATGAAAAATAAATTCCAGAAAATCACATTGTATGAATTATATAAATTTATTTGCATTTTGCAGTGAAAAATAAGTATTTGGTCCCCTACCAACCATTAAGAGTTCGGCCGGCGTCACACACAACGACAAAAAATCGGTCCGTTTTAGACGGTCGACAATCGGAACAAAATCAAAACATCACACATCCTTCTGGCATCCGATTTTCCTTCAAAGATGCGATTTAATCGCATGTGTGTGTACCTTGTAACATCCGATTTTCATCCGACTTGCGAGATTTTCTCGCAGGCTTGCAAAACTGACATATAATGGATCCAAAAGAATAGTATTAAAATCACAAAAGAAAGAATAGATATATACACATAGAACACATATATATATATATTATATATATATCATGTATTTACAGTATATATATATATATATATATATTTATAGTTCTTACACTTCTACATACTGTATTAGCCGCTCATTCAATTGCCGGCTTCTGTGAAATCACAGAAGCCGACATGAAATGATACATTGTTTCCACACAGTTAACCATATAATTTTTTTTTTTGATATATGGTATTAAGTTAATATTACATAAGTATATGTGTGCAAAATTTTAGACATGTAGGGGTTAATTAAAGGTGTAAATTCGTTGTAAAAAATAATTAATTTTTAACAACGAATTTACACTTTTAATTAACCCCTACATGTCTGAAATTTTGCACACATATACTTATGTAATATTAACTTAATACCATATATCAAAAAAAAAGAAATTATATGGTTAACTGTGTGGAAACAATGTATCATTTCATGTCGGCTTCTGTGATTTCACAGAAGCCGGCAATTGAATGAGCGGCTAATACAGTATGTAGAAGTCTAGAAACTATAAATTATATATATATATATATATATATATATATATATATACACATGTCACAATGACATATATATATATATATATATATATATATATGTATTCTATGTGTGTATATCTATTGATTTGATTCTTTATTAAAGCTGTCAGTGTGCTTTTACAGTATAATGGGGATGAATTGCCGGCTTTTCTAAAGGACACCGATGCGATTTCATCGCAAGTCACACAGTGGGTCCGTTTGTAATCCGATTTTTCATCGCTCCCATAGACTTGCATTGGCGATTGTCGACCCACAATCGGTGACAATCGCAGCATGCTGCGATTGTACACGGACGTTTAAAACGGACCACAAAAAATCTGATACTGGGAGCTGCTCCATAGATTAACATAGGTCCGACTGCAATGCGATTTTTCATCGCATTGCAGTCGTCCGATTCTGTCGCCAGTGTGACGCCGGCCTTCTGGTACCTACAGACCGGTTGGACGCTCCTAATCAACTCGTTACCTGCATTAAAGACAGCTGTCTTACATAGTAAAAAAGAAGAGAAGCCAGCGCCGCACATGATCAGCATGAAATACATTAAGTGCATCTGCACATATTAGTTTCTAACTGTTTTCTTAAAAATGAGACATTTGGCAAATAATTGATCAATTTTTTTGAGCCACCCGCCACAACAAGGCATTCTCATATGGGGCAGTCCTACTCTACGTTTTTTTATTTTCGCTGTGCCATTATGGCCTCCTGAATATATTAAAAGCAAGACTGCAAAAAAAAACTGCAAAAATACTGCAAAAGTACCTGAAGCATTGCTGAATCACTCCCATGGTGCCAGTAAGGCAAGCGCAGATAAAAACCGACCAGGTCCAGAGATGGACATTTCAGGTCTGACCTCCACACTTGCCAAACCAGCAACCACAAATAAAGGGTGAAACAGGCCCAGACACAGGTGCACAATTACGCAGAGCCTGGGGCAGGGCAAGGCTGCTGTATGTGTGTACAGCAGCCTGGATCAATCACCAAAAGAAAAAAAACAGATGAAATGGCATGCATAACCCGGCGCGCACGGCAACAAGTGGTGGTCAGCCACGTACCAATAACAAAGAAAAAAAGAAGAGAAGCCAGCGCCGCACATGATCAGCATGAAATACATTAAGTGCATCTGCACATATTAGTTTCTAACTGTTTTCTTAAAAATGAGACATTTGGCAAATAATTGATCAATTTTTTGAGCCACCCCGCCACGACAAGGCATTCTCATATGGGGCAGTCCTACTCTACGTTTTTTTATTTTCGCTGTGCCATTACGGCCTCCTGAATATATTAAAAGCAAGACTGCAAAAAAAAACTGCAAAAATACTGCAAAAGTACCTGAAGCATTGCTGAATCACTCCCATGGTGCCAGTAAGGCAAGCACAGATAAAAACCGACCAGGTCCAGAGATGGACATTTCAGGTCTGACTTCTACACTTGCCAAACCAGCAACCACAGATAAAGGGTGAAACAGGCCCAGACACAGGTGCACAATTACGCAGAGCCTGGGGCAGGGCAAGGCTGCTGTATGTGTGTACAGCAGCCTGGGTCAATCACCAAAAGAAAAAAAACAGATGAAATGGCATGCATAACCCGGCGCGCACGGCAACAAGTGGTGGTCAGCCACGTACCAATAACAAAGAAAAAAAGAAGAGAAGCCAGCGCCGCACATGATCAGCATGAAATACATTAAGTGCATCTGCACATATTAGTTTCTAACTGTTTTCTTAAAAATGAGACATTTGGCAAATAATTGATCAATTTTTTGAGCCACCCCGCCACGACAAGGCATTCTCATATGGGGCAGTCCTACTCTACGTTTTTTTATTTTCGCTGTGCCATTACGGCCTCCTGAATATATTAAAAGCAAGACTGCAAAAAAAAAACTGCAAAAATACTGCAAAAGTACCTGAAGCATTGCTGAATCACTCCCATGGTGCTCCCGTGGTTGCTGGTTTGGCAAGTGTGGAGGACAGACCTGAAATGTCCATCTCTGGACTGGTCGGTTTTTATCTGCGCTTGCCTTACTGGCACCATGGGAGTGATTCAGCAATGCTTCGGGTACTTTTGCAGTATTTTTGCAGTTTTTTTTTTGCAGTCTTGCTTTTAATATATTCAGGAGGCCGTAATGGCACAGCGAAAATAAAAAACGTAGAGTAGGACTGCCCCATATGAGAATGCCTTGTCGTGGCGGGGTGGCTCAAAAAATTGATCAATTATTTGCCAAATGTCTCATTTTTAAGAAAACAGTTAGAAACTAATATGTGCAGATGCACTTAATGTATTTCATGCTGATCATGTGCGACGCTGGCTTCTCTTTATTTCTTTGTCTTACATAGTCACCTTTATAAAAGACTGCTGTCCACAGACTCAATTAATCAGTCAGAATCTAACCTCTACAACATGGGCAAGACCAAAGAGCTTTATAAGGATGTCAGAGACAAGATAATAGACCTGCACAAAGCTGGAATGGGCTATAAAACCATAAGTAAGATGCCAGGTCAGAAAGAGACAACTGTTGGTGCAATAGTAAAAATGGAAGAAATACAAAATGACTGTCAATCGACATCGATCTGGGGCACCATGCAAAATCTCACCTCACAGGGTATCCTTGATCACGAGGAAGGTGAAAGATCAGCCTAAAACTACAAGGGGGAACTTGTTAATGATCTCAAGGCAGCTGGGTCCATAATCACCAAGAAAGCCATTGGTAACACTACTTAAATAAAAAAACAATACATGTTTAGTATCTGCAAACGCATACAGACCTGGGGAATCATATTACCAGGTCAGTTTTATCATATAGTGAAAATAGTAAATAACTTACCTCTGGATTGACAGGTTCCCTATAACAAACTCAGAAGCTGAGCCTGCTTTATACCAAGCAGATGCTGGCTGTGTTATATTGCATCCTCAAATCGCTGTAGTTTAAAAGTGTAGTCTAAAATGCATTTTTTTCCTTTTGTTTATTTTTCCTAAATCTCTATCTACTAAATGTCATTATCTAATTCTTTTTCTAATACATTTCAATTACAAATTTCCTATCATTCTCTCATTAGTCTAATTTAATTGCTGTATTTTTTTACCTCTTCCTGTGTGATGGTGCTTTGTTTGGGTAGGAATCCATCAGTGGTTACTGCTGTAGGCCCCTATGGCTGCCATGTCAGTACTCATATGAAGCCTAGCCATAGACTACGATTTTACCTACATTCTGCAATCCAGTATGGTATTACAATATATTGAATATCCCCTTAAGAAAGCTGACTATATTCAAGCGAAACGTGCGTCGGGGGTACTAGTGGGTCTTTTCTGATGTCCCCTGCCTTTCCCTACATAGGAAATTGTTGCCCCATTGCATTTATTTATATATTTATGATGGTAATTGCACCTGTATCTGCACCTTAGTGCTATTGGAGCAACTTTTTACTGGGGCATTACTGCACTTAGCTGGCAGAGGACAACAGAATTTCTCCCCCTATTTGCCATTTTCCTTTGTATCGTGTCAAGATTGTAATTGTACTTATTGAGACTTCTTATGACTTTTTTCATGATTGAATAAAATTTGCATTTTATCTTTATGCTCCGCTTTCTCCTTTTTCCTATCTAACATGGAGCTTTTGCTTTTTGATTCTTTTTGCGCTATTTAGCGCTCTAGCCTCTGCTAATATCATGCTACCTGGTTTGGTTATTATTATTTTAATATATTGAATAAGTAGACAAAAAAATGGGGAAAGATTCCAGCACAACCATCCAGGGATAAAATGGATTCTTTATTCAAACGTAGTTAAAACATTGAAAGGCGAGGCCTCGTACTTGACGCGTTTCAGGTGTATACACACCCTTAGTAGTAGGCTAACTGAGGCATAAGTGTAATAATTCAACAGTCATGCATTGTCTAAACAAAAGGACAATTACAATACATCAGAACAAAGTCAACATCCATAAGTTGGATCCTGTGGCTGGAGAGGATAGAGAAAAATGGATCGCCCGCTAGGGCAGTGGGGTACTCGGTACCGGGCCGGTGTCTTAAAGGGATGTGTCACAGGAGCAGTGACCCGGTCCGTGGCTCTTGACGTCCAATGAAAGGGGAATATTTACTGGGGATGATAAAGAGTTTGTATTGAAGTGTTTGTGACGCCACCTGTGGTTTCTGGTCAGAGATGACCAGCGCTGCAGTGCAGATCCTCTGGGACTGGTGGTGTGATGCAGCAGAGTTGGAATAGCTCTCCACAGGCAGAGCTTGCTGTCCCAGGGCAGATGTATGTTGTAGAGGATAATGGTGTCCGTGGATGTGGTAGTGCTGAGTGAGTGCCGCAGGAAGAACTTGAGAGGACACAGTCAGATGCAGTTTCCAAAGCTTTACTCACAGTTCTGGAGCACACAGGTGCTCACTTGGTGCCACGTCCTCCAGGTAAGGAATCCAGCCAACTTCCAGATAGATGGAGAACAAATGTCCAGAGCTCCCTGTCAGTATGTGCCTTCCCTGGCTGTCTCACTGTGCTGATTCCTACTCCTCTTCCTTCCCAGCACCTCACAGTGTCCCAGTCCAGCAGCTGCGAATCCTGTCGGACAATGTGACCCAGGCGTTTCCTTGATTCTATATAGCTGCCTTCCTGGAGAAGGTGATTGCGGTGGTTGGCTGTGGCACGTAAAGTTGCCACAGCTGTCGGCTTGCTAGCTGAGTCCTGTTGTATACTCCACTAGGCTTGGGGCCGAGACCCTTCTGCGACCTGGATTCTCCCAGCTGATATCCGTCAGCCTGGACCGAGCCCCATGGGTAGCCTTCTGCTCAGCCGTGCCTCTGAGAAATCCCTTTGCCCTCCATGGAGCTTCTTTCTGTCTTTCTGTCTGTCAGCAGCTCTTCCAGACTAGGAGCCTGCTGCACGGTTCTATCTCTTTCCGCCTTCCCCTATGGGAAGGTTGCATATGCATGTCTTTCCCCTTCTTCCCCTGCAGGAAGACTCTCTCTTACTACTCTCTATTCACCTGCTCTAACCCACCAGCTCCACCCACCATCTCACACCCTTTCCTAGCCAGCAGACATGCTACAGGAACTGCTGCTAGTTTGTGTGTGGATGCAGTGTTGTGTCAGAGCCAGGTTAAGTGCCTCCATCTTACCTGAAAGATGGGATACCACACCTCTGGTTGAGGTGCAGTACCTCTGTGGAGACTGGACCCTCAGGGGCGCCACAAACACACATGATGGTAATAGAATAAATGTAATGCATGCAGTGACATACACATATGATCCAAATTATAATGGCCAGAAGCCAAAGGACAAAAAAAGTTAAGCAAAAGCATAAAAAAATGAAAATGCACAAAAATGTTTCTACCATATATCAAGGCAATTATTATTGACCAAATAAACAAGCATGGAATAACAGAAGTTTGAGAAAAAAACGCAGACTTGGATGAAAAAAATGAAGGCTATATTATGAAAATACCTGATATTGAAAAACATTAGGTGGAAGCTTTCTAATGTCTTATCATAATATAGCCTCCATTTTTTTCCTCCAAGTCTGCGTTTTTTTTTTTTCTTGTTAAAAGAATGGAGGCAATACAAATTATTTGCAAGGTCACCAATACATTTAGAATTTGTGACTATATTTATATATTTTGATCTAGGATATTTTGATTTATATTTTCCAACCTGTGTTTTTCATTTATTTATTTTTCTAAAGCTTTTCCATATTTCTTGTGATATAGATATTTCATCTTACAGCTTCCAACTAATATTTTCCAATACAAGGTCTTATCATAATATAGCCTCCATTTTTTTCATCCAAGTCTGTGTTTTTTTTTGTCTCATACTTCTGCTATTCTATGTATGTTTATTTGGTTAATAATAATTGCCTTGATATATGGTAAAAACATTTTTGTGCATTTTTGTGCCTTTTCATGTTTTTTTATGCTTTTGCTTGAATTTTTTTGTCTTTTGACTATTAATTTGGATCATATGTGTACTTCACTGGATGCATTGCATTTATTCTATTACCGTCATGTGTTTTTTTCGTCTACCTTCCTGTGATCACCAGTGGAAACCGCACCCTCAGGAAGAACTCCAGGCCAAAGTTCCAGGCACACATTCTCATCGTGGCAAGCGCCTTCATCCCTCTCCCTGCATCTCATCTTATTTAGTAAGTGTAGACAATAGCAGGTTCAAAATATATCAGTGGTCTAAAAATAAAGTTAGAAATTTTGCAAAATTTAAAACATAAAAAAACTAAACACTTATCTTTTCCTTAATTAAAATTAAAGACAGACAATGAAAATTTTAAAAGTAAGCATCTTAGGCATCACCTTGATCAGAAAAATCCTATCTATCCAAATCTATCCAAATGTAAAATTATTTAACTCATATAAAAAACATCGGAAAGAAATAACATATGTCAAATTTGTAGAATTGAAGTTTTCAGTAACTGAACCCTGCAAAAAAATGCAAAACATAAAATGGTATTAATAAAAACTTCAGCTTACAATGAAAAAAAAAACAATTCCCCGCCACCATTCCTCCTGATGTGGCATCCCCACCTTGTACCAGCATGTGTCCAGGACCGTCACCCATGCCCTTACCAGCGCAGTTAGTGAGTTGATCCACTTAACTACCGACACGTAGACAAGCACTTGTGGTTAGGGACGCTATATTTCCCTGATGGCACACTGGGTGAACCTTGTGGAGGCAGGTGCCGAGTTCAACTCTAGTACGGAACATGTGCTACCAATTCAGAAGATTGCTAGCTCTACTTCTGTCAGGGTTTCCTCCACCTCCTACAACATTTCCTGTACCCCTTCTGCTTGTCCTCATCCTCCATCTTCGATTTGTCATCTCAGAAAACATCGCCCTCATCAGCCAGAATCTGGAATCTCTGCAGGAACACCTCAGGAGGAGAAGGAACAGGAGATGGTTGCTAGCACAACAGAGGGCTAGTACTGGTTGTTCACCCTGCTAGACCCACTATACAAAGAGAACTTTGCATCTCTCCTTCCTGAGGTGGAGAGGTCTTTTAAAGTGGTGCTATATCAGAAGGCTGTTGTGGAAAATATATTGAAAAAAATTCCATCTAACAACATAAGCAGCAGGGTTCAAGCTTCCTTGCTCATCCAAGTAGGAGAGACGAAGGTGACACACACCTGGTACAGCTGAGTGGGGGTGCGCTGTCAAAGGCCTGGGCCATTTTTATGACACCATCCCAAGGTCCACGCCATTATGACCGGGTGTTTTTGACAAGGAGGGAAACATTTTTAAAGATGGTCAAGCAATACCTGGCAGACCCAAACCAGCATATTCCCTAATTCCTCTGCGACCTTCAACTATTTGGGTCTCAAAGCTGGGCACCTTGCAAAAGTTGTCCCTCTATGGCTTGGAGGTGTTGTGCTGCCTTGCCGCTATAGTCTTGTCTGAGAGGGTTTTTATTGCCACCTAGGGGGTCATAACAAACAGGAGCTTTCCCATGTCAACATAAAATACTGACAGGCTCACTCTGATAAAAATGGACAAAGCATGAATTAATCACAATTTTCCCACACCACCAGATGATAGCATCACATGAAATGTTTTTAATCTTCAATATTTGAATGAGGTCTTCCAGTTGTTGCCTTCAAGGTTGTATAGATGGCCCTGATTGTAATTTTTGATAGGCTTTTGATAGCTTTTATGAGTGTAGGAGTATCACAAATACAGTTTCTTCTTAATATGTGAATGAGGTCCTTCAGCTGCCTTCAAGCATGTATGGATTACCCTGTTTGTAACTTTTGGCAGGCTTTCACTGTGTGAAGAGTCTTTATGAGTGTAGAAATGCTAAAACTACACTTCATTCTCAATATTTGAATGTGGACGTCCAGTTGTTGCCTTCAAGTGTGCATGGATGACCAATTGTAATTTTTGTCTGGCTTTGCACTGTGTGCAGAGCTTTTATGAATGTACCAGTACCACAACTATACTTTGTTCTCCATATTTGAATGAGGCACAACAGTTGTTGCCTTCAAGGGATGACCCTCCTTGTAATTTTTGTCTGGATTTGCAATTTGGTCAGAGCCTTTATGAGAGTAGGATTTGCACAACTACACTTTCTTGTCGACATTTGAATGAAGCCCTTCAGTTTTTGCCTTCAAGGGTCTATGGATGACCCTGCTTGTAATTTTTGTCTGGCTTTACACTATGATACAGAGCTTTTACAGAGCTTTTATGAGTGTAGGAGTACAACAACTACACTTTGTTCACAATTTTTGAATGAGGCACTACAGTTGGTGCCTTCAAGAGTATAGGGATGACTCCGCTTGTAATTTTTGTCTGACTTTTCACTTTAAGCAGAGCCTTTATGAGTATAGGATTAGCACACATACTCTTTCTTCTCAAAATCTGAATGAGGCCCTTCAGTTGTTGCCTTCAAGGATCTAAGGATGACCCTGCTTGTAATTTTTTTTCTGGCTTTGCACTGTGTGCAAAGCATTTATGATTATAGGAGTACAACAACTACACTTTTTCCTCGATAATTGCATGAGGCCCTCCAGTGTCATGCATACACATGCTGTCAAGGGTGTATGCATGACACTGATAGTAATTTTTGGTGGGCTTTGCACTTAGTGCCTAGTCTTTATGATTCTAGCAGTACTACTACATAACAATTTAAAAAGAATGTGTATGAGGCCCTAATTTATGTAACAGTGTAGCTGGGTCCTTCTTGCATCTAATTTTTGGCAGTTCTTGTTTCCTTCATAAATTACACTGAATTT
>JARQOD010000001.1:897835583-897948072 GCA_033576555.1 Oophaga sylvatica
TGCCTCTGAGAAATCCCTTTGCCCTCCATGGAGCTTCTTTCTGTCTTTCTGTCTGTCAGCAGCTCTTCCAGACTAGGAGCCTGCTGCACGGTTCTATCTCTTTCCGCCTTCCCCTATGGGAAGGTTGCATATGCATGTCTTTCCCCTTCTTCCCCTGCAGGAAGACTCTCTCTTACTACTCTCTATTCACCTGCTCTAACCCACCAGCTCCACCCACCATCTCACACCCTTTCCTAGCCAGCAGACATGCTACAGGAACTGCTGCTAGTTTGTGTGTGGATGCAGTGTTGTGTCAGAGCCAGGTTAAGTGCCTCCATCTTACCTGAAAGATGGGATACCACACCTCTGGTTGAGGTGCAGTACCTCTGTGGAGACTGGACCCTCAGGGGCGCCACAAACACACATGATGGTAATAGAATAAATGTAATGCATGCAGTGACATACACATATGATCCAAATTATAATGGCCAGAAGCCAAAGGACAAAAAAAGTTAAGCAAAAGCATAAAAAAATGAAAATGCACAAAAATGTTTCTACCATATATCAAGGCAATTATTATTGACCAAATAAACAAGCATGGAATAACAGAAGTTTGAGAAAAAAACGCAGACTTGGATGAAAAAAATGAAGGCTATATTATGAAAATACCTGATATTGAAAAACATTAGGTGGAAGCTTTCTAATGTCTTATCATAATATAGCCTCCATTTTTTTCCTCCAAGTCTGCGTTTTTTTTTTTCTTGTTAAAAGAATGGAGGCAATACAAATTATTTGCAAGGTCACCAATACATTTAGAATTTGTGACTATATTTATATATTTTGATCTAGGATATTTTGATTTATATTTTTCCAACCTGTGTTTTTCATTTATTTATTTTTCTAAAGCTTTTCCATATTTCTTGTGATATAGATATTTCATCTTACAGCTTCCAACTAATATTTTCCAATACAAGGTCTTATCATAATATAGCCTCCATTTTTTTCATCCAAGTCTGTGTTTTTTTTTGTCTCATACTTCTGCTATTCTATGTATGTTTATTTGGTTAATAATAATTGCCTTGATATATGGTAAAAACATTTTTGTGCATTTTTGTGCCTTTTCATGTTTTTTTATGCTTTTGCTTGAATTTTTTTGTCTTTTGACTATTAATTTGGATCATATGTGTACTTCACTGGATGCATTGCATTTATTCTATTACCGTCATGTGTTTTTTTCGTCTACCTTCCTGTGATCACCAGTGGAAACCGCACCCTCAGGAAGAACTCCAGGCCAAAGTTCCAGGCACACATTCTCATCGTGGCAAGCGCCTTCATCCCTCTCCCTGCATCTCATCTTATTTAGTAAGTGTAGACAATAGCAGGTTCAAAATATATCAGTGGTCTAAAAATAAAGTTAGAAATTTTGCAAAATTTAAAACATAAAAAAACTAAACACTTATCTTTTCCTTAATTAAAATTAAAGACAGACAATGAAAATTTTAAAAGTAAGCATCTTAGGCATCACCTTGATCAGAAAAATCCTATCTATCCAAATCTATCCAAATGTAAAATTATTTAACTCATATAAAAAACATCGGAAAGAAATAACATATGTCAAATTTGTAGAATTGAAGTTTTCAGTAACTGAACCCTGCAAAAAAATGCAAAACATAAAATGGTATTAATAAAAACTTCAGCTACAATGAAAAAAAAAACAATTCCCCGCCACCATTCCTCCTGATGTGACATCCCCACCTTGTACCAGCATGTGTCCAGGACCGTCACCCATGCCCTTACCAGCGCAGTTAGTGAGTTGATCCACTTAACTACCGACACGTAGACAAGCACTTGTGGTTAGGGACGCTATATTTCCCTGATGGCACACTGGGTGAACCTTGTGGAGGCAGGTGCCGAGTTCAACTCTAGTACGGAACATGTGCTACCAATTCAGAAGATTGCTAGCTCTACTTCTGTCAGGGTTCCTCCACCTCCTACAACATTTCCTGTACCCCTTCTGCTTGTCCTCATCCTCCATCTTCGATTTGTCATCTCAGAAAACATCGCCCTCATCAGCCAGAATCTGGAATCTCTGCAGGAACACCTCAGGAGGAGAAGGAACAGGAGATGGTTGCTAGCACAACAGAGTCTAGTACTGGTTGTTCACCCTGCTAGAACCCACTATACAAAGAGAACTTTGCATCTCTCCTTCCTGAGGTGGAGAGGTCTTTTAAAGTGGTGCTATATCAGAAGGCTGTTGTGGAAAATATATTGAAAAAAATTCCATCTAACAACATAAGCAGCAGGGTTCAAGCTTCCTTGCTCATCCAAGTAGGAGAGACGAAGGTGACACACACCTGGTACAGCTGAGTGGGGGTGCGCTGTCAAAGGCCTGGGCCATTTTTATGACACCATCCCAAGGTCCACGCCATTATGACCGGGTGTTTTTGACAAGGAGGGAAACATTTTTAAAGATGGTCAAGCAATACCTGGCAGACCCAAACCAGCATATTCCCTAATTCCTCTGCGACCTTCAACTATTTGGGTCTCAAAGCTGGGCACCTTGCAAAAGTTGTCCCTCTATGGCTTGGAGGTGTTGTGCTGCCTTGCCGCTATAGTCTTGTCTGAGAGGGTTTTTATTGCCACCTAGGGGGTCATAACAAACAGGAGCTTTCCCATGTCAACATAAAATACTGACAGGCTCACTCTGATAAAAATGGACAAAGCATGAATTAATCACAATTTTCCCACACCACCAGATGATAGCATCACATGAAATGTTTTTAATCTTCAATATTTGAATGAGGTCTTCCAGTTGTTGCCTTCAAGGTTGTATAGATGGCCCTGATTGTAATTTTTGATAGGCTTTTGATAGCTTTTATGAGTGTAGGAGTATCACAAATACAGTTTCTTCTTAATATGTGAATGAGGTCCTTCAGCTGCCTTCAAGCATGTATGGATTACCCTGTTTGTAACTTTTGGCAGGCTTTACACTGTGTGAAGAGTCTTTATGAGTGTAGAAATGACTAAAACTACACTTCATTCTCAATATTTGAATGTGGACGTCCAGTTGTTGCCTTCAAGTGTGCATGGATGACCAATTGTAATTTTTGTCTGGCTTTGCACTGTGTGCAGAGCTTTTATGAATGTACCAGTACCACAACTATACTTTGTTCTCCATATTTGAATGAGGCACAACAGTTGTTGCCTTCAAGGGATGACCCTCCTTGTAATTTTTGTCTGGATTTGCAATTTGGTCAGAGCCTTTATGAGAGTAGGATTTGCACAACTACACTTTCTTGTCGACATTTGAATGAAGCCCTTCAGTTTTTGCCTTCAAGGGTCTATGGATGACCCTGCTTGTAATTTTTGTCTGGCTTTACACTATGATACAGAGCTTTTACAGAGCTTTTATGAGTGTAGGAGTACAACAACTACACTTTGTTCACAATTTTTGAATGAGGCACTACAGTTGGTGCCTTCAAGAGTATAGGGATGACTCCGCTTGTAATTTTTGTCTGACTTTTCACTTTAAGCAGAGCCTTTATGAGTATAGGATTAGCACACATACTCTTTCTTCTCAAAATCTGAATGAGGCCCTTCAGTTGTTGCCTTCAAGGATCTAAGGATGACCCTGCTTGTAATTTTTTTTCTGGCTTTGCACTGTGTGCAAAGCATTTATGATTATAGGAGTACAACAACTACACTTTTTCCTCGATAATTGCATGAGGCCCTCCAGTGTCATGCATACACATGCTGTCAAGGGTGTATGCATGACACTGATAGTAATTTTTGGTGGGCTTTGCACTTAGTGCCTAGTCTTTATGATTCTAGCAGTACTACTACATAACAATTTAAAAAGAATGTGTATGAGGCCCTAATTTATGTAACAGTGTAGCTGGGTCCTTCTTGCATCTAATTTTTGGCAGTTCTTGTTTCCTTCATAAATTACACTGAAATTTCCAATTTTTTAATAAAAATTTAATTTTGGCTTAATTACATGTTTTTTTTCAATCCTTTTAAAATTTTGCCTTATATACAAATTATTATACATGAAAGAATGTTTCTTAACATTTTTTTCCTGTAAATTCCAATTTCTCTTTGATTCTGAATGTTGTCAGTCCTTAAACTGGAGTAAGTTCTCAGCAGCGATCTCGGAGTCAGAGATGCTTCCAAGGGTCTTCCCCATTCTGTTGTCCTTTCATTCCTCACTTTTACCATCCATTTCAACATTTTCACTGCCACCCTTAGCTCCTTGTAGGACTATTCTCTCCAAGCGTTAGGAATTGCTTGGTTCGAGTAACGAACATCCAAGCATTTCAGGGCTTGCTCATCACTAATTCTAATTTTTACTTAAAAATAGACATATTTTTCTTAACCAGATCTATCCAATCAGCATGATGGACACAAAGACGAAGAAAACATTAGAATGACTTGTGCACATTTGCCCTATGCGGTTTCTCAATGCCTCGTAAACATGGTGAAATCTGACAGCCTCGTGGTCCATTTATTGTCAATATATTCATTTGAATCACTTTCCTTTAATAGAATGAGATTTGTCTTGATTCTTAAAATGGCTAAATCAGGGTGATTTTCCCTTTGTGCTTTTTTTTCCTCCTTTCTTGCAAGAATCATAATTTTTTTATTTCTCCACCAACAGAGGAATATTAGGGCTTTTCTTTATTGTGTTGAGTTGTAGTTTTTCAATTATCTCATTCATTTTATTTTAAATCTACTGAAAAATGTAAACAAAAATAAAAATATATTTAACTAGTGAAAAAAAATGCAATTTTCCTGATATTTTTTTGAGATTTAGTTTATTGGTATTCATTGTGCAGTAAAAAAAAAAATTACCAGAGAACATGATTTTCCATATCAGTATTATTATGGCAATATTAAGTTTGTATAATTTTTTTTAAGTGGTGAAAAAATTCTTAAAATTGTAAAAAAAAAATTGTCTTGTCACGTGTCCCTATTTTCTGAGACCTGTAACCGTAACTCGTTTGTATTTTCTCATTAATTGAACTGTGTGAGGGTCTGCTTTCTTATGTGGTAAGCTAATGTTGTTATTGATACCATTCTGATATATATACATTATTTTGATCTCTTTTTATTGCATATTTGTAGGAATGTGAAGTGTTATTTTTTTCTCTTTTCAGATTTTTAATACCTATTTATTTTATTTTTGAAAGATCAGACTTTTTATAGACTTGGCAATACCAAATATGCTAATATTTTTATTTTTTTTATCTTCAAAGTGGGGAAGGGTGTGATTAGAATATTTATATTTCATAATTTTTTTACATTTTGGAAACCTTTTTTTCACTTTAATTTTAGTACCCTTTGGGGTCTTACCTGCAGACGTTTGATGCTTCTTCTAAGCATTGCAGTACTACTTTATTGCAGTATATAGTCAACATAGCATTGTCCTATAAAACCTAGCCAGATGCCTTCATAGAATATTTGAGATTGTCAGCCATGGAGGTCTTCAGGCCCTCGACTGCCATGAAAATATATCGACACCTCACAACTGCTTTATGGGAGCACAATGAGACCCAGTCCACACATGAGCTGGAAATTACACTGTTTAAATGCTGCAGCCATTAATAGAAAGCAGCATTTAAGTGGTTAAACAAGCAATCTCTGGTAAATGCTGTAACAGTTTTTGAATCCTCTCCATACACCGGCATCCATTTGGAAGAAGTTAAAGCAATCATCTGTGATATATATCCCCAGTAAATTGCCAAAGAGATTTATAGATGTTTAGGTCTAAAGGATCTCAGATTAAGTATATTTGAGGATTATTTGTGAAATATATTTATTTTTTAATTTTCAATTAAATTGTTTAAGCAGCTTTATAAATCACAAGTAATGACAAGAAAAGACAACCTTTAAAGAACTCTAGTATACCGTATATGGATGACGGTGGTATAGGTTACTTTTGAGTATTTGGGTTTCTAGTAATATTTTTACATAGTTATAAGCAACTATTTCTTTCCTTGAAGTTGTAGAATGCCATAATTAATATCACTTATTTTTTATAATTGTAGGGTATATTTAATGTGCATTATGTATATTATGATTTTATACAGTTCCCCAATCTCTGTAGCATTTATGTACAACTCCAAGCATCGAAGATGTCGTATTTTCGTGTGAAAGAACTCAATGTATATTTGATTATAAAGAATGGCGCGTATAGAATACTACGCTTTTACAAACTGCATCTCAAAAGGTACACTAATTATAATTAAGATCTATTTTTCAGAAAAGTTAATTACTGCATATCTAATGCAATTTTCATATTGAGCCCTGAGATCTTTAACTGAAACTTAATGAATTAAACAATAGTTTATATTGAAGATGCATATATTAACTCATGCTTACCGAGCAATGACACTTGCCCAATGTTAGACTTAGATCAGATTCATTTTTACATTCTGAGATTACACATATTAATGTAATTTGTTAGGCATCGGGTGCCTGCTGGATCTGAAGTGGGATCAGTGGAGTCTGTTGTCTCCCATCCAGATCCAGATGCTGCTCAGCTTCGCCGTCGGGCCCAACGCCTAGCCAGTACACGGGAAGCACAAGCTTTTTCTAGGGTCTTTGTTAATAGTAGCTTTAAACATAGGTTCCAGGAAGGAACAAGGCTGTTATAGCCTAAGTCCAGGATTCCCTGCACTGAGCATGTCCGTGACGTGGCGGACCGTGATTGGTGATTTGGTATCAGCTGATCCGGTGACCTGGCACCGCCTTATTGGTCACGGATGATGTCATCAGTGATGCGACTAATGATATGGCTGGGGGCAGGGCTTAGCCTTTAAATAGCCTGACCGGTCAGATCATATTAAATAGGTCGTGCTCATGTGTGGACGCCTCTAAATCTGGGCTCCACGTGCTCTTTAGCTGCTGATGACCTGCTGATGCCAGAGTTAGCTCGGCTAATTAGCACAGGTCCTTCAGGCAGGTTGATAGATGCTAGGCAGGTAATGGTGGTGGTGCAGTCTGGCTCTGACTGAGGGTAGCGATACACCCTGAGCAGACTGCGGGGCGCGTAACCTGGGCATCGCCTGCTAGTTGAAAGGAGAGTTGCCCTGTCCGGTCGCGCACCGGCTGGCGGTACGTACGCCTGGCGTGAGTCGCATGCACTTCCTAACGGCTGGCAAGTGGCTTCTGTGCAGTTAACAAGGCTAAGCCTTTGCCAGCCTGCAGCACATCTTGTGTGACATTAACAGAGATAGTGCAAATCCAATATCTTTCCTAGTGTGAAGTAACACAGGCAAGATCTTATATATCTGTTGTCAGTTTTCACCCTCATACCCTAGGGGTGTTCGGCCGCAGCATCTCTAGCTGCACCGCGGACCCCGGGCTCGGTTGCATTCCATTATTTTAATAAAGTTGTTGCAACCGAGCGCTTAACAGTAATTACTGTGCCAAAATTTACATAGTATACAATGAAATAAATCACAAAATGTCCAACAGTGTTGTGGTATTATACACATCAAGATCAATTAGGTAGTCCTGTACTGTTCCTAAAGTAACCACTGGACCACACAATATACCACTCAAAAATGCATTCTAAAAATATTTATTTTTTTTAATTTCAACGCATTAAAATATACAAATTCCCAAAAAATGTTTTTTTGTAAAAAATCACAAATAAACAGTGCCTCATGTATGAGGGGCCACACAACAGGTATGTGGATGTTGCCAGATCATTGTTCAATTTAATACTACAGGTAGCATAAAAAACCCAAAGAATGTGTAAATAACTAAAGTGCATGTGCATAGAAGCAGATATCTATTGCTAAAATAAATGCCAAGTGACTATGATATATCGTCTTCTTATGTGTTTAAAAAATAGTATGGATGGGTTTAATTAATTACCTGTAGGTATTAAAAATGTTATAACCAGAGCAGTGTCCAGGAGTCCAGGTCCCGCTGTGTTGCTCTGAGCCCAAACACACGTTTCATACAGTACTTCCTCAGGGCGCCCCAATTAAATTGAACTATGATCTGGCGACATCCACCAACCTGCTGTGAGGCCCCTCACACATGATGCCCCGTTTATCTGTGATTTTCTACAAAAAAAATTGGGGGGCAATTTGTATATTTTAATGAGTTGAAATTAATAAAATAAATATTTTTATAATGCATTTTTGAGTGACATATTGTGTGGTCCAGTGGTTCCTTTTTATAAGGAACAATACACGTGATCTACCTTATTGATCTTGATAGTATACAATGAACCTTTTAATGGTTGTTCCATTTCGTTCATATTTGGCATATTTATAAGATATGTTTGACAAGGAAGATAAATGCAGATCTCACCTCTGAAACCCAAAACAATCTTGAGAATAGGGCACAGTAGTTCAATGATATCAGTGGAGAGGTGCCGCCCCTCCATTCACCTGTATTAGAGTTCTGATGTACAATTCGAAATTATATTGTGGTACTGGCCAGAAAAAAATGATGTAAATACTTTTATTCCCAAAAGTGACAAAAGTATTCTAGGAGTGATATACTTATTGTCTAACCAATCTGGTTAGCCGATCTGGATGTGCCAATAAATGTATCACTCCTACAATACTTTTGCCATTTTTGGGCACCATTTTAACTGCTGAAGATCAGTGCATTCCTGCAGCAATCAGATCAGATGTGTTGCCTAGCCAATTAAGGGAACTACCACAGACTGTGGAAAAGTTAGGGGTCAACCTAAGAGTTTTATGCTTGCATTGTGTAGGCAGGGCATAATGGGGAAGCCCACCAACTGTGCCTCGCACTAAGAACTTGCTCATTGATTCTTCAGCGGTGTAAAATGGTGCAGTGAATTTTTATTTTTAATGCCAATTTGTGTGAATTGAATCCCTAAGTGTTCAAATTCATGTTTAGCTGCCAATTTTAGGATATTCAACACAAATTCAATCCTTCGCACATCAACCTGCTCATCTCTAATTTATGCAAATTTAAGTTTCATTAATCTTCATAAATGGGTTTTCTGGTTTCAGAAAACACCTCACCCCAAGCAGTTTGTTAATAAAAACAAACAATGGTTTACTTGCCCTCCTTGGGTCTGGTGCTGAGTCTCTGTTGCTGTTCTTGTTGTCTTTTATTGTCTGCATTATTTATGTCACATTGACAGCAGTGTAGCCAATGAGTGAGCTCTGAGTTTTTACACTCACCACTTCTCTCACTGGTGATTTGCAGACCTCTTTTGCCCACAGTAAGCGCTCACTTGGGCAAACTAGTGGTTTCAAAGACAAGGACAGAGCACATCAGTGTGTATTCCATAAGTGTGTATTTTACAAGTGTGAGATATGAATTAAGCCAGAATTGAACCAGAAGGGAACTGAAGGTAACTGGATACAGTCACTGTAAGCAATGTTTCTGTTCATTTTCACTCTGACACCTATAATCTTTCACTTTCTGCTAACCCCCCTAATCCCTACACCAAGCAAAGAACTGTTCATCTCTTCCTCAATCCTCCCCATGCATCTCACCTCTTCCTCAGATCTGTTTCTCAACATACAATCCTCTGTGTCCAAACACAGACAGCCCCCTCATCCCCTCTCCTGCTCCCACCTGCTAACACTCTCTATGCTTCTACTCACTGCCGGCGATATCTCTCCAAATCCTGGACCTCCTCACCTCATTCCCACAGTCATTTCTACCTCCCGTTCATGCTCTATCACAAACTTTCGTAACCTATCCATCCTTACACACATTCGCCTGGCCCCAGCTTCCCCAATCCCACTAACAGGAGCTCTGTGGAACGCTCGCTCCATCTGCAACAAACTTTCCTTCATCCATGATCTTTTTATTACTAACAAACTTTTCTTCCTCGCCATCACTGAAACCTGGCTCACCTCCTCTGACACGGCCTCTCCTGCTGCACTCTCGTATGGTGGATTCCACCTTTCCCACACCCCCCGCCCCAGCAGCAAGCATGGTGGAGGAGTTGGTTTTCTCCTGTCAGATAACTGCTCCTTCACCCCAATCCCACTGCCACCCTCTGTTACCCTTCCTTCCTTTGAGGTGCACTCTATGCACATCTACTCCCCCTCCAACCTTCAACTAACTGTCATTTACTGCCCCCCAGAGCCTGCCACCACCTTCTTTGACCACTTCACCACCTGGCTACTTCATTTCCTTTCCACTGACATCCCCACTATCATCTTGGGTGACTTCAACATCCCCATTGACACTTCCCTGCCACTAAACTTCTATCCCTCACTTCCTCATTCAGCTTCACTCAATGGTCTTCTGCAGCCACTCACAAAGATGGCACACACTAGACCTCATCTTCACCCGCCTCTGCTCATTATCTAGCCTCTCTATCTCACCTCTTCCTCTTTCTGACCACAACCTACTTACATTCTCTTCCCTCTCCTCTCCAGGTCCACAATCCCCACCCCACAAACTTGCACACCCTCTCAGAAATCTTAAACATCTCAATCTACACTCACTGTCTGAATCCCTAATCCCTCTTACAGACATAATTTCCCTATACAATGTGGATGCGCTGCCGCTCTATATAACACCACAATAGCTGCAGCTCTGGAATCGGTCGCCCCTCTCAGACATACCAAAGCTCGCAAAATCAACAGACAGCCCTGGCACACCAGCCTGACAAAAGAACTGAGGCGAGCTTCCAGGGCTGCTGAGCGGAGATGGAAAAGATCCCACTCCAATGAAGATTTCATCACATTTAAACAGTTCCTCACTACTTTCAAGGCCACAATCGCTGCAGCAAAGCAAACCTACTTCTCATTTCTCATATCCTCTCTGTCTCACAACCCTAAACAGCTATTCAACACCTTCAATTCTCTCCTCCCCCCAGCACCTCCTCCCTCCCCCCTCATCTCAGCTGAAGACTTTGCCTCGTTTTTCAAGGAGAAGATTGATAACATCAGACACAGTTTTGGTCAACAACCCCCAGAGCCATTCCTCCTAACTGTTCTGCCCTCCTCCTCCAAAACCAACTTCTCCACCATTACAGAAGATCGACTCTCCACTCTACTCTCAAGATCACATCTCACTACCTGTGCACTTGACCCGATCCCATCCCACTTCATCCCAAACCTCACCACAGTTTTCATCCCAACCCTAACCCATCTCTTCAACCTATCAATAACAACTGGTGTTTTCCCCTCAAGCTTTAAACATGCTTCAATCACATCTATCCTCAAAAAGCCCTCTCTTGACCCATCCTCTGTATGTAGCTATCGCCCTATATCACTTCTCCCCTATGCCTCAAAACTATTGGAACAACACGTCCATCTTGAACTGTCCTCCCACCTCTCTTCTTGCTCCCTCCTTGACCACTTACAATCTGGCTTCCGGCCACACCACTCCACTGAAACTGCCCTAACTAAGGTCACCAATGACCTATTAACCGCCAAGACCAAGCGACACTACTCTGTCCTACTCCTCCTGGACCTGTCCTCTGCCTTTGACACAGTGGACCATTCCCTATTACTACAGACATTCTCATCTCTTGGTATCACAGACTTGGCTCTATCTTGGATTGCGTCATACCTAACAGACCGGACATTCAGTGTCTCCCACTCGCACACCACCTCTTCACCATGCCCCTTATCCGTCGGAGTCCCGCAAGGTTCAGTCCTATGGCCCCTGCTTTTATCCATTTACCACTTCGGCCTCGGACAGCTCATAGAATCTCACGGCTTTGAATATCACCTCTATGCTGATGACCCACAGATCTATATCTCTGGACCAGACATCACCTCCCTACTAAACAGAATCCCTCAATGTCTGTCCGCTATTTCATCCTTCTTCTTGGGTAGATTTCTAAAACTTAATATGGATAAAACAGAATTCATCATCTTTCCCCCATCTCACGCAACCCCTCCAATGGACCAATCCATTAAAGTAAACGACTGCCCACTCACTCCAGTTGCACAAGCTCGCTGCCTCGGGGTTATCTTTGACATTGATTTCTCTTTTAAACCACATATCCAAGCCCTTTCCACTTCCTGCCGATTTCAACTCAAAAATATTTCACGGATCTGTACATTCCTCAACCAATAATCTGCAAAAACCCTAGTCCATGCCCTCATCATCTCCCCCTTGACTACTGCAACCTCCTGCTCTGTGGCCTCCCCTCTAACACTATCACTCCCCTCCAATCTATTCTAAACTCTGCTGCCTGACTAATCCACCTGTCTCCTCGCTATTCCCCGGCCTCTCCACTCTGTCAATCCCTGCACTGGCTCCCCATTACCCAAAGACTCCAGTTCAAAACCCTAATCATGATATAAAAAGCCATCCACATCCTGAGTCCTCCATACATCTGTGACCTTGTCTCCCGATACTTACCCACACGCAACCTCCGATCCTCACAAGATCTCCTTCTCTCCTCCTCTTTTATCTCCTCATCCCACAATCGCATACAAGATTTCTCCCGTACATCCTCCCTACTCTGGAACTCTCTACCACAACATATCAGACTCTCTCCTACCATGGAAACCTTCAAAAAGAACCTGAAGACCTACCTCTTCCGACAAGCCTACAACCTGCAGTAACCACCGATCCACCAAACCGCTGCACGACCAGCTCTACCCTCGCCTACTGTATCCTCACCCATCCCTTGTAGATTGTGAGCCCTTGTGGGCAGAGTCCTTTCTCCTCCTGTACCTGTCGTGACTTGTATTGTTTAAGATTATTGTACTTGTACTTATTATGCATACTCCTCCTCACATGTAAAGCGCCATGGAATAAATGGCGCTATAATAATAAATAATAATAATAATAATCAGAGCATCAGAGCACATGGCATAGTGAAAGAAAAAAACTAATACGATTGTGATGTACTAGTTCAGTGAAGATGTACCAGATTGAAAATGGGAGTAAAAATTGCATTCTGTGAGTAATCCAAGGATTAATCCAAAGATTCAAGTGATTTATAGCTAAAGGGGATATCCTGAAATTTAAAAAGGCATGTAGTTGCTAACAGAGGCAACTACATGCTTGTAGTACCCAGCGCCAGTCATTGATCACTCCTGCCAAAGACTCAGCTAGTCCTTGTCAACAGTGGAGCAGTTTCTCTTCCTGTTCACAGGGTCGGACTGCTGGTGTCATGCTGATTGACATCCTGCTTTTCGCTGCCTAATTTTGAGAAGCTGGAAGTCTTGATATAAATCAAGATTATAATCAGAATAGAGCCAAAAAAATATAATCCGGCACACCAGACGTGAATAAGATGCAAAAACAAAGTTTTTATTGGAAAAAATAACAGCTCATACTCAAAAAGAACAAAGGTAAGTGTAGGTACATAATTTCTCAACGTTTCGGCTTTATCCGCCTTTTTCAAGAAGTACCCTTTTACTGTATAAAGAAAAAAGACAAATGAATGAAAGACAACAATCTGTATATATATGTACAAAAAATTATAAGGAAGGGTATCACATGAGCAGTAAAATAAATATATATGAGAGGCACCAAAATTGAGGCACAGATAAAAAATGGTATACTCCTTCATAAGAATTCGTCATAAAGCGAAAGGCATATATAAACAAATAACATCATAAAAAAACAAAAAAGAAGAAAATAAAGAAGAAAATAAAGAATGAAAGAAAAAAATGAAAAAAGAAAAAAGGAAAAAATTCATATAGGTATGCAGCCTAAACGCATGCATATGTGATGCGAGGACCACCAAATATTAAAGTGTAAAGAACATATGTATAGAACTATGACCAGCATATGGTCAAAGAGACAATATGTATCGCTATTAATATATAATATATAATATATAATAATGAGTCATGGTAGCAACATCAAACTAAATATATAAGAAAATATAAGAAGCCATGGCTATATCAAGATAATTTGAAAAAATGTGTGTTTTTTAGAAAATAAGGATGAATGTACCCACATGTCATAGCGAACCACACTATACAAAAGAGAGGATAAAAAAATAAAGATAGATATGGGTGCTTAAAGGTAAACACCGTAGATATGATTACTGGTGGAAATACATGTAATATACCACTAAATATCGCAGTAATACTGTGACTGCGACAGGACAACCAGATCCATAGGTACAAAAGAACGATAGCAGAGGGGGGGGCGCTATTGTCGTTCTTGATAAATCCTACTATATGGAAGAGATCTTTTCACAATTGAGTGATATTGATACTTATATGCCGGTTTCGGTTAATCCGACTTTTGAAATTGAGAAATTGATCTTATCCTTAGTTACAAACTATGAACAGATAGGTGTCATTGATGAGAATCTAAGCACATTTCTGGTGAACAGATTTCCTGTTATTCCGGTGTTTTATACACTTCCAAAAATTCATAAGAATCTGCTTAGACCACCAGGTCGACCCATTGTAGCGTCCACCAACTCCATTCTTTCTCCCCTTGGCCATTACATTAGAAAAAATTCTATCGCCCCTCATCCCTTCCATCAAATCCTACCTAAAGGATACCATACATTTCTTGAGGACACTGAGTGACATGGGCACACTTCCGACGGGTTTACTATTAGTAACCATGGATGTAAATAGTTTGTACACCAGCATCAATCATAAAGATGGTATCCAGGCGACTATTTCATTTTTGAAAACTCATACTTCTTACAGCGAAATTGAAATCCAATTTTGTGAGGACATCTTAACATTAATTCTCACTAAGAATTTTTTTCTTTTTGGCGACCAATTTTACATTCAAAAGAAAGGTACCGCTATGGGGTCCAACATGGCACCCCCATATGCGAACATATTTATGGATTTTTTTTAGAAAACTTTTGTATACCCCCACCCATCTTTTGACACCAATGTATTATATTGGAGACGCTATATCGACGAGGTTTTTTTCATTTGGAAGGGCGATATTGAATCGCTCCTCAAGTTTCACTCTTTAAAAAGGGTATTCATCAATGTATTTCTAAGCATTGGAGTATCTTACAAGCAGCCTATCCGCAAGTCCCAGAATTTATGAATAAACCTTTGTTTTGTTACAAAAAGTCGGACAATATCAGGGATTTTTTGGTGAGGGCGGACATTGGTACACTTAAAACAGGGCTAACACAAAGTGTGTTATATACTCCTCGGAAAGGGACTTTTCCATGCTTGGGATGTCTGCAATGTTCCAACATCACGAAGGGGGACAGCTTCACACATCCACGAACGGGTCGTAAATTTTCTATTAATGGACATTATACATGCGATTCATCATATGTTGTATACCTAATCAAATGTCCATGCGGTCTCGGATATGTTGGGGAGACTACTCAGCATATCCGTGACCGCATTTCTCAGCACAAATCTACAATTAGATGTGGACGTACCCTGTTACCAGTCCCTGCACATTTTTTGGAGAAAAAACACAATATTGCCCAACTTAGATATCAAGTAATCGACCATGTCCCAAAATCTAGGAGAGGCGGTGATAGAATCAAAAAGCTGAAGGAACGAGAATCTTTCTGGATCCATACGTTGAAGACCCTTACTCCGTATGGTCTAAATAGGGAATACGAGCTTACTTATTAATGTATTATTATGTATAAATTTACCTGACCCATTGGACATGATAGACACCGTGATATGAATGGTTTCTTTAGATAGTTAATTTTTTGACTTGCTTTTTTGGTCTTTAGTCACTACAATCCAGTCCATTGCAATACTAATATCATTATACTGCCACATGTATAAGTGTATTTTTGTTACGATTACAACTTTTTATGTGATTTGCCTATTCTTGATAACATATTGTAAACTTTGCCATTTGGTACATAATAACCATATTGATAATATCTTGATGAATTTTGTACTTTGTCATATGCCATATCATCCACTTTTTTCTAATATGATTTTGTTTATTGTCTTCAGCAATCTGGCACCGATCCTATGACGTAATTCTCCTTCTGACCTGCGCACTTTCCCCTGGGGGATTCGGCTGTGTTCGGCTTCCTTTCGGCTTTTCCCGGCTTTCTGCACATGCGCACTGCATACTTTACCCTGTTAGTCTGACCCGGAAGTTCCCGGTGTCAGCGTTCACTAATCATATAAATAGCGGGGCTCGCACCATGGCGCCACAGCTCACTGCCGCATTAGAAACTCCAGGACGTTGTCCTCTTCATTTCTTCATGATTAATAAGGTATGTCCCACGGGCTCTGCTATCGTTCTTTTGTACCTATGGATCTGGTTGTCCTGTCGCAGTCACAGTATTACTGCGATATTTAGTGGTATATTACATGTATTTCCACCAGTAATCATATCTACGGTGTTTACCTTTAAGCACCCATATCTATCTTTATTTTTTATCCTCTCTTTTGTATAGTGTGGTTCGCTATGACATGTGGGTACATTCATCCTTATTTTCTAAAAAACACACATTTTTTCAAATTATCTTGATATAGCCATGGCTTCTTATATTTTCTTATATATTTAGTTTGATGTTGCTACCATGACTCATTATTATATATTATATATTATATATTAATAGCGATACATATTGTCTCTTTGACCATATGCTGGTCATAGTTCTATACATATGTTCTTTACACTTTAATATTTGTTGGTCCTCGCATCACATATGCATGCGTTTAGGCTGCATACCTATATGAATTTTTCCTTTTTCTTTTTTCATTTTTTTCTTTCATTCTTTATTTTCTTCTTTATTTTCTTCTTTTTTGTTTTTTTATGATGTTATTTGTATATATATGCCTTTCGCTTTATGACGAATTCTTATGAAGGAGTATACCATTTTTTATCTGTGCCTCAATTTTGGTGCCTCTCATATATATTTATTTTACTGCTCATGTGATACCCTTCCTTATAATTTTTTGTACATATATATACAGATTGTTGTCTTTCATTCATTTGTCTTTTTTCTTTATACAGTAAAAGGGTACTTCTTGAAAAAGGCGGATAAAGCCGAAACGTTGAGAAATTATGTACCTACACTTACCTTTGTTCTTTTTGAGTATGAGCTGTTATTTTTTCCAATAAAAACTTTGTTTTTGCATCTTATTCACGTCTGGTGTGCCGGATTATATTTTTTTGGCTCTATATTACTTGTTTTCCTGAGCACCCGCAACAATAGTGAGCTTCCCCTTTATCTTCTATATAATCAGAATAGAACAAATTGATTCCTGGGAGAAAGAAACCACTTGTACCAGAGAAAATTGCTCTCCCAGTAGTTATAATGTATAATAGTGTCAACCCCTTAGCGACCAAGCCAATTTTAACCTAAATGACCAGGTCAAATTTTTTTTAAATCTGATCAGTGTCAATTTATGTGATTATAACTCTGGAATGCTTCAATGGATCCAATGATTCTGAGAATATTTTTGTACATTTTATTTTTGACATATTGTACTTCATGATAGTGGTAAAATTTGTTCAATAGGACTTGCGTTTAAATGTGAAAATATCAGAAATTTGGCCAAAATTTTGAAAATGTAACAATTTTCAAACTTCTACTTCTTATGCCCTTAATCCAGAGCATCGTGTCACACAAAATATTTAATAAAATTTTCAGCAAGTTTATTTTACATCTGCATAATTTTTAAGCATTTTTTTGTTAGAAAGTTAGAAGGGTTAAACTTTGATCAGCAATTTCTCATTTTTCTAACAAAATTTGCAAAGCCATTTTTTTAGGGACAAAAATCATGTACAGTACAGACCAAAAGTTTGGACACACCTTCTCAATTAAAGATTTTTCTGTATTTTGATGAGTATGAAAATTGTAAATTCACACTGAAGGCATCAAAACTATGAATTAACACATGTGGAATTATATACTTAACAAAAAAGTGTGTAACAGCTGAATTATGTCTTATATTCTGGGTTCTTCAAAGTAGCCACCTTTTGCTTTGATGACTGCTTTGCACACTCTTGGCATTCTCTTGATGAGAATTTTGGGGAATGTACATGGAAACCTCGATGTAAGCACTCGGCACAGAGCAGAGCTTTATTCCAATGGGAAGTAGAATTAACAAATAGACTGTTAACAGTACAAGAATAGTTCTTATTTTTATTTTTACGTTGTTTACGCGATTACAGCCATACTAAATTTCTAGGTTTTTTTAGGTTTGCGATCACACAGTAAAAATGCTTTTTTATAAAAAAGTAGTTTTTTGTCACCATATTGTGAGATCTGTAACTGAGCTTTATGTGGGCTTATGCTTTGCTGGATGAGTTGCAGATTGTTTTTGGTATCATATTGGTGTACATGATATTTTGTTTATCACATTTTATTTAGATTTTTTTAGACACAGAATGAACAAAAACCATCAATTCAGTTATTGTTGTTTTTATTTTTTTGCACCATTCACCATGCTATAAAAGTGATAAGATCAATCTGTTCGTCGGGTCAATTCAATTACAGCAATACCAGATTTAACCCAAAAATAACATCAATACTGGACTCTCTGAAAACTAGCAGTGTGGCTGTTTCAAGATGCACATTAAGGACCCACATGAAGAAAAATGGGCTTCATGGTAGAGTTACCAGAAGAAAGTCATTACTGTGCAAATGCCACAAGGTATCTCACCTACAATATGCAAAATAGCACAGAGACAAGCCTTAAAACTTCTGGAACAAAGTAATTTGGAGTTATAAGACCAAAATTGAACTTTTTGGCCACAACCATAAACGTTACATTTGGAGAGAGGTCAACAAGGCCTTTGATGAAAGGAAGACCATTCCCACTGTAAAACACGGAAGTGGATCGTTGATGTTTTGGGGATGTGTGAGCTACAAAGGCACAGGAAACTTGGTCAATGTTATAGGAAAGATGAATGTAGCACGTTATCAGCAAATAATGGAGGCAAATTTGCAATCATTAGCCAAGAAGCTGAACATGGGGCGTACTTGGATGTTCCAATATGACAACGATAAAAAACACAAAGCCAAGTCAACCTGTCATTGACTATAGCAGAACAAAGTAAAGGTTCTGGAGCAGTCATCTCAGTCGCCCGACCTCAATATCATGGAGACACTCAGGGGAGAACTCAAGCGTGCAGTTCACGCTAGATAGACCAGGAATTTACATGAACTGGAGGCTTTTTGCCAAGAAGAGTGGGTAGCTTTACCATCTGAGAAAAAATAAAGAACCTCATCCACTACCACAAAAGACTTCAAGCAGTCATTAATGTTAGAGGGAGCAATACACAGTATTAAGAAAAGGGGTATGTGAACTTTTGATCAGGGTCATTTGGATGTTTTGGGTTGTCATTATGATTTAAAAAGAGAAATCACAGTAGTTTGACACTAAATGGGGAAAAAATGTTGGTATTATCATTCATATTCTCTGAAAAAAGGCCAAGAAAGCAGAAATTCTGCTGGATTATGTAAACTTTTGAGCACAACTGTACTTATCTGCCATTATTTCTTGCCGAAAGGGGTGAATAGTGTCTGTTCTCACATGAAGGAGAATGTAGGCTGCTCTCTCGACTTGTCTTTAGGCTGGAAAGTACACTACATACTAGATATTTGAAGCAAAAACTATGTCCAGGGACAATGCATGAGTTTTATGGCTCACTAGGTGAATATTTTAGCAGCAGTGAAGCATCAACATATCTAGGATAGGTGGTTTTGCCTTCGGGCCTTCATAACTGGGAAATTCAATTGCTTCCAGTTATGCAACAGTGATATATTTACTGTTAAATCTTCTACAGATCTTGTTCAAGTGACATAACTCTATCCTCAAAAGCCATGGGGCACATTGTTGATTTTATACATAGACCCTTTTTTTTTTGCTTATGCAAGGCAAAGCACTGGGTGGATGCATTGCTGCTGTGTGTGGAATGGCAACCATCCTGTTAGTTGGTTCCCTGTAAACTGCAGCTCAGAAGTGTCTGCTTTAAGCCAATAAAAGTAACTAATGCTCCATGTATGTTTCACAGATTGAATTTAATATTACAACATTTCTTTCAGAAATGTACATGCATGAGAAAGGTGGTGTCTATGGTCAGAAAAGTGTTAGCCCATTTCAATAGATCTTATGTGGCAAAGTGGCAAAGCACACCCTCGTGGCTTTGTGAAAAAAAAGAAACAGCCTGCTAAAGCGTCCCGTTTGCAACATTGAAGCTTACTGGAACTCAACTCTCTATATGTTGCAGCATATGTGCAAATGACGGAAAGTAGTGATGGACTACATCATGCAGCAATCAAATGGGAGCATGGGTTACATTGATATCAGATATTTGCAACTATTTAGGGCTGCATGTTGTCTCCTGAAGCCCTTTGAAGTGGTGACAAAATTTCTCAGTGGTGACATGTGTTATGTTTTGGTAACTGAGGAGAAATGGCAAAAAATAGAAAAAGCGGTAATATACCAGAGAGGCTGGAACCTATTGGATTGCAGTAACCTGAACTAACCACACAACTAGAGGTAGCCATGGAGCGTTCCTACGTTGATCCTAGACGCCTCGTCACAGCCTGAGAGATTACTACACCTAAAGGCAGAAAGATGAAAGCTATCTGCCCCGGAGCAGATCCCCAAAGAAAATAGGTAGCCCCCAAGCATGTAATGGCGGTTAGACAAGAAGAAAGCACGAACACAGACAGAAAATAGAATGAGCAAACGCTGGCGCCCAATCTGTCTAGACAGAAAAGTACAGGAAAGAATTCTGACTGCAATCCAACAAAAACCCTAACAAAAATACCAACACTTCTGATTGCCAAAAAACCTGAGATCACACGACCTCTTCCACCTAAATTAGATCTCTGGTGTAACAAAACGCTATTCAGCAAATTAAAAGTAACAAAAGAGCAAAGCAAAAGTGCAGACACAAACGGAGCACAATTGCAGCGCCAGACCCCCAAAAGGGGACAGGCTGCAGTCCACTGCAGGCAGTAAACCAGCAGAGAAAATCAAACAGAGAAAAAAAACAGCAAACACTTATCTGAAGGAGAGCAGGAAACTAGCAGTGCTTCAAGCAAGACCAGAAGAACAATTGCTAACCGGCAAGGCTGCTGGGAAATCAGGCCACTTATATCCTACCATTCAGCGCCAGCTGAAGGCCATTCATTAATCAGTTCATTACCCTCAGCAACCACCGGAGGGAGCCCCAGCTCAGAAGCCGCCTCCAGCATATTCACAACAGACATGTGTGTCATCAACTATGTAATCCCACTAATCAAAGACCATGCTCAAGTATTTGGAGGAGGAGGATCATAATTTGATAAATGTAAAGGAGGACAAATACTTGGTGCATTCATGGGATGAGGCAGACACAGTGAACATTATGATGAGGATGACACTGGCTATGACAACTAACCATCACAGTGGGGTGAAGACAATGAGCCTTTTGGTCATGCTGGTGAGTATGGCAAGCTGTTTGCTTTAATGCTTGTGAGAGGACATGTCTATTGTTAACATGAAGCAAAGTAATGACTATTCATTAGCCATAATTTAAGACCATCGCTATAAAATCAAAATGGGGGAATTTATTACAGCTTTCAAAAGGGAGTCCAAATGAGCTTATTTCCAGTATAAGATCTGTTACATGCTCTGCAAAGCATTGATGAGCGACCGCTCTGCAATTCGTACAGACACAACGTTCCACCATTTAGCATTAGGGCTAAACAAGTGGCCAAGGCAGCAGCAAGACCTACAGTATAGTTGACATGATAGATTAGATGTTTTATCTGTCATTGTAACAACCTGGGACATTTCTACAAACACTACGCATTGGTTAAATAACTAGGTTTAGTCATAAGTAGACTGTGTCCTTTCTCAGGCAAATACCCTGAGAAAGATACTGAGATTCCATGTGTGTTATGTGCATTCTGTCATGTCCATCCTCTAATGTCAAGTCTGAAAGAGTATTCAGCACATGCATTAGATTTGTTACACCAAGGTGGACCAGGATTTCTGCCACAATGGTGGAAAATATAACATTTATCAAAATGAATCATGCATGAATCAGTGCAGACTTTTATACATCAACGGCTAATGCAATTATTAAATAGGCCATACCATCTATCTGTCTATTTGACTGTCTGCTAACTGTCTTCTAGACCACTCTGCTGTCGCCAGTGTTGATGAACCGCACTCAGCCAGGCACTTATTCCTTATCCATCATGTCATCTTTACTGTATTACTACTGCTGCCAGAGCTGCTGACCCTAAACTGTCACATATGTCTTAGCCCACCCTGTCCTAAGTCTCATCCATGCTGATCTCGCACATTCACATCAGACACACATCTCCTAGCTATCCACCCTAAATTGTCATACATACAAAGACATTGGAATTGCAAACAGTTGCAGATGCCAAAAAAAGGATAATTTTTTCTAACACCTGATTTATTTTCCTAACTAAATAGATAATTTTTGGACAGATTGGGAAAAAGCTAACGCAACTCTTCTTTATTTAACAAAAGCAACACTCCCAAAATAGGGATAATGTCATGGTACAGGACATGGTTAATGTCCTGTCCATTCTGGGTTAACTTTTGCTGGCCTCCTGGCATAATATAGGACATGGTTAATGTCCTGTCTACTCAGGGTTAACTTTTGCTGGCCTCCCTTTGGATCTGGGAGGGTATTTATACCCAGTCCAGAGGGAGATTCTCTGTCAGCTATACTTTCGTTGTGACTGTGTATTTGACCCCCATGGTTTGCGTGTATACTGCTCTGCTTGTTTGATTCCCGTGTATGACCCGGTCTGTTTGCTCACTCTGCTCTCTGTCTCATGTTTTTGTTACAGTTTTGTCCCTATTGTACTGTCTATTGCCCGCTCTGGTTTACTGATCTATTGCTACGTCCTGACTATCCGTTCTGTCTAACCCTTTGGTACTGTCATGCTATCTTGTGCTCTGATCTCGGCCTGTCCTGGTTTTCGTCCCTGTCTTTGCCCCTTGGTAACTTTATCTCGTTGTTACCCTGCTAGGAGTTTTCCTGCAGTTCCTAGATCTCTGGAGCTTAGGCCACGCCCCCATCAGTCATGTGCTGCAGGTCCTGTTAGTCTGCAGTACACATCATTCATTACTGCTGCCTCTGAGAGACATGTGGCCAGCTCCGCCCCTTGGCTGTCACATGCTGCGGAAGGTCCTGTTCCACAGAAACACACGTCTTCCCTGCTGCAACTCTGCTTACAGGTATCTTGGGGCACAGTTGGTTCACTCAGGACACGTGCACTGGCTCAGTGAGCATGTGCAGTGCGGTGTCCTTGACATTATAGCTGACCATTACAGTCTTTCCCTGGTGGTGGGGTGTTAGTGCATTATGGATCCGGTACGGGCTCTCACTGAGCAGGTTAATGAGCTCTCCCAGCTTATGCAGAAGCTGTCTATGGAGCAGCAAAATCTGGTTCAGTCGCATCAACAGGTACAGAGAGATGTGGCAGACGCTCTAATGGGGTCTGTTCCGTCGGGGTTCCAGGAGGGTGGCCCCACTGATGTATCTCTTGCGGACCCCGACCCCCCTGTAAAATTACCCGACAATTTTTCTGGAGATAAAAAATTGTTTAGGGTTTTTAAGGAGGGATGCAAGTTGTTCTTTGAATTGCGTCCCCGGACCTCTGGAAATGAAAGGCAGAAGGTGGGGATCGTAATGTCCTTATTAAGGGGGGCTCCGCAAGCATGGGCTTTCTCTCTCTCTTCCTCTGCTCCTGAACGTATGTCTGTGAACCTGTTCTTTGAGGCTCTGGGGCACATTTATGATGAGCCTGATAGAGTGCGTCTGGCTGAGGATATGGTGATGAGTGTGACACAGGGGAGGAACTCTGCTGAATGGTTCTGCTCAGAGTTCAGACGTTGGACCGCGGAAGTATCCTGGAATGATGCTGCCCTGAGGGGGTTGTTCCGCAGGGGCCTATCTGACCGTCTGCAGGACGCTCTGGCATTACATCCTCCTCCCGATACTCTGGAGGACGCAATGATGCAGGCGGTTTGTATGGACCGGAGACTCCGTGCTAGGGGAATGATGCAACAAGAGACTCCCTTGTACTCCAAATTGTGTTACACCGCACCCGCATCTGAACCCATGGAGATGGAGGCTGTTTCAGGAAAGGAACGAGAGAGAAAACACTGTAAAGACAACCGTCTATGCTTTTACTGTGGAGCCTCTGGACATTGGAAAAGGGACTGTCCTTCCTGCCCTTCTTCTGTAAAATCATCAGGAAAACAACTGAGTCTGGGCAACAATCGTGGAGGTTGCCCAGACTCCCAGGTACATTTTTTTTCGCTTGCTAAAATGGTGCTCCAGGTTGAATTGGAACTTGCTGGCGGTTCTGTTATGACCACCGCCTTTGTTGACTGTGGTTCCTCCATTAATCTGATTGATGCCCAATTTGTGACTCTTAATAAGATAGGGACAGTCAGGTTGAAAGATCCTGTTAAAATTGTGGCGGTGGATTCATCCCCTCTTGCCCGGGATGGAATTTGTTTTATGTCTGAAGTTTTTTCTATGAAAGTGGGTTCCACTCACGTGGAAAAATTAAGTTGCTTTATTCTGAATAATCTGCCTGCAGGACTGGTATTGGGGATGCCCTGGCTGCAACGCCACAATCCTCTCATTGATTGGGCAAAAGGGGAGATCACCCATGGGGATGTAATAATAATGGTCTGTGTTGTAACTCCGTTTCTCTTGTCAAACCGATAAAATCTGTATCTGTGTCGTCTGTCAGTCTGGAGGGTATTCCGGAGTACCTGAAAGACTTTGAAGATGTATTTTCCGAAAGTGAGGCTGAGGCACTCCCACCACATAGACCCTATGATTGCGCTATTGATTTGTTACCTGGAGCCAAATTACCCAAGGCTCGTTTGTTTAATTTGTCCGGGCCTGAGCGCCAAGCCATGAAAGAGTACATCAAAGAAAGCCTTCGCAAAGGGCATATTCGGCCCTCGGTGTCACCCGTGGCAGCGGGTTTTTCTTTGTAAAGAAAAAAGATGGTGGGTTGCCACCGTGTCTCGACTTTCGGGAACTGAACAAAATTACCGTTAAGAACACGTACCCTCTCCCGTTGATTCCCGATCTATGCAATCAACTCACGGGGCCAAATGGTTTTCTAAGCTCGATCTACGAGGAGCTTATAACCTTATAAGGATCCGGGAGGGGGACAAATGGAAAACAGCATTCCTGACACTGAGGGGCTATTTGAAAACCTGGTTATGCCCTTCGGTCTCACTAATGCCCCTGTTGTTTTTCAGAACTTCATCAATGTTGTTTTTTCTGATTTAATTGGACGTTATGTAGTCATTTACCTGGATGACATTCTGATATACTCAGAAGACAGTCAGTCACACTTGCATCATTTACGTGCGGTTCTTATGAGACTCCGGGAGAACCATTTGTATGCTAAGCTGGAGAAGTGTTTATTTTTTATGCAAGAACTGTCTTTTCTGGGTGTAATTGTATCCGGGTAGGGATTCCGCATGGATCCAGGGAAGGTTCAGGCCATTACAGATTGGGTGCAGCCTCATGATCTGAAGGGGTTGCAACGATTTTTGGGCTTCGCTAACTATTATAGGAAGTTCATTAAAGGGTTTTCACAGGTAGTGAAACCTTTGACGGACCTCACTCTTAAGGGGCAGAGGTAAAAAATTGGTCCGTGGCCGCAAAAAATTCCTTCCTTACATTGAAGAAATGCTTTATTTCAGCCCCTGTGTTGGTACAACCCGATTCGTCAAGACCTTTTATCGTGGAGGTCGACGCTTCGGAAGTGGGGGTGGGGGCAGTGTTGTCCCAGGGCCCCTCTACCCTGACTAATCTTAAACCCTGTGCCTATTTCTCTAAAAAGTTCTCTTCGGCAGAGAGAAACTATGATGTCGGCAACAGGGAATTGTTAGCGGTCAAACTGGCCTTTGAAGAATGGAGGCATTTTTTGGAGGGGGCCGCTCATCCCATTACGGTCATCACTGATCATAAGAACCTGGCCTATATCGAGTCCGCTAAGAGATTGACCCCCAGACAGGCTCGGTGGGCACTTTTTTTTTCTCGCTTTCATTTTACCATCACATTCCGACCAGGGTCTAAAAATGTAAAGGCAGATGCCTTATCCCGAAGCTTTGATTCTGTGTCCCCTCCAGAACCTCCTTCCTCCATTCTTCAATCAGGAGTGGTTGTAGCTGAAGTCTCCTCTGAGTTACAGAGAGAGATTCTGGAAGCACAAGCACAAGCTCCCAGGAATAAACCCCCAGGTAAATTGTTCGTACCCGAACAGCTCCATCTCACACTCCTGCAAGAATTTCATGATTCTGTGTTAAGTGCACACCCTGGTATTGCAGCTACCCAGGGGGCAGTGGCTAGAGGTTTTTGGTGGCCCTCTATGGGTACTGATATAAAAAATTTTGTTAATACTTGTGGGGTGTGCGCTCGCTCTAAAAGCTCTCAGGTCCGGCCGGCCGGCCGGGGAATTGGTGCCTTTGCCAATTCCGGATAAACCGTGGACACACCTGTCCATGGACTTTATCACTAATCTTCCCTCATCCAAGGGCAATTCAGTGGTATGGGTAGTGGTTGATAGATTTTCTAAGCAAGCCCACTTTGTGCCGTTACCCGCGTTGCCGTCTGCTGAAACCTTGGCCAGCTTGTTTATACTGCACATAGTTCGGTTGCATGGAGTGCCTGTGAATGTGGTGTCGGACAGGGGTGTGCAGTTTGTGGCCAGGTTTTGGAGAGCATTCTGTAAGAAGTTGGGGGTCACATTATCATTCTCCTCTGCCTATCACCCGGAATCCAACGGACAGACTGAACGCACCAATCAGTCGTTGGAGCACATTCTGAGATGCCTGACCTCCTCCAGACAGGAAGATTGGTGTGAGGTTTTACCCATGGCAGAATTTGCATTCAACTGTCGTATCAATCAGTCTACCGGAAAGTCTCCTTTTCAGGTCAATTATGGGTTTGTTCCGCAGTTTGGGGAATTTTCCCGTATGATTCTGGTTGTCCTGGTGCCGAGGGGATGGTTCAACAGTTAAAAAACCTTTGGAGGGAGGTGCAGGGGAACATCTCCAAAGCCCAGAAGAAGTACAAACATTTTGCGGACAGTAGGAGGGGGTTGGGTCCTGCGTTGACAGTGGGGGAAAAGGTCTGGTTGTCCACCGTAACATCAAACTTAAGATACCCTCTATGAAGCTGGGCCCCAAATTTATTGGCCCATACAAGATTGTAGAGGTGATCAATCCAGTGGCGTACAGGCTTCAGTTGCCCACCTCCTTCAAAATATCTAACGTCTTCCACAGGTCCCTATTAAAACCTGTGGGGACGGTTAGAGAAGATCCCTCACCCGTGGTTCCACCAGTATTGGTAGAGGGTCAACTGGAGTACGAGGTAGGGCGCATCATTGATTCGCGGTGGGTGCGCCGGAGACTTCAGTACCTTATTCATTGGAAGGGATACTCCATTGAAGATCGGTCATGGGTTCCGGCCAGTTCGGTACATGCCGATCGACTGGTACAGGCTTTTCATGCCAGATATCCTGAGAGGCCTGGGGGTCCAGTGGCCCCCCATTAAGGGGGGGTACTGTCATGGTATAGGACATGGTTAATGTCCTGTCCATTCTGGGTTAACTTTTGCTGGCCTCCTGGCATATATAAGGACATGGTTAATGTCCTGTCTACTCAGGGTTAATTTTTGCTGGCCTCCCTTTGGATCTGGGAGGGTATTTATACCCAGTCCAGAGGGAGATTCTCTGTCAGCTATACTTTCGTTGTGACTGTGTATTTGACCCCCCTGGTTTGCGTGTATACTGCTCTGCTTGTTTGATTCCCGTGTATGACCCGGTCTGTTCACTCACTCTGCTCTCTGTCTCACGTTTTGCTAATATTGTCTTCTCCGGTTCTGACCTCTTGGCTTGGCTATCGATACTCTGTTACAGTTTTGTCCCTATTGTACTGTCTATTGCCCTCTCTGGTTTACTGATCTATTGCTACGTCCTGACTATCCGTTCTGTCTAACCCTTTGGTACTGTCGTGCTATCTTGTGCTCTGATCTCGCCTGTCCTGGTTTTCGTCCCTGTCTTTGCCCCTTGGTAACTTTATCTTGTTGTTACCCTGCTAGGAGTTTTCCTGCAGTTCCTAGATCTCTGGACTTAGGCCACGCCCCCATCAGTCATGTGCTGCAGGTCCTGTTAGTCTGCAGTACACATCATTCATTACTGCTGCCCTGAGAGACGTGTGGCCAGCTCCGCCCCTTGGCTGTCACATGCTGCGGAAGGTCCTGTTCCACAGAAACACACGTCTTCCCTGCTGCAGCTCTGCTTACAGGTATCTTGGGGCACAGTTGGTTCATTCAGGACACGTGCACTGGCTCAGTGAGCATGTGCAGTGCGGTGTCCTTGACAGATAATTTTTCCACTCCCAGTGTGAAACAGCCTTGACTTCTTCCATTTGCATCACCTGTACATAAATAGGGCAGGTACATGTCTCCAAAAGTAATCATTTTGGCCCATTTATATATTTTAAGCAGCCTAACAAGTCTGCTACTTCTGTGCATTGCTAAATAGCCTATTATTTACCACTGGATACCATCTGCTTTCACAGAGCAAGATAGGTTAAGGTCACTTGGACTGTGTCTGCTTTGCGGAGCTCAAAACACTTTCAGTAGACTTCAACGGGAAATCGGTAACTTTATCCACATATTTTGCAATTAGGTGCTTTTTAATAATGTGATTTGCAGCAGATTTGTTCAATGCAAATCAAAGTTTTTAAAAAAATATTTGCTTCTCTTTTGCACTAACCATTGACAAATACCAATTTAATTGTCAATATATGTATATTTAATTCTGTGAAATCCCATTGTTTTGTTGTCCGAGTCAAGGTAATCTTTGCTCAATCTTTATGGCATCAAATTAGTAACCTCTTTATATTGGTATTTTTATACAAATATTATCCACATATTTTTCAAGCAATTAGGTGCTTTTCAGTAATGCAATTTGCAAAAAATTTGCTTAATGCAAATTCAAGCTTTTGGGAAAATTTGGCAAAGTTGGCGAATTTGACTTTTTAAATATCCTCTCATCTCTAGCATTAATCATTGACCAATATCAAATTTGTTGTCAGTTTACACTTTTTTAGTTCTACAAAACCCAAGATAAAAACATAATAAGAATAAACTTTTAACTTTTTATCTTGTTTTTTTTTCTGTTTAGTGGCCAGTGATAACATGAATCTATATGCTGCATGCACACCAATTTATAATCCAGTTCATCTCTTTAGGTTACCGTACTTATATAATTCCCTGGAATCACATTGTTTTGTTGTCTGAGTTAAGCTAATCTTTGATCAATCTCTATGGTATCACATTTGTAAGAGGAAACATCTTTAGAATGCTATTACCGTAATTTAATAATATCATCCGTGTAAATAAAAACAGCATATTACAAACTATATGACTTGTAATAAGTGCTGAGTATTATTATCTTGGCCAGTATTAGAGGATAAAAATTGTCAATTTCTAATCTCTGTAAGGGTTAAATGGAGCTCATAGTTTTTTCTCAATTTTATGTACAACAAAAGGAGCAAAACTTTGCAGCGAACCAGTAAAAGGATGTAAACAAAATATATTTTAGTTGTTGAGATCAGGCTTGTTTTAATGCCTTTGGCACCAATTTCTTGATAAATAAGACAAGTCACTGCTCCTGTCTTAACCCTGGTTCAATGCAAACAGAATTTGCTGCAAGCTTTTGAAAGCTCTAAAAAGTATTATGCACCACTGGGAAAAATGGTAGATAACCCCAACGGTAAAACTCTCATCTTTTACGTTAAACTTTGTAGGCATGTCAGCGAATAATAAGTCCGTTGAATGGGCTAAACCAAAACATATTTTTGAAATACTTTATAGGAAAAATTACCATAATATAAGTTGACAAAGCTGCAAAAAAAGATAGGCTGACAGACAATGATCAAAAACGCCATGAATCAATCCAATAGCTTCTAAAGGGAAATAAATGGAATATTCTTTGCATTCAAGTATTAAAAATAATGCACATATCTATAATTATTCTAGAGATGTGAATACTGTGTTTGAATATGGCAACATAGTGCAATTGTGTAGCACAGAGAATTTCTGCTCCGACAGAATAGTGAGGCTGCAGCCGATCAGCAGCCACTGATTGGCTGCAGTGGTCACATCATAATGTTTATGTCACATGACAGGCGGTAAAGGGATCAGTACAATGGCGCAGGTTCGGGAGGTAAGTACAGTATTTTACGGATTATAAGACTCTCTTTTTTTTCCCAAAAAAATTGGGGGGGAATTGGGGGTGCATCTTATAATGCGGATATACCTTATCGGCAGCACATGACACAGTGCAGCAGCAGCACCAGACACCCTCAGCGGCGCACCGCATTTTGGAACACCTCCTCATCCCAGCCTGCAGCATCAGCCCACTCCTGCCTCCTCCAGCATCGACCCTGGGACCCCACTTCCCCGTAGCCACCACCCCAGTAAGCGATAAGACACATGGATTATAAGAAGCACCACCATTTTATTAAAAAAGAGATTCTTCCTATTTTTCCACTCAACATTTGGGGTGCGTCTTATAATCCGGAGCGTTTTATAATCCGAAAAATATGGTATCTTTTTTTACTTTGTGCTGCAAATCTGTACTTTTAAGAATAGATTATCCAACAGTGAACAAACCGAATGAGTTATAATTAGTGTTATGCCAAATGCAGTTAAATAGAAAAAACATTGGATCTACTTTATCACAAAAAGTCTGCAGAAATATTGCATGCATCTCTCTTGCACTTACTTGCCAACTTTCCTGATTTTCCCCAAACTCTTTACAACATCCTCTGCATATGTACTGTACTGCACTGTTGAAGGTGCGTTCCCACAAACCGCCGTACATTTTCAGTGTGATGATGTACAGCATGACTAATTGATTTAAGGAAGTTTAACCCCTTAATGACCAAGCCATTTTGTAGGTTAAAGACCAGGCCAATTTTTACAATTCTGACCACTGTCTCTTTATGAGGTTATAACTCTGGAACGCTTCTACGGATCTTGGCGATTCTGAGAATGTTTTCTCGTGACATATTGTACTTCATGATAGTGGTAAAATTTCTTCAATATAACTTGCGTTTATTTATGAAAAAAACGGAAATATGGCAAAAATTTTGAAAATTTTGCAATTTTCAAACTTTTAATTTTTATGCCATTAAATCAGAGAGATATGTCACAAAAATTAGTTAATAAATAACATTTACCACATGTCTACTTTACATCAGCACAATTTTGGAACCAACATTTTTTTTTTTAGGAAGTTATAAGTGTTAAAATTTGACCAGCAATTTCTCATTTTTCCAACAAAATTTACAAAACCATTTTTTTTAGGGACCACCTCACATTTGAAGTGAATTTGAGGGGTCAATATGACAGAAAATACCCAAAAGTGACACCATTCTAAAAACTGCACTCCTCAACGTGTTCAAAGCCACATTCAAGAAGTTTATTAACCCTTTAGGTACTTCACAAGAATTGAAGCAATGTGGAAGGAAAAAATGAACATTTAACTTTTTTTCCCAAAATTTTTCTTTCGACACAATTTTTTTAAATTTTGTCAAGGGTATCAGGAGAAAATGAACCACAATATTTGTTGTACAATTTCTCCAGAGTACACCGATACCCCATGTGTGGGGGTAAACCACTATTTTGGCGCATGGCAGAGCTCGGAAGGGAAGCAGCACCATTTGACTTTTTTGACTGGAATTGAGATTGGACGCCATGTCGCATTTGGAGAGTCCCTGTGTGCCTAAACAGTGGAAACCCCCCACAAGTGACCCCATTTTGGAAACTGGACCCCCCAAGGAACTTATCTAAATGTGTTGTGAGAGCTTTTAACCCCCAAGGGCTTCACAGAAGGTTATAAAGTAGAGCCGTAAATTAAAAAATCATATTTTTTCCACAAAAATGATCTTTTCATCCCAATTTTTATTTTCCAAAGGATAAAAGGACCCCAAAAGTTATTGTGCAATTAGTCCTGAGTACGCTGATACCCCATATGTGGGGGTAAACCACTATTTGGGCGCATGGCAGAGCTCGGAAGGGAAGCAGCGCCATTTGACTTTTTTGGCTGGAATTGAGATTGGACGCCATGTCGTATTTGGAGAGCCCCTGTGTGCCTAAACAGTGGAAACCCCCCACAAGTGACCCCATTTTGGAAACTAGACCCCCCAAGGAACTTATCTAGATGTGTGGTGAGAGCTTTGAACCCCCAAGGGCTTTACAGAAGGTTATAACGTAGAGCAGTAAAATTAAAAAATCATATCTTTTCCACAAAAATGATCTTTCCACCCCCAATTGTTATTTTCCAAAGGGTAACAGGACCCCAAAAGTTATTGTGCAATTTGTCCTGAGTACGCTGATACCCCATATGTGGGGGTAAACCACTATTTTGACGCATGGCAGAGCTCGAAAGGGAAGGAGCGCCTTTTTCAAATGCAGACTTTGATGGAATGGTCTGCGGGTGTCATGTCACGTTTGGAGAGCCCCTGATGTGACTAAACAGTAGAAACCCCCCACAAGTGACTCCATTTTGGAAACTAGACCCCCCAAGGAACTTATCTAGATGTGTGGTGAGCACTTTGAACCCCCAAGTGCTTCACAGAAGTTTATAACGTAGAGCCGTGAAAATAAAAAAATCATATTTTTTTCCACAAAAATAATATTTTTGCCCCCAAATTTTTATTTTTATAAGGGTAACAGGAGAAATAGGACCGCAAAAGCTATTGTGAAATTTGTCCTGAGTACGCTGATATCCCATATGTGGGGGGGAACCACTATTTTGACGCATGGCAGAGATCGGAAGGGAAGGAACACCGTTTTTAAATGCAGACTTTGATGGAATGGTCTGCGGGTGTCATGTCACGTTTGGAGAGCCCCTGATGTGCCTAAGCAGTAGAAACCCCCCACAAATGACCCCATTTTGCAAACTAGACCCCCCAAGGAACTTATCTAGATGTGTGGTCAGCACTTTGAACCCCCAAGGGCTTCACAGAAGTTTATAACGTAGAGCCGTGAAAATAAAAAAATCATATTTTTTTTCCACAAAAATGACCTTTTTGCCCCCAAATTTTTATTTTTCTAAGGGTAACAGGAGAAATAGGACCCCAAAAGCTATTGTGCATTTTGTCCTGAGTACGCTGATACCGCATATGTGGGGGGAACCACTGTGATCGCCTTACTGCGATCTTTGGGAGGCACAATGAACAAATCCACAAAAGGTGAAGAATTGGTTTTCTTTTTTACGCCGTTCCTCGTGCGGTATTAGTGATTAGGCGACTTTATTCCTCGATCGGTGCGATTACAGCGATACCAGATTTACATCCTTTTTTCATGTTTAGCTTCTGTCACACACTAAAAGATGCTTTTTTTTTGGAATAATTTTTTGTAAGAAATTTTTGCATCGCCGTATTTTGAGAGCTATAATTTTTCCATATTTCGGCAAACAGAGTTATCTGCGGGCTTATTTTTTGCGGGACGAGCTGACGTTTTTATTGGTATCATATTCGGGCACATAACGTTTTTTGATCGCTTCCTATTCCGATTTTTGTGGAAGCAGAATGAACAAAAACCAGCAATTCAGGAATTGTTTTTTTTTTTTCCTCCGTTCCGCGTGTGGTAAAATTGATAAAGCAGCTTTATTCTTTGGATCACTACGATTACAGCGATACCTCATTTATATATATTTTTTATGTTTTGGCGTTTTTTACACAATAAAAAATTTTATAGAAAAAATAATTCTTTTTGCATCAGTTTATTCCGCGAGCTATAACTTTTTTATTTTTCGCTTATGATGCTGTATAGCGGCTTTTTTTGCGGGACAAGATGACGTTTTCAGCGGTATCATGATTATTTATATCTGACTTTTTGATCGCGTGTTATTGCACTTTTTCCAAGCGGTATGATGATACCGCTTGGAAAAAGTATAATTTACTACTTTTTTGTGTTTTTTTTTACGGCTTTCACTGAAGGGGTTAACTAGGGTTACGCTTTTATAGATGAGATTTTTACGGACGTGGAGATACTTAACATGTGTATTTTTTTTGTTTTTTATTTTTTTATTACATAAAAATGTGTATTTTTTAGGGGATTTTTTTAAAATTATTTTTTAATATTTTTTTTACAATTTTTTTTTAAAAATTATTTTTTTTAACTTGTCCCTTTATGGGACTTTCACTTTTTTTACTTTTTATTGCAGTTACAATGCATTGCAATGCTCCAGCATTGCAATGCATTGTACCTATGGGGAAAGCTGATGTGACATGACACAGCAGCTTCCCGTAGCTAAATGACCCGGAGGTTGTCATGACAACCCCCGGGTCATCAAGGCAGAGATCGGCCCCTGCAAATACATTGCAGGGCGCCGATCTGAGGCAGAGGGAGCTCCGACCCTCTGCCTCCCCCCTGAGCTCTGCGAGCGCTGATCGCAGGATCAGGGGTTAACAGCCAGGGGCGGTGGGGGCTCCCTCCTGGCTGTCAGTGCAGGAAGCCTGGCCACTGCAGCGCCGGCTCCTGCACTGATCGCGCTGGAGAAGCTGAAATTTCAGCTTCTCCTGCGCGATCGCTGCTGTGTTTGGTCAGTCAGATTGACTGACCAATCACAGTGCTGTGGGTGCGAGGACCGACGGCAAAGGTCCCCGCACCGCTTGCCGTGCCTGTCAGCTGTCTGTGACAGCTGTCGGCACTGATCTACCACTGCGTGTTTACACGCAGTGGTAGATCAAAGGCATGACGTGCACAGTCCGTCCTGGTGCCGGAACTGACACCTTGCCATGACGGACTGTGCACGTCAGTGGACATTAAGGGGTTAAATGGAAACATTGAAATTTTAAAAATTTTATAAAATTTTGCCAAAGTTCTGATATTTTCACAAATATATGAAAAAAATTGCATAAAGTACACCAGCATAGGAGCATGATGGAGGTACTGTACATATTGTCATGTCTCAGTTTGGGTATTCGATCCTCTAAACTGTTGCTCTGTGGTTGGTTACTATGTCTGCTAAGATATTGCCTTCTCTTCCCTTTCCAAATGCTGATGGCTCCAATTGTCTTTGTTCTTCATTCTTAGTTTGCTCCTCTCCAGGTATTTTCCACTTACCAGTTTTGTATGCCCTATCTTATTCTGGGTTGTTTTTATAAGTTAACCCTGCACTGCACTTCTGCACTTCCTTTGCTGGATATACCTTTAGGTGAACTTGGTGTTAGGAGTTCCATCCTTTCAGCTAAAGCTTCTTTCACACATCCGTTTTTTGTCGTCAGGCGCTATCCGGCGTGGCGCCGGAGTGCCGGATCCAGCTCAAATTATGTAAAAACGGATGAGATGGATCTGGCTTTCTGCCTGATCCGTTTCGCAGATCCGACCAAAAACTGGATCCGTCTCATCCATTTCATCATCCGTTTTTCGATGGATTACGACGGATCTGGTGTTTAAAAACGCCCCTGGGGGGCTCCCAAACATGATTGGCTACTGAAACCTGCAGTATATATACACTGTTCCTACAGCCCATCTTTGACAGGTTGTAGAGGAGCAAGTGCAGGTTGGTGAGAAGAGCAAGTGGCTGACGAAGATGGACGTTGTGATAGTAAACATTCTGAAGAATTTGATGGATTTCACTGTGGAGGCGAATCATCTGAAAGTGATTGTTCTGGAGAAGGAGAGAAAGAGACAGCAGCGCATCATGCGTCAGCACCAATGATGACGTTTGTGGATCCACCCCATCACAGCCCAGAGAATGACGCGTGGGGTGTATTCTACACTCTACATGGAGCTACGAGGAAACCCTGAGAAATTTTTCTCATATGTTCGCATGCAAATGGAGAACTTTGATTTATTGGTGGAAAGAACTGGAGACCTCATAAGAAGATGTGACACATATTGCCGCTTCTCCATTTCACCGGCGGAGCGTCTGATGGTGACTCTTCAGTAAGCCATATTTATTGGATCTGCTTGCTTGAGAACACACTTGTACTGGAATGTTGTTGCTGGTAGTTTGTCATAAAACTTTTTTTTTAGTCTCTCCAACTGTTATAGCTGACTTATAACTGTTATGTTATTGCTGTGATTTTAAACTCATTTGTCTCCTTTTATTTATTCACAGATTCCCTGCAACTGGAGAATCCCTTTCCTCACTCCATTTCCAATACAGACTTGGGATTTCCACCATATCTAGAATTGTAAAGCACACATGCCATGCATTATGGGACTCTTTAGCTGAGGAATTTATACCACAGCCCACAACGGAGAGTTGGCTTGAAATAGCTGACAAATTCCAAAAAATATGTCAGTTTCCTAATTGCTTGGGAGCAGTGGACGGGAAACATATTCGCATTGTCAAACCAGCAGGATCTGGATCAGAATATTTTAATTACAAGAAATATTTTTCCATTGTCCTCATGGCCATCGCTGACGCGGAATACAAATTTATTGCTGTCGATATTGAGGCCTATGGCCGCTCTAATGACTCACAAGTCTTCAAATTGTCAGCAATGGGGCGTCATCTCTGTGGAAACACATTTCAGTTCCCACCCCCTAGACCGTTGCCCACCTATGCCTTTTGTTTGTGTAGGGGATGAAGCCTTCCAGCTGTCAGAACACCTTTTGAAATCGTACTCCAGCAGTGGATTGACGCCAACAAAAAGAATATTTAATTACCGCCTCACACGAGCACGAAGAATGGTGGAGTGCGCTTTTGGGATTCTGACAGCCAAATGGCGTGTCCTATTGACTGCGATCAACCTCAAGACTTAAACTGTGGACGAGGTGATCAAAACTTGTGTGGTCCTGCACAATTTTGTTATCTGCAAGGAACAGATTTCCATTGAGGACCACACTGAAGAAACCACCTTGCATGATTACCAGAACATTACCTATAGAATTTCTGTGGCTGTTTCCCGAATGAGGGACAAATTTGCTGAATATTTTAATTCCCCTGAAGGAAGAATAGACTGACAGGATGACAGAGTTTGAAAAATTGCTATGTGACCTTTTTAACCAAAGTAATGTACCTTCTGTACCCACAGTATACCTTTTAAAACCAAAGTTATGTACCTGGTTGTGTATACCCAAGCAATGTTACCTTCTTTACCACAGTATTTTACCTTTGTTTTAAACATATTTAACCTTAGAAATAAATGACAGACAACAATTTGAACCAACCAATTTTGCTCTTGTTGAATGATTAATAAAATCTTTTATTGGTACAAAAAATTTTCAAAGCAAAAATGAGTTTTTTTAACTCAATAAATAAGACTCATAAATTTGCATAGCGTGGGGTAGAGATACTGCTGGAGGGGCTGCCAGTTTGGGCACTTCGACATTGGGAGTGTGGAGAGAGGACTGGGATGGTGGTGGGGAAGAATCAGTAGGTAAAAGAGGTTAAGGGGTGGAAAAAGTAATTGAATGGGTGGACATATGGGAGGTAGAAGAGGTGGTGGATGGTGGAGAGGAGGGTTGGGCAGGGGCTGGAGGAGCAGATGATGTGGTTGGGAAGTGGTATGGGGAAGGATGTTGGTACGGGGCAGGTTGCTGGAACTGGGGAGGTTGCTGGTACTGGCGAGGTTGCTGGTACTGGGAAGGTTGCTGGTACTGGGAAGGTTGCTGGTACTGGGGAGGTTGCTGGTACTGGTGAGGTTGCTGGTACTGGAGAGGTTGCTGGTATTGAATAGGAGGGGGAGGAGGGACAGTGGCTGGATGGGGGCAGGTGTGGGAGGAACTACCGGGGTGGGTGAGGGAGCTTGGGAGCTAACCTGCACTAGAGCTGCGTGGCACGAATGCATTACATGCATCTGCTGGTCAGGAGATAGCGTATGCATGTGCTTGACTACAGACCAGAAAAAGGTGTGGTTTGGAGCTCTACTTGCTTCTGAATGCATGCTTTGCAGAGGTGTTTTGACCTCCAGAATGCTGGAGGTGAGCATATTAAATCCTGCGGCCATTTTCTCAGATAACACTTTAAGACAGTTCTGGAAAGATGCATTCAGATGCAAGAACTCGGGCGCAAAGCTCCTTTCCTGACCCCTCTGCCACTGCCGCCCAGTACCCACAGGTGTACTAGAGGTGGCAGCGGCAGAAGGGTGGGGTAAAGGGAAAGCTATATCCTCACCAGCAGACTCATGCAATGCAGGCGGCCCCGATGCTCCAGCGCTGGTGGATGGGACAGAGGGATCAGATGTGAGGGAAGGCTGGGAAGGTGCAGATGGGTTAGGGCGGTCAAAGTGTCCCTCGGTGTCGGTCTCCTGAGGGATCGCCCCAGAAGGGTCCAACTGTGCAGGCTCCCGAGTGCTGGTCACCGTGCTGTGGAATAAAGAGAAAAAAAATACAATTAATATATAGATATTGCATGGCCCTGGCTGTAACAAAAAAATTAGTTAGACATGTTAACATTTTTTTTATATGGGGTGTGTAATATTTACCTTCTGGTGACCATTGTTGCCCGGAGGAATGACAGGGCGTGCACGTACTTGTACTTGCTCCTGCGTCCTCCAGATCCACTCGGGGCCCGCATTTCTTTATTGAACTCCTTCATGAAGCAATCCCTGACAGACCGCCACCACTTCAAAATTCTCTTCCCTGAAACGAGAAAGCACAAATTGGTTAGTATACAAAATCAGGGTTTCCCAAACTCCAGTCCTCATGGCCCCCACGGGTTATGTTTTCAGGATTTCCATAGTGTTGCACAAAAGGAAATCCTGAAAACATGACCCGTGGGGGCCATGAGGACTGGAGTTTGGGAAACACTGCTTTACATCCAGCAACATAACTGAACTGTGTATACTTACGCTCTAGAATCTTGGCTCGAGCATCAAGGTCCTCCCAGTGCTCCACGAGTAGTGCACAGATTTCCTCCCAGAGCCGACGGGTCACTATTAGAGATGAGAGACTTTGCCTCCGGGAGGGTCGAGTCGGGTTTCGGACCACCCGACTTTCCCAAAAGTCGAGTCGAACGAAATCGGCCAACTATCGGAAAAAGTCGAAGGTCCGACTAAAACTCGAACTGACCCCAATGCAAGTCAATGGGGAAGAAAAGTCGGCAGGGAGTGGAGGACAGTAAACACACATACAGTGCCCATTTGAATGCCAATGACATCAATTCTTATTACTTAAAGGGAATCTGTCATCCCATTTTTGGACTATGAGATACGGCCACTGCCATCAGGGGCTTATCTACAGCATTCTGGAATGCTGTAGATAAGCTCCCGATGTCACATGAAATAGAAGAAAAACAAGTTATATTATACTAACCCAGGGGCGGTCCGCCGTCTGGTCCAGTCCGATGGGCGTCGCGGTCCGGTTCGGCGCCTCCCATCTTCTAGCGAAGCCGGCCTCTTCTTTCCGTCCCATCGCGGCTCATGTGCAGGCGCACTGATCTGCCCTGGTGTATGATGGGCCCCATTTATAATCTCCAGTGTATAATGCTCCCTATATATTGCTCCAAACATTAAAAAAATGAAATACCACTCCTCGCTGGGCTCTGCTCTACTCTGGACTCCTCAGCGTCTCCATCTTCCAGCTCTCTGCACTGTGACTGTTCAGGCAGAGGGAGCACAGACGTGACGTCATCGCGCTCTCTGATCTGAATGTTACTGTCAGGAAACGTGGAAGACGTCACAGCGGTGGAGCAGGGAGAGGTAAGTATTGCAAATGCTGGGGCCCTGAACAAGCAGGGGGGCCCACTAGTGGGTGCCGGCACTGGCACAGGGCCCCTCATAGTACGCCGGTGTATCTGATGGTGAGCGGAGCCCCCCACATGCTCAGGGCCCCCGCACTTGCCCGGGTGCGCCAGGTGCTGAGGCCGGCCCTGGGAGGGTACAGCCCATTTAGGGAGGTGGAAAAACTTGCATTTTGCTGGCAACCTATGTATCATCAGGGGAAGGTGGTACAAAATCCTTTGAAACCCAGTCATGGTTCATTTAATGAAGGTGAGATCACCAACATTTTGGGTCGACAGCTGGGTCCTTCTTTCTGTCATGATTGATCCAGCAGCACTGAAGACTCTTTCTGATAGCACACTACCAGCAGGGCAAGCGAGCTCCTGTAAGGCATATTGTGCCAATTCAGTACCGGTGTCCAGTTTACAGGCCCAGTAGTCAAAGGGGAATGACCTGTGAGGGAGAACATCAATAGGGGAGGAGAGGTAATTTTGAACCATAGTTGACAACTGTTATCTCCTGTCTGTTGCAATCGATTCAGTATTGCCAGTCATGTGAGCGGTACTCGAGAAATCAATCCACAACATGGTCATGAAACCTCTGACTCCAACGCCACATCGGCTGTGTGCACCACGAACACCTCTTACATGTTGCCCAGTACGGCTCGTGGTAGAACCTGCACCGCTGCTGTGTGCTGGGAATGCCTCTAACAAACGTTTTACCAGAGTTGCTTGTTTGTTCGCCAATATTAGCTCTAGGTTCTCTTGTGGCATGATGTTCTGTAATTTGCCTTTATAGCATGGATCGAGGATGCTGGCCAACCAGTAGTCGTCATCCTTCATAATTTTGGCAAGGCGGGGGTACCTTTTTAGGATCCGCAAGACATAATCACACATGTGGGCCTATGTTCCAGGTGTCAATGATGCACTGCCAGTGGTGGGTGGAGGAGCACTTTCTGCCAAATCCACATCCCTCCAGTCACGCACAAACCCTGTACCTGACCTTGGCAAGCCAACATTTTCTCTTGCCCCCTGAGAAGCATGCTCCTCCCCAAAATAATCATCTCCTCATCCTCCTCCTCTTCCTCTTCTTCCTCCACCTCGTCCAGGACAGTTCCCTGAGCAGACAATGGCTGACTGTCATCAAGGCTTCCCTCCTCCTCCTCCTCTTCCTCCTCCGCAGCAGACGCCTGATCCTTAATGTACATCAAAATTTGCATGAGCAGACTCATAAGTGGGATGCTCATGCTTATGATGGCGTCATCTGCGCTTACCAAACACTGAAGGACTTTACAGAGGTCTTTCAGCTTTGACCACTGCACACCCGACAACTCCATATCTGCCCTCAAACTGTCTGTCCGTGTATCCTCCCACAAGTGCATTACAGCCTGCCTTTGTTCGCACAGCCTCTCAACCATGTGCATGGTGGATTTCCACCTTGTTGCAACATCTATGATTAGGCGGTGCTTTTGGAGGTGGAGCGATCGCTGCAGCCTCTGCATACGACTGGAGTCTACGGGCGAGTGACGGATGTGCGAGCACAGTCTTCGCACCTTATGGAGCAGGGTTGGTCACTCCAGATAATTATTTATGAAGCACTGCACCACCTGGTTCAAGGTGTGAGCCAGGCAAGGTATGTGTCTGAGTTTTGCCAGGGCTATGGCCGCCACAAAATTATGTCTGTTATCACTAACTACCTTGCCTGGCTCAAGATGTAGACTGCCCAGCCATGACTCAGTTTCTCGCTGCAAGTAGTCGGCTAGTACCTCCGCAGTGTTTCTGTTGTCGCCCAAAGACATCATCTTTAAAACAGCCTGCTGACGCTTACCACTAGCTGTTCGATAGTGGGACACCTCGTGTGCAACACTGGCAGCTGCAGATGGAGTGCTCGTGCAACTGCTCTGTTGACAAGCTTTCGGTTCTGGAGGAGGAGGAGGAGGGTCGAATGCCTACAGCCAACTGTTGCCTATACCATGGGCTAGGCAGCACTGTCCCACCGCCGCTGTCCCCTGTGGACCCTGCATCCACCATATTCACCCAGTGTGCAGTAATGCCTACTGGCCCTGCATCTGTTGTGAGGTGCACCTTTCCACTCACTGATTGTTTGAGTGCATAAACAATGCGGTCTTTCACATGCAGGTGGAGGGCAGGGATGGCTTTTCTAGCAAAGAAGTGCCGACTGGGTAGGTCATAGCGTGGGACAGCGTAGGCCATGAGCTCTCTGAATGCTGAGCTTTCAACCAAACGGAAGGGCATCATCTCTAATGAGATCAGTTTGGTAATGTAGGCGTTCAAAGCCAGTGTACGCGGATGAGAGGAAGAGTACTTTCTTGTCCTACTCAGAGCATCTGCTAGTGTGAGCTGGACTTGAGAGCTGCATATGGGGGAACTAGAGATGGACAAGGTGGACTGAGAGGGGGTATGTGATGGTGATGGTGGTGGCTGTGGTGATGGCCTATATTCAGTCATTCATTGGAAAAACATTGTGATTCCCTGACTGCTTTGCCCTTGCGACGACACCTCAACATTTCTTGCTGGTGGTGTGCTAACCTTTGGGCTTACAGTGAAGGTAGCGATGTAGCGTTGCTGGCTACCTTCAGTCGGAGCAGGTGCACATGTGCTACCTGAGGTTTTGTACTCCGTCCACGCTTGCAAAATGCATGGTGTTTAAATGTCTAAGCATGCAACTGGTATTCAAATTTCTGAGATTTTTCCCTCTGCTAAAGGTCCTTCTGCACTTCTTTCAGATAACCTTTGCCTCATCAATAGGATTTTGGTCAAAAAAGTGCCACACAGCACTCTTCCTACTATGGGATAAATTTTCAGGGCTTGCACGCTGTGCTAATTTGATGGTCTTGCAAAGCTGTCCTGCAACTATTTTTTTTTTTTTAAACATTTTTGGACTGCTAAGGGGCTGCCAGAGAACCGTAGCTGCGATGTCGATGCCTGCTGCGGATCCTGCCCCTCTTCTGAGCTATTTCCAGCGGCACCCTCTTCCCCCAATGGATGCCAATGTGGGTCAACAACTGGGTCATCCATCACCTCCTCTTCAGTTTCATCTGCACATTCCTCTGTGTCACCGTGTAAAGTGGTAGAATATGCGGGAAGAGGCACCTGAGTTTCATCAGGGTCAGAATCTGACTCAGTAGACAGCGAGGGCAATGTAGTGCTCTGGGCGAATGTTCCAGCAGAATCATATGGCAGTGACTGTGCATCAGTGCACTCCATGTCATATTCATCTTGGACTGTGAAATTAAGAATTTCACTTGATAACCCAGGCATGGTATGTGAAAAGAGCTCCAGGGAGTAATCTGAAGTGTGGCCTGTCACATCCTTCACTTTTGTTGGGGGTGAAGGACACAAGTAAAGGTGTCGTTCCTGACCAGGAGCCTGCACTGACGACTCAGTACTTGTAGTTTTTGAAACTTCAGAAGAGGAGGCGATAAAGCTGGAGGCTGTTTCGGCAGTGTAAGCCAAAACCTGTTCCTGATGCTCCGGCTTTAAAAGCGGTTTACCTACTCCCAGAAAAGGGAGCCTTCCAGGCATTTTGGAGCCAGACGATGACACAGGCTCAACACCTCCTGCCTTAGGTGCTGTTGTGCTTTTGGCACTACCAGCAGAGGCACCACCATCAGTACCAGCTGTCCCCCCCCTGCCAACGTCCGCGGCTTCTTCCACCATACTTCCTCATGTTTGGGAAAATGGACCAAAAATACCAGCAGATATATGGTACTGTATCAGAAGCGTACAGCTGTATACAGTGTAGGGGAAAATTTAAATCTCCGTATATATTTCCAGAGTGACACACAGACACTCACTCAGTATGGATTTGACCGTAATACAAAAGACAGAAAAAAGGTACTGTATCAGAAGATATCAGGTGAATATAGTACAGGGGAAAATTTAAATCTCCGTATATATTTCCAGAGTCACACACAAATGCTCTCTCAGTATGGATTTGACCGTAATACAAAAGGCATAAGAAAGGTACTGTATCAGAAGATACCAGGTGTATATAGAATAGGGGAAAATTTAAATCTCCGTATAAATATTTCCGGAATCACACACAGACGCTCTCTCAGTATGGATTTGACCGTAATACAAAAGGCAGAAAAAAAGTACTGTATCAGAAGATACCAGATGTTTATACTATAGGGGAAAATTTAAATCTCCGTATATATTTCCAGAGTCACACACAGACGCTCTCTCAGTATGGATTTGACCAGAATACAAAATGCAGAAAAAAGGTACTGTATCAGAAGATACCAGGTGTATATACTATAGGGGAAAATTTAAATCTCCTTATAAATATTTCCGGAGTCACACACAGACGCTCACTCATTATGGATTTGACCAGAATACAAAATGCAGAAAAAAGGTACTGTATCAGAAGATACTAGGTGTATATAGTGTAGGGGAAAATTTAAATCTCCGTATATATTTACACTTTTTTGTAAAGTGTAATGCATAATTCCACATGTGTTAATTCATAGTTTTGATGCCTTCAGTGTAATTCTACAATTTTCATAGCCATGAAAATACTGAAAAATCTTTGAATGAGAAGGTGTGTCCAAACTTTTGGTCTGTATTGTATATGTATCCTGGAGCTGGGCAATTTCTGAGCAAGCTCAGATGTAAAAACCGGATCCGGCCACCGGATCCGGCTTTTTCCGGATCCGGCGCATTGCGGCGTCAATAGACTTTCATTGTAACAAAAAGCCGGAAGCGTTTCCAGCTTTTTCGGCGGAGACAAAAAAACGGTACTGTTGCTGTTATTTTCAGATGCTGGAAAGCTGCATGTAGCCGGATCCGGCAAAAAACTGAAGAACCACAAGGCCATGCGGCGCGATCCGACGCTAATACAAGTCAATGGGAAAAAAAGGATCCAGCATTAGATTTCGCCGGATCCGGTTTCACAAAAAATAGCCGGATCGCGTCTGACGGCAAAAAACTGATATGTGAAAGTAGCCTAAGGGTATTAGCTCCCATGGTAAACACCAGTTGAATTCCTGCAGTGAGTCTGTTTGTTTTCCTTTCCAGTTCCTCTTCCTTTTTCCTCTTTAGGTTTTTGGGACGTTTTTCTGCTGTTTATTTTTCTCTCCTTAGCTTTCCCTATCTACGTTATATGAAAGTGTTTTAATTTTCTCATCTTGGGTTCTCATATCTTCTGGCACATTTTCCTCTCCTCTTCTTGACAGTGTGTTGATGACCTCCCTAATGGTTCCTCAGGAGGTAAAAGAAACCCTTGATGCCCCTACAAAGAATGGAGAGTTCTGTAATTTTTATCATAGGTACAATTCAACATTGAGAGACAGAATCAAAAAATAAAAACCATAAAGTCACATTGTTAGATTTTTAAATAATTAAGTCGTTCACCCTGAAGCCTGTTTTAACCTTCATGATCATGTCAATTTTTTCAATTCTGACCACAGTCATTTTATTAGGTAATAACTCTGTCTGGAACACTTCTGTCACGGGGTTACTGCAACAGAGAGGAGCAAGACTGCAGCATCTGAATGCTCTTGTTCCTGCACTTATAAGAAGCACTTCACCTTCTTTTTAAATGGTGTTAATTTCTTTTGGCATAACAGGGGTTAATCGACCATTTTGATAGCTCTGGGTGTCTTAGCTCTCAGCTATGCTCTGTTAGCCACTCCCATTTATTCACACTTATGCTGCATGGCTTGGAGGAGAGGTGTTTATATGAGGAGGAGTTTGGTAGATCTGTGACTGTTGTGTGGGTTTGTGTGTTAATTCCCTTCCCTCTTCTTACTTTGGTTTTTCTCTGTCCTCTATTCCCCTATGCATTCCTTTGTTAAATATGAGTGAATATTTGCATGCCTGCTATTTTCGTTTACCCTTGTTCGTGTTGCCTTGTTTGTCAGGTTGGTGTACTGCGCAGCACCCCTCTTCCCTGGCTGGGGGGTGAGTACAGATGGAGGGCTGATTGAGAAGATAAGGCAAGGGTGCAGGCCCTGGCATCTTCATCTTAAGAAGCATCCCAGGGAATAGGGCGAACTAGGGCACCCCCTAGTGTTAGGGACAGGGAAGGAGTCCATGGTCACTCAACAGCTGAGTCGTGACAACTTCAATGGATCCCACTAATTCTGAGTCTGTTTTATCATGACATATTGTATTCATGATAGTGGCTCTTAGCAGGTGCTCACAGATCACCTTCCCTGATAGATCCTTAAGGACCACGCAGCCATATTGCGGCCTAGGGTCACTATGGAGACCATCGGCAAAACACAATGGCATCACGTTGTACTGATGGAGCAGACTGGGAGCTAACTCCCACTGCGATGCTCCTGAATGTCGCTGTCACTATTGACAGCAGCATAAGAGGGGTTAATTGACCATTATCAGTTCTAGCACATATCGTGGGCTTGCTGAAGGAGCTCAGCTCTCACATAGAGCTGACACCCACACCTGATCGCGGCGGCACTCAGCGTGAGCCCGTGAGCTCTCGGTGCCGTGTATGTACTTCTCTTTACAGGAACACCGCTCCTGCAGAGCAATATACACTGATCAAAAAACTAAAGGGAACACTTAAATAACACATCCTAGAACTGAATGAATTAAATATTCTCATTGAATACTTTGTTCTGTACAAAGATGAATGTGCTGACAACAAAATCACACAAAAATCATCAATGGAAATCAAATTTATTAACCAATGGAGGCCTGGATTTGGAGTCACCCACAAAATTAAAGTGGAATGTAATGTCCTTAAAACAAGTCAAAATGATGCTCAGTAGTGTGTGGCCTCCACGTGTCTGTATGACCTCCCTACAATGCCTGTGCATGCTCTTGATGAGGCAGCGGATGGTCTCCTGAGGGATCTCCTCCAAGACCTGGACTAAAGCATCCGCCAACTTCTGGACAGTCTGTGTTGCAATGTGATGTTGGTGGATGGAGCGAGACATGATGTCTCAGATGTGCTCAATCGGATTCAGGTCTGGGGAACGGTCGGGTCAGTCCATAGCTTCAATCCCTTCATCTCGCAGGAACTGCTGACACTCCCCAGCCACATGAGGTCTGGCATTGTCCTGCATTAGGAGGAACCCAGGGCCAACCGCACCAGCATATGTCTCACAAGGAGTCTGAGAATCTCATCTCGGTACCTAATGGCAGTCAGGCTACCTCTGGCGAGCACATGGAGGACTGTGTGGCCCACCAAAGAAATGCCACCCTACTCCATTACTGACCCACTGCCAAACCATTCATGCTAAAGGACGTTGCAAGCAGCAGATCGCTCTCCATGGCGTCTCCAGACTCTGTCACGTCTGTCACATGTGCTCAGTGTGAACCTGCTTTCATCTGTGAAGAGCACAGGGTGCCAGTGGCGAATTTGCCAATCCTGGTGTTCTGTGGCAAATGCCTTCTGTGGACGTCAGGCACTCAGACCATCCACATGGAGTCGGTTTCTAACCATTTGTGCAGACACATGTAAATTTTTGGCCTGCTGGAGGTCATTTTGCAGGGCTCTGGCAGTGCCCCTCCTGTTCCTTCTTGCACAAAGGCGGAGGTAGCGGTCCTGCGGCTGGGTTGTTGCCCTCCTACGGCTCCCTCCACATCTCCTGGTGTACTGGCCTGTCTCCTGGTAGCGCCTCCAGCCTTTGGACACTACTTGATAGACACAGCAAACCTTCTTGCCACAGCTCACATTCATGTGCCATCCTGGATGAGCTGCACTACCTGAGCCACTTGTGTTTGTTGTAGAGTCCCTCTCATGCTACCACAAGTGTGAAAACACAACCAACATTCAAAAGTGACCAAAACATCAGCCAGAAAGCATTGGTAGTGAGATGTGGTCTGTCGTCCCCACCTGCAGAACCACTCCTTTATTGAGTGTGTCTTGATAATTGCCAATAATTTCCATCTGTTTTCTATTCCATTTGCACAACAGTATGTGAAATTGATTGTCAATCAGTGTGGCTTCCTAAGTGGACAGTTTGATTTCACAGAAGTTTTATTTACTTGGAGTTATATTCTATTGTTTAAGTGTTCCCTTTATTATTTTGAGCAATGTATATACGGCGCATGTCTGGAAGGGGATAAATTGCATTTTATTGCATTAAATAAGTATTTAATCACCTAGAGGATGCATGGGAGAAGGTGATGTTGTCAGATGTGACCAAAATTGAACTTTCTGGTAACAACTTCACTTGCTGTGTTTGGAGGAAGAAGAAGGATGAGTACTACACCATGAAGCATGGTGGGGAAAACATTATAATTTGGGGGTGCTTTTCTGCAAAGGGGACAGGACGACTGCACTGTTTTGACAGGAGTATGGACAGGGTCATCTATAGCGAGATTTTGGCTAATAACCTCCTTCTGTTATGGACTGACCTGAGTTGGAGTAAAGATAGTGCAACCACTATGGGCAGCATCGGCAGTTAGCATAGTCAGGGAATTGCCAGAGTTCGATAATAAAGCAGCAGTGTAGTTGGGAGGATAAGCAGGAATTGTAGTCATGAGATAGACAGAGGTTGGTACACAGTAGCAGCAGTAGTATCTTAAGGATAAGCAGCTGGTGGAAAGAAATAGACTAAAGGCAGGGGGCTCAATAATCTCACAAGGAAGGAAGTGCAGTGCCAGGTTTAAGTAGGGTGTTCAATCAGGATAAACCAGGGTTGCCGCCTGGTGCACAAGAGCTGCAAGATTCAAATCCTGACACCTTACCTCAGTAAGAGCATTGAAAATGGGTCGCATCTCGGTCTTCCAGCATGATAATTACCCGAAACATGTAGCCAGGTAAACTATGGAGTGGCTCCGTTAGAAGCATTTCTAGGTCCTGGAGTGGCTTAGCCAATCTCCAGACCTGAACCCAATAAAAAATATTTGGTGAGAGCTGAAACTTAATGTTGCACAGCAACAGCTCCGAAACCTGAAAGTTGTGGAGAAGATCTGTATGGAGGCATGGGCCAAAGTCCCTGCTGCATTGTGTGCAAACTTGGTCAAGAATTAGAGGAAAAGTTTGACCTCTGTAATTACAAAGAAATGTCTGTAACATATATTAGGTTTTGTTTTTCCATTGCATCAAATACTTATTTCATGCTATAAATTGAAAATTTATTGTGTAAAAATCATACAATGTGATTTTCTAGATTTGTTTCAAGATTCTGTCTCTCACAGTAGAAGTGTACCTGCGATAAAAATTTACAGACCTCTCCATTCTTAGCAGGAGGGAAAACTTGCAAACTTGGCAGTCTCCTGAAATCTCGGGAGACGAGATCTGAATCTGAGCATGCACTTCCACCAGCAGTGGAGCTGCGGGGGCCTCTGAGCTTTGACAAAATGCCGGCGGAGTCCCCCACACAGCACAGAGAGCCCCCTCCACCCCAGCACAGAGCGCTGACACCCCAGAACAGTGCGCTGCCGCAGCACAGAGCACCATCGCCTCACCAGTCTGGGATGGGATTTCCCAGAGGCAACCTCACCAGCCAGGACCACCGAACAACCCCTGTGAGCACTCCTGCACCTGTGCCGATCCTCCCCCTGTAAGCTGAATTCGGACTGTAAGACAGACCCCCAATTTTTTTTCCCTATTTTCCTTTTGAATATTTGGGGTGCGTCTTATGGTCTGGTGCATCTAATAGTCCGAAAAATATGGTAATAGATTAATAATCAAATAGTTATTAAATAACTACAATATTATTTTAGCATTTTCTTTGTATAATATTGTTTTAATGTAAGAAAGCCCTTAAGTACAGTAAAGAAAAGTCTTTAATAAAGCCTTTTAGTATATTACACTAGATGCCCTGACTACTGCTAAGGTTATGTCAAAATCACCTTTATGGTTGGCTAATCAAGAACAAATGTTAATGTTTCTATAATAATGTATGTTGTACAGCGATCAAAAGACTTGTTCTGTTAGTAGATGAGAAATAGCAGGGGATTTCCTTAGCATTGCACTTCTTGTTTTAGCATTTGTGAAGGAAATATTAAAAGAAAGTAATGGATTTAGGTATTTAGATAGAAATGTTATACCTATAATGTCCTTTGAATTAAACAGAAATTTAGAAGACAGTACAAATTCTTTAAAAAGTGATCAGCAGTAGTGTTGAGCGATACTGCTCGATATCTAAAAATATCGGATCGGAATGGTATCACCGATATCACTAAATATCGTCGATATCCGATTCCGATACCGGAAGTCCAATGTAAGTCTATGGGAACAAAATATCGCAACTAAAAAAACACTTTCTTTCGTTGTAAACACAAAATATACACACATAGAATACAAATAAATATATATACATGTCATTGTGACATATATATATACATATATTTATAGTTTATACACTTCTACATAGTAAAATAGACTCTGATTCAATTGCCGGGTAAAGCCGTGACATACCCCATAGAAGTTGACGGGCTCGGTGCCGAGGACCCCCAAAAACTCTGGCTCTGTGCGACTCAACTTGGGCGCCACGAACAGGATTCTGTAGCTCGCTATAAGCGAGTCCTGTGTGCCTGAATTGAACTGGTTTTGTGCTTGAGAATTGCTAAAATCATCAGAGAATGTATTTGCCATTTTTCCGCCATATCTGCGTCACGACGAGGCACTGGTGAAGAAGAAGGGCGAGCTCTTCGTGGGTGTACACTCACTCAGTGGTGCGAAAACGATGGCCGACCACTCTAAATGGTACTGCAATGTAAGATCGTGCCCCACAGCTCTTGAGTTCCGCCTCCTCATCCTCCTCAGTGTGCGGAAACTAACACGAAGGTCCCGCCTCACTACAAAAGAGGGCCCTTTCCAGATGCTAATGACACATGTGACTTGTGTGAGACAGTGAGTGAATATGTGATGAATGGGGTGTACATTTCACCTAGGTATAAGGGAAATGTGTGGCTTTGTAAACCTAGTGGTAGAGAAAGGTCACTACACCTCACATTCAGCACACACTTGCAGCACAAGCCTGAAACTACTCAGGTCTTAATTAGGAGACCAGAAGTAGGTGTCTGCAAACACAATCTGGGAGCTAGTTTAGCCTGGACACAGGAAGGTGTCCTGGCACAAGAAACAGTCTCCAAGAGTGTTAGAGCTAGTTTAGCCTGGACACAGGAAGGTGTCCTGGCACAAGGAAGCAGTCTCCAAGAGTGTTAGAGCTGTCTTTAGCCTGGACACAGAGAGGTGTCCTGGCACAAGGAAGCAGTCTCCAAGAGTGTTTGAGCTATCTCAGTTTGGGTGCAGGAAGGACCCGGACATAGGAGTAGTCTCAGTGCGAATCCGTGTGAAGAGCGGCTGAATAGGAGTGGATCTCTCTCAAGTCTGGACATGGAAGGTGCCTTCAGACACAAGGAGGAGTATCTGTGAAGCTCCAAACTGGTAACATATGTGATATGTGTTGTTTTGGGCACAGACTGGTAGAGTCTGGGTCCCGGATAGAGAGGGCCATCTATCTAAGTGTAATTAGAGGCTAGACAAGCCCAGGTTTTCTGTTTATGCTTTGTTTTAATCTGTTTGCTGTGGACTTTAATAAAGCTGGTTGCGGCCAGTTTTGCACCAGAACTGCTGTCTGAATGAACTGTTTTCATGCCATTCTGTCTACCCAGACAGCGATCCTAGAGCTAAACCCCTGGAATGTCACAATTGGCGGAGAATGCTGGGGCAGCGCAGTGCCTGATACAGTTAGTGCTGGAGTGTGTATGCAGCACAGTGGCGAGAGACAGCATTAAAGGTGAAGTCTATTGAAATAGCAGCAGAAAAAAAAAAAAAGTGTGTCAGCAGAAACGTCTGTTTGGAGCAGTCTTGGAGAGACAGTGGCCCTGATAGGGTCTGCAGAGAGAAAATGTATGCACAGCAAAGCTGAACTTGTTGTGAAAATGACTGTGGAATGTGCAGCAGCAAAAGAAAAGTCTGTGGAGCAGTCTTAAAGAGACAGGAGCCCTAATAGACTTTGCAAAGGAAAAAAAAAAAAAAAGTGTCTGCACAGCAGAGCTGAATTTTTCTATGGAAAAGACTGTAGAGTGTGTATGTCTTGAGTGAAGACTGCCGTTGTTAAGACAGAGAAGTCTGACAGCATGGATGACAGCATGGAGGCGCTGTTTGAACAAATGGCACAAGTTAATGTGCAACATAAAACTGCCGTGGTTGAGACAGATAAGTCCGGCAGTATGAAGGAGCTCATTGAGTACCTGGTCCAGGCCCAGCGGACCATGGAGCTGCAGCACCAGCAGTGCATGCAGCAGTACCAGCAGCAAATCCTGCAGCAGCAGCAGGAGAATAACCGGGTGTTGGAGCAGATTGCAGCTCTCAGCACCTCGTCCCAGAGTAATGTTGTGAAGGCACCTGACTTGTCCGTTGTAAAGAAGGCGGTAAGACGGTCCCTGAAAAAGATGACACCTCGTGATGATGTGGAGGTATATCTCACTAGATTTGAGGAACTGGCAGAGAAGGAGAATCTGCCCCTATCTGAGTGGGCCATGATGGTCGCACCCTATCTGATTGGAGTGCCCCAGGTGGCCTATGCTGACCTGAGCGAGCAGGACAGCCAAGACTATGCCAAGCTGAAAGCGGAGATTCGTACCGGCTGGGTGTTGCGGTGACAGCCCGTGCCAGGGGAGTTCGTGACTGGAGATACAGTTGGGAGTCTGCAGTCAGCGAGCCTGATTATGGAGTTGGAAAGGTGATGGTGAACCGCTACACCCGAGCACGTCCTCCTGAGGACCAGCCGTCTGAGAGGTCGTCACTTCAGAGTTCCCGGACGCTGAACTCTCGCGGTAAGAGCGTTCCAGCTATAGGGGACATATGGGAGGGTGATTGTGGTGGACAGTGTTGGAGATGTCGTGAAATTGCAGCCGGCTGTTCACTAGAGGGGGAGCCTATGTGCCGTGATGTTGGCAGGTCCCTCTCTCCCTGCGCAGAGCCTGTGTGTGTGTGTCCACCTCAGCCGAAGAGACTGGACCACAGGTGTCCCCGGTGGTTGTAAATGACTGCCCAGCACAGGCCCTCGTAGACTCAGAGAGTCCAGTGACTTCCGTATGTGACTTTCCCCGATCTGAGGAGCTCTGGGGGAGAAATGTTTCTGATGGACAGTGTGATGAAGCTCCTATTGAGGGTGCGCAGTCCCGAGGGGCGGAACACAATGCTAGTGGGATGTTAAACTTATATGATAATGATGATGACCATGATAATGATGATGATAATGATGACCATGATGCTGATGCTGATGCTGATAATGATGATGATGATCATGGTAGTGATGATAATACTGATCATAGTCATGATAATGATATTGATAATAATGATGACTGTGATAGTGATGAAATTCCTTTGCAGGTGATGTTGGGAGACGAGGATGGTGGTTCTCGGGAACCGAGTGTCCCTGACTTGCCTGTGTCCTGTGACAATTTTGAGAGTGAGCAGTGGCGAGACCCCTCTCTTAAAACGGCCCAGGAAATTAGGGATGTTCTAAATGAGGTTTCCAAGAGCCTGGCTCTGAGGAGAGGTTTCTTCATGTTGCCATAAACACTGAAGTCCAGGGAGAGGTAGTGAGCCAGCTCCTAGCACCTGAGCTATATGGAAGCATAGTGCTGGGGTTGTCACATAGTCACATACTTGAGGGACCAGATGGTGAAGTTAATATTGTGGATGACATGTTAACTAAGGTTCCAGATCAGGATGTGAAGGAGAATGAATTGTATACTCCTGAAAGTGAGCGGGATGTGAATGAAAATGAATTATATAACCCTGACAGTGAGCAGGATATGAATGAAAATGAAGGGTATAGCCCTGACAGTGAGCCAGATGTGACTGAAGAAGTGGAGTATGGGATGGACGGTGGGGCTTCTGGGCATGTCTTGCCAGAAGAGCCTGAAGGTGGGGAACTGGAGAAAAGTGAAAAGCCCCCTTTACCTCCTGTGATAGTTGGTGACACATGGTCAGTGCACCAGGGACAGGAGGTACGTGAGTTTCTGAGGAAGAGTCAGCAGAAGTGTTCTGATGTGTCGGGTCGTACTTCTCTGGCCAGGCACTATATCGAAAATGAGCCAGGCCCTAAGGTCAAGATGAAACCGTGCAGGATACCCAAGGCCCGCAGAGAGTATAGGCCTGGGAGGGTACAGGGTAGTGCGATGCTTCAGATAAAGAGAAAGCTGATGTTGGCTATGACTCAGGTGAAGATACAAATGACAGTGGTGAAGATGAAGCTAATGAGGGCCATGACTGGTCCAGAGTTCACTGTCTCTGTTGGATTGTTGACCAGCCCTCCGGTCTGGATGACCAGCCCTCCGGTCTGGAGAAGAGGGAGGGGATATGTGAGACAGTGAGTGAATATGTGATGAATGGGGTGTACATTTCACCTAGGTATAAGGGAAATGTGTGGCTTTGTAAACCTAGTGGTAGAGAAAGGTCACTACACCTCACATTCAGCACACACTTGCAGCACAAGCCTGAAACTACTCAGGTCTTAATTAGGAGACCAGAAGTAGGTGTCTGCAAACACAATCTGGGAGCTAGTTTAGCCTGGACACAGGAAGGTGTCCTGGCACAAGAAACAGTCTCCAAGAGTGTTAGAGCTAGTTTAGCCTGGACACAGGAAGGTGTCCTGGCACAAGGAAGCAGTCTCCAAGAGTGTTAGAGCTGTCTTTAGCCTGGACACAGAGAGGTGTCCTGGCACAAGGAAGCAGTCTCCAAGAGTGTTTGAGCTATCTCAGTTTGGGTGCAGGAAGGACCCCGGACATAGGAGTAGACTCAGTGCGAATCCGTGTGAAGAGCGGCTGAATAGGAGTGGATCTCTCTCAAGTCTGGACATGGAAGGTGCCTTCAGACACAAGGAGGAGTATCTGTGAAGCTCCAAACTGGTAACATATGTGATATGTGTTGTTTTGGGCACAGACTGGTAGAGTCTGGGTCCCGGATAGAGAGGGCCATCTATCTAAGTGTAATTAGAGGCTAGACAAGCCCAGGTTTTCTGTTTATGCTTTGTTTTAATCTGTTTGCTGTGGACTTTAATAAAGCTGGTTGCGGCCAGTTTTCACCAGAACTGCTGTCTGAATGAACAGTTTTCATGCCATTCTGTCTACCCAGACAGCGATCCTAGAGCTAAACCCCCTGGAATGTCACACTTGGCAGAGATGGCTAATGGACACGAGCAGAAGTGTGAAGGGATGGAGCAGTCAGAGCTCTCCCCCCACGGAAGCGACCCGATCGCCACGGAACCACCGTTGGGCACCCGGCCTGGAAACCCTCCTACGCTGCAAGAAGCGGAGGATACCCTAAGAGGCCTGGCCCGGCACCAGGAGGAGGTCGCCAGGATGGAAGCCAGCTGGCGTGCCCTAAAACTAAACTTGGAGCGGCGCCAATCCCTCTTACCTGAAGTGTCTGTACCGGATGGTGAGGCACCCGTTTTAGTAGAGGAGTCTGTTGCGGGCATCCCAGCCCTTGCAATGTGATCCGGTTGACGTTGTCGCAGTGGAGGCACCCGTTCCTGCAAAAAACGCTGCACCGGCAGCACCCCAGATCCCGCTGTCTGCCCCGTCGCTGAGACAGAAGAAGCGACACCCGTCCTCATGGTAATAAGAGGTCTACCTGTCTGTACCGGAGCCCCGACTGTCATCTGTTCCAGAGCCGGCTGCTTCCTCCGCAGGTGAGCGCCGCCAGGACTGTCGGGCGCCAGGAGAGCTGCCGCAAACCGGACATCGTAAGCTGCAGTTTGATGGTGGAGACATGGAGATGCTGGTGGAGAATTACAACCGGCGTCAGGAGGAAGAGTGGAGACGTTGGGAGAGAGAAGCCGAGCGACAAAGGGAGCAGCGCGAATCCCAGAAGCTTCGCCAACGTCACATCGAGAAGGACCGGGCAGATAAGGACCGGATGAGAAAAGATAAAGGAACCCTGATGGAGCCGCGGCGTAAGGGTGCAGTACGGAGCTTTAAATTGAAAGGTGGTTGGGGCTTCATCCAGGAGCCTGGACTTTATTTAGAAGTGTTTGTGACCCGGCGGGACGTGGAGACTCACCTCCCAGAAGGACACCCGGGGAGGGACCTGTTGCCAGGAGACTTGGTAACTTACACCCGACACTGGGGTTACAATGGATGGTATGCCCTAAATGTCACCAGGTGCGACCCTGGTCCCCAGAGTGTCAGGAACCTGTGAGACCCTCGGAGCCTTCAGCCTCCCACATCCAGGCCTCTGCACAAGTGCCCACCCCACGCCGTAAATCTCCCCAGCCTCCCTCAGTGGTCTCCTCAGCAGCCCCAGCTATGGACATGATAATGATAGCTGGCCCGTACCCGGCGCCTGTTAGGCCCCCTGGGGTTCGTTCAGTCCGGGACATAGGGCTCCAGACCCGGAGGGAGATGAAAGAGGTGGCCACACAGACACAGATAGCGGGTCACGACTTGACTGTACAGGCCACACGACGTCATCAGGTCCTGGTGGTCTTGGTGTCTCGGATGTTTGGCAAGCATCAGAAGAGTACCAGGTGGTACCTGGAACACCCCTGCCAAAGAATTATAAATAACCCGGACAGGGTCCCTGTATGTAAATAGTTAAATTGTTGATGTACCCGGACGGGTGAATGTTCATAAAAAAGTTTTTTAATTTAATAAAAAAAACAACACAGTTTTCATTACTTTTATTACAGTCTCATCCTGCGACGCCATCGATCTCCTGTAAAAAAATGAAAAAAAAAAACCAGCAGTATACCACATATCCGACGCAGTCCATAGTAACGAGTGTCCCACGACGATCCAGCTCTGCTACATCAGAATGACATCAGAGGCAGGCAGGCAGGCAGAGGCTGTCATCCCGGCGCAGCACAGCTGATTACCTGCTTCCCCGGCGGTGACGTCATCGGACTGACTGCTTTACGGCCGGGATTACCCAGCAGTCACTGCAGTTATCGCGAAAAACTGCATGTGACCGCCAGGGAGAAGATAATGGCGGCCATCAAGCAGTCCAGGACGTGACCGCCGGAGATCTTCTGCTAGGTAAGTGCCGCTGACTCCTGACAGACCCGACCGACGGACACTCACAGTGACAGTGACAAATCCGATTCCGGTATCCGATATGACGAAAATATCGGTACTCGGAATCGAAAGCCCGATACAGCTAATATCGGCCGATACCCGATATTTGCAGTATCGTATCGCTCAACACTAATCAGCAGATGATCTAATGCTCTAATGTCTACCAAAATTAGTCCAAAATTCAATTCTAACTTGGCCCACCAGAGAAAATCATACTTGGGGCCCACTATGTAGCTACATAGAAATAAATACAAGACCACCAATTTTGAGGTAAACACACTAATATCAGGGTATAAAAAAGGTAGTACACATCTTAATGATATAGCAGGGGTTGGGGTAGCCCTCCTCATATAATATAATGTGGCCCCTTCAGAATATAATGTAGCCCCCTCAGAATATAATGTAGTCCCCTCATAGAATATAATATAACCACCTCATAGAATATAATGCAGCCCTCATATAATAGAATTCAGCTCCCCACATAGAATATAATGCAGTCCACCTCATAGAATATAATGTAGCCCACTTCATAGAATATAATGTAGCCCTCCTCATAGAATATAATGCAGTCACCCTCATAGAATATAATGCAGACCTCCTCATAGAATATAAAGCAGCCCTCCTCATAGAATATAATGTAGCCCTCATATAATAGAATGCAGTCCCCCACATACAATATAATGCAAGAGTGGCTCGTCCCTGATGGTGCAGCAAATGTGGTGAAGCATGTTGGGGGGACTAGTGCGATAAATTTGTATGTCCTATTTTTCCAAATAGGTGTTAGCACCGTGGGGTGTTACCCATTAAGTATAAGAAATCAAGCATCAAGCTTTTTAATGACAACAAATTTAGGCAGATTAGGGATCTACATTTTTTAAGACCCTAAAGCAATTTTTAACATTAATATAATAATAAAAGTTAGGGCTTGATAGTGAGTGTTTATTTGGGGTTCTCCTCAATTTGTTAATAAGTAATGCATCTCTCAAAAGCCTTTTTCTATCCTTAAATTTGGAGTTTGTCAGTAGTGATGAGCGAAAGTGCTCGGTAATAATCGTTACTCACCCGAACATAGCTGTACTCACGCTACTTGGCGAGCATCGTGTTTCTCGGAGAGCACCATTTCTGTGCTTGCTCGGCGGGAGTTCTGGTGCATGCCCTGCATTTTTGGCACTCTTTATAGCGCCAATCAACATGCAGGGATTGTCTGCCATGCACTGTAATGCCGCAGCCATCTTTGTTGTGGTATTACAGCAATTGGCTGGCCGCACAGCGTCAACAGGAGTATGAGACCTAACAGCGCCATGCTCAGCTCAGTCTGCTCTGGAATTAGTGAGTGTAAGGAGAGCTGTTGCCGAGACAGGGTCAGATTTGGGGGTTTAGAAGGTAGTGTAGGTCTAACATCAAAGAAGTCCTTTAAGGACTAATTATTGTGAATATAGATTGCAGTGCTAGGTAGGCAGGGCATATATGTGCGTATATACATATCAGTGCAAGGGATGCACGCACTGTATGTGGGTATATAGCTCTCAGTAGCAGACAGGCATTCTATGTGGCATACATCAAGAGGGTCCATTCTATTACTGTCTGCTGCTGTTGCCTGTAAGCTATATTGACCATATCTACACAACCCTAGGTCTCAGTGGGCAGCAATTTTTTTTGGCATCTTAATCCTTATTATTTTTTTCCAAAGCAATCCAGAACCCCATTTTTTCTCTAATTGCTTGTTGACACTGCAGAATACAGGCAGATCCTTTTCATAGTACAGCGTGAAACTACAGCTATTTAGATTGGTTTGCCTGTCCGAGGCCTGACATCTGAGTACGCATAAAAATCTGCCATTTTTTGTGGTACTGTAGAATTTTTTTGGAGTGTCTTATAAAAATTTTTGACACCATTTTGCAGCCCAAAAAATATTTATCTGCCCAAAAAATATTTATCTACAGGGCAGATATTTTACACTGGGTTTTGTTCGCCACATGGATTGCATATCATTGCACTAAAAATGTTGCCATTTCAGGCCTCCATAGAATTTTTTTGTTGTGTCATAGCCTAGTTATTGAAACAATTTTGCTGCCCCCCCAAAAAAAATACAGGGCAGATATTTGAAAGTGGGCTGTCTTCGTCACACACCTGATCTATGAGTGTGCTAAAAATTGTGGAATTTCAGGGCTACATTACACAGGATTTGCTGTCTGTTACCCTATTTGTATACACTCTTTTGAGGTAAATAAAAAATAAATCCAGGCCACATATTGACCAGTGTGGTATCTGTGTCAGATGCCTATCTATCTGTGTGTTAAAAATTGTGGCATTTAAGGGCAACATTATACTTTATTTGCTGTCAGTTAACCTATTTGTATACACTCTTTTGGGGTAAAAAAAAAAAATCCAGGCCACATATTGACCAGTGTGGTATCTGTGTCAGACATCTGTCTATCTGTGTGCTAAAAATTGTGGCATATTAGGGCTACGTTACACTGGATTTGCTGTCTGTTACCCCTTTTCTATACACTATTTTGGAGAACAAATAAATAAATCCAGGCCACATATGGAACAGTGTGGCATCTCTGTCAGATGCCTATTTATCTGTGTGCTAAAAATTGTGGCATTTCAGGGCTACATTACACTGGATTTGCTTTCTGTTACCCTATTTCTATACACAATTTTGGGGTAAAAAAAAATACAGGCCACATATTGACCAGTGTGGTATCTGTGTCAGAAGCCTATCTATCTATGTTAAAAGTTGTGGCATTTCAGGGCTACATTCCCCTTTTTTGCTGTCTTACCCAATTTCTATACACTATTTTTGGGGGAAAAATAAATAAATCCAGGCCACATATTGAACAGTGTGGTATCTGTGTCAGACGCCTATCTATCTGTGTGCTAAAAATTGTGCCATTTCAGGGCTACATTACACTGGATTAGCTGTCTGTTACTCTATTTCTATACACAATTATGGGGGAAAAATTTACAAATACAGGCCACATTTTGAACAGTGTGGTATCTCTGTCACACGCCTATCTAGCTGTGTTAAAAATTGTGGCATTTCAGGGCTACATTCCCTTTTTTATGCTGTGTCTTACCCTATTTCTATACACTATTTTGGGGGAAAAAAATAAATAAAACCAGGCCACATATTAAATAGAGTGGTATCTCTGTCAGACGCCTATTTTTCTATGTGCTAAAAATTGTGGCATTTCAGGGCTACATTACACTGGATTTGATGTCTGTTACCCTATTTCTATACACTATTTTGGGGGAAAAATATACAAATACGGACCACATATTGACCAGTGTGGTATCTCTGTCACATGCCCATCTATCTGTGTTAAAATTGTGGCATTTCAAGGCTACATTCCCTTTTTTATGCTGTGTCTTACCCTATTTCTATACACTATTTTGGAGGATAAAAATAACTCCAGGCCACATATTGAACAGTGTGGTACAGAGGTGTATCCAGGGGGGGCAGCCGGGGCATGTGCCCCGGGTGCAGCTGGCAGGGGGGCGCTGTCGGGCTGCCTAAAGCGGCAGGCCGCAGTGTCTCCCCCGCAGCGGCATTCTGCCGCCTCCGGCCTGGGAGTTGGTGGTTCCCTGTGCCGGCTGTCAAGCTGACAGCAGGCGCAGAGAAGCTGCTGCGTGCTGGCTCCCAGGGATCAATTGTACTGGTGTCTATACAGACACCAGTACAATTGCAGCTCTGACCGCCGGGTCAGAGCGATGCCAGCAGCGTGATCAGGTCATGTGATCACGCTGCTGAAGTCACTTGTCAGCGGCGCCCAGAAGGGGGAAGACTGGTGGTAAGTGCGTTCCACTGTGGAGCTGAAGAAACCACCGAAGATTAACGGGGGACATAATGTGTGTGTGTGTGTGGAATTTAGAATGGGGATGGGGGATACTTTTTTGTAGGGGGGATTTGGAGTGGCGATGGGGGGTATTTTGTGTGTGGGGGATTTGGAGTGGGGATGGGGATACTTTTTTTGTGGGGGGATTTGGAGTGGGGATGGGGGGTACTTTATGTGTGGGGGGATTTGAAGTGGGGATGGGGGGTTATTTTATGTGGGGAGAATTTGGACTGGGGATGGGGATACTTTTTTTGTGCGGGGATTTGGAGTGGGGATGGGGGTTATTTCATGTGGGGGATTTGGAGTGGGGATGGAGGGATTTAATGTGTGTGTGGGGATTTGGAGTGGGCATAGGGGATACTTAATGTGTGTGGGGGGATTTGGAGTGGGGATGGGGGATTTAATGTGTGTGGGAGGGATTTGGAGTGAGGATGGGGGATTTGAGGACACTGAAGAGTATGTATGTATGAGAGCATGTATGAGGAAACAGTATGGGGGTGGGTGCAGACACAGTATGGTGAGTGGGGGGATGGGTGCAGACAGTATGGGGAGCGAACGGGTGAATATACAGTACAGACCAAAAGTTTGGACACACCTCATTCAAAGATTTTTCAGTATTTTCATGGCTATGAAAATTGTAGAATCACACTGAAGGCATCAAAACTATGAATTAACACACGTGGAATTATACATTACACTTTACAAAAAAGTGTGAAACAACTGAAAATATGTCTTATATTCTAGATTCTTCAAAGTAGCCACCATTTGCTTTGATTACTGCTTTGCATGCAGAAAAGGTGAACGGATGGATTCTACATGCCTGGTTCCCATCGTGAAGCATGGAGGAGGTGGTGTGATGGTGTGGGGGTGCTTTGCTGGTGACACTGTTGGGGATTTAATCAAAATTGAAGGCATAGTGAACCAGAATGGCTACTACAGCATCTTGCAGCAGCATGCTATTCCATCCGATTTGCGTTTAGTTGGACCATCATTTATTTTTCAACAGGACAATGACCTCAAATACACCTCCAGGCTGTGTAAGGGCTATTTGACCAAGAAGGAGAGTAATGGGGTGCTATGCCAGATGACCTGGCCTCCACAGTCACCAGACCTGAACCCAATCCAGATGGTTTGGGGTGAGCTGGACCGCTCACAGCTTCAATTTTGAATAAATCCCCAACAGTGTCACCAGCAAAGCATCCCCACACCATCACACCAACTCCTCCATGCTTCACGGTGGGAACCAGGCATGTAGAGTCCATCCGTTCACCTTTTCTGCGTGCAAAGCAGTAATCAAAGCAAAAGGTGGCTACTTTGAAGAACCTAGAATATAAGACATATTTTCAGTTGTTCACAATTTTTTGTAAAGTGTAATGTATAATTCCACATGTGTTAATTCATAGTTTTGATGCCTTCAATGTGATTCTACAATTTTCATAGTCATGAAAATACAGAAAAATCTTTGAATGAGAAGGTGTGTAAAACTTTTGGTCTGTACTGTATGTGGACACAGTATGGGGAGTGAGGGTGATAGGATGTGTGCAGACACAGTATGGGGAGTCATGGGTATGTGTGAGCAGACAGAATAGAGAGTGAGAGGTAAATATATTAGGAGACAGTATGGTGAACAGGGGGAATGTGAGAGGAGACAGTATGAGGAGGGAGGGGAATAGTGTGAGGAGACATTATATTGCAGATATTTTTATTTAGAAGCATTATAATGACTCTTCTGTCTTTATGGGCGTCATGTGGAGAGTGGGTGCAGAAGAGCGGAGATGATGGAAGTCTGCAGAGACGGCTGTGGATGAGAAAACTCAACATGGAGTCTGGACAAGAAGAAGAAAAGGAGAATGACTCCAGAGACAACGTCATCTGTAAGGTACCTGGATGTAAATATTATTTGTGAAATTGACTAATTCTCATGTTTTTATTTATGTTAGGAGCATAAAAGGGGTTGTCCAGGTTTGTGCTGAGTCTGCAGTCACATAGAATGACTGCAGACTCCGCACAAACCTGGACAACCCCTTTAATGCTCCTAACATAAATAAAAACATGAGAATTAGTCAATTTCAGAATTCTCTCAGTGCGCACTGCACGCTGTTAGGATTCTCTCGTGCCGGTAATTTACATACATGTGGTTACATGCTGACTAGACATGTGTGGCCTCACTCAATGAAAGTGAATGGAGCGAGGCTGGGCACATCAAGTCGGAATGTGGCCAGAAGTATATAAATCACATGCTTGTGCTGACATGACCATGTACTTTTGCCACCGGTAAGGGAGAACCCTAAAAGTGTGCAGTGCATTCCAGCAGTATTCACATGGACACTTCACTCATATGCGATTTTCATACTTATGGTCCTGTCACAACGAGCTTCTCTTCCTGCTTCTCTCAGTTTTTAACTGAACATTGAGAGCATTAGGGAGAGCAGCTCATCGGTACATGACTAAGTGGGCAAACCGCATGTGTGCTTGGGGGGCGGGCGCTGAACCAAATTCTTGCCCCGGGTGCCAGAAAGCCTAGATACCTTTGATGCGAAGTGCCCCAAAAAAGGCGATAGCGAAAGCTGCTGACAGCAGAGCCGCTTCGAATTGCGATTTGCACACTGATGGGGAAATTGCTATAATATCGCGCAGTAGGGTCAGTGAGATGGGACTACGACACTCCTGGCTAGGTTGAAGTCTTATCCAGCCTTTAACGGCCTGTTTAAAGAAAAAATATTTGGTGACATCCACCCAACCCATTAGCTGGAAAAAGAACGCTAGGCCTGATAAATTGTGTTGCGCAGATGTACCCGATGCGCCTCTTAGTTTATGCTGATTTAAAAATTCTACCAAAACCTCGCATCTCGCACGGTCACGTCTGTCGACCGGCTTACCCTGAATTAATGAGCACCACTCCCCCACGCCTTACCGTAGACTTGCCATGTAGCCGCTGTAACCCAAGCACGGATCAGAGGCATTAATGATTGGCCACCGTGTCTCAAAGGGATGCAGGACACTGGGTGCCCAATGGCTGTGCCATGGGGAGAGGAGTCTGAAAGCCTGCCAATTGGAAAATAGCAGAGAGTTAACCAGTTTATCATCTACATCCACGTTACCCTGGCCCGACACCAAATGTTATGCTATAGGTGTAAAAGTGAAAGGCGAAGCAAGAGAGCGAGTAAGGGGGGGGGGAGAAGAAGACATGCTGTTTAAGCTTTTTGCTGTCCGCAGGTATTTAGTTAAAAATCTAATGTTCATGTTTTCCAACTGGGTACCCCAGAGCTCGACTACAGCTACTAATGCGAAAATCTCTATCAGCACTGGATCGCGCCGCCTGCCTGCTGAGGCCCAGGACTCAGGCCAGTTAGCTTTGCACCATTGGTTTTTGTAAAAAAAGGGGGAAGCCAGCGCTGCACATGATCAGCATGAAATAATTTAAGTGCATCTGCACATATTGAATTCTAACTGTTTTTTAAAATTGAGACATTTAGCAAATAATTGATCAATTCTTTGAGCTACCCCGCCACGACAAGGCATTCTCATATGGGGCAGTACCTACTCTAAGTTTATCATTTTCACTGTGCCATTACGGCCTCCTGAATAATTAAAAACATAACTGCAAAAAACTGTAAAGCGAGACTGCAAAAACTTCAAAAGTACCTGAAGCATAACTGAATCACCCCCATGGTGCCAGCAAGACGGATGCAGGTAAAGGCCGACCAGGTCCAGGGATGGACATGTCAGATCTGACCTCCACATCCGCCAAACCAGCAACCACAGATAAAGAGTGAAACAGGCACAGGCACAGGTGCACAATTACATATAGCCTGGGGCAGGGCAGGGCTGCTGTATATGTGTACAGCAGCCTAAGTCAATTAAAAGAAAGAAAAAAAAACAGATAAAATAACATGCATAATCCGGCGCGCACGGCAACTAGTGGTGGTTAGCCACTTACCAATACAAGTAAAAAAAGGGGGAAGCCAGCGCTGCACATGATCAGCATGAAATAATTTAAGTGCATCTGCACATATTGAATTCTAACTGTTTTTTAAAATTGAGACATTTAGCAAATAATTGATCAATTCTTTGAGCTACCCTGCCACGACAAGGCATTCTCATATGGGGCAGTACCTACTCTAAGTTTATCATTTTCACTGTGCCCCCCTTTTTTTTTAATTGGTTTTTGTACGTTGATGCGAAACCGGCCTTGCAGTTCCCCCGCCTCTAGGCCTATTTCCTTGTTTGATACCTCGGGTGCCATGACGCAGGTATGGCCATTGTAGGATTTAAGGAATGTCCTCCAGACTAGTAGGTCTGCCTTTAAAGATCGAGTGACTCTAATTCTATAGCCAGGCTGATTAGCACCTTTCACTGTCAGCGATAACCTGCGAGAAAAGGCTCTGCAATTACGCGGCAGGCGAAGTTGAGCAAACCCAGCAGGGACTGCAACTTTTGAAGTGTGACTTGTTTAATCTCGCCGAAATTTTCCACAATTCGCAACGTTTTTTCCAATTTATCGGCTGGCAGGCGAAAAACCATTGTGTTAGTGTCTATTTTGATGCCCAAAATGGGAAGAACGTTACAGGGGCCTGTTGTTTTTTCGGGTGATAAGGGTACGCTGAACTTTCTGGAAATAAACTTGAATTTTTCAAGAAGGAAGTGGCAAAGTTTAGAGCCTCTTGGGCCAACGAATAAAAAATCGTCGAGGTAGTGGATTGTTGAGTTACTGCCTGTCTCGTAGCGTACCACCCAGTCTAGGAAAGTACTGAAAAGCTCAAAGTAGTAACATGAAATGGAGCAGCCTATTGGTAGGCACATATCATAATAAAAGAGCTGGTCCACCCTGCAACCTACTGTAGGAGGTGGAAGCATTCAGGGTGAATGGGTAGCAGCCGGAACGCCGATTCTATGTCCGTTTTGCTAGCAGGGCCCCTGGCCCGGCTGTGCGTACGAGTTCTACCGCCTTGTCAAATGAAGCGTAGGCTACTGCTGCCTCTTCCGGGAGGATTGCATCGCTAACCGATTCGCCTTTCGGGTAAGAGAGGTGGTAGCCGGTATTTTCTATTTTTTTGGGGACGATACCCAGGGGCGAAATTCTAATGTTTTGAAAGGAAGTGATTTAAATGGGCCCTCCATTCTACCTAGCTCTACTTCTTTTGCGATTTTTTTCTTTTACGATCTCGGGGTTTTCGCGTGCCGACTTTAGGTTTTTTGATAGCGTTGGAGTTTTACTAAGTTTGCAGGGGATGAAATAAACGTATTTAAAACCGTTGTGTAGCAGCGGCGTGGCTTGCTTATTGGGATACAGGTTTAGGCAGGGCCCCATTGCGGTTACACTCACTGGGTTTCTGCCTGATATGGGCTCTTTTTGCATCGTGGGAACATCTTGCTGCAGGGTGTCCTCCCCCACAAGTGGAACATTCGTGTCTAAATCTACAGCCCCCTTGGTAGCGGCAGTTTCCCTCATTAAATAACATACAGGCCCCCGGACTTCGTGCGACCACTGAATTATGGCCTGCGGCTGCTGAGTGACTAGTGGCCATTGATGAAAAGGGGTGTTTCTGTGACAGCATGAGTCGCAGCCACACGTCAGTCACCTTAACCCCAATCCTAACTCGGGCTCCTGGTCTAGCTGTCTACGAAACTTCTCGTCATATTGCCTCCATGCGGAACCGCCATGGGCCTTGTATGAGTTGTACACTAGGTCTAGATACATAAAAAGTTCGGAACACCTCTCAGGGTGTTTCTGACCCATAATATACCCGAGTACCGTGAAGGCCTGTAGCCAGTTGTTCATAGTGTGCGCTACCTTCGCCTTACTGCTATCGCGCCACCATTCCCCGGTCCACCTTTCCTTTTCTACCGTTTGCTGGTCCGCTGATAGAAGCGTCCATATATCCACGCACTCGTTGTTCCACATTTTTTGCTTTGTCTCTAGGCCTATGTGCGTGCCCAATGGGCTGACTCCACAGTAAGATTCGCTTCTGCGTTGGCTAGGTGCTTGCGGTGATGACCTTTTGTCAGGTGACGCATCTGGGCATGAGAACTGCTGAATCAGCGCCCTGACGACTGATGCTAACTCTGTCTCTCCTGCGTTGTGTATGGTGTGGTGATCGCCGATTGTGGATAACTCACCGCTGTCTGGCGTAGGCCGTGCGTCTCTCTGGGGCAGAGGAGCTTCGGCTCTCGCTGCAGAGCTGGCTCGCTGGTGACCGGAGGCCCAGGGAGCCGAGGATCGAACTCCCTGCCGCTGGCTGGTGATGATGCCCGTGGCAAGAGGAGAGCGACTTCTGGGAATCAGGCTTCCATTGTCGGGATGAGACGGTGCGCGGATGGATCTCCGACGCAGCTGGCAGCCAGGGATGGTGCATGTGACGGCTGATGCCTGTCAGGTGCCTGAAGCTGTTCGGCTCCCTCTGAGGGTGGAAACCTGGTATACTCGTGGCTAAAAAAACCGTCCGGAGGTGGCTCCGCGCGGTGACGAACGCTCTCTGGCCGATGAACGGTGTGGTCGGCGTCTTCTGGCGGAGGCATGAGAGCGACTGCTGCGACTCGTGGATGCGTCAGACCATTCTGAAGAGGACGGGGAACGCCATCTTGCGGACCGGGACCTGTGGTGGCTGCTATGTGAGCTGCGTCTGCGGTGGTGGCGGTGGCTGTGGGGACTGTGGGAATGGCGGTTGGCCTCTGTGGAGGAAGCTGGGGAGGATCTGCGGCGTCTACGCCTTTGACCACCGTGGCTAGGGGGTGCGATGGGGGTGCGTAGCTCCTGTACGTCGAGGTGAGCATGCTGGCTGACGGCCGTGAACAGGGATGCAACGTGGGGCGCTGAGGAATGGGGGGATATGTGGAGGGGAATGCGTTGTGTGTGATTGATAGGTCGCCGTGAGTGGCTGATGGTTGTTTCTGCGTCAGTGGGGGTGTTGGCGGTGTATAGTGTGTGGTTAACATGTGGGTATTGCTTGTGTTACTGTGTATTAGTGTGCGAGTGTGACATGGTGCATTATACTGTACTTGGTGCAGAGCGCGCTGCTCCATATGGTTGGACAGAACAGCACACTCTGCAGCAGCGCTCGGGGCTATTGTACCGGCCCCAGGTCTCCCCTAGCGGGTGGCATCCATGCGCCCACTGGGGAGGGGAGACGTGCTCGCTGTATGTCTTCTCTCCTATCTTTTAAGAGGGTGGGCGGTTCCTGCTGGACATGCCCCCTATGATGAGCAGCAGTGGGAGTGGCTTGGAGTGTGGGATGGGTCCCACCCCTGGCGTGATGCTGAGAGGCGGGGCCAAGAAGCCGACCGACGCCGCTGGAGGAATCTTCCTGGCCGGGGCGGCCATGCGCGTGGCTGCACGGGGTTGTGCAGAGTTGCGAGGGGGAACTGCGTGGCTCGCAGCCCCTCCTCTGGGGCTTGATGACAGAACCTGACTATGGGGGCTTGCAGCTACTCGCTGATGGTCCGCCCCCGCGTGACATCAGAAGGTGGAGCCGGGGGGGTGGAGCCAGTGGATGCGGCCTGGACAGGGACGCCTGAGCCCCTCTAGTCGGCAGGAATGAGAGTGGGCTGAGTGGCGCGGTGAGCGGAGGTTGCAGGGGTCTGGAGCGGTGCTGACTGGGGCGGGGACCGGAATGGAGCCACGCTGCCCGAGGCCCGAGGCAGGCGGGCTACGGACGAGCCTGGAACCCGCCGCAATGCTGTGCCACCATCGATGCGCAAACGCTCCGGGGGCTTAGAGAAGCGCATGGAGCATCTGCCTGAACGGGGCCCCGTGGCGACGACACTGGGGCTGGAACCCGGCAAGGATGCAGGAGGTTGGTGGGGGGTCTCGGGCCTTGCTGACCCAGGATCTGTCTGGGTAGCTGGCAGGGAGAACGCTTCGGGGCCTGGGGTGCCGGATTCGGTTCGAGGGGGAGAAGAGGGGGACGCCCCAGGATGCGAGGAGCTGGGCTCTAAGGGCGCGGCAGGGAGCTGGGTTCTATGGGGGATTCGAGCAGGAAGGTGACCCCGGGGCTAGAGGGGCTGGGGCCTAAAATGTCGGGAGATGTGAGGTCCCATGCAGTCTCATGGAGTGCCGGGGAGCCGCTGGAGGGGCCGGAGAGGGCACAGGGAGGTGAGCTCCAAGGCCAGCTATAAGGGCTTGCACCGATGGCTCATCTTCCTGTGCTGCTCTCTGCCGCAAGGCCACAATCTGGTGAACCAACATGGCAGAAGGAGGAGATCCAGTGGTCTGCGCACAACAGCTACCAGGGGTCAGCCGAGGAGAAAGAGGAAGCACTGACCCCTGGTGCCTGGATTTAACCCACGTGGGTGTGACTGTCCGCCCTTCCTCTTCTCCCCATTGGTCATTTGGGGCCCCAGTAGAGCATCACCTGGGGGGGATAGTGGGAGGGGGGATTCTGGCACCGTAATCTGACCCTCTAGCTAAGTTTATGAGGGCTACGCAGTCAGAGACACGCTCCTTAGTCAGTGCCGTGCCTGCCACTACATTCATGTGACGGGAACCAGGGAATGTTAAAGTACAGACTCTCAGCCATGACTACTGCCCTGTTCCTCCCTCACAGATAGGTTATCAATCAAGTTTTGACTGGTCAACCCCAATACAATATACAATTTCTCATATAGTGAACACAAACACACTTTAGAAAACTTGCCATTGAATCTATGGCAATTTTGCTGTTCTGGGAGTGATGGGACAAGGCTTCCTGGCCACATGTTCTGCTTATCTAAGAGAGAAGTGAAGGATTCATGGCTCCTTCCCGCTCAGTCTGAGCATAGATCTCATCAGGGCACTGCTGCATAGTGAGGTGCTGCCAGACACAGGAGGAGACAGAAACAGACAAGGTCTCTCTATAGCAGATCAGTGGGGAGCAGTTCTGTCCTCTTTCCTACTGCTAGTGAGGATAGTAATGATGCACGGGCACCGGGGCTGGTCACCAGAAGTAAAAGAGGTCATGAACTGAATCAGCCCAATACCACTGACAAGTAGTCTCCCTGCCTGTGCGACCATTACTAGCGCTCACTAAGAAAGCAGTTGATATAGTAGCACTTAAACATTTTTCTCACCACTCTTTAGTCTATTGCTCCCAGTCACTGCGCTGCTGGCATGAAAGTGATCTTGACATCTCCCACATGCTCCTCACATGCTGGCAGTGTGAGAGTGGCCTGTCTTCTGTAGATGAATGAAGCCAGATAATTTCTGGGATTGCTCTGCGGGAGTTCTGGTGTGCGCCCTGCAATTTTGGTGCTTTTTAGAGTGCCAGTCAACATGCAACATGCAGTCCTACTGGCAGTCAACATGCAGGGATTGTCTGCCATGCACTGTAATGCCGCAGCCTTCTTGGTTGTGGTGTTACAGTGATTGGCTGGCCGCACAGCTTCCTCAGGTGTATAAGAAACATGGCGACGCCATGCTCATCACAGTCTGCTCCGGAATTAGCGAGTGTAGGAAGAGATGCTGCCGATATCGGGTCAGATTTGGGGCTTTATAAGGTAGTGTGGGTATACCATCAAAGAATACTCAAACCCAGCAAAATCAACCTTCTAAGGACTAATTACGTGGTATATAGATTGCAGAGCTAGGTAGGCAGGGAGTGTATGTGTTTATATACTGTAGCGATATTATGAACACATAGACAGATGGGAGAGTAGGTCATCACTATACCTTTGTATGTGGTTTGAGGACCTGTGATGATGTCACGACCACATGACCAGTCATGTGTTCTGTGTTAGCTGGATGTCTGATATATAAATGAGCCTACTGCTGACCACAGGTGTGAGTGGCTGGAGGTGTGGAGACCTCCAGTGTGTGTGCTCTGAGGAGACTACTCTGCTAGAGTACCAGGACTGTATATATATATGCTTTTGTTACTTTGTGCCAGAGAAGGCTGTTTTTGTTTCTGTTATGAGCAGTTTATGAAGTTTGAATAAACTTGCTTGAAGAATCGAGTGAAGTCGCCCTCCTGCTTACCTCCGGTCGCACTCAAGCGAGGCCTAATCCTTACAATACATATCAGTGAGAGGCATGCACGCACTGTATGTGGGTATATAGATATCAGTACCAGGCAAGCATTGTAAGTGGCATACTTCATTCCATACATCAGAGGGTCCATTCCATACTGTCTACAAAAAGAAGATTTGAGGGCACCACAAAAAATATTTGGGAGGGATCTGTGACAACACACTGTGATAAACATTAGAACAAGCTGAGAGAAAGGCAGTGTGTATAAAGTCACGATCAACCTCAGAAATGAAACTAATAAAGTATATATGAAAATATAATCAAATTTTATTGATACAAAAGAAACACACTGAAAAACAGGATAAAGTTAAAAACAATTAAAAAGGACCAGAAACGGTCCATAATGAGACTCAGAAAGATCCATGTAAGGGTCCATTTACAAAAACTCCCATTATCGCTGGGACAACAGGTGTCATTAAATAAATTTGCAGGTATAGCAAATGAAGCAAATTAAAAGACCACTGTCAATAATACAGACCCTGAACTTAAAACACTTAACACCCAAGGAAATGTATTGCAATGAATACAGAAATTAAAAATAACACAATGATGCATAACAAAAATGCATGCAAATACTCATGAACATCTTTAGTATATTGACAATCACCCTGCTGAAAAGCGCATAGTAATTGAAGCTCAGCTGATAATTGGCTTGATTAGAGAGCCATGTTAAGGATAAATAATGTCTTAAGAATATTTGAATGCACGGAAATAACCTGTGCCCGCATGTGTGCTTTTGAGATGATTAACCTCACGCGTCCCACTTGGGCGTAGGCTTCCTCAGGATTTCCCTGAGGAAGCCACGCCCCAAGTGGCGATACGTGGGGTACAATCTCGTTCATGATTGGCTGGTCATTCCAGGTTTTATAACTGACCATGCTCATCTATTGCTCGAGATAGCGTGTATATTTCCTTAACGGTGGGCTTTTAATAGTGCAGCAATCATAAGATGACTCACAATATTCAATCGGCTTTCAAGGTAATTGTCACATTCAGGCTAGTGAGATGAGTTTTTGTCACGCATTTTTGTTACTGTGCATTATTGTTGATACATTTTAATATTGCGTGTTAGTTTACTATACCTATTTATTGGTGAGGCTATGTGTTTAAGTTTCATGTCTGTATTTTTGACATGATGCTTATAATTGCTTCATTTTGCTAATCTGCAAATTTATTTACTGCACTGTTTCTGTTGCAGCCCAGCGATAATTGGGAGCTTTTTGATAGGACCCTTATATTATCTTTGTCTCATTTGGACGTAGGTCTTTTTTTTGTTTTACACTTTATCCGTTTTGATAGTGTTTCTTGTAGTATCAATAAAATTTGCTTATATTTCATATACTTTATTCAAGGCTTATTCTTAGTAGTACTTATAACACTGCCTTCCCTGTTGTGTATCAATATCTGCCGCATCATGCTATTACATATTATTACCATACATCAAGTCTTACCAACACTGTCTGGTGCAGCCATACATATTATTTTCTAACTGACTATTTTGCTCAAATGCATTTCAGACCTATCTTTTTTCTATTCTTTGTATCCAGCCATGTTTCAGTCCAGATTTTTTTGTCAGCAGAAACAGCCAATATTTTAAACGGTTGCAATCCACATTCAATCTGAGTTTGCCAAATTTCTGACATTGTTGGAATTTTGTTAATTTTTGTATGGTGGTTATATTTTTATTGATATATTTTTATTTGCTGGTCAAAAAATATTTAGCTGCCAAAAAAATATTTAGGTATAGGGCGGATATTTTATCCCGTATTTTCTCACCACATGGATCGCATATCATTGCGCTCAAAATTTGTCATTTCAAGCCTCCATAGAATTTTTTCTGTTGTGTCATAGCCAACGTGTTGACACAATTTAGCGGGGCCCCAAAAAAAAAAGTACAGGCCTGATATTTTCCAGTGGGCTATCTCCGTCACATGTCTCATCTATCTGTGGGCTACAAATTGTGGCATTTCAGGACTCAATCAAACTGTTTTTGCTGTGTCTTACCCTAGTTCACTATTGTGCAGGAAAAAACAAAAATACAGGCCAGATATTTGAAAGTTGCCTATCTCTGTCAGACGCCTCTTCTATCTGTGGGCTACAAACGGTAGCATTTCAGACCTTCAATCCACTGTTTCTGCTGTCTGTTACCCTAGTTTAATACACTATTTAGAGGCAAAAAAATATAAAAATACAGGCCACATATTGAAGAGTGTGTTATATCCGTCAGAAGCCTCTTCTATCTGTGGGCTACAAATTTGGGTGTTTCAGGCCTATATTCACTTTTTTGCAGTGTGTTACCCTAGTTCTATACACTATTTTGATGTAAAATAATACAGGCCAAATATTTAACAGTGTGGTATCTCCATCAGATGCCTCAGCGATCGTGGGCTACAAATTTGGGCATTTCAGGCCTACATTCACCTTATTTTCCAGTGTGTCAGCCTAGTTCTATACACTATTTTTCTGTAAAAAAACAAAAATACAGGCAACATATTGAACAGTGTGGTATCTCCGTGAGACGCCTCATCTATGTGTGGGCTACAAATTGTAGAATTTAAGGCCTCCATTCCACTGTTTTTGTTGTCTGTTACATTAGCTGTTCAATACACTAATTTGGGGTAAAAATTAAAAAAATAGAGGCCACATATTGATCAGCATGGTATCTCCGTCAGACGTCTCATCTCTCTTTGGGCTACAAATGTTGGCATTTCAGGACTACATTCACCTTTTTCATGCAGTGGGTGTTAGAGGTCGAGTTCCCGCTTCTTCCATTGGGAATCTCGAGCCATTCCCGCTGCAGTCCCCCATCAGTCTCCGGCCGCAGTGGAGCCTTCTCAGCAGAGACGTCGGTCCCAGCATCTTGCACAGCCTAGTACTGTGCAGAGGTTTACTGCTGCCTCTCCAGGTTCTGCTATTGTAGTCAGTACTGGTCAGCGGCGAGCAGACGTCTTTGGGACTAAGTCCTGCGTTTCCCCTTCTGAGCATGCCCAGGGTAAGATCTCTCATTGGAGATCAGGGGTCACATGCTCAGGTACTGCAGCAGCTCCTATTGGTCCGCCAGGAAGGTCCTGAGACTGCTTGTGTTCTGAAACAGTTTCTCATTGGTCCTTTTCTGGAAGGTCCTGTAGCTGCTGCTATAAAAGGTGCGCATGGCCGCTCGGCTGTGCGCTAGTATCAATTGCGTTATGTGCTTTTTGCCAGTGTGATCATGCATGCATGTGGTTAGGGCTCGGCTGAAATAAGCCCCTAGAATACCGGCACCTCCGGTGAGGAGATTTGTATGCACATGTTCAGGGCTTGACTGAAATAAGCCCTAGAATACCGGCTTCTCCGGTGAGGAGTTGTTTGTTTGCGTTGCTGACTGCATGACCACAGACTGCTATCCGCACAGCAGTTATCTGTGCATCCCTGTGGTGTTAACACGACACAGTCTCTATCTCTGCGTCTCTACCTCAGCAACTCTGTGGTGTAACAGAGTTCGCTTATGATGCCATATAGTGCCACAGCATCTATGTTTGCGACTCTGTGAAGTAACAGAGTTCGCCTATACTGCCATTTTACTAGCAACAGGCTCTGCCTTCATGGTGGACTCCGGGCTGCGAACGCACCCACTATTTATATTTATTTGGTGCGTTCCGCAAACCCTAACAGTGGGTTACCTAGTTCTATAGACTATTTTGCTGTAAAAAAAATACAGGTGACATATTTAACAGTGTGTTTTCTCCGTCAGAAGCCTCATGTATCTGTGAGCTACAAATTTGGGCATTTCAGGCCTACGTTCACCTTTTTTGCAGTGTGTTACCCTGGTTCTGTACACTATTTTTCTGTAAAAAAAACAAAATTACAGGTCACATATTGAACAGTGGGTTAACTCCGTCAGACGTTTCATCTATATGTGGGCTACAAATTAGGGCATTTCAGGCTTACATTCACTTTTTTTGCAGTGTGTTACCCGAGATCTATACACTATTTTGCTGTAAAAAAATACAGGGCACATATTTAAAAGTGTGTTTTCTCCATCAGACTACTCATCTATCTGTGGGCAACAAATTTTGGCACTTCAGACCTACGTTCACCTTTTTTTGCAGTGTGTCACCCTAATTCTACACACTCTTTTTCTGTAAAAAAAAAACAAAAATACAGGCCACATATTGAACATTGTGGTATCTCCGTCAGACGTCTCATCTATCTGTGGGTTACAAATTTGGGCATTTCAGGCTTACATTCACCTTTTTTGCAGTGTGTTACCCAAAATTTATACACTGTTTTTCTGTTAAGAAAAACTAGAATACAGGCCACATATTGAACAGTGTGGTATCTCCGTAAGATGCCTCATCTATCTGTGGGCTACAAATTTGGGCATTTCAGGCCAACATTCATCTTTTTTTGCAGTGTGTTACCCTAGCTCTATACACTATTTTGCTATAAAAAAAATTCAGTATACACCTATATAAAAGTGGAGCCATAAATCAAAATAAAACAGGTGTGCAAAAAACACTTCAAAGCTTTATTGACTCGCATATAAACACACCAAGTATTCAAACTAGAAGACAAAAGTACAGAAAATCATCAGGATGAGTATGAAAAATGGGGAGAGTACAACCAAGGTGCACAGAGAGACCGCTACACTAAGTACAATGCACTATTAGGAGTTTCACATGGAGCCCGGTGAATCAAATATAAAATGATTGATCCTCAGTTTTAGGATTAGAGAAGAAAGGAACAGTGTCCCACCGTTGAGCCATGTAAAGTGCCGAAAATAGTGCAGGTAACTAGATCCAAGTCTACATGGCTCAACGGTGGGACACTGTTCCTTTCTTCTCTTATCCTAAAACTGAGGATCAATCATTTTATATTTGATTCACGGGCTCGATGTGAGTCTCCTAATAGTGCATTGTACTTAGTGTAGCGGTCTCTCTGTGCACCTTGGTTGTACACTCCCCATTTTTCATACTCATCCTGATGATTTTCTGTACTTTTGTCTTCTAGTTTGAATGCTTGGTGTGTTTATATGTGAGTGAATAAAGCTTTGAAGTGTTTTTTGCACACCTGTTTTATTTTGATTTATTATGGAGAACATGGCTCCACTTTTATATAGGTGTATAATATGCATAGGGGCCACTCTATCTGCCAATTGCATACCCTAGTGGTATCGTTTTCATTTGCTATCCAACATGTCAGTTGTTGTTAACTAAAAAAAAATACAGGCCACATCTATAGCAGTTTGTTATAGCCGTCAGATGCCTCATCTATCTGTGGGCTACAAATTTGGGCATTTCAGGCCTACATTCACCTATTTTTCCAGCGTGTTACCCTAGTTCTAAACACTATTTTGCTGTAAAAAAAACCAAAAATACAGGCCACATATTCAACACTGTGGTATCTCCGTTAGATGCCTCATCTATCTGTGGGCTACAAATTTGGGCATTTCAGGCATACATTCACCTTTTTTTGCAGTTTGTTACCCTAATTATATACACTATATTTCTGGAAAAAACTAAAAATGCAGGCCACATTTTTAACAGTGTTTCAGCCTCAGGTATCAGTGGCTAGGAATAATTTTTTTGGCTTCTTAATCCTGATTATTTTATTCCAAAGTAACCCAGAGCCTCTTTTTTTCTCCATTTGCTTGTTGACACTGCAGACTAGAGCCAGATCCTTTTAATAGTACTGCATTAAAATCCAGCAATTTTAAAAGGCTTTGTCCGTCCCAGCCATCACATCTGAGTGCGCAGAAATTTCTGTCATTTTCGTGGTACTGTTAAATTTTTCTGTAGTGTCTTATACAATTTGTTGACAACATTTTACTGCCAAGAAAATATTTAACTGCCAAAAAAGTATGCAGCTACAGGGCAGATATTTAACACTGTGTTTTGTCCGCCACACGGATCGAATATGGTTGCGCTCAATATTGTGCCATTTGAGGGCTCCATAGAATTTGTTTTTGTTGTGTCATAGCCAACTTATTGACACAACTTTGCTGGTCAATAAAAAAAATTCAGGCCACATATTGAACAGTGTGGTATCTCGGAAAAATACCGTATATACTCGAGTATAAGCGAGATTTTCAGCCCATTTTTAGGGCTGAAAGTTCCCCCCTCGGCTTATACTCGAGTCATATACCAGGGGGTCGGCGGGGGAGGGGGAGCGCAGCTGTCCTATATACTCACCCCCTCCTGGCACAGTCTCAGCAGCTCCCCTACTTGTCCCATGGTCTCCGGCGCCTGTGTTCAGCGGTCACGTGGTACAGCTCATTAAAGTCATGAAATTTACCAGTAGGTGCCTCATTTTTCACCCTAGGCTTATACTCGAGTCGATAAGATTTCCCAGTTTTTTGTGGCAAAATTAGGGTGGTCAGCTTATACTCGGGTCGGCTTATACTCGAGTATATACGGTACTTCTTTTTCAAATTATTATTGCTACTTCATGACTGGGTCTCAAATACACCAACTACTACCACCATCATCTTCTGCCTAGAGGCAGTTACTGTGCAGATAGAAAGTCTGACGAGCAGAGGGTGAATGCTTTGGCGGTGGTGTACTCTATCAACGGATTATGAAGGTGAAAGCTTCTAGATTAAATCATGACTGGAAGTGCCAGAGCAAGAGCACATGGAAGAGCACGGGCCAGGACTCGCAACTAAACAAATATAGCACAAAAAGAGGATTTAGCGATCCTCCAAAAATTCAAAAAATACTAGCAAAAGGCAGATATGCTTACCTGCCCAGGCCTCCAAACAAATGCACTATCAGGAAGCAATGGACCTATGTAGTTAAAATGATGGCAACACAGGTGCAGAAATATCGATGAGGCAACCACTCACAACCTACCAATCCCAATGGAGGGGGTGGCTGCTTGGTATATTACTGCACAAAAAAGACTTGTATGTGGTGATGTTCACACAATGGAAATACACAGCATCCAGGTTAACAGCCTACTAGTGACGCCCTTCTATTAGATCACGCGGGCTGCCCAGCGCTATCCAAATGCATCCCATGTGAACAGACACCACAGTTTGCAAGACCAAATGGGCCCAACTGCACCCTAAAAAAATGTGCAAAATGCACATATAAAAATATGTGAGGTATTAGTTAATATTTTGGCCAAAATACGCAAGCTCGTAACCCACGTCACAGGTCCTCATGCTTGCGATTAAAAACACTAAACAAATATAGCACACAAAGAGGAATTAGAGATCCTCCAAAAATTTAAAAAATACTAACAAAAGGCAGAGATGCTTACCTGCCCTAGCCTCCAAACAAATGCACTATCAGGATGCAGAGGACCCATGTAGCTAAGATGGCAGCAACACAGGTGCTGAAATACCGATGAGGCAACCACTCACAACCTACCAATCCCAATGGAGGGGGTGGCTGCTTGGTATATTAATGCACAAAAAAGACTTGTTTGTGGCATTGTTCACACAATAGAAATAAACAGCAAGCAGGTTAACAGGCTTTTAGTGACACCCTTCGATTAGATCAGGTGTGCTGCCCAGCGCTATCCAAATGCATCCCGAGTGAACTGACACCACAGTTTACAAGACCAAATGGGCCCAACTGCACCCTGAAAAAAAGTGTGCAACTACTCAAGCCTGGTGTTCCTGGGCCGATTTCTGACAATCCATCACCTACTTATACAGAACTTGTTGGACAAGGACGTCAAAAAGTAGCCCCTGCAGATTGTAGAACAGAAGCTAGAGATTTTGACATTTCGGCTGGATTTCAAGATGTGTCAATTGGAGAGCGTGGTGATCGTAGACATGACTTTCATGATATGGGTGTTTGCACTAGATAATCCATCCAACATGTAATTTAATCAAAATCTGTTTTTTCTTGCAACTCTATTCAGCTGTGCACAAACTATGTCAAATTGATAGCTAGACCCCAGTGGGTCTTGTCACATTACGATGTTCTCTACAGTCCCCAGATGTTATCTAGATCCCTAATGTCACCTCTACTTTACCATCATAATGAATTAATAGGAATAGCATGTGGTTTTGCTGGAGCTGTTCTTGTCTTGCCAAATAAACTAAATAAGATCAATGAGGTGGTTAGCCGTTCACGCAATGTAGAAATAAAGATTACAATTACTTTCACAAACGACTTACCAATAACTTCACCAACTTGCTTTCACTTTTACAACATTATATTCCTAATGTTGAAGAAGATGATGAATATGAAGCAAATAGGTATTAATTATTATCACCCAAATGATATTACAGAAATCAAAATACACAACCTATCTGTGTGGCAATGATTTGCCACTGAAATTTTGAAGTATGAGACTAGTATCATCTTGTAGATTGATCTAAGCCACAAAGTCCTTCAAAGTGAAATTGTTCTGGATGTAACGTACAATTTGCACTTGAAAATTTCATCACATGCATTCTATGATGCTTGCATGAAAGAACTGATTGGACAGATGTGTAAGGAGGAAGACCGAGCTGCGGGTACCTGTGCTGCGCCGGGTCACGAACTGTCGAGACTGTTTCCCCTGTTTCCCGGGGAAAGGAATAGGGGATCGGACAGGACCCATGACCCAGGTAAAGGTGGCATGTTTAGACAGGGAATCTTGCCGGAAGCTGATGGAAAAAGCACACAAAGCAGGAGTGAGTCCCTCGCTGTCAAAGTGCGAGCAGCAAGAGGGGCAGCGCACTATGCACCTGAAACGTCGGCACTGAGACGGACTGCAGCAGACAGACCCAGTGAACTAGAGGCAGGGGGTGAGTCTAAGAGATAGTGGGCATGACAGCAGAGAGTTTTTGCGAAGACAAGCAGCGCGTAGGAGGCAGAGCAGCGTGCTCCATCCTTAAAGCACTGGCACCGCGAAGGACTGTTCCTATTGGCTACCGGTGCTAGCCGTGAGCACTGTGACCATGAGTACAGTGTAAGTGCGCAGTAAAGATAGCCAGTTCATGCTACTTGTCCAGCTTTGATAACCAATAATTATAAGGCACAGAGGAATCACTGTGGACGTTGGTATGGTCAGCAAGGAACTCCCTCAGCATCTTTCAAAACTTTGCACACCTTGTGAGAATACCCCATGCCTCAGGGCCAGGGAGATTGGAGGGTCTGAGAAAACTCTCCCAGAGCTTTTCCAGTGTTCCAGTACCTTGTTGGATAAGAGTTGTGTCTCTCTCACCTGTACTCCTTGGTTGTCCAACGAACTGTGACTCCTCCGCCAGCGTTTTCTAATGGAAATTTTTTTAATAACTCTGCAAGAAGGGCCCTCTGGTACTTCAACATTTTAGTACACCTGTCTGCCTCAGGAAGAAAAGATATAAAGTTCTCCATGTAGCGTGGGTCTAGAAGTGTCACCAATCAGTACTGTGTGTCACCCAAAATTTGGAGAATGCGAGGGTCACGGGAAAGGCAGCGTAACATAAACTGAGCCATGCATGCCAGACTGCTAACAGGCAAGACTTCCGTGTCCTCACCAACAGGACAACTGACAATGCTCTGCTCCTCCTCCTTCTCCTCCTCCTCTCTGTCCTCAGGCCATCCACACTGAACAGACGGTATGACAGTTGTGCTTGTAGTACCATCTATATCTCATGAAACTAGCTCCTGTTCTTCCTCCTCCTCTTCCTCATTGTCATCTAATCCACATAAGGATGAGATGAGGCTGGACAGTGTATAATCACCCTGTATGGTTCCTTGCTCCGTCTCATCATGCTCCGCCAGCAATGCATTCTCTTTGCTTGTGAGCAGAGAGTGTTTAACACTCTATTAATTGGCCTCCCCCTCCCTCGACTTTCCAGTCTCCAGTCCATCCTTAATGCAGCAGCCAGGGTCGTCCAGCTGGCTAATCGGTACTTGGACGCGTCTGCTCTTTGCTAGTGGTTACACTGGCTGCCCATTCATTACAGGAGCCAATTCTAAGTACTTGGTCTCACCCACAAAGCTTTCTACAGTGCGGCACCCCCTCACATCTCCTCCCTCATTTCTGTCTCTCGTGCACTCTGCAAACGACTTTTGGACTAACCTCTGCACTAATTCGTACCTCACGCTCCCGACTGAAAAACTTCTTCCACATTGCGACAATTCTATGGAATGCTCTACCCCAAGAAATTAGGACCAGTTACAACTTGCACAGTTTTAGGCGCTCCCTCAAAACACATTTGTTCAGAGCAGCCTATCATGTTCCCTAATCAAAGTTATTTTATGTGTAAGTGTGTGTGCCTAGCCCATTCACTATATCTATCTACCCCCACTCCCTCAAGATGACTGGACCATAATTGTAAATACACACCTGTACGTTGTATCTCCCCCACGACATTGTAGAATGTAAGCGCTCACAAGCAATGTAGTTTTATTTTACTTTAATTATTGTATTATTGTTAATGTTATTACTTATGACTGTATTGTTTGAAACTGTTAAACTGTAAAGCACTGTGGAATATGTTGGCGCTATATAAATAACGATTATTATTATTATTATTAGTAGAACACAGAGAAGCGGGATGGTGATGCTAATTATGGCGTCATCGTCACTCACCATCTTGGTGGAGTACTCAAAGTTTTGAAGGATGGTACATATGTCTGATATCCATTTCCACTCCTGAGGTCTTATGTGTGGAGTCTGAACTGAATACTGCCGACCATGTTGATGTTAGTAGTCAACAACTGCCCTTTTCTGCTCACAAATCCTTTTGAACTTAATTTGCTGTGTACAGTTCCAATGCATGGGGACATCACACACCAGTGGGTGATCCTGAAATTTCAAACACTGCTGAAGCATGGCAAGGGCGGCTGAAGCTCTAGCTGACTTTTTAAAATGGGCTCACAGGCGGTGTACTGTCACAAGCAGATCTGGCAGCTCCGGGTAGCTTTTGAGAAGCCGTTGAACAACGAGGTTAAGCACATGGGCCAGGCATGGTATGTGTGTGAGCCCGCCTCGCCTCAGAGCCGACAGCAGGTTCCGCCCATTGTCACACATGACCATGCCTGGGTGTAGGTTCAGCGGTGTCAGCAGCAGATCTGCCTGCTCTTTCAGCGCTATCCACAACTCTTCACCAATGTGCTGTTTGTCACCTAAGCATATTAGCTTCAGCACAGCCTATTGACGCTTGCCTGAGGCAGTGCTGCATTACTTCCAGCTTGTGACTGATTTGGTCATTTCAAAGATGGAGGCTGAAGAGGAGGAGGAGTCGGCGCAGAAGCTGTAGACTGTGGGGGGCAACCCAGATTGACGTAGGGCCCCTAAATCCTCACCATCATGAGGACGTGTTCCATCCAAAGTACCGTTATTCCACAGCTTCTGCTCTCTGCCAGGCCCTTCACTGGTTTCCTATTTCCCAGAGGCTACAGTTCAAAATCTTAACTATGACCTACAAAGCCATCCACAACCTGCCTCCTTCATAAATCAGTGACATGGTCTCACAAGGTCTGACTGGGTCCCGGCTTCCACTATGTTAACCCAGTGTGCCGTCAGCGAAATGTACTGTCCTTGCCCACAAGCACTAGTCCACGTGTCCATGGTTTGGTGGACTTTCCCAGTAACAGCATGCTTGAGGGCCTGGGTAATGTTGTGGGACACGTGCTTGAGTAATGCCGGGACGGCACAGCGTGAGAAATATTGGCGGCTGTGACCCGAGTACTTTGTGATGACCGCTGTAATAATTTTGCGGAAAAACTTCCATCTGCATGAGCCTAAAAGGCAACATTTAGAGCGCAAGCAGACGAGAAATGTGGGAATTTTGTAGTGTGGTCTGTGGGGCGTTGGCTGCATATTTACGCTTGCGTTCCAAGGACTGGGATATGGACAAATGAACGCTGCGCTGGGACAAGGACGTGGACGTGCTTGTTGATGGTGCTAGTTGAGTGTGCACAACGACAGATGCAGGGCAGGAAGCATCTTGATCTGCACCATGGACAGGAGATTGGCTTCTATGCACATCAGCGGAAGAAGCACTAGTGTCACCCGCAGACACTGTTCCTGGACCCAGGGGTTTGGCCAAAAATGTCAGATGCTTTGCTGCCATGTGCCTGATCATGCTGGAGGTGGTCAGGCTGGTATTTTTACTAGCCTGCTGATTAGGGTTATTGGCAGAGTCTTTAAAAGAAAAAACAGACGGGGAACACCTAACAGTTGTACTGCCAACTTCCGTTGTGTTGGTGTTACGGGGACATTCAGTGTCTTCCTCTCCCACACCACCTCCTCACCTCGCCCCCTGTCTGTCAGTATTTCCCAAGGATCAGTTCTAGGACCATTACTCTTCTTCATCTACACCGTTGGCCTGGGACAGCTCATAGAATCCATATTTTTGCAATATCTGCTCTACGCCGATGACACGCAGATCTACCTATCTGGAGGAACTGATATCACCTCCTTCCTGACCAAAATGCCACAACTTCTGTCTGCTATTTCATCCTTCTTTTTGGCTCGCTTTCTAACACTGAACATAGACAAAACAGAATTCATCATCTTTCACCCATCTCACTCAACATCTCCACCAAACCTATCCATCAATGTAAATTGCTAGCTTGGCAGGTACTTAACTTCTATGTCACTGATGCCTTGGAATTCCAACCCGGGGGACTCTCTTCATGTCACGTAATCTGGCCCATCTTGACGCGTTACCTCTCTGACTTACAAAACTTTGGGCCTTACTGCTAGGTGTCCTCTCCCAGAACCTGTCTCCCTTTGATCACTTTGATCACTTTGGTTTTCTTATCACTTCAAATAGCAGGAAATCAGCTGGCTGAGTTTTTTAAAATGATTGCTTGTATTTATTTAGTTACAGTACAATATTTCACCAAAGTGCTGGTTAGAGGGACAGAGCGGCGAGTCATATTTATGTTTTGAACACGTCCCGGGTCTTTTTCAATTGTCTCTTTAATCACAAGGATAGGGTGTACAGCGGAGCCGAAGCAGCTGATTTGCTGCTATTTGACTTAATTTGGATTCTCCAGTTCAGTCTGCACCCCTCTCCACCTAACACTGAGTACGCACTTTATATATCTCTCGTCACTTCAGGATAACCACATCATGCGGCACTGCTTACCATCCAGACCTTAGGACTACTTCAGACACATACTGTGCCCTATCTGATTTCTTGATAGGAAACTGTCTCTGTCCCTTCACCTTAGCCCATCCCACTCTGGGCTAGTCCCAACCATTAACTCCAACTCTTCCTGCTGTCGGGCAGAACACAATAGCAGCAATATTAAAGCACATCACAGTTCGCATTACACAATACTATAATACACTTGTTCTTCAAAGAGGAACATGGGCAGTATGTCCATCTTCTTACAAAACCACTAAAATTTGTGCCTTTATTGTAAACATAAAGCATTTCAACTTTTGCATAAGTATAGAAACTGAATTTGACATTTCATTCTAGTCTCTTACCTTTTTACTACTGCATGATATCATACCTTTTCATAGTTGTCACCAACAGAAGATAGAAAGATATGAAAGAGATGAAGAGCGACAGAGAGAGGGAAATTTCATATATGGTTTTATTAGTTCATTGTTTCCATACTAACCTTGAAGAATTGCTAGAAAGGACAACAATGTGTGCTGGTGTATGTTATAATGAGCATTTGGTCCTATAACAGGTGGAGAAAGCTATTGGGATATGGGTATATTAGAAAATGATAGGAACTCTAGCAGATGTTAAAACAGGATGATGTATTACTATGTACTATGGGATTCAAAATATACAGGCATAATATGAAAAATGCAAATTCATACATCTGTATGAGCTATAAAGCTATGTGGGATGCTGCTAACTTTTCTGCTTTCCATTTGTAACAAATTTGAATTTGTTAAAGAAATCATGTGAATTAGAATTTTTAGTCCTGATTTTTTCATTATATGTTGGGCAGTCAGAACTCGTATGTAATGTATGAACAAATAGAGCATTCAACATGCGCAAGTCACCTCAACCTTTAGTCTTAGGTTAATAACTGTAATCAAAATACAGTCGGTTAACCAATTTTAAAAATCTGGTGGATAAAAAAGAAAATATCAAAACTATTTCACATAAATATATTCTTAAGAAATGTGTTTAACTTTGACGTCTGGAATCGTTTTTTATGTGCAGTCATGCCCATCATACTTTGACTAGTTGAATCAAAGCAGATTCAAGGAGATTTGGCTGAAAAGTAAAGAAACAGAAAATGTAAACGGTATTACACATGCGCATTTGGAATGGAGGCTATTGTGAATAAAATTAAGTAGAATAAAAAAAATAAAACTCTGATTTAGTCCAAAGTGAAAGTATGTATAAAAAATCTAAAAGAAAAAAAACAGATAAACAGATTTTTAGTTAGAACTTTTCTCTAGATTATATGAAAATGGTGATTGTGATTTATTTTGAATTTGTAAGATTATCAAGAACTGTCTTTTGTTGGATTAGTTATTAGGGATAAGTGAACATGCTTGATGGTGATACTCGGATATTACTTAAGTATCTGGTTGCTCGGATGTACTCGTTACTCATTGAGCATTGGGTAGTGCTCCATGTAAAACTCAAATCCCCGACCTGCATGCTTGGCTCCTGTTACACAGCCACTAAGTGTTAGGGTTCGAGTTCCCGCTGCTGCACAGGGGGAGTCTCGAACCGACCCCGCTGCGGTCTCCCATTCATCTCCAGCTGCAGTTGAACCTGCTCAGCAGAGACGTCAGTCCAAGCGTCTTGCCCACTCCACTACTGTGCAGTGACTTGCTGCTGTCTTTCCTGGATCTGCTATTATAGCCAGTGCTGGAGCAGACGTCTTTGGAACAAAGTCCTGCGTTTTCCTTCTGAGCATGCCCAGAGTGAGATCTCTCATTGTAGATCAGGGGTCACATGCTCAGGTACTGCAGCGGCTCCTATTGGTCCGCCAGGAAGGCCCTGCAATTACTGATGTTCTGAAACAAGTTTCATTGGTCCTTGTTTCTGGCAGGTCCTGTAGCTGTTGCTATAAAAGGGTAGCATGGCTGGGCCGCCATGCGCTAATATCAACCATTGTATGCTATGCGCCAGTGTGATCATGCGTGTGTGTGGTTAGGGACCCGGCTGAAATAAGCCACTAGAATACCGACTTAATCGGTGAGGAGTTTGGTATGGTAGCTGGTCAAGGTCGGTGCCCTAGATGCCCTAGATTACCGGCATAACCGGTGAGGAGTTTTGATTGCCGTATTCAGGGTCTGGCGTTCAGACGCCATAGATTGCGGGTGACTCCCGCGAGGACATTAGCACATGATCACGCTTTATGTACGCTTAGCACTTAACCGTGTACCTGAGAGCCTGACAGGACACAGTGCTTTTTCTCAGTGGCCCTGTGACGTAACAGGGTTCGCTTTCTACGATAGACAGCGCCCTAGCGTGTTTTCTTTGCGACTCAGTTGTGTCAAATGAGTGCGCACACATCGCCATATAGCGCTGCGGCTCTCTTTCTTGCGGCTCTGTGGATTAACAGAGTTCGCACTTATTGCCACAGCGCAATACGGCGTTTATGTTAGCGACTCTGCGGGATAACAGTTTGCTTCTCGCGCCATTTTTACTAGCAGCAGGCTCCGCTTGCACGGTGGACCCCGGGCTGCGAATGCACCTCTCTACATTATATATTTGGTGCTTTCCGCAGACCCTTAACATAATATTAGCGCCCGGGTCTGGCTAGTAAAATGGCGGATGACCAGCGTCTAAGGCAGTACATCCAGCAGCTGGAGGGTATGTTGGCAGCTCTTGAGCGCACAACCTCAGCTGTGGATGTTACCGCAGTCGCTGTTCAGGCTGCTAGCGTGGCTGCAGCCAGTTTGTCCACTGCCACCTCTGCCCCTACGTTATCCCACCTCCCGCTTCCTGACAAGTTTGCCGGTGACAGCAAGCAATGTCGGGGATTCGTGAGTCAGTGCTCAATACAGCTCGAGCTTCTGGCTGCACGTTTCCCCACGGATCGGGCACAAGTGGGTTTTGTATTATCTTTACTCTCGGGCAGAGCGTTGGAGTGGGCAACGCCGCTGTGGGAGCGAGACGATCGTGTGGTGCGGAGTGCTTCTCGGTTTTTAGAGGCTCTGAAAAAGGTATTTTTAGGACCTCAGGTCACGCACGATACTGTGCTCCAACTGCTGGCAATTTCACAGGGCTTGTCCATGGTCAGCCAGTTCTCAGTCCAATTTCGGACTTTGGCCTCTGAATTAGAGTGGCCAGATAAAGTTCTTATTCCAGTGTTCTGGAGAGGACTGGCAGATCATGTAAAGGACGCTTTGGCTACCAGGGAGATTCCTGCCACACTGGAGAAACTCATTTCTATATCTACCCGCATCGACCTCTGTTTTCACGAGCGGAGGTTAGAGCGGACCCAGTGTAGGCAGAGGTTTCGGCTGGCACCCACCTTTGCCAAACCTCTTGAATTTCCCGTTCGGGCGTCCGACTCCCCAGAGACCGTGGAGACTTCTCGAGTGGAATCTAAGTCTCGGACCACTCGAGTATCCGTGGTCTGTAGAGTGTGCCAGCAGCCAGGACATTATGCCAATTGATGTCCCCAGCGATCACGTACACATTCGCGACTAGTGACCATGGGAGGAGGTTCACTAGAGTCAACAGCATTTGCCTCCAAGCTGTCCTTTAAAGGGACAATCTCTTTTGGTCAATCCACTCTAACAGTTGAGCTTTGTGTGGATTCTGGAGCAGAGGGGAACTTTATGTCCTCTGCTTTTGCTCTCCGTCACACAATACCTCAGGTGATGCTCACCAAACCGGTGACTGTTCGAGTGGTGAATGGCTCCATACTGCCCTCACAGATCACACATCAGACAATCCCTCTCACATTAGCTATGTCTCCTTCCCATCAGGAGATTATTTCTTTCCTTGTCCTTCCTGAGGGTATAGATGAGGCTCTGCTGGGAGTACCCTGGCTTCGTCTTCACTCCCACATATTGAGTGGTCCTCTGGGAAATACGGGGTTGGAGTGAGTCTTGTAGAGGTAAATGTGTGAGGGAGTGTGTTCAGGTTGCTACTACAGGGATACCCGCAGATCTCACTTCCCTGCCCAAGTGCTATTGGTCCTATGTAGACGTGTTCTCCGAAAAGCTGCGGAGACTCTTCCGCCTCACCGCCCCTATGACTGTCCTATTGACCTCTTGCCTGGAGCAGAACCTCCCCGGGGAAGGGTCTATCCTCTCTCTCTCCCGGAGACGGAGGCTATGTCCCAATACATTCAGGAAAATCTGGCAAGAGGGTTCATCAGGAAGTCGGTGTCACCTGCTGGGGCAGGGTTCTTCTTTGTGCAAAAGAAGAACGGAGAATTACGTCCCTGCATAGATTACAGGGGTCTTAACGCCATTACCATTAAGAATAAATACCCGCTGCCTTTAATTTATGAGCTCTTTGATAGGCTTCGGGGAGCAAGGGTATTTACCAAATTAAACCTGCGGGGTGCTTGCAACCTGATTCGCATCCGCGAGGGGGATGAGTGGAAGACGGCTTTTAATACCAGGGATGGGCACTATGAATATCTGGTGATGCCCTTTGGGCTCTGTAACGCCCCAGCCGTTTTCCAAGACTTTGTTAATGACATCTTCCGGGATATGCTTTCCACCTCGGTCGTGGTCTATCTGGATGATATTCTCATCTTCTCTCCAGATATTGACACCCACCGAAAGATGTCTGCAAGGTCTTCGACCTCTTGCGGGCAAATTCCCTTTATGCAAAGTTGGAGAAATGCGTGTTTGAGCAGGAGTCTTTACCATTCTTGGGCTATATCATCTCTGCCCAGGGATTGGCTATGGATCCTGCCAAATTACAAGCTGTGATGGACTGGCAAGAACCTCATTCCCTTAAAGCGGTGCAGCGCTTTATGGGGTTCATTAATTATTATCGCCAGTTCATTCCCCATTTCTCAACTTTGGTAGCTCCCTTGGTAGCCCTCACCAAGAAGGGAGCAAATCCCAAATTGTGGTCCGAGGAAGTCTCCAAGGCTTTCATCTCAATTAAGTCTCAGTTCGCTAGCGCTCCCATTCTACGCCGCCCTGATGTTGATAAGCCTTTCATATTGGAGGTGGATGCCTCATCAGTTGGTGCTGGAGCAGTCCTCTTTCAAAGGATGCTCAAGGTCGAAAGCATCCTTGCTTCTTCTTCTCCAAGACCTTCACACCGGCGGAGAAGAATTATTCCATTGGGGACAGGGAGTTGCTAGCAATGAAATTGTCTTTCTCTGAGTGGAGACATCTGTTGGAGGGGGCTCGCTTTCCCTTCCAAGTCTTCACTGACCACAAAAATTTGGTTTATCTTCAGACAGCCCAGCGGCTAAATTCTCGCCAGGCCAGATGGTCCTTGTTCTTCTCCTGGTTTCATTTCACACTGCATTTCCTCTCGGGAGAGAAGAATATTCGTGCCGACGCTCTCTCTCGCTCTGTGGTGTCCTCTGAGGAGGAGGTGGAGGAGCCTCGGCTTATTGTCCCCACAGAGAGCCTGAGAACAGTGGCCCCGGTTTCGCTAGAGTCTGTGCCCCCGGGCAAGACTTTTGTACCTACCAACTTGCGACCGGAGGTACTCTCTTGGGCACATTCGTCCAGGGTGGGTGGACACTTTGGGGCAAAGAGGACATCTGAATTGCTGGCGAGGACATACTGGTGGCCGCATATGGTCCGTGACGTTGGGGACTATGTTCGGGCGTGTGTCTCCTGCACCAAGAACAAGTCTCCACGACAACGGCCAGCTGGGTTACTTTACCCTTTGCCGGTGGCAGACAGACCCTGGGAGATGGTTGGAATGGACTTTGTGGTGGGCTTGCCCAAGTCTCGGGGTTGCACCATCATTTGGGTAATCACCGACCATTTTTCCAAAATGGTGCATTTGGTGCCGCTACCACGGTTACCTTCTGCACGGGCTCTGGCAGCGTTGTTCGTTAGGCACATCTTCCGTCTACACGGCATGCCAGACAAAATTGTCAGTGACCGAGGTCCCCAGTTTGCGTTTCGGTTCTGGAGAGAGCTTTGTCGTCTACTCAGTATTGAGTTAAATCTCTCTTCAGCGTACCATCCTGAGACGAATGGGTTGGTAGAAAGGGCCAACCAGACCTTGGTCACCTATCTAAGACATTTTGTCTCGGCCAGGCAGGATGACTGGGCATCCTTGCTACCATGGGCTGAGTTTGCACTAAACAATGCTGTGGCTGATTCCACCGGACAGACTCCATTCCTCCTAAACTACGGTCAGCATCCGCGGGTTCCGGTGCCCATGCCTGTGTCTTCCGCCGACTCCAGGGTGGCAGACTGGGCTGTGGAGGCACGGGACATTTGGGACCGTACCCAGGATGCCATTCAGGCATCCAAGGAGAGAATGAGGTCCTCCGCCGACGCACATCGGCGCCCCGCTCCAACATTTGCTCCTGGGGACATGGTGTGGCTCTCCGCCCGTAACATCAGGCTGCAAGTTGAGTCCACTAAGTTGGCACCCCGCTACCTGGGTCCTTTCAAGGTCCTAGAGCAGGTTAACCCTGTGGTATACCGTTTGGCTCTTCCACCACGTCTGGGTATATCCGACACCTTTCACGTATCCCTCCTGAAACCCGTGCTCATGTCCCGGTTTTCTGAGTCATCTGCCGGGACATCGGGTTCATCTACGGATGACCATGAGGTGAACGCCATCGTAGGGTGCAAGGTGGTATGGGGCAAAAAGTTTTATTTGGTGGACTGGAGGGGCTATGGGCCTGAGGATAGGTCTTGGGAGCCTGCTGAGCATGTTCACGCTCCGCAGCTCATCGCTGCCTTTGAACGCAGCGAGGCCCAGAGAAGGGGGGGCCTAGGAGGGGGGGTAATGTTAGGGTTCGAGTTCCCGCTGCTGCACAGGGGGAGTCTCAAACCGACCCCGCTGCTGTCTCCCATTCATCTCCAGCCGCAGTGGAGCCTGCTCAGCAGAGACGTCGGTCCAAGCGTCTTGCCCACTCCACTACTGTGCAGTGACTTGCTGCTGTCTTTCCTGGATCTGCTATTATAGCCAGTGCTGGAGCAGACGTCTTTGGAACAAAGTCCTGCGTTTTCCCTTCTGAGCATGCCCAGAGTGAGATCTCTCATTGGAGATCAGGGGTCACATGCTCAGGTACTGCAGCGGCTCCTATTGGTCCGCCAGGAAGGCCCTGCGATTACTGATGTTCTGAAACAAGTTTCATTGGTCCTTGTTTCTGGCAGGTCCTGTAGCTGTTGCTATAAAAGGGTAGCATGGCTGGGCAGCCATGCGCTAATATCAACCATTGTATGCTATGCGCCAGTGTGATCATGCGTGTGTGTGGTTAGGGACCCGGCTGAAATAAGCCACTAGAATACCGACTTAATCGGTGAAGAGTTTGGTATGGTAGCTGGTCAGGGTCGGTGCCCTAGATGCCCTAGATTACCGGTATAACCGGTGAGGAGTTTTGATTGCCGTATTCAGGGTCTGGCGTTCAGATGCCATAGATTGCGGGTGACTCCCGCGAGGACATTAGCACATGATCACGCTTTATGTACGCTTAGCACTTAACCGTGTACCTGAGAGCCTGACAGGACACAGTGCTTTTTCTCAGCGGCCCTGTGACGTAACAGGGTTCGCTTTCTACGTTAGACAGCGCCCTAGCGTGTTTTCTTTGCGACTCAGTTGTGTCTAGTGAGTGCGCACACATCGCCATATAGCGCTGCGGCTCTCTTTCTTGCGGCTCTGTGGATTAACAGAGTTCGCACTTATTGCCACAGCGCATTACGGCGTTCATGTTAGCGACTCTGCGGGATAACAGAGTTTGCTTCTCGCGCCATTTTTACTAGCAGCAGGCTCCGCTTGCACGGTGGACCCGAGGCTGCGAACGCACCTCTCTACATTATATATTTGGTGCGTTCCGCAGACCCTTAACATGCAGGGATTGCCTGCATTTCACTTGCAACGACATAGAAATCTGGGTTGTGGCATTACTGTAATTGGCTGGCCGTATAACATCATCAGGAGTTATAAAAGAACGGCACACTGACGCCATTGTACATCTCTATGACAGTCCATATTGGATGCAGAGAGTGCTTGTCCAGGTCTGTCTGTGCACAGTATAATAAATCCTGTAGTGTTGATACTTGTGCTGAAGCTGAACCATAATACTAAGAACCCTTCTGAGGGCTGATCGTTCTAAGGGCTAATTGTTCTAAGGCTAATTTTTTGCTTTACTCTTTGCATCACATACATTCTGCATTTAGACTAGGGAGGTACGGAGAGTTGCAGGATCAGGGACAGTGACAGTATACAGTCTTTAGACAGGGATTAGGGCTGTGCAGTCCTTTGCAAAATATATAGCTGGGGCATTTTATTTTATTTTTTTTGTGTGAAAAAATGTAATATATTGTGTGATCCATCGAGTATTAAGTGCTTTGTGGTACATTTTGGTGTTATATAAATCTCTAAAAAAATGTTGGATTTTTTTTTCTGGATTAAATTAGTCACCCATAGAGTATACCATGGTTTGGGGTACATTTTTGTGGTATCTAACACTGTAAAAAATGTTTAAAAATGTTGGTGGGAAGGAAGAAGGATGAACTCTTCTTGAGGAATAAACTGGCCTGAGAGACGCTACTTAAGGTTGCTCGAGACAGGGCTACTACCACCCCTGAGAGATCTGACTGTCCTTGGGTTTCCCCTCAGTTTATGCAGAAGCAGCTAATGGTGCAGGTGACACAGGGGGCTGATGTCCATTTCCATATGTCAGGGATTTCAGCACTACCAGAAGCCAGGTCACTTACAGGTCAGGCACCTGAGATTTGGGCTCCAGGAAGAAGTTTAAAAAGTTGACGCTAGTAGCAAAAAAAAGTCAAATAGGGTCTTATCTGAGAATAAAAATGATGTCAATTGAAATTATGCTAAGTCCTGGTATGGTTGTATGACACACAACCGTGAATATGCATGAAAACAGTTGCTACAGATCCAACAGTCTTCCAACCAGGAAAGAGGGGGAGAAAAAAAGAGCCAAATGTGGTTTATACATGCTGTTGGAAGGAAATGAAGATCCAAATGGATTATTTATTTAAGGTTTTAGCAACTATACTTTAAAAATATTTGAATAGGCCTGCATTTCTGTGATATACAGTATAACAATACATTCAAAAAAGCGAAACAAAAAAAATTCTCAGCCATACACTATTCCGTGGCCTGGGGTAAATTTCTGTGATAAAATAACCCTCCGACCCTGGAATCAATTACGCATCCATAGAGTATAAGATGCTCTGGGGTAAATTTCGCTGGTATATAACCCTCCAAAAAATTGATCAGAAATGTATTGATATTATATTGCTCATTCATGGTGTCATGACCCAGGACGGGGTTTTGTCTTTGTCCCGTCCTGGCCAGACTGGGGTTAATGGTTTCAGCCTCTCTCTGGCAGATGGCGGCTATTTAGTTGCCAATTGACCTAGGTCTGGTGTCAGTTATACTCCTGCTCTCGGCTGAGTAAGTTGACCTCCTGTGTGCCTGTGCCTTGTGCCTGATCTTGTTGCTTGTTTGGTTTTGACCCAGTCCGTCTCTTCATTGTGAGTTTGTCTACTGTCTTGGTACTGTGTATTTGCTCGTTCTGGTTTTCTGATCCCTTGGCTACGTTCTGATTATTCTCTGCCTGCTCCTCTTGTACTGCGTTGCTCCCTCTGTGTATGAAATGGCTATCCTGATGATCCATTTTGTCTATGCCTCTTGGTAACTCTGTCCCGTAGTTACCCTTCTAGGAGTTTTCCTTCTGCTCCTAGCTCTTGGAGCTTAGGCCACGCCCACCAGCAGTCACGTGCTTAAGGTCCTCTGGCCTGCAGCATTCTCTATCTGTTACTGCTCCCTCTGAGAGACCTGTGGCCGGCGCCGCCCCTTGGCAGTCACGTGCTTGGGTCCTGTTAGTCTGAAGCACGCATCTTCACCGCTGCTGCCCCGCTCCACAGGTATCTTTGAATGCAGTCTGTCTTACTCAGGACACGCGCATTGGCTCAGTGAGCAAGTGCAGTGCGGTGTTCGTGATACATGGAGTATTGAGTACTACATGTTAATGGGTACATTTTGGTGGTATTTAACCCTTCCAAAAATTGTTTAAAAGTTTATTTGTATTACATTACTCATCCACAGAGTATTAAATCTTCTTTGGTACATTTCGGTGGTATTTCGGGTGATTATTAATGACTGGTAAATATTTGGAAATTATTCTCCTAATTTGATTAAATTGAAGGCTATAGGATGTAGAGAAAGTAATAGCAAATAAATTCAAATTGCCAAATCGGGTATTGGTATTATATAGATATTCCTCTCTTGATTTCATATTACCCTAAGTAAAGCCGATTATATGAGGGGCTTGCCTTAACCTCTGTCAATCAATCTATTGCATACTTTCTCACGTTATTTAACAAAGGTATTGTTATCAGAAAAATAAAGTTGAGCTTATACTAATTCACCAAAGAGAATATATTTGGTTGTACGGTGTGGATGACAGCTGGAGGCCAACAGAATAGTATCCTCAGATATACACATACAAATATATAAGTATATGTATGTATATATATATATATATAATATATATATATATACAGTACAGACCAAAAGTTTGGACACTCCTCCTCATTCAAAGATTTTTCTGTATTTTCATGACTATGAAAATTGTACATTCACTCTGAAGGCATCAAAACTATGAATTAACACATGTGGAATTATATACTTAACAAAAAAGTGTGAAACAACTGAAAATATGTCTTATATTCTAGGTTCTTCAAAGTAGCCACCTTTTGCTTTGATTACTGCTTTGCACACTCTTGGCATTCTCTTGATGAGCTTCAAGAGGTAGTCACCGGAAATGGTCTTCCAACAATCTTGAAGGAGTTCCCAGAGATGCTTAGCATTTGTTGGCCCTTTTGCCTTCACTCTGTGGTCCAGCTTACTCCAAACCATCTCGATTGGGTTCAGGTCTGGTGACTTTGGAGGCCAGGTCATCTGGCGTAGCACCGCATCACTCTCCTTCTTGGTCAAATAGCCCGTACACAGTCTGGAGGTGTGTTTGGGGTCATTGTCATGTTGAAAAAAAATGATGGTCCAACTAAACGCAAACAGGATGGAATAGCATGCCGCTGCAAGATGCTGTGGTAGCCATGCTGGTTCAGTATGCCTTCAATTTTGAATAAATTCCCAACAGTGTCACCAGCAAAGCACCCCCACACCATCACACCTCCTCCTCCATGCTTCACGGGGGGAACCAGGCATGTAGAGACCATCCGTTCACCTTTTCTGCGTCGCACAAAGACACGGTGGTTAGAACCAAAGATCTCAAATTTGGACTCATCAGACAATAGCACAGATTTCCACTGGTCTAATGTCCATTCCTTGCGTTCTTTAGGCCAAACAAGTCTCTTCTGCTTGTTGCCTGTCCTTAGCAGTGGTTTCCTAGCAGCTATTTTACCATGAAGGCCTGCTGCACAAAGTCTTCTCTTGACAGTTGTGGTAGAGATGTGTCTGCTGCTAGAACTCTGTGTGGCATTGACCTGGTCTCTAATCTGAGCTGCTGTTAACCTGTAATTTCTGAGGCTGGTGACTCGGATAAACTTATCCTCAGAAGCAGAGGTGACTCTTGGTCTTCCTTTCCTGGGGCAGTCCTTATGTGAGCCAGTTTCTTTGTAGCGCTTGATGGTTTTTGCATCTGCACTTGGGGACACTTTCAAAGTTTTTCCAATTTTTCGGACTGACTGACCTTCATTTCTTAAAGTAATGATGGCCACTCGTTTTTCTTTACTTAGCTGCTTTTTTCTTGCCATAATACACATTCTAACAGTCTATTCAGTAGGACTATCAGCTGTGTATCCACCAGACTTCTGCACAACAAAACTGATGGTCCCAACCCCATTTATAAGGCAAGAAATCGCACTTATTAAACCTGATAGGGCACACCTGTGAAGTGAAAACCATTTCCGGTGACTACCTCTTGAAGCTCAACAAGAGAATGCCAAGAGTGTGCAAAGCAGTAATCAAAGCAAAAGGTGGCTACTTTGAAGAACCTAGAATATAAGACATATTTTCAGTTGTTTCACACTTTTTTGATAAGTATATAATTTCACATGTGTTAATTCATAGTTTTGATGCCTTCAGTGTGAATGTACAATATTCATAGTCATGAAAATACAGAAAAATCTTTGAATGAGAAGGTGTGTCCAAACTTTTGGTCTGTACTGTATACTATATATATATGGAGGAAATAATTATTTGATCCCTTGCTGATTTTGTAAACTTGCCCGCTGACAAAGATAAAAACAGGCTATAATTTTAAGGGTAGGTTCATTTTAACACTGAGAGATAGAATATCAAAATTAAAGTTCAGAAAATCACCTTGTATAAATTATATAAACTTATTTGCATTTTGCAGTGAGAAATAAATATTTGATCCCTCTGACAAACAAGACTTAATACTGGGTAGCAAAACCCTTGTTGGCAAGCAGATCAGTCAGACATTTTTTGTAGTTGATTATGAGGTTTGCGCACATGTCAGGAGGAATTTTGGTCCACTCCTCTTTGCAGATCATCTCTAAATCATTAAGATTTTGAGACTGTCACTTGGCAACTCGGAGCTTCAACTCCCTCCGTAAGTTTTCTATGGGATTAAAGTTTGGAAACTGGCTAGGCCACTCCATGATCTCACAGTGCTTCTTTTTGAGTCACTCCTTTGTTGCCTTGGCTGTATGTTTTGGATCATTGTCTTGCTGGAAGACCCAGTCACGACCATTTTTACTGTCCTGGCGGTGGGAAGGAGGTTGTCACTCAGGATTTTAAAGCACATGGCTCCATCCATTCTTCCATTGATGCGGTGAAGTAGTCCTGTGCCCTTAGCAGAGAAACACCCCCAAAACATAATGTTTCCACCTCCATGCTTGACAGTGGGGATGGTGTTCATTGGGTCATAGGCAGCATTTCTCTTCCTCCAAACACGGAGAGTTGAGTTAATGCCAAACAGCTCAATTTTTGTCTCATCTGACCACAGCACCTTCTCCCAATCACTCACAGAACCATTCAGGTGTTCATTGGCAAACTTAAGATGGGCCTGCACATGTGCCTTCTTGAGCAGGGGGAACTTGCGGGCACTACAGGATTTTAAACCTTTACGGCTTAATGTGTTAACAATGGTTTTCTTGGTGACTGTGGACCCAGCTGCCTTGAGATCACTAAGAAGTACACCCTGTGTACTTTTAGGCAGCTCTCTCACCTTCCTCATGATCAAGGATACCCCACGAGGTGAGATGACGTAGTCAGTGCGCGCCCTCTGCTGAACGTCAATGCAGAGACCCGGGAGACAGAGTGGTACACAGCGATGGAACGGGGACCGGTAAATATAGCCAGTGCCGGGGGCCTGAGCCAGCGGCGACACCGCCACCTGGCCCCCATAGCGCGCCAGTGTCCTCGCCTGCTCAGGACACTGGTACTTGGCCCCCAGCGATGAGAGGTGAGTATGTCATTATTTTTAATTGTGGAAGCAGCGGCAGCAGCAATATATGGGGGGTATTTATCTATGGAGCATCTTGTTGGGCCACCATTAACCCTTGTGCAGCATTTTATGGGGGATTTTTATCTATGGAGCATCTTGTTGGGCCACCATTATCCATTGTGCAGCATTTTATTTGAGGTATTTATCTATGGAGCATTTTTTTTGACCACCATTAACCCTTCTGCAGCACCACCCTCAGCTTATACATGAGTCAATAAGTTTTTTGTGGCAAAATTAGGGGTCTCGGCTTATACTCGGGTCGGCTTATACACGAGTATATATGGTAATTTATACAATGCAATTTTCTGGATTTTATTTTTCATATTCTATTGCCCAATGTTAAAATTAACCTATCCTTAAAATCATGGACAGTTTATGCCTTTGTCAGTCAGCAAATTTACAAAATCAACAAGGGATCAAATAATTATTTCCTTCACTGTTTATCCTATAAAGGAACGTGTGTGTTTTACCCATGGCAGGATTGTAGAAATAAATCCAAAAAAGAGGTTGAAATATTAGAAGGATAATGTGTCAAATGGAGACTTCATTCATTTGAGTTTAAATAGGAAATTAATTTGGGTATGAACAATTTGCAGCCCAAACAATGAGTAGTTTGTCAACAAACAAAATTGTCAAAAAACAGATTGTTGGAATTAAAAATGAATTTTTCTTCCCACCATGCCATTTAAAGGATTGAAAGAGAAGGTGAGCATTTTTAACCCATCATAGCTCCTTCAACCTGCAAAAAAACTCAGCATAATTATGACTAGTGTTGAGCGATACGATACCGCAAGTATCGGGTATCGGCCGATATTAGCTCTATCGGACTTTCGATACTTAGTTCCGATATTTTCGTCTTATCGGATACCGGAATCGGATTTGTCACTGTCACTGTCAGTGTCCGTCGGTCGGGTCTGTCAAGAGTCAGCGGCACTTACCTGGAAGAAGATCTCCGGCGGTCACGGGCTGGACTGCTTGATGGCCGCCATCATCTTTCCCCGGCGGTCACATGCAGTTTCTCGCGATAACTGCAGTGACTGCTGGGTAATCCCGGCCGTAAAGCAGTCAGTCCGATGACGTCACCGCCGGGGAAGCAGGTAATCAGCTGTGCTGCGTCGCGATGACAGGCTCTGCCTGTCATTGCGATGTAGCAGAGCTGGATCGTCGTGGGACAGTCGTTACTATGTACTGCGTCGGACAGGTGGTATACTGTTGGTTTCTTTTTTTTTTCTTTTTTTATAGGAGATCGATGGCGTCGCAGGAATGAGTGTATAATAAAATTAATGAAAACTGTGTTGTCTCTTTTATTTCATTAAAATACTTTTTTCTTGCTGTGTCTTTTTTTTTATACATTTAAAAACTTTGGGATTAATAATGGATCGGTGTCTTATTGACACCTCTCCATTATTAACCGGGCTTATTGTCACCGTGCAATCAACGGTGACATTAACCCCTTATTACCCTACTTGCCACCGCTACAGGGCAGTGGGAAGAGCCGGGTAAAGTGCCACAATTGGCACATCTTTTGATGCGCCAAATGTGGGGCTGCTGTAGCCTTGTATTATCAGGCTGTTGAGGACCAAAATCCATGGGCCTTGACAGTCTTTTAATACCAGGCCGCAGCAGTCTGCATTTTACTTGGCTGGTTAACAAAAATAGGGGGACCCCTACGCTGTTTTTTTTTCGAGGGGATCCCCTATTTTTGTTAACCAGCCAAGCTAAGCAGACTGCTGTGGCCTGGTATTATCAGGCTTGCAAGGTCCATGGATATTGGATCCTTACCAGCCTGAAAAACCAGGCCTCAGCAGTCTGCTTCATCTGGCTGGTTAACAAAAATAGGGGGGACCCCACGCCAATTTTTTTCGAGGGGATCCCCTATTTTTGTTAATCAGCCAAGATATGCAGACTGCTGTGGCCTGGTATTATCAGGCTGGCAAGGTCCATGGATATTGGCTCCTTAACAGCCTTAAATACCATGCCTCAGCAGCAGGGGCGTACATAGAAATCATGGGGCCCCATAGCAAAAGTCTGAATGGGCCCCCCCCCAAAAAAAAAACCCAGAGCCATTGTAAATGTAAAGTGCCAGCACAGTGAGGGGACACATTAAACAAAAAAATGTATTATGCCCCCATAGATTGTGCCCCCATAGATGCTCCATAGTATAGGCCCTTATGCTGCCGCAGCTGCTGCAACCAAAAAAAAAAAAAAGACATACTCACCTTTCGTCGCTGGGTGCCAGGTGCCGGTGTCCTGAGCAGGGGGTGACATCAGGTGCCGATGTCACCGCTCGCTCAGGGCCCCGGCACCTGAGATATTTACCTGTCCTCTCTCCACTGCTGAGTGCCGCTGTCTTCGGGGTCCTCCAGCAGTGAATGATCAGGCAGAGGGCGCGGCGCGCACTAACGACGTCATCGCGCCCTCTGACCTGAACATTGCAGCAAGAGGACGCGAGCAACGGTGGAACGGGACAGGTAAATATCCCTTATACTCACCCTTCCGCCGGCGCGGTCTGTGCAGCCCCTGCTCTTCTCCCACGGTCTCCGCCGCCAGTGTTCAGCGGTCATGCGGGACAGCTCATTAAAGTCATGAATATGTGCGTATTCATGACTGTAATGAGCGGTACCACCTGACCGCTGAACACAGGCGTCGGAGACCGTGGGAGAAGAGCAGGGGCTACAGAGACCGCACCAGGAGGGGTGAGTATATAGAAGAGCTGCGCTCCCCCTCCCCCGCCGACCCCCTGGTAGTACTGTGTCAGCACAGCTACCCGACCGTCGAGGGCCCCCTCACCTGTCCGGGCCCCATAGCAGCTGCTTGGTCTGCTTCATTCACGGTACGCCACTGCTCAGCAGTCTGCTTCATCAGGCTGGTTAACAAAAATAGGGGGACCCGACGCCATTTTTATTCGAAGGGAACCCCTATTTTTGTTAATCAGTTTCCTCTGACGTCACTGATTGTGTCCCTGGCTGACCTGAAGTGAAAGTGGAAAGCAATCAATTAAGCTTTCCACTTCCTCTCCTGTCAGCCAGGAGAGGAGCTCATTCATTTGGGGGTTTACTGTGAGGCTGCAGCATTAGCTGCGGTCCCTGCAGTAAACATTAACCCTTTCTGAAGGATTACACCGTGGGACCTGACTGTGCATGGGATAGGTAAGAATAATTTTGCTTTTTTATTTTATTTTTATTACAGGAAATGGTTTTTGCAGTCAAATAAAAGATGGTCAAAAACATGTGTCTTTATTTCATTAAAATGATTTTTAATTAAAGTGTGTGTGTTTTATTTTTATTTCATGCAATAGGATTAATAATTTATAGTTGTCTAATTGACAGCTCTCAATTATTAACCTGGCTTAAGGTCACCTTTCAATTGCAAGGTGGCTTTAACCCCATATTAACCCATTCGCCACCGCTACAGGGCAATGGGAATAGACAGGCAAAGTGCCAGAAAGAGCGAATCTAATTATAGATTTGTCTTTTCTGGGGTGTCTGGGGGCAGATGTTAGTAGCCAGGGGGGGGGCCAAAAATAATGGTCCCTCTCTGGGCTATTATTATCTGCCCCCATTAGCTGGCTTTGTCTGTCTGGTTGCGAAAATAGGGCGGGAGCCCACGCATTTTTTTTAAACAATTTTACACCTCATATATATATACATGTCATTGAATTTGTGACACATATATATATATATTTATATTTATAGTTCATACACTTCTACATAGTATAATAGCCGCTAATTCAATTGCCGGCTTTTGTGAAAATGCAGAACCCGACATGAAATGACACTTGGTGTACATAGGGTTAACCATGTCTTTTCATGTCCTTTGCTATCTGATTTGCACAAACAATTACATCAGTCTATGTGTGCAAAATTTCACACCTGTAGGTGTTAATTAAAGGTGTAAATTCGTAGCAAAAAAGTCCGGTTTTTTTACAACGAATTTACACCTTTAATTAACCCCTACAGGTGTGAAATTTTGATGTAATTGTTTGTGCAAATCAGATAGCAAACTACATGAAAAGACATGGTTAACCCTATGTACACCAAGTGTCATTTCATGTCGGGTGCTTCTGTCTTTTCACAGAAGCCGGCTTTACCCGGCAATTGAATCAGAGGCTATTTTACTATGTAGAAGTGTATAAACTATACATATATGTATATATATATGTCACAATGACATGTATATATATATATATATATGTATTCTATGTGTGTATATTTTGTGTTTACAACGAAAGAAAGGGTTTTTTTAGTTGCGATATTTTGTTCCCATAGACTTACATGGGAATTCCGGTATCGGAATCGGATATCGCCGATATTTAGTGATATCGGCGATACCATTCCGATCCGATATTTTTAGATATCGAGCAGTATCGCTCAACACTAATTATGACCCAATAAATATTGCATTGCAAAAATGATGAATTGTTTCAATTCTGAGGTATAGGAATTTTAGTTATCATGATGATGCTGGATAGCCTGAATAGCAAGGTGGTGTAGAATAATAGCATAAAGATTAGCGACATCACATGAGATAGAAGAAAAATCGTAATCCTAATGAAATTTATTTAAAAATTGTACTATCCCGGTATTATGCAGTCCACAATTGGCCTTCCATCAAGCGTTTAGAGGGGAGCAATAGGAAGGGCATTATGGAATTTATGACACTCATTTCAGCCAAAGCAAGATGATGTTACCTCTGATAATGACAATATGTTTTAGTTAATATTCTGCAAAGAAATGTCTATTTGATCACAATTACTAAAATAGTTAATTTTTGGGCCATATTTAAATTTTAAGAAACATGAAAACTTCATCAGTGTGCTTTGTTATTAAATGGGCTGCTGGCAACTACCAGTTACAATTCTTTATTGAGTGAGTAGTGAGGCCACTTTGCCATTACTAAGGCTGTGTTTTGTGTTAAAGAGCTTGAAAGGGGTTGACTATAGTCCTAGGAGTGTTTTACTCATGTTGTCACGGCAATTGAAGGCTTTGAATTGCTGCAATTTGCGATGAATTACATTTTTGGAAACATTCGATGAACCTGTTCAATACGAATCTTAAATTATTTGATCATCTCCAATTAGAAGTTCTTAAAATTAGGTAAATACAACCTCAGAGGAACAACTAATGACAAATTACTTCCTGTCATTATATATTTTACCAATTTTAGGCCAAACTATAGAAATAACATGTGAAAAATTAAGTGCACACTTATTGCTTCCTGAGGAATTAAGGGTAAATAGCAGGCAAGTGCTGCAATTAAAATGCTCTTGCTTCATTGTTCATCAGCAAGTGTGCCTACCTATATAAAAATTTTGGCATTTTGCTTTTCTGAAGCATTTAAGTTTGTGTTAACACAATGCCAATGAAGTGGTTAGCATCTTTTAAAAGCCTTATCTAATTGTATTTATAATACTAATCTACAGTGGGTACGGAAAGTATTCCATACCCACTGTACCACTCCCCGTGTATGAAATGTGTGTGGGTGGTTGTTCATTGCTATTTTCACCTGTGCTGCCTTGAACTTTAATCATGTGGGCCTACTGCATCCTATAGTACATTCGTACAATAGGCCCTGCTTTTGTATGATGTTCTCAAGGAGAAAACATAACAGCAATATTCTTACAGAAGCTAATTTTGCTGCCAACATATATGGGAGGTTTTATAAACCTTTTTCAGTCAATGTGGTGTCCATCAGTTTAGAATAAAAAACATTTTCACAAGTTCCATCAAATTCACCCCATGTTCAAACCATACAATGCTCAGGGAAATTGCAAAAACCAAACAAAACTGGAGATACAGTTGAGTCCCTAAAAGCTTCTGCATTTTAAATAAAAACAGTACTATTGGATATTTGTTTGGAATGATATCTAAAAAGGCCATCACAGCACAGCAAAAGTTTGCAAAGCTGCATCGGAACAAACTACAAAACTTCGGGAACACTATCCTTTGGACATATGGTACTAAATTGGAGATATTTGGCCATAATATCCTGGGCTGAGAATACTGCAGCAATGGGTGTCAAATCTTTCTGGTAGAGCACAGCAACACAAGACGAGAATAGAAGGATTATGCTGCACTTCCATCCAATGAACAAAAATTGTAAATCCATAAAAATGAGCAAATCCACATGAACGTTTTTTTTTAATTGACTTTACATGGTTTTGCTCATTTTTATGGATTTATACTAAAGTATTTTTGTGATGCTTGTGACTACTCACGGACACGCCATGAGATGGGGAAGTCAAGGAGTCCGAGATCAAAAGGTATGTCATAAACAGAGTGGTGGAGCAAAGGAGTAGTAGGGTCAGAGTCTGAAGTCAGATTTCCAAGCATGTAGCCAATCAAGACAAAGGGCCTAGGCACACAGATGCTAAAAGGCAAATCCAGGGTTGGTCAATAAAGACAAAAATACTAGAACTCAAAGCACAGAGCAAACACACACCACTTGAGTAGACCTACAACATGGCAGTGATCAGAGGCAGACAGACAGCTAAATAACATGGGCATCATTTCCAACTGGAGACACCTGTAAGAAACCCAGCACACCTGGCCCTGATTGAACGACTGGACTGTTACTCACCACTCTGTCTGATTGGCACACCCAAGTCTCAAATTGGATGGCTGAGCTGTTTATCACAATACTGACAGCTCAACATGCCCCTGCATCAGGTTGTATGGCTTAGCTGCCACTCACCACACTGAGTGGAGTAATCGTGATAGTACCCTCTTTTTTAGGGGGTCCACCGGACCCCGAAGTTTCCCAGGAAACCTAGAATGGAAGGCCCTGATCATGTGATCAGCCTTCCTAACTTGGGCTGGAACCCAGGATCTATCTTCTGGTCTGTATCCCTTCCAATGGATGAGATACTGGTGGGAATTATGGACCTTCTGAGAATCCACAATTTTTTGTACCTTGTACACTAAACTGTCTTTGACAGAAACCAGAGGAGGAAAGGATAAGACAAAAAAGAAGTGACAAACTCCTTTTAGCAGGGACTTATGGAAGACATTAAGGATGTGAAGGGATGCAGGAAGCTTCAGTCTAAAAGCCACCTGATTGCTCACTTCCAGAATCTCATTGGGATCACTAAACTTTGGACCCAACTTCGCCGAAGGTATTTTAAGTCTAATATTTGTGGATGACAAAAAATCCTTTTCACTGACTTTAAAGACAAAACCCATAGAACATTTTCTAACAGCCTTCTTTTACTGGTGAAAACCTCACCAAAATGGGGATTAAAACAATAATAACAAAAAAAATGTAGTCTCAGTGGACTGATTGACCTGACTGTTAAAGGCTACCTCAGCAAAAAGTAGAAATGAAGACCAGTCCTCCTGTTGAGCTGTAATACAACACCTTAATATTTGTTCCAAAGATTAATTTGTAATTTCTGTCTAACCATTGGTTTCAGGATGGTAGGCAGAAAATGACTAGTCAATCCAAATATCCTAAAAAAGGTCTCCAGAATTTAGAGACAAAATGCACTCACCTATCACACAAAATTTTAAGAGGCATTGCATGTATTCTCACAACATGGCAGATAAACAACCTGGAGAGTGTTTTAGCATTAGGTTACCCTGATAAAGGAACAAAACGAGCCCGTTTACTGAATCGGTTAACTACCACCCAAATAACAGTTTTCCCACCAGACAAATCCATGATGACATCCATGGACAGATAAGTCCACGGTCTTTCTAGAATTGGGCATAGAGCCAATTCCCCTTTTGGGTGCTTATGACAGAGTTTAGTGAATACAAAAAGTAAACAAAATCTTTATTATCATTATTCATAGATGGCCACCAAAAAAGCCTAATAAAACTTTCCATATAGCCATGACCTCAGGATAACCAATCAAGTTGGAATCATGGAACTCCTGCAACAGACATAATGTTAGATACACAGGTACAAATAATTTGGACCCCAGAGTGGCAGAAGGAGCCAACGACTGGACTTTAAGGATCTCCACTTCCAACTCCGATGATATAAACCACAATGACCTTAAGGTCACATTCACACTATCAGTATTCGGTCAGTATTTTACCTTATTATTTGTAAGCCAAAACCAGGAGAAAACAATCAGAGGAAAAGTATAATAGAACCACGTCACCACTTCTGTATTTATCACCCACTCCTGGTTTTGGCTTACAAATACTGAGGTAAAATACTGACCAAATACTGAACGTGTGAACGTGGCCTTAGGAGAAGGGTGGCTCTGGACTGAACTAAAACTGCTTGATAATGCGTCACTGCGTCAGTCTTCACATTCTTAGAATCTGAACGTGACAGAGAAATTAAACCTAGAGAAACATAAGGACCACCTGACATGTCCAGGAGTTAGTCGTTTAGCTGATTAAATATACGCTAAGTTCTTATGTTCAGTGACCACAGTGACTTCATGAACTGTCCTCTCCAAAAAACGTCTCCATTCCGCAAAGGCTAGTTTAATAGCGAGTAACTCATGATTCCCAACATCTTCCAGCAGACAAAAATTCTCTCAAGAAAAAAACCCATGGCTGCAAATTGGTCAGAGTTTTGGAACTCAGACATAAAATGATTCCAAAATCAGTTTGGAATAGAACAAGTGCAGATAAAAAAACCCTCTTTCAATTTTTAAAAAGACAAAATAGCATCTCGTGGCTAAACCTTGAGATTGGCCCCCTCATGTGTGAGGTCAGCAAGAGGTTTATCAATCTGATAAAAAAAACCCTAATGAATTTCCAATAATAGTTATCGACACCTAGAAAACATTGCAATGCTTTCAGGTGACTAGGTTGAACTCAATCTATTATGGTTTGCACCTTGCCAGGATCCATTCTAAACCCATCAGCCGGTAAGATGAACCCCAGGAATGAAATTCCCTAAACAGAAAAAATAAATTTCTCAATTTTAACAAAGAAAGAATTCTCCTTTTGAGAATCAAAATCAGGCTAATAAAATTAAAATATCATCAAGGTATATCACAAAAAATCTGAAAAAATAATATTCATAAGGTGTTGAAATACTGATGGTGCATTGCAAGATTTTAGAATAAACCCTCGGAAGTTAAAAATGAGACTCAACACCCTTCTCGATGCCTATCAAATTGTAAGCCCCTCTAAGGTCAAGTTTAGAAAACAATTTAGCCCCCATCAGCTGATTATATTGATCGGGGATGAATGGAAGTGGGTATGTATTCTTAACCATAATCTTGTTCAGTTCTCGGAAATCGAGGCATGGACGGAGGCCACCATCATTCGTTACAAAGACGAATCATGCTGTTAAAGAGGAGGAAGGACAGATATGACCCTTCCATAATTCCGTAATGTGACTTTTGCTTACATAATTATTCATGGCTGTAAGTTCAGGCCCACACAAATTGTACAGGCGAATTTCAGGCAATTTAATGCCAGGGATAAGATCGATAGCATAATCATAAGGACAACAGGTAATGTCTCCACCTCTTTTTCCGAAAACACATCTCCAAAGTCTTTTAGGTACCCTGGCAGATGCTGCAGACTAGCAGAGCATATACTGTATGTACAGAACTGAGACATTTCTTATGACATTTAAGGCTTCACTTAACAATCTCCTTCTGACACCAATCAATAATAAGATTGCAAATAAGAAGCCATGGAAGTCCCAGAACCACACCAGCAGGCAAATTATCCAAGACAAAGCAGGAAATGGATTCAGAGAGAAGTGCTCCCACTTAAAGAGTGAATTCTACTGCTACCTTTTCAACAAAGTTCTGAAGTAAAGGTGTTTTGTCAATAGCCAAAATTTGAATGAATGTTTCCAAACTAACTGCCCCTAATCCTAATTTCAGTTCCAGTTCCTAATCAATAAAATTAGCTACACACCTGCAGTCAATAAAAGTCAATGCTGCCAATACCTGTTTCTTGAAAGACAAAACCATATTAAGCAGTGCTTTTTCTAAGGAGAAAAAAGGTACCTGGAAGTCTGCGTGACCCTCTTGAGAACCACCAAAATTTAGACAATTTCCCAACAGCTTGTTAACCTCAAGGCAAGTTGGACAGTCCTTTAAAAAGGTCCTGCAAGTTCACAGTATAGAGAAAGTCCAATATCTTTTCTACGTTGTTAGGGTCTGCGGAACGCACCAAATAAATATAAATAATAGGTGCGTTCGCAGCCCGGGGTCCACCGTGCAGGCAGAGCCTGCTGCTAGTAAGATGACACTAGATGACGGTATAAGCGAACTCTGTTACACCACAGAGTCGCTGACATAGATGCTGTGGCACTATATGGTGGTATAAGCGAACTCTGTTACACCACAGAGTCGCTGACATAGATACAGTGGCACTATATGGCGGTATGAGCGAACTCTGTTACTCCACAGAGTCGCTGTGGTAGAGACTGTGTCCTGTTAACCCCACAGGAGTACACAGATAGCTGCAGAGCGGATAGCAGTCCGTGGTCATGCAGACAGTAACGCAAACAACCAACTCCTCACCGGAGTAGCCGGTATTCTGGAGGCTATTTCAGCCAAGCCCTGAACACGTGCATACAAAACTCCTCACCGTGGTGCCAGTATTCTAGGGGCTTATTTCAGTCGAGCCCTAACCGCATGTGTACATGACCACACTGGCGCAAAGCACACAACAGATTTGATACTAGCGCATGGCCGTGAGGCCATGCAAGCCTTATATAGAAGCAGCAAGTACAGGACCTTCCGGAAAGGACCAATGGAAAGCTGCTCCAGAACTACAGCAGCTTCAGGACCTTCCTGGAGGACCAATGGGATTCGCTGCAGTAGCCGAGCATGTGACCCCTGATCTCCTATGAGAGATCCTACCCTGGGCATGCTCAGAACGGAAAACACAGGATTTAGTCCCAACTCCGTCTGCTTGCCGCTGACCTGCACTGGTTATAATGGCAGGACCCGGAGAGGCAGCAGTCATCCTCTGCACAGTGTTAGACTGGGCGAGACGCTGGGACCGACGTCTCTGCTGAGCAGGCTCCACTGCGGCCATAGACGGATGGGAGACCGCAGTGGGAATGGCTCGAGAAGTGGGAACTCGATCCCTAACATATGTCTTTTCTCTATAGCACGTAAACTGGCAACTACCACCTCCAATGGCTCCACCTCCGATAAATGGACCTGCTCCAAAGGAATATAACAGACAACCTGCTGCTCACTACATATTTAATGAATTCTGTGGTCTATTTGTGTAGCCCTGGTACACAATACCAGGAGGATGAGTGGAGAGGTAACGGTTAAGGGCTCTCCATGATATCACTTACACTTCGGACACACCCAGCAGGGGTGTGGAGGGGAGTGCTGAGTAGTCTGAGTTCAGTTCAGTCAGTGACTCGAAAGAGTTAGGAAGTGCAGTCTGTGTGCAGTTCAGAAAGTGGAGTCCAGTAAAGGTGAGCCAGTTCACCTCAGCCTGGTCAGAGCTGTGCCCCACTAGAAGATGGACTGAGACATCTGTTGAGAGTCTGAGCAAATCGAAGGGCATAGTGGAAGAGAACAGAAAAGTGCCATAGGTATAGAATACCTGCACATTGTTACCGGTCACTGGAGACCGAAGCATCACCATAGCTTCATGCATGGTGGTAGGAAACCCAGAGGCTTACCGGACCTTAGGTAACGGAAAGCAGCCCCTGAAGAGTCAGTACGTAACTGGGGTCAGGGAGAGTGAGAACCTTGAGTCAGTGCACGACAGGAATTGGAACTCAGCTCTCTCAGAAGAAGGCTCCAACCACAAAACTGACCGGGCAGCACAGCTTTGGAAAAGCTGGAGTTATAGAGGGAACTACGCTTTACGCTGGTTGGACTCTTCATCATTGGAAAGTAAAGGAGGCCCCTAACTTGCTTAGCCGTTGCCTCAAAGCTCATCCTCCATCAACCCCATCAGCCTCCCTGGGACCTGCTTGAACAACTTGAAGTAAAGGTATGGAAAGACGCTGATGTGTGAGACTGTGTTATTTGATTGCATTCCTGCACTACCCCATCATAACCATCGACCTGAGGGAAGAGTCCCACCTGTAGGGGACCCGACATCTAGCTGCCTCACCATCCCCTCAGAGACCTACAGCAGCGCTGGTACAAATTACCAGAGACTACAGGTGGCGTCACGAACTGTATATATATATCCCCTGTAAATATACCCCCCAACATACGCCTGACCGCCAGGGCCACAGACCGAGCCACCGCTACCTGTGACAATCCCATAGACTTCTACGGGCTCGGCTCTGAGTACCCCATTGCCCTGGAAACCCACAATTGTGGTGCGTGGTCGAGACATATTCATATGGCCTGAGTCATGGCCTTTGCAGGAGAACAATGGGAATCATGAAGAAACAGAGCGTCCTTAAGAATCTCATAAAGACCTTTCCCAAGGCTGATAGCAGAAGGCTATAGAAAATTCTCAATAAACTAATTATCTTACTCTGCAATTTATAATGTGACAATTCAAGACTCTGGTATTCCTTAGCCAGATCGTGAATCATCTATGTCAGATTCATCACCTGGTCACAGAGCATGTGAACAGGATCCACACTGGTGAAAAAGACAAAGGTACTGGCCAGTTGTAATGTGACGCTAGTCAATACTCATGGACATGCTGTGAGGTGTGGGAAGTCAAGGAGTCTGAGGTCAAAAGCAAGAATGGCATGTCATAAACAGACAAGTCTTGTGCAACTGGAGAAAGTGGAGATAAGCCTGCGATGCCATTAGTATAAGACAGTAGAAATAAATAATTGGGTATAAATGGCATTGTTATTTATCAACGCGTTTCGAAGCACAGCTGCTTCTTCCTCAGGTCAGGACAAACTGCAGAAGTACAAAAACAGCTCACAGCATGTAAAAATAAATAGACAACTTGTTTAAACAAGGTGAGCTACAACGGCCCTCTGAATTCATATGAACAAGAATAATGTCATCATATTGAAAAAATGCATGTAAGTGTGTGAATGCAATCATTTCAAAATTAATATAAGTATTTAGAAAGGCAAGGGAAGGAAAAATGTAATAAATGAATTGTGCTAACATGGGGCACAAAATATTATTATTATTTCAATACCATTAATTTCTTACATTTTTCCTCCCCTTGCCTTTCCTTGCAAAATAATACCATTATTTTACATGACAGATTCTCTTTAAAAGTCAATGGCATCTATCAAAATTCAAAGGGATTCATTTGAAAATAGATCAAACATATCATAGCTCCAGTGAGAAAGAACAAATCCATAGAAAAAGAAGGATTACCTTCTATTGTATGTATGAAATACGTATAGTATGTTGTTGCTTATAATAAAAAAGTATATTGAGTAAAGTAAATATGACTGAAAGCAAAGACCTTCATTCATTCACCTTTTCCATATACTTTTTGCATGGCATACATAGTAACATATTCTATATAATAGATATAATATACATAAAAAAAAAACATTTTTCCTCTTATTCCCTCAAGTGTTTATCTATTTTATATCTAGAAAAGTTCCCCCTCCATATTTTTCTAGGTTAACTATGCAAGTTCACAGGTATTATGAGGCAGCATAAGCCCTCTCTGTCCTTCCTCACAACAGCAGAAATAAATCATAGTACACTGGAGACTTTGGCTTCAGGTATCATGCTGGGAACTTCATTACTTGAGCTGTGTCACATATTACTATGCATATTGCTACTGATTGGACACAGTCTCATAAATGCAGCCTATTTCTGTCATAGTCTTTGGGAGAATAGATCTGTTTTCTGCTTAGACAGATGCTCTACCAGAGGGAGGGGTGTAAGGAACGGATAATGACAAAGCTACAGAGCAGCTGTGTGTCCTTGCCCCCTTAAAAAAGATCCCTTTGCTTAATGATATGTCTAATTCATTGTAACACTTCCTTAAACCCCCATTGCAATCATTCTCCTTTATAATTTACAGGTTAAATTTTGTCATGTCCGGTAGTCTCTGTTTCTTACATTTTTGTTGCATGAGCCGCTCTTTTCACCTAGGTTGTCTAGGTTTATAGATATTACATACAGAAAAATGATATAATAGACTGTAATCCTCTGCCATCCTATCTATCAGCAATGTGAAGCACACAAGTGTTTTTACATCTTTTTGTCAACAACATAAAATTAATGAACCAAATGTAGAAAATTAATGAATATATCCATTAGCAGGCTTTTGATAGACTAAGCAAGCAATTATTGCGTGCCATGCATTTCCATAAATTATAATTTACTTGTTCAGAGATTACTTCATGAATGGCACATTACTTTATACGTGGAAAAATGAGAAGGTAGATAATATTACTGGATCACTGGTTCTTCCAGCTTATTTTCTCTATTTAGTGGTTTAATTAAGTTGTAGTTTGTAATAGTCATAATCACTTTACTCACATAATATTTATTTATTAACTCAAATAGCTGTAATGTATAAATTTTCTTATTTCAGTATTAGCTAAACTGTAGAGGCTGTTCAGAGGCACATGAATTAACTTCTGCTCTGTACAGCATGTTCTGCCATATTGTTCCTCTGCCCAGCATTGTGTTTTGGAGATATTGCCAAAGAAGCATCGTTTCTAGGTAAGAAACTGTCTGTAAAAATAACCAATGGAACATGATTTTTCTCACCTGTCCTGGCTCTGGTATTGGACTCTCCGTCCTCTGACTTTGGTGGCTTGCTATGTCTGTTCCTGTGATTATTAGGTTGTGCTGGTAGCCATGCAGACATCTCTGATGTTACAATCTAACACCTCATAGCTCTGCTCAACCAGAAATTTGCCACCGGATTATACAGGTACCCAAACCCGGACCCATTCACTTGAATGGGGGCACGAACATCCAGTGTTTGTCATGTTGTCATGGCAATTAGCTGCCACTTATAACAGGGAGAGTAGGCGCTGGCTGATGGAAGTATCCATCAGCCGGCACTTGCGCTCTAAATAAATAATTAAAAAGAAATTTAGTGGGTTCCCATGTATTTTTTGATAGCTGTAGTCCATCAGGAGATATTTCTCAATTCTCCTGCTGCTTGCCTATTGCAGATTCAGTCTTCCCAGCCTGGTGCAGGACTACAATTTTGTTTCTGGTGTCCTTCGACAGCTCTTTGGTCTTCACCATAGTGGAGTTTGGAGTGTGACTGTTTGAGGTTGTGAACAGGTGTCTTTTATACTGATAACAAGTTCAAACAGGTGCCATTACTACAGGTAATGAGTGGAGGACAGAGGAGCCTCTTAAAGATGAAGTTACAAGTCTGTGAGAGCCAGAAATCTTGCATGTTTATAGTTGACAAAATACTTATTTTCCACCATAATTTGCTAAATAAATCTTGCCAAATCAGACAAGGTGATTTTTTGGATTTGTTTTCTCATTTTGACTCTCATAGTTGTGGTCTACCTATGATGTCAATTACAGGCCTCTCTCTTCTTTTTAAGTGGGAGAACTTGCACAATTGGTGGCTGACTAAATACTTTTTTTCCCCACTGTATATGTTTCTTATTGATATGATGTGGCCTTAATGTGATAGTGTCCATGAGCCCTAATATGCAAAAAAAATTCCAGTGCTTAAAATGAGAAATTGGCAAAAAAAGGAAAGATATGAAAGAGGAAGAAATAGAGGATTTAAAGGACAAAGCAAGAATCTCTTGGAGGACAGACTGCACACAGGCAGCATTCATCTGACATCCAGAGACCTGAGCATCCAAAGGTAGGACTGCAACCCCAAAACAATCTATAGACTTCCTA
>JARQOD010000001.1:897948172-897979431 GCA_033576555.1 Oophaga sylvatica
AGGCGAGTGAACGAACACTTATGGGACATCAGAAATAAGCATGATACCCTGATTGTGCTCCACAGAAATGGTGTCCATTGGGGAGCCTAAAGGAGATCTCATTCTGCATGATTGAAGTTATAAAAAAGAAAACAAGGGAGGGTGGTAATCTTGATGAAACCATTCTTAAAAGGGAAAAAAGTGAATATTTAGGATTCAATCCCTGTCCCCAAAATGCCTGAATGAGCATCTCTCCTGTCCTATACATGTTTTTTTCTAATCATGTCACGCTATACTCTAGGTCAGTTCCCTTGATGGTCCTTCTAAAACTTCCTCATACTCTCATAAAATCTGTGCATACTGTTAGGGTTGGCGGAACGCACCAAATCTAATATATAAGCTGAATGTATGTATGTGTGTATGTATTTGGGTATGTTTGTCCGGGATTGGAATCCGCACCGTCGCACTTATGGGCATGAAATTTTGCACGCCCGCACGTCTCGACCCTGAAAGAGTCCTAGGCTATGTTTTGAATCGAAATTTTAACCCCGCGCGTTCCAAATCGCCAAACAATTTTGGCCCTATCTACATAATGGGGAGAAAGCTGAATGCTTGTGTGTATGTCCGGCATAGGAATCTGCATTTACGGGCATGAAATTTTGCACACCCGCACGTCTCGACCCCGGGAGCATCATAGGCTAGGCTTTTAGTCGAAATTTTAACCCCCGCATTTCAAATCGGCAAATAATTTTGGCCCGGGATAGGAATCTGCACCGTTGTACTTACGGGCATGAAATTTTGCATGCCGCACATCTCAACCCCAGGAGCATCATAGGCTATGTGTTGAATGGAAATTTTAACCCCCGCACGTTCCAAATCGCCAAACAATTTTGGCCCTATCTACATAATGGGGAGAAAGCTGAATGCTTGTGTGTATGTCCGGCATAGGAATCTGCATTTACGGGCATGAAATTTTGCACACCCGCACGTCTCGACCCCGGGAGCATCATAGGCTAGGCTTTTAGTCGAAATTTTAACCCCACGCATTCCAAATCGGCAAATAATTTTGGCCCGGGATAGGAATCTGCACCGTTGTACTTACGGGCATGAAATTTTGCATGCCCGCACATCTCAACCCCAGGAGCATCATAGGCTATGTGTTGAATGGAAATTTTAACTCCCGCACGTTCCAAATCGCCAAACTATTTTGGCCCTATCTACATAATGGGGAGAAAGCTGAATACTTGTATATAGATATAATCATTACAATTTGTTATAACTAACCGTAGTTAGGTACTATGCCCGGGCAGCGCCGGGCTCTTCAGCTAGTTAAATATATATAATAATAATAAAGTGCGTTTGTCACCCGGCATGAACAGTGGCGAACTCTGTTACTTCACAGAGCCGCCACAACAAAGTAATAGAGCGCTGTTCCCTATTACACATCACAGGACACAGCTGATATGGTGCGAGTGAAGTCTCTAGGCTCCACCCCTAGAACGCAGGGACTTGAGTCTGACCAGAACAACAATGCGCATGACATCGCAATAACGATGCCACTACTTGGCGCTCAGTAGTAGCAAACACAGCTAACTAAAAAACAAGAGCAAAAAGCTCAACTGACCGCAGAGCGGTACCAAAAGGTGTGTGCCAGAGCACGTGGATTGACTGTGCGCTAGGTGAAGCCGAGTAAAAACCTGCCTGACTAAGGAACACTAGACGGTCATATACGCCGACAGTGCGGCAGGTTCTCGGTCCAAACACCCATGTATAGACAGAGTGGTAGCGTATCCACTCGCTCACACACCACATGGCTTATAATAGCGATCCTTTTATAACTGCAGCCTTCCAGGACCTTGCTGATGGTCCAATCCGAACTGCTTAAGGACCTGAGCATGTTACCTCCGATCAACAATGAGTGGTCATCTCACGGGCATGCTCAGATGGAGAAAAGCAGAACTTAGTCCCAGGAAGGTCGGCTCGCCGCTGACTAATGCTGGTTGGTATAGCTGAACCTGGGGAGGTAGCAGCAACCAAATGCATAGCATTAACCTGAGCAAGATGCTGGACCGATGTCTCCACTGAGCAGGATCCCATGCTCCTGAAGAAGAATGGGAGACTGCAGTGAACATGGCTCAAAATTCCCCCTGTGCAGCTGTGGGATCTTGATGCCTAACACATACAAATAAAATAAAAACTCTGGGAACTCTTTAATTAACTGTTTAAAATAAGATATAATCTCCATTTGGAATGCATTGTTCATGTCACCAAGCCAGTGGTATTCCCATTGTGGAAAACAGACACCATAATTTTATACATGACTGGGTGTATTCATATTAAAAGTAAAACATTGCTTTCCCCTCTCTTCTTCTTCCCCCCTCCCTTCTTCATCATTTACGATATTATTATGGTTATGCACTGCTTTTTTTATTCGTTATCTAATATAAGAATTTGATGGATGTAATTTATTTAATCTTTTACCAATATTTGATGATTATCTATTTTATATAACCTGGGAATATTGATTTATGATATGATTAACAATTAAACAGACTGAGTACTATTTCCATTGTTATGGTGGCTGTTATGTGTTCCATTGTGGAGCGCTTTCAACATATACGGTCATATCATCACGCATGCTCCCACTAAACGCTGGTTTATTCTCCTGCTTGTACGGCAAGCATCACCTCCGATCGAGTCATCACTAGCGATGAGTAAATTTGTTGGAAAAAAGATTGCCAAGCATAAAATCAGCATGAATATGGCACATTCGGATTCGTGATTGGAAATACAAGCAAAATTTTACAAAATTGGAAACATTAGATAAAATATTTGCGTTGCCACTAAAGTATTTTGAACACTTTTTTTATGATAATTATGATGTATGATTATCATGGGGTATGTGTTTGATAAGGGTAGGGGGTTGGCTGAGCTCCGAGGTGCGGCATGCTTGTAAACTTTTTTTATTTTCTAGCTTATGTGTGCACATTGCGGCTAGCCAATCAGGGAGCAGGAAACATGAACAATGACCTAACACAACAGCTTGTGTCATTGGCTGCTGAAATCATATGTCCCTTTCCATATAAGAGCGGGCATCTTGTTTTAGTGCCTTTTTGACAATGTAGAGAGGCTGCAACTGACACTGGGACTGTTTGCTGATAGATTTTAGATAGTTAGCTAGGCGTTGTTTCTAAGCCAGATTGTTTAGATAGATAATGTCCTTTATGGCTGTGAAATCAACCTTCCAGCGATTTTTGTTTTTTGCCGCTACTGAGGTCCACAGACCTGTATGAGTAGACCTTTCTAAATCTTATTTTTTCAGTTGCTAAATGTGATACAGAAAGGCATATTTCACCTTGTCATTTAGTGGTGTGGTGACTAGAGTTGAGCGATACTTTCCGATATCCAAAAGTATCGGAATCGGAATGGTATCGCCGATACCATTAAAATATCGGCGATACCCGATACCGATACCGGAAATCCAATGTAAGTCTATGGGAACAAAATATCGTAACTAAAAAAACCTCTTTCTTTCCTTGTAAACACTAAATATACACACATAGAATACATATATATATATATATATATATATATACATGTCATTGTGACATATATATATATATACATATATTTATAGTTTATACACTTCTACATAGTAAAATGGCCTCTGATTCAATTGCCGGGTAAAGCCGGCTTTTGTGAAAAGACAGAAGCACCGACATGAAATGACACTTGGTTTACATAGAGTTAACCATGTCTTTTCATGTAGTTTGATATCTGATTTGCACAAACAATTACATGAGTGTAAGTGTGCAAAATTTCACACCTGTAGGGGTTAATTAACCCCTTTATTCCATCAGACGTACTATTCCGTCCATGTGACCCTGGACCTAATTCCCATGGACGGAATAGTACGTCATGGGCGATCAGCTGCGCTCCCGGGGGGAGCGCAGCTGATCGCCGCCGGGTGTCAGCTGATTATCACAGCTGACACCCGTGACTGTGTGTCAGGAGCGGTCACGGACCGCTCCCGGCACATTAACCCTTGGCACACCACGATCAAACATGATCGCGGTGTACCCGGGGCACAGGGGAGGATCGCGCAGGCAGGGGGCTCCCTGCGCGCTCCCCTGAGACCCTCAGAGCAGCGCGATGTGTCGCGCTGTTCCGAGTGTCCGTCCTCCCTCCAGGTCCCCGGATCCAAGATGACGCCGGGGTCCTGCAGGGAGGCGGCTTCCTCAGTGCCTGCTGAGAGCAGGCACTGAGAAGCCTGCAGCGATGCCAGAGCGATCGCTGGTGTGACAGAGTGCTGTGCACACTGTCACACCAGCGATCTGCTAAAATACAGTGATGTCCCACCCTGGGACAAAGTAAAAAAGCTAAAAAAATAAAAATAAAAAGTGGTAAAAAAAATCATAAAAAAAAAAAAAAATATTCCCCAATAAATTCATTCTTTCCTGTAAATAAAAAAAACAAAACAATAAAAGTACACATATTTGGTATCGCCGCGTCCGTAACGACCCCCCCTATAAAACTGTCCCAATAGTTAAAACCTTTAGTGAACCCCTTAAAAAAAAAAAAAGAAAACGAAGCAAAAAATCAATGCTTTATCATCATACTGCTGAACAAAAAGTGGAATAACACGCGATCAAAAGACCGATATAAATAAACATGGTACCGCTGAAAATGTCATCTTGTCCCGCAAAAAACGAGCTATCATACAGCATCATCAGTGAAAAAATAAAAAAGTTATAGCTCGCAGAATAAAGCGATGCAAAAATAATAATTTTTTATATAAAATTGTTTTCATTCTATAAAAGCGCCAAAACATAAAAAAATGATATAAATGAGGTATCGCCATAATCGTACTGACCCGAAGAATAAAACTGCTTTATCAATTTTACCACACACGGAACGGTACAAACGCCTCCCCCAAAAGAAATTCATGAATTGCTGATTTTTGTTCATTCTAACCTCCCAAAAATCGAAATAAAAAGCGATCAAAAAATGTCACGTGCTCAAAAATGGTACCAATAAAATCGTCAACTCGTACCGCAAAAAATAAGACCTCACATGACTCTGTGGGCCAAAATATGCAAAAATTATAGCTCTCAAAATGTAGTGATGCAAAAAACTATTTTTTGGAATAAAAAGCGTCTTTTAGCGTGACAGCTGCCAATCACAAAAACCCGCTATAAATAGTAAATCAAACCCCCCTTTATCACCCCCTTAATTAGGGAAAAATAATAAAATTAAAAAAATGTATTTATTTACATTTTCCCGTTAGGGTTAGTGTTGCGGCTAAAGTTAGGGTTAGGGTTGGCGCTAACGTTAGGATTAGGATTAGGGTTGGGATTACGGTTAGGGGTGTGTTAGGGTTAGGTTTGTGGTTAGGGTTGGGACTAGGGTTAGGGGTGTGTTGGGGTTAGGGTTGGAGTTAGAATTGGAGGGTTTCTGCTGTTTAGGCACATCAGGGGCTCTCCAAATGTGACATGGCGTCTGATCTCAATTCCAGCCAATTCTGCGTTGAAAAAGTCAAACGGTGCTCCTTCACTTCTGAGCTCTGCCATGCGCCCAAACAGTAGTTTATTCCCGCATATGGGGTATCAGCGTACTCTGGACCACAAGAGTTATTGTGCAATTTGTCCTATTTCTTCTGTTAGCCTTGGGAAAATAAAAAACTGGGGGCGACAAAATCATTTTTGTAAAAAAAAAAAGATTTTTTTGTTTTTACGGCTGTATGTTATAAAACTTCTGTGAAGCACTTGGGGCTTCATAGCGCTCACCACACTTCTAGATAAGTTCCTTGAGGGGTCTATTTTCCAAAATGGGGTCACTTGTGGGGGGTTTCCACTGTTTAGACGCATCAGGGGCTCTCCAAATGCGACATGACTCCCCCAGACCATTCCATCAAAGTCTGCAATCCAAAACGTCACTACTTCCCTTCCGAGCCCCGACGTGCGCCCATACAGTAGTTTACTCCCACATATTGGGTATCAGCGTACTCAGGACAAATTGGACAACAACTTTTGGGGTCCAATTTCTCCTGTTACCCTTGTGAAAATAAAATATTGGGGGCGAAAAAAATCATTTTTGTAAAAAAAAAAAGAGATTTTTTATTTTACGGCTGTACGTTATAAACTTCTGTGAAGCACTTTGGTGTTCAAAGTGCTCACCACACATCTAGATAAGTTCCTTGAGGGGTCTAGTTTCCAAAATGGTGTCATTTGTGGGGGGTTTCCACTGTTTAGGCAGATCAGGAGCTCTCCAAACACGACATGGCATCTAGCCAATTCTGCGTTGAAAAAGTCAAACGGCGCTCCTTCCCTTCCAAACTCTGCCATGCACCCAAACAGTGGTTTACTCCCACATATGGGGTATCAGCGCACTCAGGACAAATTGCACAATATCTTTTGGAGTCTTGTTACCCTTGGGAAAATAAAAATTGGGGTGAAAAGATCAATTTTGTGGAAAAAATATGATTTTTTAATTTTACGGCTCTACGTTATAAACTTGTGTGAAGTATTTGGGGGTTCAAATTGCTCACCAAAGATTTAGATAAGTTCCTTAGGGGGTCTAGTTTCCCAAATGGGGTCACTAGTGGGGGGTTTCCACTGTTTAGGCACAGCAGGGGATCTCCAAATGCAACATGGCGTCCAATCTCAATTCCAGCCAATTTTGGTTGGAAAAAGTCAAATGGTGCTCCTTCCATTCTGAGCTCTGCCATGCGCCCAAACAGTGGTTCCCCCCACATATGGGTTATCAGCGTACTCAGGACAAATTGGACAACAAATTTTGTGGTCCAATTTCTCCTGTTACCCTTGGGAAAATAAAAAATTAGTGACTAAGAGATAATATTTGTGGGAAAAAAATAGGATTTTTTATTTTCATGCCCGGGCATTATAAACTTGTGTGAAGCACTTGGGGGTTCAAAGTGCTCACCAAAGATCTAGATAAGTTCCTTAGGGGGTCTAGCTTCCAAAATGGGGTCACTTGTGGGGGGTTTCCACTGTTTAGGCTCATCTGGGCACTACAAATGGAACATGACCCCATCAATGTTTGCATTCCAAAACGTTACTGCTTCCTTTCCAAGCCCTGCCGTGCGCCCAAACAGTTTCCCCCCCCACATATGGGGTATCCGCGTACTCATGACAAATTGGACAACAACTTTTGGGGTCCAATTTCCTTGGGAAAAATCAAAAATTTGGGACTAAAAAATCATTTTTGTGGAATTTTTTTTTTTTTTTTCACACCCAGGCATTATAAACTTTTGTGAAACACTTTGGGGTTCAAAGTGCTCACAACAGATCTAGATAAGTTCCTTAGGAGTCTAGTTTCCAAAATGGTGTCACTTGTGGGGGGTTTCCACTGTTTAGGCATATCAGGGGCTCTCCAAACACGACATGGCGTCCAATCTCAATTCCAGCCAATTTTAGTTTGAAAAAGTCAAACGGCGCTTCTTCCCTTATGAGCTCTGCCGTGTGCCCAAACAGTGGTTTTCCCCCACATATGGGGTATTGGCGTACTCAGGAGAAATTGCACAACAACTTTATCTGCCCATTTTCTCCTTTTTCCCTTGTGAAAATAAAAAAAATTTTGTAAAAGATCATTTTTGTGGCTAAAAAGTTAAATATTCATTTTTTCCTTCCACGTTGCTTCAGCTCCTGTGAAGCACCTGAAGGGTTAATAAACTTATTGAATGTGGTTTTGAGTACCTTGAGGGGTGCAGTTTTTAGAATGGTGTCACTTTTGGGTATTTTCTGCCATATAGGCCCTCAAAGTGACTTCAAATGTGAGGTGGTCCCTAAAAAAATGGCTTTGTAAATTTTGTTGTAAAAATGAGAAATCACTGGTCAACTTTTAACCCTTATAATTTCCTAACAAAAAAAAATTGTGCTGATGTAAAGTAGACATGTGGGAAATGTTATTTCTTAACTATTTTGTGTGACATATCTCTGTTTTAAGGGAAAAAAAAATTCAAAGTTCGAAAATTGCAAAATTTTCAAAATTTTCGCCATATTTGCGTTTTTTTCAAAAATAAACGCAAGGTATATCGAAGAAATTTTACCACTAACGTGAAGTACAATATGTCACGAGAAAACAATCTCAGAATCGCGAAGATCCGTTAAAGCGTTCCAGAGTTATAACCTCATAAAGAGACAGTGGTCAGAATTGTAAAAATTGGCCCGGTCATTAACGTGCAAACCACCCTTGGGGGTGAAGGGGTTAAAGGTGTAAATTCGTTGTAAAAAAAATCGGACTTTTTTGCTACGAATTTACACCTTTAATTAACCCCTACAGGTGTGAAATTTTGCACACTTACACTCATGTAATTGTTTGTGCAAATCAGATATCAAACTACATGAAAAGACATGGTTAACTCTATGTAAACCAAGTGTCATTTCATGTCGGGTTCTGCATTTTCACAAAAGCCGGCAATTGAATTAGCGGCTATTATACTATGTAGAAGTGTATGAACTATAAATCTAAATATATATGTGTCACAAATTCAATGACATGTATATATATATATGAGGTGTAAAATTGCTGAAAAAAAATGCGTGGGCTCCCGCCCTATTTTCGCAACCAGACAGACAAAGCCAGTGAGTGGGGGCAGATAATAATAGCCCAGAGAGGGACCATTATTTTTGGCCCCCCCCTGGCTACTAACATCTGCCCCCAGACACCCCAGAAAAGACAAATCTATAATTAGATTTGCCCTTTCTGGCACTTTGCCCGTCTATTCCCATTGCCCTGTAGCGGTGGCGAATGGGTTAATATGGGGTTAAAGCCACCTTGCTATTGAAAGGTGACCTTAAGCCAGGTTAATAATTGAGAGCTGTCAATTAGACAACTATCAATTATTAATCCTATTGCATGAAATAAAAATAAAACACACACACTTTAATTAAAAATCATTTTAATGAAATAAAGACACATGTTTTTGACCATCTTTTATTTTACTGCAAAAACCATTTCCTGTAATAAAAATAAAATAAAAAAGCAAAATTATTCTTACCTATCCCATGCACAGTCAGGTCCCACGGTGTAATCCTTCAGAAAGGGTTAATGTTTACTGCAGGGACCGCAGCTAATGCTGCAGCCTCACAGTAAACCCCCAAATGAATGAGTTCCTCTCCTGGCTCACAGGAGAGGAAGTGGAAAGCTTAATTGATTGCTTTCCACTTTCACTTCAGGTCAGCCAGTGACACAATCAGTGACTCAGAGGGAACTGATTAACAAAAATAAGGGTTCCCTTCGAAAAAAAAATGGCGTGGGGTCCCCCCTATTTTTGTTAACCAGCCTGATGAAGCAGACTGCTGAGGCATGGTATTTAAGGCTGTTAGGGAGCCAATATCCATGGACCTTGCCAGCAGCGTCGGACTGGAGTACCTTGGGCCCACCAGAGAAAAATTATTCTTGGGGCCCACCATCATACTTCCCAACCTTTGAAGAAGGGAAAGAGGGACAAAGGCTGTGGCACGCTGTGCCTGCTGCAGCAAATTTTAGGCCATGCCACGTTGCACCACAGACTGTCCAGGAGTTGGTGGATGCTTTAGTCCAGGTGTGGGAGGAGATCCCTCAGGAGACCATCCGTCGTGCTCATCAGGAGCATGCCCAGAAGTTGTAGGGAGGTCATACAGCATACCTCCCAAATTTTGAAGACAGGAAAGAGGGTTAAAGGCTGCAAATTTTAGGCCACGCCCCGACCACACCCATTTCACAGCTAATCACACCCATATCCTCGCCCCAAGCGTACCCATTTAGCACTGCTGATCACACTGACTGGTAATGAGGGCACAGTGGCTGGTACTGAGGAAAAGAAAGAAAGAGCAGCGAGAGAGAAAGAACAAGCAGAGAAAGAAAGAGAGGAAAGAAAGAAAAGAGAGAGAGAAAGAAAGAACAGAGAGAAAAAAGAACAGAGAGCGAGAAGGAAAGAACAGAGAGCGAGAAAGACTAGAGAGAGAAAGAAAGACTAGAGAGAGAGCCAGAGGCGTAGCTAGGGTTTTGGTTTAGTGGGGGCGAAACTTCTGAGTGGGCCCCTAACCAAAGAACCTCAGCAAATGACCGCGCTGTTGCCAAAAATTATCTATATATAAAATGACCATTATTGATATCACCGCCATATGGTCAGTGGTAAATAATACCAGTCCTACAGAACATATAATAGATTACAGCACAGGTACAGATAATGACTTACCGCTGACGTTCTTTCTGATGGAATCGTTCACTTTTCATGTCTTTTCCATCTGGCCCAGACCGACATAACATAGTTATTAAGGTTGAAGGAAGACTTTAAGTCCATCTAGTTCAACCCATATCCTATCCTAACCTGCCCTAACATGTTGATCCAGAGGAAGGCAAAAAAACCCAAGTGGCAAACAGTAAGCTTCACATTGGGGAAAAAAATTCCTTCCCGACTCCACATACGGCAATCAGACTATCTCCCTGGTCAACGCTGTATCTAGGAAACTAGTGAATATAGCCTGTAATATTATACTTTTGAAGAAAGGCATCCAGTCCCTTCTTAAATTTTAGTAGGGAATCACTCATTACAACATTAGACGGCAGAGAGTTCCATAGTCTCACTGCTCTTACAGTAAAGAATCTGCGTCTGTGATTATGGCTAAACCTTCTTTCCTCCAGACGTAGAGGATGCCCCCGTGTCCCCGTGACAAGGCCAAAGAGTAAAAAGAAAATTAGAAAGGTCTTTGTACTGTCCCCTTATATATATTATACATTGTAATAAGATCACCCCTAAGCCTTCATTTTTCCAAACTAAATAACCCCAAGTGTAATAACCTGTCTTGGTATTGCAGACCCCCCAGTTCTCTAATAACCTTGGTCGCTCTTCTCTGCACCCGCTCCAGTTCAGCTATGTCTTTCTTATACACCGGAGACCAGAACTGCACACAGTATTCTAAGTGTGGTCGCACCAGTGACTTGTATAGAGGTAAAATTATGTTCTCCTCATGAGCATCTATGCCTCTTTTAATGCATCCCATTATTTTATTTGCCTTGGCAGCAGCTGCCTGACATTGGCCACTAAATGTGAGTTTGTCGTCCACCCATACACCCAGGTCTTTTTCAGTGACAGTTTTGCCCAGTGTTTTACAATTAAGCACATAATTATACATCTTATTTGTTCTACCCAAGTGCATGACCTTACATTTATCCCCATTAAAGCTCATTTGCCATTTATCAGCCCAAGCTTCTAGTTTACATAAATCCTCCTGTAATATAAAATTATCCTCCTCTGTATTTATTACCCTGCAGAGTTTAGTGTCATCTGCAAATATTGAACTACTACTCTGTATGCCCCCTACAAGGTCATTAATAAATATGTTAAAGAGAAGCGGCCCCAATACTGACCCCTGTGGTACCCCACTGCTAACCGTGACCCAGTCCGAGTGTGCTCCATTAATAACCACCCTTTGTTTTCTATCCATGAGCCAGTTCTTAACCCACTTACACATATTTTCCCCTATCCCCATTGTTCTCATTTTATGTATCAACCTTTTGTGTGGCACTGTATCAAAAGCTTTTGAGAAGTCCATGAACACCACGTCCACTGCATTCCCTTGGTCCAGTCCTGAACTTACCCCTTCATAAAAGCTTATCAGATTAGTCTGACAAGAACGGTCCCTCGTAAACCCATGCTGATACTGTGTCATGAGGTTATTCAGCTTCAGATACTCCAATATAGTATCCCTTAAAAAACCCTCCAGGATTTTACCCACAGTAGATGTTAAGCTCACTGGCCTATAATTTCCAGGTTCAGTTTTTGCCCCCTTTTTGAATATTGGCACCACATTTGCTATACTCTTCAGCCAGGACTCGACTACAGAGAAAACAACAAAGACACGTTTCACTTCTCATATTTTCAGCTCTGTCACGGTCACCGATTGGACTATTCTCAACCTGCACAAACTCCTCATCCTGTTGATACCCCAATACTGAGCCGCTGCTGCCATATGTGTCCCTATTACTGCTCCTGATACCCCAATGCTGAGCCGCTGCTGCCGTATGTGTCCCTATTACTGCACCTGATACCCCAATACTGAGCCGCTGCTGCCATGTGTCCCTATTACTGCACCTGATACCCCAATACTGAGCCGCTGCTGCCGTATGTATCCCCATTACTGCACCTATTATGTGGTTCTCTGAGCCCTCTAAATTCTAAAGCAACTCTCTATAATATAGTGATGCCGGGTGCAAGTGCCCTAGAAAACAGAGCCCAGATTTTGTCCCCTAGAAAGTAATATTGGCCTGTGTGCCCCTTTGACAGTCACAGTAACCCGAGTTCCCCTATAACAATAAGTGCCCACTTTACATTTAATAATGTCCCAAGTCTCCCCCTGTACAGCTCCCCTATACACCATATAATGCCCCTCACTGGATATATACTGACCCCTTAATATCCCCAAACCATTTAATGGCTCCAACACTGTATGATGGCCCCGAGATAGCATCCATATAGCATAATACACCAGATAGTCTTCAATATAGTATAATGCACCCCCATAGGCAGCCTCTATATTATAATGCACCCCATAGACAGCCTCTATATTATAATGTACCCCCATAGACAGCCTCCATATTATAATGCACCCCCGTAGGCAGCCTCTATATTATAATACACCACCATAGACAGCCTCTATATTATAATGCACCCCCATAGACAGCCTCTATATTATAGTGCACCCCCATAGGCAGCCTCTATATTATAATGCAGCCCCATATAGGCAGCCTCTGTAGTATAATGCACCCACATAGGGAGCCTCTATATTATAATGCACCCCCATAGGCAGCCTCTATATTATAATGCACCCCCATAGGCAGCCTCTGTATTATAATGCACCCCCATAGACAGCCTCTATATTATAATGCATATCAAAAAACTGACCGGCACATCCAAACTTAGATTCAATGTGAACAGGTGCTAAACCTAGAGTCACCAACTCATATACATACAAGAAGAAAAGGTAGCACACTGTAGCGCTATAGCTTGCAAACACGAAATATGAAAAATATGAAAAATGAATTACATCATTACCTTAGAAATATGAAAAATTGAGAAGTCTTAGCGCATAAGATGGCCAAATTATGTGAGCCTGATAGCCACGTCAAGGCTCTTCTCGTATATCAGGTCCCTAACTAATGCCTATCCTCGCTATAGAAAAGTCTGTCTGCATGGGAACCTATGAATCCTCTTTTCAGACTAAAATCTACATCTCTGTGGAGGGGTGATGAACCTGCTGTAATTAAAAGGCCTGTGACCACCAGGTGGAGTGCTCAGGCAGAAGGTAAATGAATACATATCAAAAAAACTGACCGGCACATCCAAACTTAGATTCAATGTGAACAGGTGCTAAACCTAGAGTCACCAACTCATATACATACAAGAAGAAAAGGTAGCACACTGTAGCGCTATAGCTTGCAAACACGAAATATGAAAAATATGAAAAATGAATTACATCATTACCTTAGAAATATGAAAAATTGAGAAGTCTTAGCGCATAAGATGGCCAAATTATGTGAGCCTGATAGCCACGTCAAGGCTCTTCTCGTATATCAGGTCCCTAACTAATGCCTATCCTCGCTATAGAAAAGTCTGTCTGCATGGGAACCTATGAATCCTCTTTTCAGACTAAAATCTACATCTCTGTGGAGGGGTGATGAACCTGCTGTAATTAAAAGGCCTGTGACCACCAGGTGGAGTGCTCAGGCAGAAGGTAAATGAATACATATAAAAAAACTGACCGTCAGTTTTTTTATATGTATTCATTTACCTTCTGCCTGAGCACTCCACCTGGTGGTCACAGGCCTTTTAATTACAGCAGGTTCATCACCCCTCCACAGAGATGTAGATTTTAGTCTGAAAAGAGGATTCATAGGTTCCCATGCAGACAGACTTTTCTATAGCGAGGATAGGCATTAGTTAGGGACCTGATATACGAGAAGAGCCTTGACGTGGCTATCAGGCTCACATAATTTGGCCATCTTATGCGCTAAGACTTCTCAATTTTTCATATTTCTAAGGTAATGATGTAATTCATTTTTCATATTTTTCATATTTCGTGTTTGCAAGCTATAGCGCTACAGTGTGCTACCTTTTCTTCTTGTATCTATATTATATGCACCCCCATAGGCAGCCTCTGTATTATAATGCAATCCCATAGACAGCCTCTGTATTGTAATGCACCCCCTTAGGCAGCCTCTGTATTATAATGCACTCCCATAAACAGCCTCAGTATTGTAATGCACCGCCATAGGCACCCTGTATAATGCAGCCTCTATATAATAATACAGCCACCTATAGGCAGCCTCTATATTATAATGCAGCCCCCATAAGCAGCCTTTGTATTATAATGAACACCCATAGGCAGCCTTTGTATTATAAAGGACCCCCATAGGCAGCCTTTGTATTATAATGCAGCCCCACATAGGCAGCCTTTGTATTATGATGCAGCCCCCCATAGGCAGCCTCTGTATTATAATGCAGCCCCCCATAGAGAGCCTGTGTATTATAATGCAGCCCCCATAGGGAGCCTCTGTAGTATAATGCACCCCCATAGGGAGGCTCTGTAGTATAATGCACCCCCATAGGCAGCCTTTGTATTATAATTCACCCCCATAGACAGCCTCTGTATTATAATGCAGCCCCCCATAGACATCCTGTGTATTATAATGCAGCCCCCCATAGGCAGCCTCTGTAGTATAATGCACCCCCATATGGAGCCTCTGTAGTATAATGCACCCCCATATGGAGCCTCTGTAGTATAATACACCCCCATATGGAGCCTCTGTAGTATAATGCACCCCATATGGAGCCTCTGTATAAATGCACACCCATATGGAGCCTCTGTAGTATAATCACCCCATATGGAGCCTCTGTAATATAAAGCACCCCCACATGGAGCCTCTGTAATATAATGCACCCCCATATGGAGCCTCTGTAGTATAATGCACCCCATATGGAGCCTCTGTAGTATAATGCACCCCATATGGAGCCTCTGTAGTTAATAGCACCCCATATGGAGCCTCTGTAGTATAATACACTCCCATATGGAGCCTCTGTAGTATAATACACCCCCATATGGAGCTTCTGTAATATAATGCACCCCCAAATGGAGCCACTGTAGTATAATGCACCCCCATATGGAGCCTCTGTAGTATAATAACCCCCATATGCAGCCTCTGTAGTATAATACACCCCCATATGGAGCCTCTGTAATATAATGCACGCCCATATGGAGCCTCTGTAGTATAATACACCCCCATATGGAGCTTCTGTAATATAATGCACCGCCATATGGAGCCTCTGTAATATAATGCACCCCATATAGAGCCTCTGTAACATAATACACTCCCATAGGCAACCTCTGTAATATAATGCACCCTCATATGGAGCCTCTGTAGTATAATGCACCCCCATATGGAGCCTTTGTAGTATAATGCACCCCCATATGGAGCCTCTGCAATATAATGCATCCCCAGAGGGAGCCTCTGTAGTATAATGCACCTCAATAGGCAGCCTCTGTAGTATAATGCACCCCCATATGGAGCCTCTGTAGTATAATGCACCCCCATATGGAGACTCTGTAATATAATGCACCCCATATGGAGCCTCTGTAATATAATGCACCCCCATATGGAATCTCTGTAGTATATTGCACCCCCATATGGAGCCTCTGTAATATAATGCACCCCCATATGGAGCCTCTGTAGTATAATACACCCCCATATGGAGCCTCTGTAGTATAATACACCCTCATATGGAGCTTCTGTAATATAATGCACCGCCAAATGGAGCCACTGTAGTATAATGCACCCCCATATGGAGCCTCTGTAGTATAATACACCCCCATATGTAGCCTCTGTAGTATAATGCACCCCCATATGGAGCCTCTGTATTATAATGCACCCCCATATGGAGCCTCTGTGATATAATGCACCCCCATTACAAAAATAATAAATCCAGTACTCACCTCTCTTGCTCCCGGATCCTGCGCTCCTCACTGCTCTCCTCTCTTCTCCTGACAGCGGGCGCGATGACGTCACTGACCCTGAGAGGGGGATTATGGGAGAGAAGGAGCGCTCGCTCCTTCTCTCTCAATGCGGTCAACTGTATTGGCTAGATTCGATACTGCTGACCCTCCGATGACGGGCAGGGGGCCCACTGCTGACACCGGGCCCCCCACCTCCTGTTCTGGGGCCCCATAGCGGCCAGACGGCAGAGCAGGGAGAACGATTCTGCTCTGCCGCATTCTGCGCCGTCATGAATTTTACGTACGTATCGGCCTCTGAGCATGCCGATAGTTCAGTAGCTAGCTCCTGGGCCTTATAATGCCGTGGGGCCCGGGCCCAGTTGGCCCCCCTGTAAGCTACGCTATGGGCCATTGATAATGCTCCAGTGTATAATGGGCCTATATAATGCTCCATTATAATGGCCCCATTTATATGCTCCAGTGTATGATGGGCCCCATGGATGATGCTCCAGTGTATGATGGGCCCCATTTATAATGCTCCAGTGTATAATGGGCCCCATTTATAATGCTCCAGTGTATAATGGGTCCCATGGATGATGCTCCAGTGTATGATGGGCCTATATAATGCTCCATATATAATGGGCCCCATATGATGCTCCAGTATATGATGGCCCCATGGATGATGCTCCAGTGTATGATGGGCCCCATTTATAATACTCCAGTGTATGATGGGCCCCATAGATGATGCTCCAGTGTATAATGGGCCTATATAATGCTCCATATATATAATGGGCCCCATTTATAATGCTCCAGTGTACGATGGGCCCCATGGATGATGCTCCAGTGTATGATGGCCCTATTTATAATGCTCCAGTGTATGATGGGCCCCATGCATGATGCTCCAGTGTATGATGGGCCTATATAATGCTCCATATATAATGGGCCCCATATGATGCTCCTGTATATGATGGGACCCATGGATGATGCTCCAGTGTATGATAGGCCCCATTTATAATGCTCCAGTGTATGATGGACCCCATGGATGATGCTCCAGCGTATGATAGGCCTATATAATGCTCCATATACTGTATAATGGGCCCCATTTATAATGATCCAGTGTATAATGGGCCCCGTATATGATGCTCCAGTGTAAGATGGGCCACATTTATAATGCTCCTGTGTATGATGGGCCCTATCTATGATGCTCAAGTGTATGCTGGGCCCCATATACAATTCTCCAGTCTATAATGCTCCCCATATATTGCTCCAAACATTAAAAAAAAAGAAATACCTCTCCTCGCTGGGCACTGTTCTACTCTGGACTCCTCAGCATCGCCATCTTTCAGCTCTCTGCACTTGAACTGTTCAGTCAGAGGGCGTACAGATGTGACGTCATTGCGCTCTCTGACCTGAATGTTACTGTCAGGAAACGAGGAAGACGTCACAGCAGTTGAGCACGGAGAGGTAAGTATTGCAAGTGCTGGGGCCCTAAACAAGCAGGGGGGGCCAAATTGTGGGTGACGGCTCTGTCACAGGGCCCCTCATAGTACGCCTGTGTGTCTGACGGCGAGTGGGCCCCCCACCGTCAGAGACACGGGCGTACCATGAGGGGCTCTGTGCCAGTGCAGTCACCCACGAGAGGGCCCCCCACCTGCTCCTGTCACCGGCACTTGCCCGGGTGTGCCAGTTGCAGACGCCGGCACTGGGGGGGATTACAGCCCAGTTAGGAAGGTGGATAAACATGCATATATTGAGGTGCAGACTGGATGTTCAGCAGCTGCAAATGGAGGAATTGGAGAAGTCGGAGGAAGAGGAGGACAAAGCGAGCCATTTTGCTGGCAACCTATGTGTCATCAGGGGAAGGTGGTACAAAATCCTTTGAAACCCAGGCATGGTTCATTTTAATGAAGGTGAGATCGCCAACATTTTGGGTCGACAGCCGGGTCCTTCTTTTGTCAGGATTGATCCAGCTGCACTGAAGACTCTTTCTGATAGCACACTACCAGCAGGGCAAGCGAGCTCCTGTAAGGCATATTGTGCCAATTCAGGCCAGGTGTCCAGTTTACAGGCCCAGTAGTCAAAAGGGAATGAACTGTGAGGGAGAACATCGATAGGGGAGGAGAGGTAATTTTGAACCATAGTTGACAACTGCTGTCTCCTGTCTGTTGGAATCGATTCAGTATTACCAGTCGTGTGAGCGTTACTCGAGAAATCAGTCCACAACATGGTCATGAAACCCCTGGCTCCAACGCCACTTTGGCTGTGTGCACCACGAACACCTCTGCCATTTGGCCCACTACGGCTCGTGGTAGAACCTACACCGCTGCTGTGTGCTGGAAACGCCTCTAACAAACGTTTTACCAGAGTTGCTTCTTTGTTCGCCAATATTAGCTCTAGGTTCTCCTGTGGCATGATGTTCTGTAATTTGCCTTTATAGCGTGGATCGAGGATGCTGGCCAACCAGTAGTCGTCATCCTTCATAATTTTGGCAATGCGGAGGTCCCTTTTTAGGATCCGCAAGACATAAACACACATGTGGCCAATGTTCCATGTGTCAATGATGCACTGACGGTGGTGGGTGGAGGAGCACTTTCTGCAAAATCCACATCCCTCCAGTCACCCACAAACCCTGTACCTGACCTTGGCAAGCCAACATTTTCTCTTGCCCCCTGAGAAGCATCCTCCTCCCCAAAATAATCATCCCCCTCATCCTCCTCCTCCTCTTCCTCTTCTTCCTCCACCTCGTCCAGAACCGTTCCCTGAGCAAACAATGCCTGACTGTCATCAAGGCTTCCCTACTCCTCTTCCTCCTCCACTGCAGACACCTGATCCTTAATGTGCATCAAAGTTTGCATGAGCAGGCGCATAAGTGGGATGCTCATGCTTATGATGGCGTCATCTGCGCTTACCAGCCGTGTTCATTCCTCAAAACACTGAAGGACTTTACAGAGGTCTTTCAGCTTTGACCACTGCACACCCGACAACTCCATGTCTGCCCTCAAACTGCCTGCCCGTGCACCCTCCCACAAATGCATTACAGCCTGCCACTGTTCGCACAGCCTCTCAACCATGTGCATGATGGAGTTCCACCTTGTTGCAACGTCTATGATTAGGCAGTGCTTGGGGAGGTGTAGCGATGTTGCAGCCTCTGCATGCGACTGGAGTCTACGGTCGAGCAACGGATGTGTGAGCACAGTCTTCGCACCTTATGGAGCAGGGTTGTTAACTCTGGATAATTATTTAGGAAGCACTGCACCATCAGATTCAAGATGTGAGCCAGGTAAGGAATGTGTCTGAGTTTTGCCAGGGCTATGGCCGCCACAAAATTTCGGCCGTTATCACTGACTACCTTGCCTGGCGAAAGATGTAGACTGGCCAGCCATGACTCAGTTTGTCACTGCAAGTAGTCGGCCAGTACCTCCGCGGTGTGTCTGTTGTCGCCCAAAGACATCATCTTTAAAACAGCCTGCTGACGCTTACCAATAGCTGTTTGATAGTGGGACACAACGTGTGCAACACTGGCAGCTGCGGATGGAGTGCTCGTGCGACTGCGCTCTGTCGACGAGCTTTCGCTTCTGGATGAGGAGGGTCGAACACCTACAGCCAACTGTTGCATATACCGTGGGCTAGGCAGCACTGTCCCACCGCCGCTGTCCCCTGTGGACCCTGCATCAACCACATTCACCCAGTGCGCAGTGATGGACACGTAACGGACCTGGCCATGCCTACTGGCCCATGCATCTGTTGTGAGATGCACCTTTCCACTCATTGATTGTTTGAGTGCATGGACAATGCTGTCTTTCACATGCAGGTGTAGGGCAGGGATGGCTTTTCTAGAAAAGATGTGCCGACTGGGTAGGTCATAGCATGGGACAGCGTAGGCCATGAGCTCTCTGAACGCTGCGCTTTCAACCAATGGGAAGGGCATCATCGATAAAGAGATCAGTTTGGCAATGTAGGCGTTCAAAGCCAGTGTACGCGGATAAGAAGATGAGTACTTTCTTGTCCTACTCAGAGTGGATGAGCTGGACTTGAAAGCTGCATATGGGTGAACTAGCGGTGGACATGACGGACTGAGAGAGGGTTGGTGATGGTGATGGTGGTGGTGGTGGTGATGATGGCCTAGATTCAGTCTTTCATTGCAAAAACATTGTAATTCCCTGACCGCTTTGGCCTTGCGACGACACCTCCACATTTCTTGCTGGTGGTGTGCTAACCAGTGGGCTTACAGTGGGGGAAGCGATGGAACGTTGCTGGCTACCTTCAGTCGGAGCAGGTGCACATGTGCTACCTGAGGTTTTGTAGTCTGTCCACGCTTGCAAGTGCATGGTGATTAAATGTCTAAGCATGCAACTGGTATTCAAATTTCGGAGATTTTTTCATCGGCTAAAGGTCCGTCCGCACTTCTTACCGATAACCTTTGCCTCATCAATAGGATTTTGGTCAAAAAAGTGCCACACTGCACTCTTCCTACTATGGGATACATTTTCAGGGTTTGCACGCTGTGCTAATTTGACCATCTGGCCAAGCTGTCCGTCAACTCTTTGTTTTTTTAACAATTTTTTGGACTGCTACGGGCTTGCCAGATAACTGCTGCTGTGATGTCGATGCCTGCTACGGATCCTTCTCCTCCTCTGAGCTATTGCCAGCGGCACCCTCTTCCCCCAATGGATGCCAATCCGGGTCAACAACTGGGTCATCCATCACCTCCTCTTCAATTTTATCTGCACCTTCCTCTGTATCACCGTGTAAGGTGGTATAGTATGCGGGAAGGGCGCACCTGAGTTTCATCAAAATCAGATTCTGGCTAAGTAGACTGAGAGGTCAATGTAGTGCTCTGGGTGAATGTATCAGCAGAATCATCTAGCAGTGGCTGTGCGTCAGTGCACTCCGTGTCAGATTCATGTTGGACTGGGGAATTCAGGATTTGACTTGATAACCCAGGCATGGTATGTGAAAAGAGCTCCATGGAGTAATCTGAAATGTGGCCTGCCGTATCCTTCACTTTTGGTGGGGTTGAAGGACACAAGGAAAGGTATTGTTCCTGACCAGGAGCCTGCACTGACGACTCAGTGCTTGCATTTTTTGAAACTTCAGAATAGGAGGCGATAGAGATGGAGGCTGTTTCTGCAATGTAAGACAAAACCTGTTCCTAATGCTCGATCTTTAAAAGCGGTTTACCTACTCCCAGAAAAGGGAGCCTTCCAGGCCTTCTGGAGCCAGACGATGACGCAGGCTCAACACCTCCTGCCTTAGGTGCTATTGTGCTTTTGGCACTACCAGCAGATGCACCACCACCACCATCAGTACCAGCTGGCCCCCCACGCCCACATCAGCGGCCTCTTCCACCATACTTCCTCATGTTTGGGAAAATGTACCCAAAATACTAGCAGATATATGGTACTGTATCAGAAGCGTACAGCTGTATACGGTGAAGAGGAAAATTCTAAATCTCCGTCTATATTTCGAGAGTAACACACAGACGCTCACAGGCTCAGTATGGATTACACCAGAATATAAAAAGCAGAAAAAGGGTAATGTATCAGAAGCGTACAGCTGTATACAGTCTAGGGATAATTGTAAATCTCCGTATATATTTCCAGAGTCAGACACAGACTCTCACAGGCTCAGTATGGATTACACCAGAATATGAAAAGCAGAAAAAGGGTAATGTATCAGAAGCGTACAGCTGTATACCGTCTAGGGGTTATTGTAAATCTGCATATGTATTTCCAGAGTCAGATAAAGACTTTCACAGGCTCAGTATGGATTACACCAGAATATAAAAAGCAGAAAAAGGGTAATGTATCAGAAGCATACAGCTGTATAGAGTCTAGGGATAACTGTAAATCTCCTTATATATTTCCGGAGTAACACACAGACGCTCACAGGCTCAATATGGATTACACCATAATATAAAAAGCAGAAAAAGGGTAATGTATCAGAAGCATACAGCTATATACAGTGTTGGGGTTATTTTAAATCTCCATATATATTTCCAGAGTAACACACAGATGCTCACAAGCTCAGTATGGATTAGACCAGAATATAAAAAGCAGAAAAAGGGTACTGTATCAGAAGCATACAGCTATATATAGTGTTGGGGTTATTTTAAATCTCCGTATATATTTCCAGAGTAACACACAGACGCTCACAAGCTCAGTATGGATTAGACCAGAATATAAAAAGCAGAAAAAGGGTACTGTATCACAAGCGTACAGCTGTATACAGTCTAGGGGTAGTTTTAAATCTCCGTATATATTTCCGGAGTCAGACACAGACTCTCACAGGCTCAGTACGGATTACACCAGAATATAAAAAGCAGAAAAAGGGTACTGTATCACAAGCATACAGCTGTGTACAGTCTAGGGGTAATTGTAAATCTCCGTATATATTTCCTGAGTCACACACAGATAGTCAGCATGTATTTGTCCATGATACCAGCCGGTACACGTTAGTGTTTGAGGAGCGTACAGCTCTATACGGTGTGGGAAAAAATTAACGCTCGGTAACTGTGAAGAAAAAAGAATATAAGTATTAGTGCTGTGTAAAAAGCAGTCTGCACCGCAGTGTACAGTCATGGACAAAAGTTTTGAGAATGACACAAATATTAATTTTTACAAAGTCTACTGCTTCACTTTTTCTAATGGCAATTTGCATATACTCCAGAATGTTATAAAGAGTGTGTTAAGGCTGGCGGAACGCACAAAATAATATAAATAATAAGTGCGTTCGCAGCCCGGGGTCCACCGTGCAGGTGAAGCCCGCTGCTGGCAAAAAGGCGCAAGAAGCAAACTCTGTTATCCCGCAGAGCTGCCAACATAAACGCCGTAATGCGCTGTGGCAATGAGTGCGAACTCTGTTACTCCACAGAGCCGCTAGAAGAGGAGCCGCAACACTATATGGCGATGTGTGCGCACTCACTAGACACAACTGAGTGGCAAAGAAAACACGCTAGGGCGCTGACTAGCGTTGAAAGCGAACCCTGTTACGTCACAGGGCCGCTTGAGAAAAAGCACTGTGTCCTGTAAGGCTCTCAGATACACGGTTAAGTGCTAAGCGTACATAAAGCGTGATCATGTGCTAATGTCCTCGCGGGAGTCACCCGCAATCTATGGCGTCTGAACGCCAGATCCTGAATACGGCAATCAAAACTCCTCACCGGTTATGCCGGTAATCTAGGGCATCTAGGACACCGACCCTGACCAGCTACCATACCAAACTCCTCACCGATTAAGTCAGTATTCTAGTGGCTTATTTCAGCCGGGTCCCTATCCACACATACACATGACCACACTGGCGCATAGCATACAAAGATTGATATTAGCGCATGGCGGCCCAGCCATGCTACCCTTTTATAGCAACAGCTACAGGACCTTCCAGGAACAAGGACCAATGAGAAGCTGTTACAAACACACGTAGCTACATGACCTTCCTGGTGGACCAATAGGAGCCGCTGCAGCACCTGAACATGTGACCCCTGATCTCCAATGAGAGATCTCACTCTGGGCATGCTCAGATGGGAAAACGCAGGACTTTGTTCCAAAGACGACTGCTCCAGCACTGGCTATAATAGCAGATCCAGGAAAGGCAGCAGCAAGTCACTGCACAGTAGAGGAGTGGGCAAGACGCCTGGACCGATGTCTCTGCTGAGCAGGCTCCACTGCGGCTGGAGATGAATGGGAGACCACAGCGGGACTGGTTCGAGACTCCCCTTGTGCAGCAGCAGGAAATCGAACCCTAACAGAGTGATCAACTTAACAGCAATTACTTACAAAGTCAATATTTGGCTAGAATATGAACTTTATCCCCCAAAACACATTTCAACATCATTGCAGCCCTGCCTTAAAAGGACCAGCTAACCTCTTTTCAGTGATTGCTCCATTAACATAGGTGTGGGAGTTGATGAGGACATGGCTGGAGATCAATCTGTCATGATTAAGTAAGAATGACACCACTGGACACTTTAAAAGGAGGCTGGTGCTTGGCATCATTGTTTCTCTTCTGTTAACCATGGTTATCTCTAAAGAAACACTTGCAGTCATCATTGCAATGCACAAAAATGGCCTAACAGGGAAGAGTATCACAGCTAGAAAGATTGCACCTCAGTCAACAATCTATTGCATCATCAAGAACTTCAAGGAGAGAGGTTCCATTGTTGCCAAAAAGGCTCCAGGGCGCCCAAGAAGGACCAGCAAGCGCCAGGTCCGTCTCTTAAAAGTGTTTCAGCTGCGATATCGGGCTATCAGCAGTGCAGAGCTTTCTCAGGAATGGCAGCAGGCAGGTGTGAGTGCATCTGCACGCACTGTGAGGCGGAGACTCTTGGAGCAAGGCCTGGTCTCAAGGAGGGCAGCAAAGAAGCCACTTCTCTCCAGAAAAAACATCATGGACAGACTGATATTCTGCAAAAGGTACAGGCAGTGGACTGCTGAGGACTGGGGTAAAGTTATTTTCTCTGATGAATCCCCTTTTCAATTGTTTGGGACATCAGGAAAACACCTCATTCGGAGAAGACAAGGTGAGCGCTACCACCAGTCTTGTCTCATGCAAACTGTTAAGCATCCTGAAACCATTCATGTGTAAGGTTGCTTCTCAGCCAAGGGAATCGGCTCTCTCACAGTCTTGCCTAAAAACACAGCCATGAATAAAGAATGGTACCAGAATGTCCTCCAAGAGCAACTTCTCCCAACCCTCCAAGAGCAGTTTGGCGATCATCAGTGCCTTTTCCAGCATGATGGAGCACCTTGCCATAAAGCAAAGGTGATAACTAAATGGCTCAGGGAACAAAACATAGAGATTTTGGGTCCATGGCCTAGAAACTCCCCAGATCTTAATCCCATTGAGAACTTGTGGTCAATCATCAAGAGACGGGTGGACAAACAAAAACCTAAAAATTCTGACAAAATGAAAGCATTGATTGTGCAAGAATAGACTGCTATCAGTCAGGATTTGGTCCAGAAGTTGATTGAGAGCATGCCAGGGAGAATTGCAGAGGTCCTGAAGAAGAAGGGTCAACACTGCAAATATTGACTTGCTGCATTAACTCATTCTAACTGTCAATATAAGCTTTTGTTACTCATATGTTTGCAATTATATTTCTGTCTGTGATAAAAACATCTGTCAAACACACATAAAAACCAGAGGGCAGCAGATCATGTGAAAATATAATATTTGTGTCATTCTCAAAACTTTTGGCCATGACTGTACACACAGCAATACAGCTAGCAGGCAGCCTATTAACTACCGCTGCTGCACACAAGAAAATCCTCCCCTGTTACTGGCAGGCAGCCTAATAACCAGCGCTGCTGCACACAAGAAAATCCTCCCCTGTCACTGCACACTAACTGTACAGCACAATTGCTATCAGCACAAGCACAGAATAACTTTTCTTTCCTGCCTTACTCTCTCCCTACTGATAACCAGCGTCATCAACCTCTTCCTACGCTAAGATCGGAAGAAGTAAAATGGCGGTCGGCGGTCAGGGCTTTTATAGCCACTGTGATGCCACACAAAGCAAGCCAATCACTGCAATGCCCTTCTCTAAGATGGTGGTGGCCGCTGCCCATGTCATCTCGTTGCCCACAGTGTACGTCCTTGCTTATTCGCTGAGAAAAGGAGCCTGCAAGCATTATGGGAAAACCGACTTTGTCGCTCGGGTCAGCGACCGCATGGCCGACCTCACGCTATGGTCGGGTTTCGCTCGACGAAACCCGACTTTGTCGAAAGTCAGCAACTTTTGAATCTGACCGACCTGTTTCGCTCAACTCTAGTTATAACAGTAAGGGTATGTTTCAACAGTCAGTATTTGCTGCGGATTGGACGCTGCTTACAGCCACATCGTCCAATCCGCAGCGGCCAGATGTTACAGCATAGTGGATGGGATTTTATGAAATTCCATCTCCACTCTGCGTTCAAACATGCATCTTTCTAGACTGCAGCATGTCAATTTATCTTGCGGACATGCACAGTCTTCACAAGATAAATAGCACCGTTCTATGTATAGGATGTGGTGATTCCGCATACGTTCAATGAACACATGCGGAATCACCTCAATGGCCTATAATTTCCAGGTTCACTTTTAGAGCCCTTTTATAATATTGGTACCACATTTGCTATGCCCCAGCCCTGTGGAACAGACCCTGTCGATTTAGAGTCCGTAAATATTAGAAATAATGGTTTGTCTATTACATTACTTAGTTCTCTTAGTTCTCGTGCGTGTATACCATCCGTACCCGGAGATTTATCTATTTTAACCTTATTTAGACGGTTTCGCACCTTTTCTTGGGTTAGATTGGTGACTCTTAATATAGGATTTTCTTTGTCTCTCGGCATTTCACAAGGCATTTCATTTTCCACCGTGAATAACGTGGAGAAGAAGGTGTTTATTATATTAGCTTTTTCCTCGTCATCTACAACCATTCTTTCCTCACAATTTTTTAAGGGCCTACACTTTCACTTTTGGTTCTTTTACTATTGATATAGTTGAAGAACAGTTTGGGATTAGCTTTACTCTCCTTAGCAATGTGCTTCTCTGTTTCCTTTTTGGCAGCTTTAATTCGTTTTTTAGATGAAGTATTTTTCTCACTATACTGTAGTTTTTTTAGAGCTTTAACGGTGCCATCCTGCTTTAGTAGTTCAAATGCTTTATTTTTACTGTTTATTGCCCCTCTTACTTCTTTGTTTAACCACATTGGGTTTTTCCTATCTCTGGTCCTTTTATTCCCACAATGTATAAACCGCTTAAGGTACTGCCACACTAAACAATCCCGCTAGCGATCACGATAACGACGCATACTAATGCGATCGCTAGCGGGATTGTTTCTATATCGCTAAATGCGGCCACATTTAGCGATATAGTTAACAACGCTATCGCCGTTAGCGATCTTCTTAACGACTTTAGCGGTACAAAAGTACCGCTAAATCGCTAAGAAAAGGTGCCACACAGCGATTAGATACTTACCCAGCGGGAGCGCCGACGAGAAAATAGGGTCCGGAACGATTCCAGCGACGAGCGAGATCACAGCAGGAAGCTCGTCGCTGGAAGCTGCCGCACTGAACAACATCGCTAACAGGATCGCTAAATAGTGACGTTTTTTAGCGATCCCGTTAGCGATATTGTTTAGTGTGGCATACCCTTTACAGTGCCTATTTAGGATGTTCTTAAACATTTCCCATTTATTATCTGTATTCTTATTTGTGAGGGCATTGTCCCAGTCAATCAGATTAAGGGAATCTCTAAGCTGGTCAAACTTTGCCTTCCTAAAGTTCAGTGTTTTTGTGACTCCCTGACAAGTCCCCCTAGCGAAAGATAAGTGAGACTGTACAATATTGAGGTCGCTATTTCCTAGATGCCCGACGACCTGCAGATTTGTTATTCTGTCAGGTCTATTAGACAGTATTAGGTCTAAAACTGCTGCTCCTCTGGTTGGATTCTGCACCAATTGTGAAAGATAATTTTTCTTGGTTATTAGCAGAAACCTGTTGCCTTTATGGGTTTCGCAGGTCTCTGTTTCCAGTTAATATCAGTGTTGTTAAAGTCGCCCATAACAAGTGTTAGGGTCTGCGGAACGCTCCAAATATATGAGGAAGAGAGGTGCGTTCGCAGCCCGGGGTCCACCGTGCAGGCGGAACCTGCTGCTAGTAAAATGGCGCAAGACGCAAACTCTGTTATCCCGCAGAGTTGCCAAAATAAACACTGCAATGCGCTGTGGCAATATGTGCGAACTCTGTTATTTCACAGAGCCGCTAGAAGGAGTGCCGCAGCGCTATATGGCGATGTGTGTGAACTCACTCAACACAACTGAGTCGCAAAATAAACACGCTAGGGCGCTGTCTAGCGTTGAAAGCGAACCCTGTTATGTCACAGAGCCGCTGAGAAAAAGTACCGTGTTCTGTCAGTCACCCAGGTACACAGTTAAGTGCTAAGCGAACATAAACGTGATCATGCGCTAATGTCCTCGCGGGAGTCACCCGCAATCTATGCCGTCTGAACGCCAGACCCTGAATACGGCAATCAAACGCCTCACCGGTTATGCCGGTAATCTAGGGCATCTAGGACACCGACCCTGACCAGCTAGCATACCAAACTCCTCACCGATTAAGTCGGTATTCTAGGGGCTTATTTCAGCCGGGCCCTAACCACACACACGCATGACCACACTGGCGCAAAGCATATAATGGTTGATACTAGCGCATGGCGGCTCAGCATTGCCACCCTTTTATAATAACAGCTACAGGACCTGCCAGAAACAAGGACCAATGAAACTTGTTCCAGAACACCAGTAGTCACAGGACCTTCCTGGCAGACCAATAGGAGCTGCTGAAGTACCTGAGCATGTGACCCCTGATCTCCAATGAGAGATCTCACACTGGGCATGCTCAGAAGGGAAAAACAAGGACTTTGTCCTAAAGATGTCTGCTCGCCGCTAACCAGTACCGGCCACAATAGCAGAGTCTGGAGGAGCAGCAGTAATCCTCTGCACACTGCCAGACTGGGCGAGACGCTGGGACTGATGTCTAAGCTGAGCAGAGTCCACTGCAGCCGGAGACGAATGGGAGACTGCAGCCGGAATGGCTCGAGATTCCCCTTGTGCAGAAGCGGGAACTCGACCCCTAACAACAAGGACCTCATTATGAGTTGCAGCTTCATCTATCTGCCTTAGTAGTAGACTTTCCATGATTTCTGTTATATTTGGGGGTTTGTAACAGACCACAATGAGAATTTTGTTACTATTTTTTTCTCCATGTATTTCGACCCATATGGACTCGATATCCTCATTTCCTTCGCTAATATCCTCCCTTAAAGCGGACTTTAGACAAGACTTTACATAAAAAAACCCTCCTCTCCAATTTTTACGATCCTTTCTAAACAGACTGTAACCCTGTAAGTTAACTGCCCAGTCATAGCTTTCATCTAACCATGTCTCTGTTATTTCCACTATGTCATAGTTACCTGTAGATATTTCTGCTTCAAGAAATTCCATCTTGTTTGTCAGACTTCTGGCATTTGTTAGCATGCAGTTTTGAGTTTTTTTGTTTGTTTTCAATCTCCGCCCTGTGGATTGTTTTAGAAATTGTCTTACTTCCCTTCAGAGTATGTTGTCTTGGATCTTCTTTACAGCACCTCATATCTTTCATCAGTATAATTTCTGGCTTCATGTTCGAGTCTGTTTTTCTTCCCATCCCCTCTTTTTCCAGTTTAAGGTCCTCCTAATGAGTGTAGCGAGTCTTCTGGTGAATGTGTGTTTTCCATGTTTGTTGAGGTATAGTCCGTCTCTGGCAAGGAGTCCGTCGTGCATTGTTAATATTGCGGACATGCTCCCTTGTGGGAATCTTGCGTTGTCTTGAAGACATTCCTATATAAATCAAGTTGGAAGAGCATGTAACATAATAAATCATGCTATCAGTGTCACAAGTGATATGTTGTGTGATAAAGTACTCCTTTAATCCATTTTCACAGGCGGCACATTACTTACATAGAACAAAAAGTCCCATTTGGGGTCCTTAGATTTAAAAGCTCACTCCGGGCTAGATCCCCAATGATGACTGAGAATCAAGAGATCCTTCAAGTTTTGCATCCTTTAATAGATAATAGAGGGCCATATTGTGTGCCTCCACTTGTCAAAATTGGACAAAATATCGGTATTTACACACTGCCACTCCCATCCGGTTCATTCAATTTCAAGTGCTTGCACAGGTTATTTGTTTTGTATTATTTACTGTGCATTTTACTCATCTGATTTAGCTACTAGAGGCTATTATTATTATCAATACTTACTTGCACTCTTTCAGTGGAAGACTCTGGTTACACTTGACCCTTTGTACATTTTTATACTGACTTTAATTTCTTGTATTATGTCAGTATTAGGCATTATTTTATGCATACTTACCATTACAAGATCCTATTGTATGTGTATTCAACTTTATCTGTGTTGTTGGCGTATTCAATCTATTTAGTTTGTTTATTTTCATATTCATTCTTTAGCAGCATCATTATGATTCTGTATATCTTGGTCTTGGGCTTAAGGGATTTCTGCGTCCTATTCTACCTATACATTCTATTAATTTTAATATCTATGTTGATTTGTGAAATTAATAACGTTTGTTACCCTATTTTACACATGCTCTTGTAGTTTCCATATATTTTGGATTTTTTGGAGATTTTCGAAGTAATTGTCAATTTTATCCTTACAGTTGTGTAAAAAAGTGTTTGCCCTCTTCCTGATTTCCTATTCTTTTGCATGTTTATCACACTTAAATGTTTTAGATCACAAAACAAATTTAAATATTAGACATAGATAACACAAGTAAACAAAACATGCAGCTTTTAAATGAAGGCCTTTATTATTAGGGGAAAAATAAATTCAAATATACAGGTCCTTGTGTGAAAAAACAATTGCCCCCGAAACCCAATAACTGGTTGGACCACCCTTAGCAGTAACAACTGCAATCAAGCATTTCCTATAACTGGCAATGAGTCTTTTATAATGCTCTGGAGGAATTTTGGCCCACTCATCTTTGCAGAATTGTTGTAATTCAACCACACTGGAAGATTTACGATCATGAACCACCTTTTTAAGGTCATGCCACACCATCTCAATCGGATTAAGTTCAGGACTTTGACTACGCCACTCCAAAGATAATAATACGCCTCGGAAGAAGCTGGCGGCGAGCAAACCAATGTGACTCCTTGTTACCAGTAATGTTACCTTTATAAATAAGAGTATAACAATCCAGGGCATAATAAACAATCTTTCACAGCTGTTATAGCATTATTATTGCATCTGGCTTTTGGGTCTTATGAAATTGGGATTGATACTGTCTAATGTCTCATCTATTTACCTGTACCTATTTACAAGGGGAAACTTCATTGGAATATTGTTTACATGGAGTCCAATAAATTTTAACAATTTTGGTTTCTTTATAGAGTGGGCATTTTAAATGTATTCCATGCCCTTGGTTACTAGTACTAATTTTGGTGCAATATTTCCCTTTTTCTCTGCTTGGCATTCCTTGATGGTATTTTGCTTTTTACATGGTATTTTTTAATTAACATTTAATTAAGTTGATTTTTAATAGTAACTTGCATTGGATCTCTTCATTTTCCCATGGGTATTACACATATGGGAGTTTTTGTTATTGAATTTAGCTGAAGTGCCTTCTTTACTTTAAACAAATTTTTTGATATTCTAATATATGATTCCCAGAAATTATAGTTCCTAAGCACAATGATGGAAAAATTAAAACGTTTTGCTGTGATATTCTGGATCAAAATATATATCCTTTCTA
>JARQOD010000001.1:897979531-898032565 GCA_033576555.1 Oophaga sylvatica
AAAGCTAACTGCCCCGGAGTAGACCCCAAAAGAGTAGGGAGCCCCCAAACATATAATGGTGGTTAGACAAGATGAAAATACGAACACAGACAGAAAATAGATTGAGCAAACGCTGGGGCCCAAAACTGTCTAGATAGGACAGCACAGGAGAGAATACTTTCTGCAACCCAGAAATACCCTAGGAAAAACTCCAACACTGCTGAATCCAAAAACACTGAGACCACACTGTCTCGACCACCTATATCAGATCTCTGGTGTGGACACATAGCTACCTAGCAGAAAAATATCACAAGAAGTGAGCAAATGAACAAATACAAAAAACGAACAGAGACCATCCAAAGCCTGCCATAGGGGACCCGGCTGAAGACAAAAAGCAATGCAGCAAAAAGCAAGGAATTCAAACAACAGTAAAAAAACTGAAAGAGACTTATCTGATCGCAAGCAGGAGTCAGTAGGAAAGCAAGCTGAATTCCAAACTAAACCAGGAAGCACAATTGATCACCGGCGAGGATCATGGGAGATCAGCTCACTTATATCAGGCCAGTCAGTACCACCTGACACCCAATCGTTATCTGCGGGTGTAGGACTCTTGGTATTCAAGATAGGTTCAATACCCTCAGCAACCACCAGAGGGAGCTTCAGCACCGAAGTCGTCTCCAAAATGTTTACAACACAGCTGTACGCTACTGATATAGTACACTTTTTCTCCTTTTCATATTGTGTTATCCACACTGAGCATGTGAGCGTGTGTGCTACTCCTCAAATATATACAGAGATTTAAAATTAACCCTGCACTGTTTACAGCTGTATGCTGCTGATATAGTACACTTTTTATGCTTTCATATTCTGGTGTTATCCATACAGAGGCTGTGAATGTGTGTGTTACTCCTCAAATATATACGGAGCTTTAAAATTAACCTGTATACGGCTGTACGCTTCTGATACAGTGCACTTTTTGGTTTTTATATTCTGGTGTAATCCATACTGAGCCTGTGAGAGTCTGTCTGTTATTCCGCAAATATATATGGAGATTAAAATTTTTAACCTTTACCATATACAGCTGTGCGCTTCTGATACAGTACCATATATCTGCTGGTATTTTGGGTACTTTCCACAAACATGAGGAAGTATGGTGGATGAGGCCACGGACGTGGTCATGGGGGGCCACCTGGTACTGATGGTGGTGGTGCATCTGCTGGTAGTGCCAAAAGCACAATAGCACCTAAGGCACGAGGTGTTGAGCCTGTGTCATCGTCTGGCTCCAGAAGGCCTGGAAGGCTACCTTTTCTGGGATTACGTAAACCGCTTTTAAAGCCGGAGCATCAGGAACAGGTTTTGGCTTACATTGCCGAAACAGCCTCCAGCTCTATATCCTCCTCTTCTGAAGGTTCAAAAGCTCCAAGCACTGAGTCGTCAGTGCAGGCTTCTGGTCAGGAACAACCCCTTTCCTTGTGTCCTTCACCCCCACCAAAAGTGAAGGATGCGGCAGGCCACACTTCAGATTACTCCATGGAGCTCTTTTCACTTATCACGCCTGGGTTATCAAGTCAAATCCTGAATTCCCCTGTCCAAGATGAATCTGACATGGAGTGCACTGATGCACAGCCACTGCTAGATGATTGTGCTGGTACATTCAACCAAAGCACTACATTGCCCTCGCATTGTACTGAGCCAGAATGTGACCCTGATGAAACTCAGGTGCCCTTTCCCACATACTATACCACCTTACACCGTAGAATGTAAGTCCGCAAGGACAGGGTCCTCTCCCCTCTGTACCAGTCTGTCATTGCAAATTTGTTTAATGTAAACGATATCTATAACTTTGTATGTAACCCCTTCTCATGTACAGCACCATGGAATTAATGGCGCTATATAAATAAATAATAATAATAATACTACACGGTGCCACAGAGGAAGGTGCAGATGAAATTGAAGAGGAGGTGATGGATGACCCAGTTGTTGACCCGGATTGGCATCCAGTGGGGGAAGAGGGTGCTGCTGGCAATAGCTTAGAAGAGGAGGAGGATCCGCAGCAGGTATCGACATCGCAGCTGGGGTTATTTGGCAGGCCCATAGCTGTCCAAAAATGTGGTAAAAAACAAAGAGTTGCAGGACAGCTTGGCCAGACGGTCAAATTAGCACAGTGTTGCAAGCCCTGAAAATGTATACCATAGTAGGAAGAGTCCATTGTGGCACTTTTTGACCAAAATTCTATTGATGAGGCAAAGGTTATCTGTAAGAAATGGGAAGGACCTTTAGCCGAGGGAAAAATCTCCAAATTTGAATACCAGTTGCTTGCTTAGATATTTAAACACCATGCACTTGCAAGCGTGGATGGACTACATAACCTCAGGTAGCACACGTGCACCTGCTCCGACTGAAGGTAGCCAACTATGCAACATCGCTTCCCCCACTGTAAGCCCACCGGTTGGCACACCACCAGCAAGAAATATTGAGGTGTCGTCGCAAGGCCAAAGCAGTCATGGAATCACAATGTTTTTGCAACCAAAGACTGAATCTAGGCCATCACCACCACCACCACCACCATCACCATCAACAACCCCCTCTCAGTCCGTCATGTCCACCGATAGTTCCACCATATACAGCTCTCAAGTACAGCTCATCCTAGCAGACACTCTGAGTAGGACAAGAAAGTACTCATCCTCTCATCCGCGTACACTGACTTTGAACGTCTACATTGCCAAACTGATCTCATTAGAGATGACGCCCTTCCATTTGGTTGAAAGAGCAGCGTTCTGAGAGCTCATGGCCTACGCTGTCCCATGCTATGACCTACCCAGTCGGCACTTCTTTTCTAGAAAAGCCATCCCTGCCCTCCACCTGCATGTGAAAGACCGCATTGTCCATGCACTCAAACAATCAGTGAGTGGAAAGGTGCACCTCACAACAGATGCATGGGCCAGTAGGCATGGCCAGGGCCATTATGTGTCCATTACTGCACACTTGGTTAATGTGGTGGATGCAGGGTCCACAGGGGACAGCGGCGGTGGGACAGTGCTGCCTAGCCCACGGTAAAGGCAACAGTTGGCTGTAGGCGTTTGACCCTCCTCCTCCAGAAGCGAAAGCTCGTCAACAGAGCACAGTCGCACGAACACTCCATCCGCAACTGCCAGTGTTGCACTCAAGGTGTCCCACTATCTAACAGCTAGTGGTAAGCGTCAGCAGGCTGTTTAAAAATTATCTCTTTGGGCGACAACAGACACTCTGCAGAGATACTGGCCAAATACTTGCAGCAGTCTACTGGGCAGTCTACATCTTGAGCCAGGCAAGGTAGTCAGTGATAACGGACATAATTTTGTGGCAGCCATAGCCCTGGCAAAACTCAGACACATACCTTGCCTGGCTCACACTTTGAACCTGGTGGTGCAGTGCTTCTTAAATAATTATCCGGAGTTACCAGCCCTGCTCCATAAAGTGCGAAGACTGTGCTCGCACATCTGTCGCTCGTCCGTAGACTCCAGTCGTATGCAGAGGCTGCAGCGATCACTCCACCTCTCCAAGCACCGCCTAATCATAGACGTTGCAACAAGGTGGAACTTCATCATGCACATGGTTGAGAGGCTGTGCGAACATAGGCAGGCTGTAATGCATTTATGGGAGGATACACGGGCAAGCAGTTTGAGGGCTGACATGGAGTTGTCGGGTGTGCAGTGGTTAAAGCTGAAAGACCTCTGTAAAGTCCTTCAGTGTTTTGAGGAATGCACACAGCTAGTAAGCGCAAGAGGATGCCATCATAAGCATGAGCATCCCACTTATGCGTCTGCTCATGCAAACTTTGGCGCACATTAAGGATCAGGCGTCTGCAGCTGAGGAGGAAGAGGGAATCCTTGAAGACAGTCAGCCATTGTCTGCTCAGGGAACTGTCCTGGACGAGGTGGAGGAAGAAGAGGAAGAGGGAGGAGGGGGGGGATGATTATTTTGTGGAGGAGGATGCTTCTCAGGGGCAAGAGAAAATGTTAGCTTGCCATGTTCCGGTCCAGGGTTTGTGCGTGACTGGAGGGATGTGGATTTGGCAGAAAGTGCTCCTCCACCCACCACTGGCAGTGCATCACTGACACCTGGAACATTGGCCCACATGTGTGATTATTCCTTGCGTAACCTAAAAAGAGACCCCTGCATTGCCAAAATGATGAAGGATGACGACTACTGGTTGGCCAACATCCTCGATCCATGCTATAAAGGCAAATTACAGAACATAATGCCACAGGAGAACCTAGAGCTAATATTGGCCAACAAACAAGCAACTCTGGTAAACCGTTTGTTAGAGGCATTCCCAGCACACAGCAGCGGTGCAGGTTCTACCATGAGCCGTACTGGGCCAAATGGAAGAGGTGTTCGTAGTGCACACAGCCGAAGTGGCATTGGAGACAGCGGTTTCATGACCATGTTGTGGAATGATTTCTCCAGGACAGCTCACACGCCTTGTAATCAGAAATCTATAGCAACAGACAGGAGACAGCAGTTGTCAACTATAGTTAAAAATTACTTCTCCTCCCATATCAATATTCTCCCTCACCGGTCATTCCCCTTTGACTACTGGGCCTATAAACTGGACACCTGGTCTGAATTGGCACAATATGCCTTACAGGAGCTCGCTTGCCCTGCTGGTAGTGTGCTATCAGAAAGAGTCTTCAGTGCTGCTGGATCAATCCTTACAGAAAGAAGGACCCGTCTATCGATGCAAAATGTTGGTGATCTAACCTTCATTTAAATGAACCATGCATGGGTTGCGAAGGATTTTGTCCCACCTTCCCTGATGATACATAAGTTGCCAGCAAAATGGCTCGCTTTGGCCTCCTCTTCCTTGGACTTCTCCAATTCCTCCATTTGCAGCTGCTTTACGTCCATTATACAACTCAACATATGTCAATTTTTCCACCTCCCTATCTGGGCTGTCCCCCCCTCCTCCACCCACCAACTTTTTATATTCTGGTGTGATCCATACTGAGCCTGTGAGAGCCAGTGTCTGACTCTGGCAAAATATATGGAGATTTTCTATTTCCCCAACCTTGTATACAGCTGTCCGCTTGTAATACATTACCCTTTTTCTAGTTTCTTATATTTTGGTGTGATCAATACTGAGCCTGTGAGAGCCAGTGTCTGAATCTGGCAAAATATATGGAGATTTTCTATTTCCCCAACCCTGTATACAGTTGTCCGCTTGTAATACATTACCCTTTTTCTAGTTTTTATATTCTGGTGTGATCAATTCTGAGCCTGTGAGAGCCAGTGTCTGCCTATTGCAAAATATACAGAGATTTACAATTTCCCCAACCCTGTATACAGCTGTCCGCTTGTAATACATTACCCTTTTTCTAGTTTTTATATTCTGGTGTGATCAATTCTGAGCCTTTGAGAGCCAGTGTCTGCCTCTGGCAAGATATACGGAGATTTACAATTTCCCCAACCCTGTATACTGTAACGCTGGTATTCTGTACTTTGTTTTCCAGCGTTACTCTGCATGTCTTTTGCATTAACCCTTTTGCTCCTTTCCCCCTAACCAGCTGGGATACTGTTGTCTGTTACCTATATGGATGCTGCTCAGTTCCCGGCTCTGCTGCGTACCCGTACTTGCGTGAGTGGCTCCGCTGCTTTGCATGACCGCCCGCATGTGCGGTCCCTGACCTGCTGTAAAAGCCGTCCGTAGCTTGCAAAGTCCTCTGCAGTGGTGCATGACTTACTACGTGTGTGGCAGCAGCCATTGTTGGGTTCCCTCTGTTGAGCTGTCTGGCTCTGCATAGGGGGCGCGGCCCACACCTGTCCTGCTTTTATGTGGATTGGGTGTTTACTAGAATTACTGCTCCAGCCTATCGCTGTGAAGCAGCTCATATATAAAGTTCCCCAGCCCTAGTGGGCATTGCCAGAGCTTCACATTGAATCCACATTGAATCCCTGAACCTAGCCGTATGTGGTTGTGTGTTCAGCTCCTGCTCTGAATTTGATCAGCTCTAGAGAGCTGATTCCCTGTTCCTGCTGTGTCTTGTTCCCTGATCCTGGATCTAACCCGGTACCTGAATGTCTGAACTGTGTCTTGTGTTTCCGCCTATGCTGGGGCTGATTACCCAGATCGCCGTTCCTGGAGGCTGTATATCCAGGCCTGTTCCTGCTGTGTCTAATTACCTGAACCCCTGATCCTGGATCTAACCGGTACCTGAATGTCTGAACTGTGTCTTGTGTGTCCGCCTATGCTGGGGGCTGATTACCCAGATCGCCGTTCCTGGAGGCTGTATATCCAGGCCTGTTCCTGCTGTGTCTAATTACCTGAACCCCTGATCCTGGATCGCATCCTGTACCTGAATGTCTGAACTGTGTCTTGTGTTTCCGCCTATGCTGGGGGCTGATTACCCAGATCGCCGTTCCTGGAGGCTGTATATCCAGGCCTGTTCCTGCTGTGTCTAATTACCTGAACCCCTGATCTGGATCGCATCTTGTACCTGAATGTCTGAACTGTGTCTTGTGTTTCCGCCTATGCTGGGGTGTGATACCCATGATGCCGTTCCTGGAGGCTGTATTCCAGGCCTGTTCTGCTGTTATTCCTGAACCCCTGATCTTGGATCACATCTTGTACCTGACTGTCTGAATTGTGTCCTCTGTGTTATATTCCTGAAATCCTGCTGAGTCCAGAATCCTGTGCCAGTGACTGTGAATCCTTGCTATATAACCTGAGTTCATCTTGGAAGGAGGAGTCCGGTGTGTGCTGAGTTTCTGTTACTCTGTGCTCAGCTTCTGTGCAATCCCCGGCCAGCTCCCGTTGAGCTTGGCGGGGCTTGCACCAGACCGCTGGGGTTCCTTTTCAGGTCGCTGCCAGATGTCCGGATCCTATGCCTGATGACCATGGCCTGATGTCCGATGTCCGACGACCACTTCCAGATGTCCGGATCCTATCCTCCCTGCCTGATGTCCGGGTCCTGCCGATTGTTGCCAGATGTCCGGAGCCTGCTGATCGGTGTCAGATGTCCGGATCCTATGCCTGATGACCATGGCCTGATGTCCGATGTCCGACGACCACTTCCAGATGTCCGGATCCTATCCTCCCTGCCTGATGTCCGGGTCCTGCCGATTGTTGCCAGATGTCCGGATCCTGCTGATCGGTGCCAGATGTCCGGAGTCCGATGCCTGTGTTCCAGTCCGTGTTCCTGTGATCCAATCCATGTTCCTGTCCGTGTTCCTGACTCCCTGAGACCCAATCCGTGTCCCTGATGTTCCTGTCCGTGTCCTCCCTGATGACCACTGCCTGATATCCGATGTCCGATGACCACTTCCAGATGTCCGGATCCTATCCATCTCTACCTGATGTCCGGAGCCTGCCGATCGGTGCCAGATGTCCGGAGTCCGATGCCTGTGTTCCAGTCCGTGTTCCTGTCTGTGTTCCTGATTCCCTGAGATCCAATCCGTGTTCCTGATTTCCTGTCCGTGTTCCTGTGTCCCTGAGATCCAGTCCGTGTTCCTGATGTTCCGATGTCCTGCCGGTTCCTCCTTGGTCTACCCTGTGATGACGTCTGTCCTGGGTCGGTGTCTGATGTTCTCCTGCTGAGCCTGTGCTACGCCTGAGGCCTGAGAGAGAGGCCGTCCTAGTATGCCCATGCCAGATGACCCTGGACTTCATCAACCCGTGATGACCCCGCCATCGTCTGACGTTCGTCCCGGGCCGGTGTCTGATGTTCTCCTGCTGAGCCTGTGCTACGCCGAGGCCTGAGAGTGAGGCCATACTAGTATGCCCGTGCCAGATGATCCTGGACTTCATCAACCCGTGATGACCCCACCATCGTCTGAAGTCTGTCTGAGGTCGGTGTCTGATGTTCTCCTGCTGAGCCTGTGCTACGCCTAAGGCCTGAGAGAGAGGCCGTCCAAGTATGCCCGTGCCAGATAACCCTGGACTGCATCTACCCGTGATGTCCTCCAGCACTCGTCTGTGATCCTGAGTCGTGTACCCTTCTCTGATGTGCGGAATCGGGAGCCCGGTCTTATGTTCTGTTTATGTACTGTGTTTCTTTAAGTAAACTTTATGTTTCTTCTTACCTGAAGTTGTGCGGTGTTGTCTAGTCCTGCAGGTCGTCACCTTGCCCACATGCTCAGCTGCCACGGATCCCGGTCGCTGCCCTTCCCTAGTCCGGGCAGGCCCGGGTCTCCCTCCGTGGTCCAGTGGGTCCACATTCTCTTATCATCTGGGACCCATGCCTCACGTCGTCGTGGACTGGCGGCGTGGGAGCATTGGCTAGCTAGGCAAGCTATGCCATGTCCCGACGCCCCACAGCCGTGGGAAGCGCCACATATACAGCTGTCCGATTGTAATACATTACCCTTTTTCTAGTTTTTATATTCTGGTGTGATCAGTACTGAGCCTGTGAGAGCCAGTGTCTGACTCTGGCAAAATATACAGAGATTTTCTATTTCCCCAACCCTGTATACAGCTGTCCGCTTTTAATACATTACCCTTTTTCTTGTTTTTAGATTCTGGTGTGATCAATATAAAGCCTGTGAGAGCCAGTGTCTGACTCTGGCAAAATATACGGAGATTTTCTAATTCCCCAACCCTGTATACAGCTAGTCGCTTGTAATGCATTACCCTTTTTCTAGTTTTTATATTCTGGTGTGATCAATACTGAGCCTGTGAGAGCCAGTGTCTGACTCTGGCAAAATATACGGAGATTTCTATTTCCCCAACTCTGTATACAGCTGGCCGCTTGTAATATATTATCCTTTTTCTAGTTTTTATATTCTGGTCTAATCCATACAGAGCCTGTGAGCGTATGTCTGTTACTCCAGAAATAAATACAATAACATCTAGACTGTATACAGCTGTACGCTTGGGATACAGTACCCTTTTTTGCAGAAAGTCTTCCTCCCCCAACCGTAAGTGCATCATTGACACCTGGAACATTGGCCCATATGTGTGATTATTTCTTGCGGATTTTTTTATATTCTTGCGTAATCCATACTGAGCCTGTGAGTGTCATTGTCTGACTCCTGAAATATATAAGACGATTTCCAATATTTTACCTAGACAATATATACCTGGTATTTGCTGATACAGTACCACTTTTTCATCTTTTTATATTATTGTGTAATCCATACTGAGCCTGTGAGCGTCAATTCATATAATTTGCAGCTGCTTTACATCCATTATACACCTCAACAGATGCCATTTTTGCAACCTACCTATCTGGGCTGTCCCTATCACGAACACCGCACTGCACTTGCTCACTGAGCCAGTGCGCGTGTCCTGAGTAAGACAGACTGCACTCAAAGATACCTGTGGAGCGGGGCAGTAGCGGTGAAGATGCGTGCTTCAGACTAACAGGACCCTAAGCACGTGACTGCTAAGGGGCGGCGCCGGCCACAGGTCTCTCAGAGAAGGCAGTAACAGACAGAGATTGTTTCAGGCCAGAGGACCTTAAGCACGTGACTGCTGATGGGCGTGGCCTAAGCTCCAGAGAGCTATGAGCAGAAGGAAAACTCCTAGAAGGGTAACTATGGGACAGAGTTACCAAGGGGCATAGACAAAACGGATAGTCAGGATAGCCAGGTCATACACAGAGGGAGCAACGCAGTACAAGTGGAGCAGGCAGAGAATAACCAGAACGTAGCCAAGGGATCAGAAAACCAGAATGGGCAAATACACAGTACCAAGACAGTAGACAAACTCACAACGAAGAGACGGACCGGGTCAAAACCAAACAAGCAACAAGATCAGGCACAAGGCACAGGCACACAGGAGGTCAACTAACTCAGCCGAGGGCAGGAGTATAACTGACACCAGACCTAGGTCAATTGGCAACTAAATAGCCGCCCTCTGCCAGAGAGAGGCTGAAACCATTAACCCCAGTCTGACCAGGACGGGGCAAAGACAAAACCCCATCCTGGGTCATGACAGTACCCCCCTCTCAACGGGGGGCCACTGGACCCCCTGGTTTCTCAGGACACCTGGCATGAAAGGCCCGGACCAACTGATCCGCATGAAAAGATCGGGCAGGAACCCACCACCGGTCCTCTGGACCGTAGCCTTTCCAATGTATCAGATACTGAAGAGCACGACGGACAAACCTAGAGTCAAGAATTCGTTCCACCTCGTACTCAGACTGCCCATCTACCAAAACCGGTGGTGGGGAAGACAACGATCCTTCCCTACAGGACCCCACAGGTTTCAAAAGGGCCCTATGGAAAACGTTGGGAATCCGTAGAGACGGAGGGAGACGCAACCGAAATGCCACCGGGTTAACTGCTTCCGTAATTTCATAAGGACAAATAAATTTAGGTCCAAGTTTCGCAGAGGGGACCTTGAGCCTTATATTCCTAGTAGATAACCATACCTTATCCCCAACCTGGAACACCGGCCCCACAGACCGTTTTTTGTCAGCAAAAAACTTATATTTAGACTGAGCCTTCGTAATGTTCCTTTGGACCTCCTGCCATAACTCCCCAACCGCTGTATTGTCCCATCCGCCCCAGGACACCCAGAGTCCAAACGGGAGAACTCCCCAAAATGTGGATGAAACCCATAATTGCAGAAAAAGGGAGATGTGCCCGTAGACTGGTTAGTGCGGTTGTTAAACGCGAACTCAGCCAAAGGTAACGCAGTACACCAATCATCCTGTCGGGCTGAGGTCAGGCAACGCAGGATTTGCTCTAAAGACTGATTGGTCCGCTCAGTCTGCCCATTAGTCTCTGGATGATAAGCGGATGAAAAAGACAGATCAATACCCAACCTCTTACAAAATGCCCTCCAAAATCTGGAAAAAAATTGTACCCCCCTATCAGACACCACATTCAAGGGTACCCCATGCAACCGCACCACATGCTCAACAAACAATCTGGACAACGTTTCTGCATTAGGTAAAGCCGACAAGGGTACAAAATGTGCTTGTTTACTAAACCTGTCCACCACTACCCAAATGACGGTATTACCCTTGGAAGGAGGAAGGTTGGTGATAAAATCCATGGACAAATGGGTCCATGGTCTATCAGGAATTGGCAGTGGCACCAATTCCCCGGTCGGCCGGTTATGGGGGGGTTTCGCACGGGCACATACCCCACAAGCAGACACAAATTCCCCAACATCAGAGCCTAAAGAAGACCACCAGAATATCCTAGAGATGGCCCCCCGGGTAGCCGAGATTCCAGGATGTCCACCCAAAACTGAGTCATGGAATTCCCAAAGGACCCTGAGACAAAATTGAACTGGTACAAAAAGTTTATCCACTGGCTTAGCCGGAGGGGCAAGAGACTGAGCTTCCCGAATCTCCTGCTCCAACCCAGCAGAAACAACTGCCACCACCACCCCAGGCTGAAGAATGGAGGATGGAGGTTCGGGGGGAGACATCGGATCCAGACTGCGTGACAAGGCATCAGCCTTGACATTTTTGGATCCTGGCCGAAAAGTGATGGAGAACTGGAATCTGGAAAAAAAAGCGACCATCTTGCCTGTCTAGGAGTCAACCTTTTAGCAGACTCAATGTAAGCTAGGTTCTTGTGGTCCGTAACCACGGTAATAGGATGGACAGCACCTCCAAAAAATGCCTCCATTCTTCAAAGGCCAACTTCACGGCCAGAAGTTCTCGATTCCCAACATCATAGTTTCTCTCCGCAGGAGAGAATTTCTTAGAGAAAAAGGCACAGGGTCTCAAATTAGTCAAAGTGGCGGGTCCCTGGGACAACACTGCCCCCACCCCACCTCCGAGGCGTCCACCTCAACAATAAATGGTTCAGACGGGTCCGGTTGAATAAGAACCGGAGCAGACATGAAACATTTTTTTAAGAACTGAAACGCCGCCACCGCTGCGGCTGACCAATTCTTGACATCAGCCCCCTTTTGAGTCAGATCTGTGAGAGGTTTAACTACCTGTGAGAACCCCCTTATAAACTTGCGATAGTAATTTGCGAATCCTAAGAAACGCTGCAGAGCCTTCAAATCACGAGGTTGTACCCAATCAACAATGGCCTGCCCCTTATTAGGATCCATGCGATACCCCTCAGCAGACACAATGAACCCCAGAAATGACAGTTCCTGAACGAAGAATGAACATTTCTCTAGCTTAGCAAAGAGACAGTTCTCCCGGAGCCTTTGGAGAACTGCCCGAAGATGATCAATGTGAGTTTGTTTATCAGGCGAGTTGATAAGAATGTCATCCAAATACACAACCATAAAATGCCCAATAAAGTCAGAGAACACATGATTAATAAAATTTTGGAAGACTTCTGGTGCGTTGGTCAGACCGAAAGGCATGACCAAGTTTTCAAACAACCCTTCAGTAGTGAGAAAAGCAGTCTTCCACTCATCCCCCCTCCCGGACCCGGATAAGGTTATATGCCCCCCGCAGATCCAATTTCGAAAACCACTTAGCCCCAGACAACTGGTTGTACAAATCAGGAATAAGTGGGAGGGGTAAGTATTTCTCAGTTATCTTATTTAACTCTCGAAAATCGAGGCATGGGCGTAAACCACCGTCTTTTTTCTTAACGAAAAAGAACCCCGCTGCCATGGGGGAAACAGAAGGACGAATGTGTCCCTTACGAAGGCTCTCGGAAATGTATTCTTACATAGCAGCCCGCTCGGGACCCGAGAGGTTATACAAGCGGGCCTTGGGCAATTTAGTACCTGGAACCAGGTCAATGGCACAATCAAATGGGCGGTGTGGTGGTAAAACTTCAGCCTCTTTTTCAGAGAAAACGTCCGCATAGTCCTTCAGGTACTCCGGAATACCTTCCAGACCAACGGACGACACAGGCACAGTAGCAAGACATCTTTCAGAACAATTAGATCCCCATTTAACAATATCACGGGAATCCCAGTCAATAATCGGGTTATGCCGTTGCAACCAGGGAAACCCTAACACCAGGCCAGCAGAGAGGTTATCCAAAACAAAACATGACATATGCTCCTGGTGAAGGGCCCCCACCCTGAGGGTGAATTCTTCAGAGACAAAATGGACACCGTCCTTGGTGAGAGGTGTAGAATCAATGGCCATTATTTTTATAGGAGTCTCCAACCTAACTGTCCCTAATCTACAGCTGGCCACCAGCTTAGAGTCAATCAGGTTCAAGGATGACCCACAGTCCACAAAAGCTGAAGTAAGGAAAAAGCAGTTCTTCACACCAAGTTCCACCTTTAACAGTATCTTAGAAAATGAAGGAAAGGGTACCTGAGAGTCTGAGTGACCTCCACGATGATCACCCAGACTCAGTCGCTTGTTAGTCGGTGGGCAGGAGGGACAGTTCTTTTTCCAATGTCCAGGATCACCGCAGTAAAAACACAGCTTTTCTAAACGCCTCCGTCTCCTTTCTTTCTCTTTGAAGTCGATGGCTCCCATCTCCATGGACTCCAATACAGGACTGGCTCCCCTTCCACTGGAGAAAAATGGTGTCTCAACCTGCATCACACCTCTCGCCCGCAGCCTGCGATCCATTCGGACGGCCTGCGTCATGGCATCCTCCAGAGAATCAGGCGGAGGGTGAAGTGCCAAGGCATCTTTCAGACGTTCAGACAGGCCTCTACGGAACAAGCCCCGGAGGGCGGCATCATCCCAACAGACATCAGCAGCCCAGCATCTGAACTCTGAGCAAAACCACTCGGCTGAATGCTTCCCCTGACATACACTCATCACCATGTCCTCAGCCATCAGCACTCGATCAGGCTCATCATAAATATGCCCCAGGGCCTCAAAAAATGCATCCACAGTCATTCTCTCAGGGGCAGTGGTAGGAAGGGAAAAAGCCCAAGCCTGGGGGGCTCCCCTTAACAGAGACATAATGACCCCCACCCTCTGACTTTCATCCCCAGAAGAGTGCGGTCTTAAAGAAAAAAAAAGCTTACAGCCCTCTTTGAAAACTTTAAATTCCTTTCTATCTCCGGAAAAGGTATCCGGTAATTTAACCGGGGGCTCTGGGGAAACTAATGTAACATCTTGAACCCCTGTCCCATGAGCACCAGATGATAAAGCCCCCTGCACAGTGTCAGCCATCAGCTGCTGAGACTGAGCCAGAACTCGCTGTTCCTCATTCAGTTTCTGAGACATCTGAGTCAGGTGCTTTACCTGCTCAGAAAGGGCATACATAGGATCCATAACACACACAGGAGAAAAAAAAAAAAGGTAGCGGTCAGTTATAATATCACGAACACCGCACTGCACTTGCTCACTGAGCCAGTGCGCGTGTCCTGAGTAAGACAGACTGCACTCAAAGATACCTGTGGAGCGGGGCAGTAGCGGTGAAGATGCGTGCTTCAGACTAACAGGACCCTAAGCACGTGACTGCTAAGGGGCGGCGCCGGCCACAGGTCTCTCAGAAAAGGCAGTAACAGACAGAGATTGTTTCAGGCCAGAGGACCTTAAGCATGTGACTGCTGATGGGCGTGGCCTAAGCTCCAGAGAGCTATGAGCAGAAGGAAAACTCCTAGAAGGGTAACTACGGGACAGAGTTACCAAGGGGCATAGACAAAACGGATAGTCAGGATAGCCAGGTCATACACAGAGGGAGCAACGCAGTACAAGTGGAGCAGGCAGAGAATAACCAGAACGTAGCCAAGGGATCAGAAAACCAGAACGGGCAAATACACAGTACCAAGACAGTAGACAAACTCACAACGAAGAGACGGACCGGGTCAAAACCAAACAAGCAACAAGATCAGGCACAAGGCACAGGCACACAGGAGGTCAACTAACTCAGCCGAGGGCAGGAGTATAACTGACACCAGACATAGGTCAATTGGCAACTAAATAGCCGCCCTCTGCCAGAGAGAGGCTGAAACCATTAACCCCAGTCTGACCAGGACGGGGCAAAGACAAAACCCCATCCTGGGTCATGACAGTCCCCCTCTCCTCCACCCCCCAATTTTTTATATTCTTGTGTAATCCATACTGAGCCTGTGAGCGTCATTGCCAGCCCCCTGAAATATATACGGAGATTTAGAAAATTTTCACTATACTACCTTGTATCTGTTGATGTAATACCCCTTTTTCATCTTTTTAGATTATTGTCTAGTCCATACTGAGCCTAAGAACGTCATTGTCTGACTCCTGAAATAAATACGGCGATTTCCAATATTTTACCTAGACTATACATACCTGGTATCTGCTGATACAGTACCCCTTTTTATATCTTTTTATATTCTTGTGTAATTCATACTGAGCCTGTGAGCGTCATTGTCTGCCTCCTGAAATATCTATGGAGATTTAGAATATTTTCACTATACTACCTTGTATCTGTTGATACAGTACCCCTTTTTCATCTTTTTAGATTATTGTGTAGTCTATACTGAGCCTGAGAGCGTCATTGTCTGACTCCTGAAATATAAACAGCGATTTCTAATATTTTACCTAGACTATATATACCTGGTATCTGCAGATACAGTACCCCTTTTTCTTCTTATTTATTCTGGTGTGATCCATACTGAGCCTGAGAGCGTCAGTGTCTGCCTCCTGAAATATATATGGAGATTTTGAATATTTTCACCATACTATATGTTAGGGTTCGAGTTCCCACTCCTGCACAGGGGGAATCTCGAGCTGTTCCCGCTGCGGTCCCCCATTCGTCACCGGCCGCAGTGGTTCCTGCTCAGCAGAGACGTCGGTCCCAGAGTCTTGCCTGGCTCAGTACTGTGCAGAGACTTGCTGCTGCAACCAGTGTTGGAGCAGGCAGATTTGGGAGTAAGTCCTTTGTTGCTTCATCTGAGCATGCCCAGGGCAAGATCTCCCATTGGAGATCAGGGGTCACATGCTCAGATACAGCTGCCACTCCTATTGGTCCTTCAGGAAGGTCCTGTGGCTGTTGATGTTCTGAAGCAGCTTCCCATTGGTCCTTCCTGGAAGGTCTTTTTCTCGTGGCTGCTATAAAAGGCTGTCCTTACCGCATGGCCGTGCGCTAGTATCAAATCTGTTACGTGCTTGCGCCAGTGTGGTCATGTATGCATGTGGTTAGGTCTGGCTGAAATAAGCCCCTAGAATACCGGCAACTCCGGTGAGGAGATTGTATGCATGTGTTCAGGGCTCGACTGAAAACGCCATTAGAATACCGGCTACTCTGGTGAGGAGATTATTGCTTGGGTTCTGATTGCATGACCACAGACTTCAATCCCCTTAGCAGTCATCTGTGTTCCCTGTGAGTCTAACAGGTCACAGTCTTTGTTAGCGCGGCTCTGTGAATTAATAGAGTCCGCTTATATCGCCATATAGTGCTACGGCGTTTACATCTGCGACTCTGTGGGATAACAGAGTTTGCTCATACTGCCTATTTATGCCATCTTACTAGCAGCAGGCTCTGCCTGCACGGTGGACTCCGGGCTGCGAACACACCTCTCCTTAATATCTATTATGTGCGTTCTGCAGGCCCCTAACATAATACTAGCGCCAGGGTCTGGCTAGTAAAATGACGGATGACCAGCATCTACCGCAGTACATCCAGCAGCTGGAGGGTAGGTTGGCGGCTCTTTGGCACACAACCTCAGCTGTGGATGTTACCGCAGTTGCTGTTCAGGCTGCTAGCGTGGCTGCAGCCAGTTTGTCCTCTGCCACCTCTGCCCCTACATTATCCCACCTCCCGCTTCCTGACAAGTTTGCCAGTGAAAGCAAGCAATGTCGGGGATTCGTCAGTCAGTGCTCTATACAGCTCGAGCTTCTGGCTGCATGTTTCCCCATGGATCGGGCACAAGTGGGTTTTGTACTGTCTCTACTCTCGGTCAGCGCGTTGGAGTGGGCAACGCCGCTGTGGGAACGCGACGATCGTGTGGTGCGGAGTGCTCCTCGTTTCCTGGAGGCTCTTAGAAAGGTCTTTTTAGGACCTCAGATCACCCACGATACGGCGCTCCAACTGCTGGCATTGGCACAGGGTTCGTCTTTGGTCAGTCAGTTTTCCGTCCAGTTTCGGACTCTGGCCTCAGAGCTAGACTGGTCGGATAAAGTTCTCTTTCCAGTCTACTGGCGAGGACTGGCTGACCATGTTAAAGATGCTTTGGCTACCAGGGAGATTCCCGCCACACTGGAGAAGCTTATCTCCATATCTATCCGCATTGACTTCCGTTTTCACGAGCGGAGGTTGGAGCGGGCCCAGTGTAGGCAGAGGATTCAGTTGGCTCCCACCTTTGCGAAACCTCTGGAATCCCCGATCTGGCGTCCGAACCCCAAAAGGCCACAGAGGTTCCTCGTGCAGGACCTAAGTCTCGGGCCGTCCTAGTATCCGTGGTCTGTATCCTTTGTCAGCAGACAGGACACTATGCTAACAAATGTCCACAGCGATCGGGGAAGCGATCGCATCTAGTGGCCCTGGGAGGAGGTTCACTAGAGACAGCGGCATTTTCCTCCAAGATGACATTTAAAGGGACCGTCACTGTAGACTCTTCCACACTTACAGTCGAGCTTTGTGTAGACTCAGGAGCAGAGGGGAATTTCATGTCATCTACCTTTGGTCATCGCCACGCAATACATCTGGTAGCGCTCGACAAACCAGTGGGTTTGAGGGGGACGAATGGAAGACGGCTTTTAATACCAGGGATGGGCATTATGAATATCTGGTGATGCACTTCGGGCTCTGTAATGCCTCAGCCGTTTTCCAAAACTTTGTCAATGACATCTTCCGGGATATGCTTTCCACCTCTGTAGTAGTCTATCTGGATGATTTTCTCATCTTTTCTCCAGATATTGACTCTCACCGGAGGGATGTCTGCAAAGTCTTCGACCTGTTAAGGGCGAACTCCCTCTATGCAAAGTTGGAGAAATGCATCTTTGAGCAGGAGTCTTTACCTTTCCTGGGCTATATCATCTCCGCCCAGGGATTGGCTATGGATCCTGCCAAACTACAGCTGTGGTGTAATGGCAAGAACCTCATTCTCTTAAAGCGGTGCAGCGCTTTATGGGGTTCATTAATTACTATCGCCAATTCATTGCCCACTTCTCCACTTTGGTAGCTCCCTTGGTAGCCCTCACCAAGAAGGGAGCCAATCCCAAATTGTGGTCAGAGGAAGTCTCCAAGGCCTTTACTTCAATTAAGTCCCATTTTGCTAGCGCTCCCATCTTACATCGCCCCGAGGTTGATAAGCCTTTTATATTGGAGGTTGATGCCTCGTCCGTTGGTGCTGGAGCAGTCCTTTTTCAAAAGGATGTTCAAGGTCGGAAACATCCTTGTTTCTTCTTTTCCAAGACCTTCACACCAGCGGAGAGGAATTATTCCATTGAGGATAGGGAGTTGCTAGCCATGAGGTTGGCCTTTTCCGAGTGGAGACATCTCCTGGAGGGGGCTCGCTTTCCTTTTCAAGTTTTCAATGACCCAAAAATTTGGTCTATTTACAGACCGCCTAGTGGCTAAATTCTCCTCAGGCCAGATGGTCCCTGTTCTTCTCCCGGTTCCATTTCACCCTCCATTTCCTCTCCGGTGAGAAGAACATTCGGGCCGATGCTCTTTCTCGCTCCGTGGTGTCCTCTGAGGAGGTGGAGGAGGAGCCTCAGCTTATTGTTCCCGCAGAAAGCCTAAGAACTGTGGCCCCCGTTTCGCTTGAGTCTGTGCCTCCGGGCAAGACTTTTGTGCCCACCAATTTGCGACCGGAGGTACTCTCTTGGACACATTCTTCCAGGGTGGGTGGACATTTTGGGGCAAAAAAGGACATCTGAGTTGCTGGCGAGACATACTGGTGGTCACATATGGTCCGTGACGTCAGGGAATATGTTCAGCCGTGCGTCTCCTGCGCCAAGAATAAGTACCCTCGACAACGGCCAGCTGGGCTACTTTTCCCTTTACCGGTGGCAGACAGGCCTTGGGAGATGGTCGGGATGGATTTTGTGGAGGGCTTACCCAAGTCTCGGGCTGCACCATCATCTGGGTGATAACCGACCACTTCTCCAAAATGGTTCACTTGGTGCCCTTACCACGGTTACGGTTACCGTCTGCACGGGCCTTGGCAGCATTATTTATTAGGCATATTTTCCATTTACACGGAATGCCAGACAAAATCGTCAGTGATCGAGGTCCCCAATTTGCGTCTCGGTTCTGGAGAGAGCTGATGTCGTCTACTCAGCATTGAGTTAAATCTCTCCTCGGCATATCATCCCGAGACGAATGGGTTGATAGAGAGGGCAATCAGATCTTGGTCACATACTTGCGACATTTTGTCTCTGCCAGGCAGGATGACTGGGCATCCTTGCTACTGTGGCTGAGTTCGCTCTAAATAATGCTGTGGCTGACTCCACCGGACAGACCCCATTCCTCCTGAACTACGGTCAGCATCCGCGGGTACCAGTGCCCATGCCCGTGTCTTCCGCCGATTCCAGGGTGGCAGACTGGGCTGTGGAGGCACGGGACATTTGGGACCGCACCCAGGTTGCCATTCAGGCCTCAAAAGAGAGGATGAGGTCTTCGGCCGATGCCCATCGGTGCCCCGCTCCTACATTTGCTCCGGGTGACCTAGTGTGGCTCTCTGCCCGAAACATCAGGCTACGTCCCGAAACATCAGGCTACGTGTAGAGTCCACCAAGTTGGCACCTCGCTTTTTGGGTCCCTTTAAAGTTCTTGAGCAGGTGAACCCGGTGGTTTACAGCCTAGCCTTTCCGCCTTGCCTTGGTATCACCAACACCTTTCACGTGTCCCTCCTGAAACCCGTGGCCATTTACCGGTTTTCCGAGTCATCTACCGGGACGTCGGGTTCATCTACCGATGATCATGAGGTGAACGCCATTGCTGGGTGCAAGGTGGTACGAGGCAAAAAATTTTATTTGGTGGATTGGAGGGGTTTTGGGCCTGAGGATAGGTCCTGGGAGCCTGCCGAGCATGTTCATGCTCCGCAGCTCATCGCTGTGATTGAACGCAGCGAGGCCCAAAGATGTTGGGCCCTACGAGGGGGGGTAATGTTAGGGTTCGAGTTCCCACTCCTGCAAAGGGGGAATCTCGAGCTGTTCCCGCTGTGGTCCCCCATCCGTCTCCTGCCGCAGTGGTTCCTGCTCAGCAGAGACGTCGGTCCTAGCGTCTTGCCCGGCCCAGTACTGTGCAGAGACTTTCTGCTGCAACCAGTGTTGGAGCAGGCAGATTTGGGAGTAAATCCTTTGTTGCTTCATCTGAGCATGCCCAGGGCAAGATCTCCCATTGGAGATCAGGGGTCACATGCTCAGATACAGCTGCCACTCCTATTGGTCCTTCAGGAAGGTCCTGTGGCTGTTGATGTTCTGAAGCAGCTTCCCATTGGTCCTTCCTGGAAGGTCTTTTTCTCGTGGCTGCTATAAAAGGCTGTCCTTACCGCACAGCCGTGCGCTAGTATCAAATCTGTTACGTGCTTGCGCCAGTGTGGTCATGTATGCATGTGGTTAGGTCTGGTTGAAATAAGCCCCTAGAATACCGGCACCTCCGGTGAGGAGATTGTATGCACGTGTTCAGGGCTCGGATGAAAATGCCATTAGAATACCGGCTACTCGGGTGAGGAGATTATTGCTTGGGTTCTGATTGCATGACCGCAGACTGCAATCCGCTTAGCAGTCATCTGTGTTCCCTGTGAGTCTAACAGGACACAGTCTTTGTTACAGCGGCTCTGTAAATTAATAGAGTCCGCTTATATCGCCATATAGTGCTACGGCGTTTACATCTGCGACTCTGTGGGATAACAGAGTTCGCTCATACTGCCTATTTACGCCATCTTACTAGCAGCAGGCTCTGCCTGCACGGTGGACCCCGGGTTGCGAACGCACCTCTCCTTAACATCTATTAGGTGCGTTCCGCAGGCCCCTAACACTATATATACCTGTTATCTGCCCGTTTTTCTTATTATATTCTGGTGTGATCCATACTGAGCCTGTGAGCTTCTTTGTCTGACTCCTGAAATATATACGGCGATTTCCAATATTTTACCTAGACTATATGTACCTGGTATCTGCTGATACAGTACCCCTTTTTCATCTTTTTAAATTCTTGTGTAATTCATACTGAGCCTGAGAGCGTCATTGTCTGCCTCCTGAAATATATACGGATATTTTGAATATTTTCACTATACTATATGTGCCTAGTATCTGGTGATACAGTACCCTTTTTCAGCTTTTTATATTGTGGCCTTATCCGTATTGAGCCTGAGAACGTCTGTCTTTTACTCCAGAAACATATACTGAGATTTAAAAATTACCCCAACACTGTATACAGCTGTAAGCTTGTAATACATTACCTTTTTCCTACTTTTTATATTCTGGTGTAATCCATACTGAGCCTGAGAGCGTCTGTGTGTGACTCCTGAAAAATATATGGAGATTTACAATTATCACTAGACTGTATACAGCTGTATGCTTATGATACAGTAACATATATCTGCTGGTATTTTGGGTACATTTTCACAAAAATGAAAAGTATGGTGGAAGAGGCTGCAGACGTGGGCGTGGGGGCCTGCTGGTACTGATGGTGGTGGTGGTGCTTCTGCTGGAAGTGCCATAAGCAGAATAACACCTAAGGCAGGAGGTGTTGAGCCTGCGTCATCGTCTGGCTCCAGAAGGCCTGGAAGACTCCCTTTACTGGGACTAGGTAAACTGCTTTTAAAGCCGGAGGTTTTGGCTTACATTGCCGAAACAGCCTCCAGCTCTATCGCCTCCCATTATGAATTTTCAAAAAATGCAAGCACTGAGTCATCAGTGCAGGCTCCTGGCCAGGAACAACACCTTTCCTTGTGTGCTTCACCCCCACTAAAAGTGAAGGATGTGGCAGCCGACTTTTCAGATTACTCCATGGAGCTCTTTTCACATACCATACCTGGGTTATCAAGTCAAATCCTGAATTCCCCAGTCCAACATTAATCAGAGATGGAGTGCACTGTTGCACAGCCACTGCTAGATGATTCCGCTGGTACATTCACCCAGAGCACTACATTTCCCTCGCAGTCTACTGAGCCAGAATGTGACCCTGATGAAACTCAGGTGCCCCTTCCTGCATACTATACCACCTTACACGGTGTTACGGCTGGCGGAGTGCACCAAATAAATATAAAATTAAAGGTGCATTCGCAGCCCGAGGTCCACCGTGCAGGTGAAACCTGCTGCTAGCAAATGGCGCTTTATGGGGTATAAGCGAACTCTGTTGCTTCACAGAGTCGCAACATAAACGTGTGTCCTGTCAAGCACACAGGAGCCCAGAGGTAACTGCTGAGCAGATAGCAGTCCGTAATAATGTGGTCAGCAATGCACACAGCAAACTCCTCACCGGAGGTGCCGGTGTAATAGTGGCTTATTTCAGCCAGAACCCTGAACCAAACACACAAACTCCTCACCGGAGGTGCCGGTATTCTAGGGGTTTATTTCAGCCGAGTCCCTAAACACATGCATACGACCACACTGGCGCAAAGCACATAACAGGATTAATACTAGCGCATGGCCGTGCGGTCATGCGCACCTTTTATAGCTGCAGCAATCCTCAGGACCTTCCCGGAATGACCAATGGGAAACTGCCCCCAGTCCTAGAGCAGCTTCAAGACCTGCCTAGAGGACCAATGGGAGTCGCTGCAGTACCAGAGCATGTGACCCTCGATCACCAATGAGAGATCTTACCCTGGGCATGCTCAGTAGGGGAAACGCAGGACTTAGTCCCAAAGACGTCTGCTCTTCGCTGACCAGTACTGGCTACAATAGCAGAACCTGGAGAGGCAGCAGTAATCCTCTGCACAGTGTTAGACTGGGCAAGACGCTGGGACTGACGTCTCTGCTCAGCAGATTCCACTGCGGCCGGAGACGGATGGGAGAACACAGCGGGGATGGTTCGAGATTCCCCTTGTGCAGAAGCGGGAACTTGACCCAACACATGGTGACACAGAGGAAGGTGCAGATGAAATTGAAGAGGAGGTGATGGATGACCCAGTTGTTGACCCTGATTGGCATCCTGTGGGGGAAGAGGGTGCCGCTGGCAATAGCTCAGAAGCGGAGGAGGATCCGCAGCAGGTATCGACATCGCAGCTGGGGTTATTTGGCAGGCACATAGCAGTGCAAAAAGGTGTTAAAAAAACAAGAGTGCAGGACAGCTTGGCCAGACGGTCAAATTAGCACAGCGTGCAAGCCCTGAAAATGTCAACAGTTAATGAAACTAATAAGTGGGCACCATCAGGATCATTTGTAGTATGGGATCACCCACTAAAGATTACCAATAAACTAAAGAAAAGAAAAAAAAAGAAAAAAGTGTATGCACATATCAGCAGGGATCACCAACAGTCTTTTATTTCCAATACAAAATCAATTTTATTAGACATGACACCACATTTAACAAAACACTGAGATTTAAAAACAATTAAAAAGTCTTAACAACCAAGACTGGGGTTACATCAATATTCAGTACAATACTGCAAAGTGTCCAAACGTCCGTAAACAAAGGTGTGCAGATTATTTAATATACACTGATGTTCCAAGTTACACAAAATAACACCAAATAAGACCTTATATGCATGCTAATTATAGGCAGGACCATCAAAACACACTCAAAAGTTCTGACATATATATGTCAGCGGACTAAAAAGCCATATAGATGTGCTAGATGGATACATAAAGCCAGTTTTCCCTGGACAAATCCTTACCCCAACCGCATACAAAATAACCACCGCACACCACGGACAACATGGACAACATGGACACAAGCACCCACGCGTATCGACACTACCCAAGTGTCTTCCTCAGGGTCAGTGAGTTGTGAGCATGAGGTGTCACATTATATACATATCTTAAAGTGATTAAACATACCAGCTGGGCTTCCATCAGGAAGCAATTAGTCTGTGTCCATACGCTAGCGTCTGGAATCCCTCCATCATCCAGGAGTCATAGAGTCTCCAGACATGTGGAAAGAACGCCGCTACTCCCAATAAGCATGCTCAGACAAAAATATTTATTCTTAAGGGATCAAATTCCCCAGGTTTAACAAATGCGCGCATGTAACTTATTTATAACAGCAGGTTTTAATCAAACAATAGGAGGTAAGCGTGTAGACAGTTTTAATATCTTGTTTCATCAGCGCTATTTTGTCATCATCATATCGCAATAAAATGGCTATTGCGCATGCGTCCAGGCGAACAGTGCAATTCATTCAGAGAAAAAAAAAACCAATAATACCGCATTATATATATAAATAAATTCCATATTGGTTAGTTACGCTTGGTATGAAATATGCATTTTTTTCATTTACACCAGTCCATCTCAAAAAAAATTTTTTTTATCTAAATACATAGCAAAACGAACACAGTGGGCTAAATCAGAGTATAACATATATGCAGTTAGTAAGCACATGTCTAGAGGCTGAACAAACCTTGTGGGGTATATTCATAGCACACAGGGGTTAACAATATAATTTCCCAGATGGTCTTTGCTATCAGCATAATCCCAATACTTATCCACAATACAAGTGGTATATCACAAGGAAGGAAAATTTGATCATTAGATCCAGCCCTGAAAATGTATACCATAGTAGGAAGAGTCCAGTGTGGCACTTTTTTGACCAAAATCCTATTGATGAGGCAAAGGTTATCTGTAAGAAGTGAGGAAGGACCTTTAGCCGAGGGAAAAATCTCTGTAATTTGAATACCAGTTGCATGCTTAAACATTTAATGAACATGCACTTGCAAGCGTGGACGGACTCCAAAACCTACAAATCCCCTCCAAGGCCGGCGTCAGCACCTGGCGCATCCGGGCAAGTGCTGGTTCCCTGAACAGGTGGGGGGGGGCGACTCGTGAACACGGCACTGGCACAGGGTCCCTCATAGTACAAAAAATTGTCTCTGACGGTGGGAGGCCCACTCGCCGTCAGACACACCGGCGTACTATGAGGGTCCCTGTGCCAGTGCCGTCGCCCACGAGTCGCCCCCCTCTGCTTGCTCAGGGCCCCAGCACTTGCAATACTTATCTATGCCTGCTCCACCGCTTGACTTCTTCCGCGTTTCCTGACAGTGACATTCAGCTTAGAGAGCGCGATGACGCCTGTAGGCCCTCTGCCTAAACAGTCCAAGTGCAGAGAGCTGTAAGATGGTGACGCTTAGGAGTCCAGAGTAGAGCAGTGCACAGCGAGGAGAGGTATTACATTTTTTTTAATGTTTGCAGTAATATATGGGAGCATTATAACACTGTAGAATTATATATGGGGCCCAGCATACACTTGAGCATTAAAAATGGGCAGATCAGATACTGGAGCAGCATCCATGGGGCCTAACATATAATGGAGTATTCTAAAAGGGGCAGATCATACACTGCAGCAGCATCCTTGGGGCCCATCATATGCTGGAGCATTCTAAAAGGGGGAAAACAGACACTGGAGCAGCATTTATGGGGACCATTATACATTGGATCATCATAAATGGGGCCCATTATATATGGAGCATTATTTTGACCCATAAGACACTGGAGCAGCATCCTTGGGCCCATCATATACTGGATCATTCTAAATGGGGCAGATCATGCACTGCAGTAGCATCCTTGGGGCCCATCATATGCTGAAGCATTCTATAAGGGGGAAAACAGATAATGGAGCAGCATTTACGGGGAACATTTTACAATGGATCATAATAAATGGGGCCCATTATATAAGGAGCATTATTTGGACCCATAAGACACTGGAGCATCATCCATGGGGCCCATCATATACTGGAGCATTCTAAATGGGGCAGATCATACACTGGAACATCCTTGGGGTCGATCATATGCTGGAGCATTCTAAAAGGAGGCAGATCAGACACTGAGGCAGCATTTACGGGGACCATTATACAATGGATGATTAACAATGGGACCCAATATATATGGAGCATGATTTTGGCCCATATGACACTGGAGCATGATCCATGGGGCCCAACAGATACTGGAGCATTCTAAATGGTGCAGATCAGACACTGGAGCAGCATGCATGGGGCCCATCATATACTGAAGCATTCTAAAAGGGGGAAAACAGACACAGGAGCAGCATTTACATGGACCATTATACACTGGTTCATTATAAATGGGTCCCATTATATATGGAGCATTATTTTGTCCCATCATACACTGGAGCATCATCCATGGGGCCCAACATATACTGGAGCATTCTAAAAGGGGGAAAACAGACTCAGGAGCAGCATTTACGGGGACCATTATACAATGGATAATTAACAATGGGACCCATGATATATGGAGCATGAATTTGGCCCATATGACACTGGAGCATGATCCACGGGGCCCATCAGATACTGGAGCATTCTAAATGGTGCAGATCAGACACTGGAGCAGCATGCATGGGCCCATCATATACTGGAGCATTCTAAATAGGGCAGTTCAGACACTGGAGCAGCATCCATGGGGCCCATCATATACTGGAGCATTCTAAATGGGGCAGATCAGACACTGGAGCAGCATGCATGGGGCCCAACATATACTGGAGCATACTACGAGGGGGAAAACAGACACTGGAGCAGCATTTACGTGGACCATTATACACTGGATCATTATAAATGGGGCCCATTATATTTAGAGCATTATTTTGGCCCATAAGACATTGGAGCATCATCCATTGGGCCCATCATATAATGGAGCATTTCGAAATGGGGCAGATCAGACACTGGAGCAGCATGCATGGGGCCCATCATATACTGGAGCATTCTAAAAGGGGGAAAACAGACACAGGAGCAGCATTTACGTGGACCATTATACACTGGATCATTATAAATGGGGCCCATTATATATGGAGCATTATTTTGGCCCATAAGACACTGGAGCATCATCCATGGGGCCCATCATATAATGGAGCATTCTAAATGGGGCAGATCAGACACTAAAGCAACATGCATGGGGCCCATCATATACTGGAGCATTATTTTGGCCAATAAGACACTGGAGCATCATCCATGGGGCCTATCATATACTGGAGCATTCAAAATGGGGCAGATCAGACACTGGAGCTGCATGCAAGGGGCCCATCATATACTGGAGCATTCAAAATGGGGCAGATCAGACACTGGAGCAGCATGCATGGGGCCCATCAAATACTGGAGCATTATTTTGGCCCATAAGACACTGGAGCATCATCCTTGGGGTCCAACATATACTTGAGCATTCTAAAAGGGGGAAAACAGACACAGGAGCAGCATTTACGTGGACCATTATACACTGGTTCATTATAAATGGGGCCCATTATATATGGAGTATTATTTTGTCCCATCATACACTGGAGCATCATCCATGGGGCCCAACATATACTATAGCATTCTAAAAGGGGGAAAACAGACTCAGAGCAGCATTTACGGGGACCATTATACACTGGATCATTTAAATGGGGCCCATTATATTTAGAGCTATTTTGGCCCATAAGACATTGGAGCATCATCCATTGGGCCATCATATAATGGAGATTCGAAATGGGGCAGATCAGACACTGGAGCAGCATGCATGGGGCCCATCATATACTGGAGCATTCTAAAAGGGGGAAAACAGACACAGGAGCAGCATTTACGTGGACCATTATACACTGGATCATTATAAATGGGGCCCATTATATATGGAGCATTATTTTGGCCCATAAGACACTGGAGCATCATCCATGGGGCCCATCATATAATGGAGCATTCTAAATGGGGCAGATCAGACACTAAAGCAACATGCATGGGGCCCATCATATACTGGAGCATTATTTTGGCCAATAAGACACTGGAGCATCATCCATGGGGCCTATCATATACTGGAGCATTCAAAATGGGGCAGATCAGACACTGGAGCTGCATGCAAGGGGCCCATCATATACTGGAGCATTCAAAATGGGGCAGATCAGACACTGGAGCAGCATGCATGGGGCCCATCAAATACTGGAGCATTATTTTGGCCCATAAGACACTGGAGCATCATCCTTGGGGTCCAACATATACTTGAGATTCTAAAAGGGGGAAAACAGACACTGGAGCAGCATTTACGGGGACCATTATTCACTGGATCATTATAAATGGGGCCCATTATATATGAAGCATTATTTTGGCCCATAAGACACTGGAGCATCATCTATGGGGATCATCATATACTGGAGCATTCTAAAAAGGGCAGATCAGACACTGGAGCAGCATGCATGGGACCCAACATATACTGGACATTCTACAAGGGGGAAAACAGACACTGGAGCAGCATTTACGGGGACCATTATACACTGGATCATTATAAATGGGGCCCATTATATATGGAGCATTATTTTGGCCTATAAGACATTGGAGCATCATCCATAGGGCCCATCATATACTGGAGCATTCGAAATGGGCAGATCAGACACTGGAGCAGCATGCATGGGGCCCATCATATACTGGAGCATTCTAAAAGGGGGAAAACAGACACAGGAGCAGCATTTACGTGGACTATTATACACTGGATCATTATAAATTGGGCCCATTATATATGGAGCATTATTTTGTCCCATCATACACTGGAGCATCATCCATGGGGCCCAACATATACTGGAGCATTCGAAATGGGCAGATCAGACACTGGAGCTGCATGCAAGGGGCCTATCATATACTGGAGCATTCGAAATGGGGCAGATCAGACACTGGAGCTGCATGCAAGGGGCCTATCATATACTGGAGCATTCTAAATGGGGCAGATTAGACACTGGAGCAGCATCCATGGGGCACATCATATACTGGAGCATTCTAAATGGGCAGATCAGACACTAAAGCAACATGCATGGGGCCCATCATATACTGGAACATTATTTCGGCCAATAAGACACTGGAGCATCATCCATGGGGCCCATCATATACTGGAGCATTCGAAATGGGGCAGATCAGACACTGGAGCTGCATGCAAGGGGCCTATCATATACTGGAGCATTCTAAATGGGGCAGATCAGACACTGGAGCAGCATCCATGGGGCACATCATATACTGGAGCATTCTAAATGGGGCAGATCATACACTGCAGCAGCATCCTTGGGGTCATCATATGCTGGAGCATTCTAAAAGGAGGCAGATCAGACACTGAGGCAGCATTTACGGGGACCATTATACAATGGATAATTAATAATGGGGCCCATTATATATGGAGCATGATTTTGGCCCAAAAGACGCTGAAGCATCATCCATGGGGCCCATCAGATAATGGAACATTCTAAATGGGGCAGATCAGAAACTGGAGCAGCATGCATGGGGCCCATCATATACTGGAGCATTCTAAATGGGGCAGATCAGACACTGGAGCAGCATGCAAGGGGCCCATCATATACTGGAGCAATCTAAAAGGGGGAAAACAGACACTGGAGCAGCATTTACGGGGACCATTATACACTGGATCATTATAAATGGGGCCCATTATATATTGAGCATTATTTTGGCCCATAAGACACTGGAGCATCATCCATGGGGCCCAACATATACTGGAGCATTCTAAAAGGGGAAAACAGACACTGGAGCAGCATTTAAGGGGACTATTATACAATGGAGCATTATTATAAATGGGGCCTATTATATATGGAGCAATATTTTGGCCCATTAGACACTGGAGCATCATCAATGGTGCCCATCATATACTGGAGAATCATATGGGGTTCATTATTTATGGGGCATCATATAGGGTATGGAGCATCAAATGGGCACATATTGGGCCTATTCTGTATGCAGCATTATATGGAGCCCATTCTGTATGGAGCAATATATGGGCTCATTATTCTGTATGGCGCACTATGTGGTGGACATAATTCTGTATGAAGAAATGTACTGTGCGTTTTTTGAGCTATTGTAGATTTTAACATAGATATCAGTCATGTCATATAAGAAGTAAAGTATTTTTCATTGTACTATACCTATATTTCTGTGCCGTATCGGAGCATGATGAATTGCGTTATGTGTTAAAGGGGCCAACTGACACTCTTTGGCCCGGGGCACATGAAAACCGGTAGCCAGCCCTACCCGCCCCCACAAGTTTAGCCAAATAACCCCAGTTTTCAATGCGTAACTATTAGTATAAAGTTAATTAAGGTTGCTAAGCTTAAGTAATAAGAATTTATGTTGTTGGCATTGAAACGGGCACTGTAGGTGTGTTTACTGTCCTCCACTCCATGGCGACTTTGCTTCCCCATTGACTTGCATTGGGTTTCGTGTTTCAGTCGGACCCCCGACTTTTCTCGATAGTCGGCAGATTTCGTTCGACCCGACTTTTGAGAAAGTCGGGTTTCATGAAACCCGACTCGACCCTAAAAAAGGCAAAGTCGCTCATCTCTAATTGCTATATATACAACTGTATTTCTTCATCTATGATTGTATTTTCGCCTAAGGGCAATGATATACCTTGCATATGGCTAACTCCAACATCAGAAGCAAGAACAATATTTGACATTGTTTGACACATGGTTCAGAGGCTGATATAATGCCTATTCAGGTGCACAGAAGGCCAGAGGTAAGGCGCACCCATGCTCCTCAGAAAGAATTAACAGATCAAAATTAGAGATGAGCAGATCAATCCACAGAGGATCCAGTTCAACTTTAATTAACTGACATTAGCGGTTTCATGTGATTTCAAACATTTTAGGATTTGATTTGCAGTTTGCAAAAAAGCAAACAACTTGCCGCGCAACATTTCCCACACTGCTGAGACATCAGAGAGCCAGCAAATGTTAATTTGTGCTGCAGTATAGCAAATTAATTGAATTGTATGGGTGAGATTGGCAGTTTGAGTAAACAGTTTGTGTATGTGCTCTCAATCTACATATCCAGCATATGAGTGAAATATTGAAAGATCTTATTTGTGAGTGACGTGTATGGCATATATAGAATATCTAAATTACATGTATGGCATGTTTCTAATGTGTGGGTGACATGTGTACAGTATGTATGTAATGGATGATTGACATGTGTGACATGTACCTAATGTGTGTGTGACATATGTACAGTATGTAATAGATGAGTGACATGTACGACATATATCTAATGTGTGAATGATATGTACAGAGTATGTAATAGATAAGTGACGTGTCTAATAGTGATGAGTAGAGATGAGCGAATTTGTTTGATTTTGTCCCCTAATCTGATTTTGACATATTCGAGCCATATTCGACCAATATTCGTGCCAATTGTAGGTCTGTGTTCGACGAATATTGCAAAAACAATATTCGATTATGATCGTATTCGAAACTGAAATTGAAGAGGAGGTGATGGATGACCCATTGTTGACCCTGATTGGCATCCTGTGGGGGAAGAGGGTGCCGCTGGCAATAGCTCAGAAGCGGAGGAGGATCCGCAGCAGGTATCGACATCGCAGCTGGGGTTATTTGGCAGGCACATAGCAGTGCAAAAAGGTGTTAAAAAAACAAAGAGTTGCAGGACAGCTTGGCCAGACGGTCAAATTAGCACAGCGTGCAAGCCCTGAAAATGTCAACAGTTAATGAAACTAATAAGTGGGCACCATCAGGATCATTTGTAGTATGGGATCACCCACTAAAGATTACCAATAAACTAAAGAAAAGAAAAAAAAAAGAAAAAAGTGTATGCACATATCAGCAGGGATCACCAACAGTCTTTTATTTCCAATACAAAATCAATTTTATTAGACATGACACCACATTTAACAAAACACTGAGATTTAAAAACAATTAAAAAGTCTTAACAACCAAGACTGGGGTTACATCAATATTCAGTACAATACTGCAAAGTGTCCAAACGTCCGTAAACAAAGGTGTGCAGATTATTTAATATACACTGATGTTCCAAGTTACACAAAATAACACCAAATAAGACCTTATATGCATGCTAATTATAGGCAGGACCATCAAAACACACTCAAAAGTTCTGACATATATATGTCAGCGGACTAAAAAGCCATATAGATGTGCTAGATGGATACATAAAGCCAGTTTACCCTGGACAAATCCTTACCCCAACCGCATACAAAATAACCACCGCACACCACGGACAACATGGACAACATGGACACAAGCACCCACGCGTATCGACACTACCAAGTGTCTTCCTCAGGGTCAGTGAGTTGTGAGCATGAGGTGTCACATTATATACATATCTTAAAGTGATTAAACATACCAGCTGGGCTTCCATCAGGAAGCAATTAGTCTGTGTCCATACGCTAGCGTCTGGAATCCCTCCATCATCCAGGAGTCATAGAGTCTCCAGACATGTGGAAAGAACGCCGCTACTCCCCAATAAGCATGCTCAGACAAAAATATTTATTCTTAAGGGATCAAATTCCCCAGGTTTAACAAATGCGCGCATGTAACTTATTTATAACAGCAGGTTTTAATCAAACAATAGGAGGTAAGCGTGTAGACAGTTTTAATATCTTGTTTCATCAGCGCTATTTTGTCATCATCATATCGCAATAAAATGGCTATTGCGCATGCGTCCAGGCAAACAGTGCAATTCATTCAGAGGAAAAAAAAAACAATAATACCGCATTATATATATAAATAAATTCCATATTGGTTAGTTACGCTTGGTATGAAATATGCATTTTTTTCATTTACGCCAGTCCATCTCAAAAAAATTTTTTTTTATCTAAATACATAGCAAAACGAACACAGTGGGCTAAATCAGAGTATAACATATATGCAGTTAGTAAGCACATGTCTAGAGGCTGAACAAACCTTGTGGGGTATATTCATAGCACACAGGGGATAACCATATAATTTCCCAGATGGTCTTTGCTATCAGCATAATCCCAATACTTATCCACAATACAAGTGGTATATCACAAGGAAGGAAAATTTGATCATTAGATCCAGCCCTGAAAATGTATACCATAGTAGGAAGAGTCCAGTGTGGCACTTTTTTGACCAAAATCCTATTGATGAGGCAAAGGTTATCTGTAAGAAGTGAGGAAGGACCTTTAGCCGAGGGAAAAATCTCTGAAATTTGAATACCAGTTGCATGCTTAAACATTTAATGAACATGCACTTGCAAGCGTGGACGGACTCCAAAACCTACAAATCCCCTCCAAGGCCGGCGTCAGCACCTGGCGCATCCGGGCAAGTGCTGGTTCCCTGAACAGGTGGGGGGGGGCGACTCGTGAACAACGGCACTGGCACAGGGTCCCTCATAGTACAAAAAATTGTCTCTGACGGTGGGAGGCCCCACTCGCCGTCAGACACACCGGCGTACTATGAGGGTCCCTGTGCCAGTGCCGTCGCCCACGAGTCGCCCCCCTCTGCTTGCTCAGGGCCCCAGCACTTGCAATACTTACCTATCCCTGCTCCACCGCTGTGACTTCTTCCGCGTTTCCTGACAGTGACATTCAGCTTAGAGAGCGCGATGACGCCTGTAGGCCCTCTGCCTAAACAGTCCAAGTGCAGAGAGCTGTAAGATGGTGACGCTTAGGAGTCTAGAGTAGAGCAGTGCACAGCGAGGAGAGGTATTACATTTTTTTTAATGTTTGCAGTAATATATGGGGAGCATTATACACTGTAGAATTATATATGGGGCCCAGCATACACTTGAGCATTAAAAATGGGGCAGATCAGATACTGGAGCAGCATCCATGGGGCCCAACATATAATGGAGTATTCTAAAAGGGGCAGATCATACACTGCAGCAGCATCCTTGGGGCCATCATATGCTGGAGCATTCTAAAAGGGGGAAAACAGACACTGGAGCAGCATTTATGGGGACCATTATACATTGGATCATCATAAATGGGGCCCATTATATATGGAGCATTATTTTGACCCATAAGACACTGGAGCAGCATCCATGGGGCCCATCATATACTGGATCATTCTAAATGGGGCAGATCATGCACTGCAGTAGCATCCTTGGGGCCCATCATATGCTGAAGCATTCTATAATGGGGATAAACAGATAATGGAGCAGCATTTACGGGGAACATTTTACAATGGATCATAATAAATGGGGCCCATTATATAAGGAGCATTATTTAGACCCATAAGACACTGGAGCATCATCCATGGGGCCCATCATATACTGGAGCATTCTAAATGGGGCAGATCATACACTGGAACATCCTTGGGGTCGATCATATGCTGGAGCATTCTAAAAGGAAGCAGATCAGACACTGAGGCAGCATTTACGGGGACCATTATACAATGGATAATTAACAATGGGACCCAATATATATGGAGCATGATTTTGGCCCATATGACACTGGAGCATGATCCATGGGGCCCATCAGATACTGGAGCATTCTAAATGGTGCAGATCAGACACTGGAGCAGCATGCATGGGGCCCATCATATACTGAAGCATTCTAAAAGGGGGAAAACAGACACAGGAGCAGCATTTACGTGGACCATTATACACTGGTTCATTATAAATGGGTCCCATTATATATGGAGCATTATTTTGTCCCATCATACACTGGAGCATCATCCATGGGGCCCAACATATACTGGAGCATTCTAAAAGGGGGAAAACAGACTCAGGAGCAGCATTTACGGGGACCATTATACAATGGATAATTAACAATGGGACCCATGATATATGGAGCATGATTTTGGCCCATATGACACTGGAGCATGATCCACGGGGCCCATCAGATACTGGAGCATTCTAAATGGTGCAGATCAGACACTGGAGCAGCATGCATGGGCCCATCATATACTGGAGCATTCTAAATAGGGCAGTTCAGACACTGGAGCAGCATCCATGGGGCCCATCATATACTGGAGCATTCTAAATGGGCAGATCAGACACTGGAGCAGCATGCATTGGGCCCAACATATACTGGAGCATACTACGAGGGGGAAAACAGACACTGGAGCAGCATTTACTGGGACCATTATACACTGGATCATTATAAATGGGGCCCATTATATTTAGAGCATTATTTTGGCCCATAGACATTGAGCATATCCATTGGGCCACATATAATGGAGCATTCGAAATGGGCAGATCAGACACTGGAGCAGCATGCATGGGCCCATCATATACTGGAGCATTAAAATGGGAAAACAGAACAGGAGCAGCATTTACGTGACCATTATACACTGGTTCATTATAAATGGGGCCCATTATATATGGAGCATATTTGTCCACATACACTGGAGCATCATCCATGGGCCCAACATATACTGGAGCATTCTAAAAGGGGAAACAGATCAGACAGCATTACGGGACCATTATACACTGATCTAAATGGGGCCCATTATATTTAGAGCATTATTTTGGCCCTAAGACATGAGCTCATCCATTGGCCCATCATATAATGGAGCATTCGAAATGGGGCAGATCAGACACTGGAGCAGCATGCATGGGCCCATCATATACTGGAGCATTCTAAAAGGGGAAAACAGACACAGAGCACATTCGTGACCATTATACCTGTCATTATAAATGGGGCCCATTATATATGGAGCATTATTTTGGCCCATAAGACACTGAGCATCATCCATGGGCCCATCATAAATGGAGCATTCTAAATGGGGCAGATCAGACACTAAAGCAACATGCATGGGCCCATCATATATGAGCATTATTTTGCCAATAAGACACTGGAGCATCATCCATGGGGCCTATCATAACTGAGCATTCAAATGGGGCAGATCAGACACTGGAGCTGCATGCAAGGGGCCCATCATATACTGAGCATTCAAAATGGCAGATCAGACACTGGAGCAGCATGCATGGGGCCCATCAAATATGGAGCATTATTTTGGCCCATAAGACACTGGAGTATCATCCTTGGGGTCCACATATACTTGAGCATTCTAAAAGGGGGAAAACAGACACTGGAGCAGCATTTACGGGACCATTATTCACTGGATCATTATAAATGGGGCCCATTATATATGAAGCATTATTTTGGCCCATAAGACACTGGAGCATCATCTATGGGGCCCATCATATACTGGAGCATTCTAAAAAGGGCAGATCAGACACTGGAGCAGCATGCATGGGACCCAACATATACTGGAGCATTCTACAAGGGGGAAAACAGACACTGGAGCAGCATTTACAGGGACCATTATACACTGGATCATTATAAATGGGGCCCATTATATATGGAGCATTATTTTGGCCTATAAGACATTGGAGCATCATCCATGGGGCCCATCATATACTGGAGCATTCGAAATGGGGCAGATCAGACACTGGAGCAGCATGCATGGGGCCCATCATATACTGGAGCATTCTAAAAGGGGGAAAACAGACACAGGAGCAGCATTTACGTGGACCATTATACACTGGATCATTATAAATTGGGCCCATTATATATGGAGCATTATTTTGTCCCATCATACACTGGAGCATCATCCATGGGGCCCAACATATACTGGAGCATTCGAAATGGGGCAGATCAGACACTAAAGCAACATGCATGGGGCCCATCATATACTGGAACATTATTTCGGCCAATAAGACACTGGAGCATCATCCATGGGGCCCATCATATACTGGAGCATTCGAAATGGGGCAGATCAGACACTGGAGCTGCATGCAAGGGGCCTATCATATACTGGAGCATTCTAAATGGGGCAGATCAGACACTGGAGCAGCATCCATGGGGCACATCATATACTGGAGCACTCTAAATGGGGCAGATCATACACTGCAGCAGCATCCTTGGGGTCCATCATATGCTGGAGCATTCTAAAAGGAGGCAGATCAGACACTGAGGCAGCATTTACGGGGACCATTATACAATGGATAATTAATAATGGGGTCCATTATATATGGAGCATGATTTTGGCCCAAAAGACGCTGAAGCATCATCCATGGGGCCCATCAGATAATGGAGCATTCTAAATGGGGCAGATCAGAAACTGGAGCAGCATGCATGGGGCCCATCATATACTGGAGCATTCTAAATGGGGCAGATCAGACACTGGAGCAGCATGCATGGGGCCCATCATATACTGGAGCAATCTAAAAGGGGGAAAACAGACACTGGAGCAGCATTTACAGGGACCATTATACACTGGATCATTATAAATGGGGCCCATTATATATTGAGCATTATTTTGGCCCATAAGACACTGGAGCATCATCCATGGGGCCCAACATATACTGGAGCATTCTAAAAGGGGGAAAACAGACACTGGAGCAGCATTTAAGGGGACTATTATACAATGGAGCATTATAAATGGGGCCCATTATATATGGAGCAATATTTTGGCCCATTAGACACTGGAGCATCATCAATGGTGCCCATCATATACTGGAGAATCATATGGGGTTCATTATTTATGGGGCATCATATAGGGTATGGAGCATCAAATGGGCACATATTGGGCCTATTCTGTATGGAGCATTATATGGAGCCCATTCTGTATGGAGCAATATATGGGGCTCATTATTCTGTATGGCGCACTATGTGGTGGACATAATACTGTATGAAGGAATATACTGTGCGTTTTTTGAGCTATTGTAGATTTTAACATAGATATCAGTCATGTCATATAAGAAGTAAAGTATTTTTCATTGTACTATACCTATATTTCTGTGCCGTATCGGAGCATGATGAATTGCGTTATGTGTTAAAGGGGCCAACTGACACTCTTTGGCCCGGGGCACATGAAAACCGGGAGCCAGCCCTACCCGCCCCCACAAGTTTAGCCAAATAACCCCCAGTTTTCAATGCGTAACTATTAGTATAAAGTTAATTAAGGTTGCTAAGCTTAAGTAATAAGAATTTATGTTGTTGGCATTGAAACGGCACTGTAGGTGTGTTTACTGTCCTCCACTCCATGGCGACTTTGCTTCCCCATTGACTTGCATTGGGTTTCGTGTTTCAGTCGGACCCCCGACTTTTCTCGATAGTCGGCAGATTTCGTTCGACCCGACTTTTGAGAAAGTCGGGTTTCATGAAACCCGACTCGACCCTAAAAAAGGCAAAGTCGCTCATCTCTAATTGCTATATATACAACTGTATTTCTTCATCTATGATTGTATTTTCACCTAAGGGCAATGATATACCTTGCATATGGCTAACTCCAACATCAGAAGCAAGAACAATATTTGACATTGTTTGACACATGGTTCAGAGGCTGATATAATGCCTATTCAGGTGCACAGAAGGCCAGAGGTAAGGCGCACCCATGCTCCTCAGAAAGAATTAACAGATCAAAATTAGAGATGAGCAGATCAATCCACAGAGGATCCAGTTCAACTTTAATTAACTGACATTAGCGGTTTCATGTGATTTCAAACATTTTAGGATTTGATTTGCAGTTTGCAAAAAAGCAAACAACTTGCCGCGCAACATTTCCCACACTGCTGAGGCATCAGAGAGCCAGCAAATGTTAATTTGTGCTGCAGTATAGCAAATTAATTGAATTGTATGGGTGAGATTGGCAGTTTGAGTAAACAGTTTGTGTATGTGCTCTCAATCTACATATCCAGCATATGAGTGAAATATTGAAAGATCTTATTTGTGAGTGACGTGTATGGCATATATAGAATATCTAAATTACATGTATGGCATGTTTCTAATGTGTGGGTGACATGTGTACAGTATGTATGTAATGGATGATTGACATGTGTGACATGTACCTAATGTGTGTGTGACATATGTACAGTATGTAATAGATGAGTGACATGTACGACATATATCTAATGTGTGAATGATATGTACAGAGTATGTAATAGATAAGTGACGTGTCTAATAGTGATGAGTAGAGATGAGCGAATTTGTTTGATTTTGTCCCCTAATCTGATTTTGACATATTCGAGCCATATTCGACCAATATTCGTGCCAATTGTAGGTCTGTGTTCGACGAATATTGCAAAAACAATATTCGATTATGATCGTATTCGGAACCGAATATGAACAAATTCGCTTATCTCTAGAGATGAGCGAATTTGTTTGGAAAACGTTCGCCAAACATAAATTCGGCATGAATATGGCATATTCGGATTTGTGTTCGGAAACAAGAGCAAAATTTTATAACATTGGAAAAAAATCGGTAAAAACCGCTGGAAAATATTTGCGTTGTCACAAAAGTATTTTCAGCACTTTAGTAACCATATTGGTGGTGTATCATGAGTGTTTGGCACGTGTTTGAGGGGAGGGGTTTGCAGAGCTCAGAGCTGTGGTGTTCGTGTAAACAATCATTTTTTTTTACCTAACTTTATGTGTGCATATTGTGGCTTGCCAATCAGGGTGCAGGAAACACAATGTCCTGACACAACGGTTTGTGTCTTTGGCTGCTGAAATCACATGTTCTTCTCCAAAAAAAATAGCTTTTTTGTTCTGCAGCTGATCCCATCTGCATCCGTGGATCCCTACAGTGCCTGCCTGCATTTTTCATCCCTCCTTTGGGCCATGGCAGCTTACTTGCTGTTGGGGTCAGCTGCCACTTCTGTAGGTCAGCCATGGAGTAGCACCTGGTGCCACCGCTTTGTCCCTCCTTGGGTTGCAGTTTTTGCCTGCTGCCACTTGCTTGAGTAGGGACTTGATAGGTCATCTAGCTACACCCCTTCCAGGCTTTCAGAGGGACTATCTAGTTACTTACGCCCCCTCCAGGCTTTCAGAGGGATACAGAACTGTTATTGCACCACCTTTCCCATTACAGTCTCCATCTGCTGGGTTGGCTGTAGTGGAAGATGTGTCAGTCCCCCTATACTAGTCCTACTCTATTGCAATGGATGCCATTTTGTTGGTGTCTGCCACTAATTTTTGTAAATGTGTAGACTCCTGGTTGGGTCACCTTCATGCATGTTGCCTGTAGCAGTAGGCCTCCAAAACCGTCAGACCTCCACTCCCTTTAAGTCAACTACCCGTGTTACTATCCTTAGATTTTTATGACAATACTTGTCTATGACATTTACATGATATTTGTGCCACCTGATTATGGCTGAGCATGAAAGCAGGTTGAGCTGTAGCATGTGGTAATAGGACGCCGAGCACAGGAGGCCTACATCGATCCCTCACCCACCTAATCTTACTGTGACGTTCAATTGAAAGCTGTAAATGCTGTTCCAGACCCCGATACCTCATGCCTGGCTGATTTTTGCAGTGCCATGCTAAAATTTGTACTGTGGGTGAATTGAGGCCCATTTCCTGGTGTCTGTCCCTCATTTAATGTGTTTTGGCATCATTTGTTGTCGTTATAATGTGTTGTATATGCGTTTGTTTTTACCTATCATTGACCTGAATGGCGTTCATTTATGTTCGGTGAATATTCGATTAATTACGCGGCAAAAATTGCAAATTTGGCAATCGTAATCCAAGCCGAACATTGAAATATTCCCCATCTCTAGTGTTTAACAGTATCTAGCTAGACACTTTCAGTACTTACATCTCTCAAGCATTATACAGTCATGACCGACTGGCACCTTTAAAATTGTTTCAGAAACTGAAGTATTTCTCCCCGAAAATTATTTTTCCTATATACAGTGGGTTTGGAAAATATTCAGACCCCTTTAAATTTTTCACTCTTTGTTTCATTGCAGCCATATGGTAAATGCAAAAAAGTTCATTTTTTTCTCATTAAAGTACACTCTGCATCCCATCTTTACTGAAAAAACAGAAATGTAGCAATTTTTGCAAATTTATTAAAAAGTAAAAATTGAAATATCACATGTCATAAGTATTCAGACCCTTCTGCTCAGTATTGAGTAGAAGCATCCTTTTGAGCTAGAACAGCCATGAGTCCTCTTGTTAATGATACAATAAGTTTTTCACACCTGGATTTGGGGATCCTCTCCAGTTCAGGCAGGTTGGATGGTGAACGTTGGTGGACAGCCATTTTCAGGTCTCTCCACAGATGCTCTATTGGGTTTAGGTCAGGGCTCTGGCTGGGCCTGTCAAAAATGGTCACAGCGTTGTTCTGAAGCCACTCCTTTGTAATTTTAGCTTTGTGCTTGGCGTCATTGTCTTGTTGGAAGGTGAACCTTCGGCCAAGTCTGAGGTCCAGAGCACTCTGGAATAGGTTTTCATCCAAGATATCTCTGTGCTTGGCCACATTCATGTTTTCTTTAATTGCAACCAGTTTCCCTGTCCCTGCAGCTGAAAAACACCCCAATGGCATGATGCTGCCACCGCCATGTTTCACTGTTGGGATTGTGTTGGGCTGGTGTTGAGCAGTGCATGTTTTTTTTCCACATATACTGCTTAGAATTATCACCAAAATTTCTATATTTTTCTCATCAGACCAGAGAATCGTATTTCTCATTAGCAATCTCATAAGATTGCTAATACTTCTGGGCATGACTGGATATAAACTTATTATGAATAAGGACACTATATGTGCCTAGAATGCGTAAAATGGATTCTGTTTTCTAATCTATTTGGATTTTAATATTTTTGAATAACGCCTTAGCAGTTATTAAATTTGCTGAAATACTGTGTATTTCTTCTGTGTCTTTCCCATGCCATAGATTCAGACCTTTTCTTTAATAGTTTGTTTTTCTTTAAGGGGCAAAATGCAGTTTTACATATATATATATGTATAGGCCCAGATTCATCAAAGCAGGCATAAACATTTTTGAAAAGTTGAAAAATGTTTGTGCTGCATGTAGTTGTGCAAGACTTTTGCAACTTTTGGAATTTTTTTCATAAGTTTCACCCAGTTCCACCAAAATGGGCAGAGCTGTCTCAATGCATGACATCACAGCTTGTCTAATTTACGATGAGCTATAAAAATATTTAGACTTGAGAGTCCTCAGTGGTTGATACCTTTTAATGGCTAACTGAAAAGATGGTAACAAATTACAAGCTTTCGAGACTACTCAGGTCTCTTCATAAGGCAAAGACTAAAACAAAATCTGAAGAATCACATATTTATACACAACACAGCCCAGAAACAATGCAATAGGTAAGACAAGTGACGTGAAGCAGAACTGTCATTATGAGAGATAGAGATGAACATAAATATTGGAACAGTTCATAGATAAGGAGTGTGAAAGTTTTATTGCCCTCTGATTGGGGTCTGGTATTGTGTTGTGTGATGACCCCAGAAGGTCTGAGGAGCAAATTCCTTAATTGATGTAAAAAGACATAAATCCATGCGATACATTCATTCCAGCACTGAGTGTATCAAAGATCGTCATGAGGTTATATTCCCAAACTTTTCTGTCTCCCTCAGATTTAAATTTAGCTTTTAATACAAGTAATTTCATGTCCATCATACTATGACTGGGGATACAAAAGTGTTTGGCCACAGGTAGATCCATTCTTTTTTCTCTTATTTTGTGGCGATGAGAATTCATCCTTGTTCTCAGTTTTTGCCCTGTCTCCCCCACATACAGACCCCCAATTGGACATTTCATACACATAATTAGGTACACCACATTAGATGTGATGCAGCTGAAAGTACCTGGGATCTTGTAGTCCTGATGGGAGTTGGGGATCTTTATCTTGTCCATGGTCATTATAGATGGACAGGTTTTACATTTTTTCTTGTTGCAAGGAAAGGTTCCTGCAGCTGTTGGGGAGGACAGGGAGCTCCTGACAATGATGCTTCTTAGATTTGGGGGCTGTCTAAAACAAAGTAGTGGGGTTCTTGAAATATGGATTGTAATCGGGCGTCTTTTTGTAGTAAAGGTTGTAATTTCCATGCAGCTCCCCTTAGCACCTCCAGATTTGGATTGTAGGTGACCACTTGAGGCACCCGGTTATTTTCTTCTTTAGCTTTGTAATGTAGCAGGTGATTCCTTGGTATTCTGGTGGCTCTTGTAATTTGGTTTTCAATTGTTCTTGGATGGTAGCCCTGATTCCAAAAGATCTTTCTGAGGCGACCAAGGTGTTCATCTCTATCCATGGGGTTGGAACATATACGATTGTATCTGATGGCTTGACTGTAGACAATAGAGTTTTTTATGTGTTTTGGATGGAAACTGTCCCATTTAAGGTATGTTGGACGGTCGATTGGCTTCTGATACAGCGATGTCTCTATTCCATTGTTCTTTAGCTTAATGATGGTGTCTAAAAAGTTAATTTCAGTGCTGGAGTAGTTGAGTGTTAAGTTGATGGTGGGATGAAGTTGATTAAACTGTTCATGGAACGTCTTTAGCTGTTGCTCAAACTCCGTCCAGATGATTAAGATATCATCAATGTAGCGGTAGTAGGCCCGAGGCCTGATGGGACATCAGGACAAAAAGTCGCTTTCAAGCTTGGCCATGAAAAGATTTGCATACTGTGGAGCCATTTTACCTCCTGTTATGAATGTGCTAGAGATGGTTTCTGAGCAGAGGCTCCCTCTGGTGGTTACAGACAGTACTGAGACTTTCAGCGAGGAATGACAATCTGGGATCGCTGACTGGTCTGATATAAGGGAGGTTCCCTCCCATGATGGTTGCCGGTGATCAATTGTTCTTGTCTCAATTGTGGTTCCTGGTTCATTTGGAAGTTTGCTGAGTCTTGCCTGCATCTTCTGCTATCAGATAAGATATTTTCTGCTTTTATTTTTGTGCTTGCTTTTTGCATTGTTCCCTGCACTTCTGTGGAGGTCAGCCAGGTCCCCTCTGGGGGGCTTGTGCTCCTCTCAGTTTATCTGAAGCCACTGTTATTTGTTCATTTGCTTTTTCCTGTTTTTTCAGTGGCTGCGGCTTAGTTTTGTTACACCAGAGATCTGATTTTAGGTGGTAGAGATCGTGTGATCTCAGGTGTTTTTGCAATCAGAAGAGTTGGTATTTTTTAGGGGTTTTTTTTGGAGTGCAGTGAGTATCTTTTCCTGTACTTTTCTGTCTAGACAGTTTGGGCCCCAGCGTTTGCTCATTCTATTTTCTGTCTGTGTCCGTGCTTCTTCTTGTCTAACCGCCATTACATGTTTGGGAGCTTCCTATTTTCTTTGGGGATCTGCTCCGGGGCAGATAGCTTTCATCTTTCTGCCTTTAGGTGTAGTTATCTCTCAGGCGTCTAGGATCAACGTAGGAATGCTCCACGGCTACTTCTAGTTGTGTGGTTAGTTCAGGGTACTGCAATCCAATAGGTTCCAGCCTCTCTGGTGTATTGCCGTTTTTGCTTATTCTCCTCAGCTACCATAACACAACAACTTCCCATAGCTGTGCCAGTCTCCTGGATGAATTTTGTGAGTATCACCACAGAATCAGCATCATTCCCGGTGTTTTCCATGAAGACTTTGCAGGCATTTAATCCATCCTGGTGTGGGATATTAGAGTACAAAGATTCCACATCCATGGTGGCCAGGATGGTTCCTTCTGGTAGAGGACCTATTGCTACTAGTTTATTCAATAGGTCAGTTGTGTCCTGAATGTAGCTGGGTGTATCCTTTACCAGGGGTTTAAGAATACCCTCTACCCATCCAGATACCTGCTCAGTAAGGGTGTCCACACATGAAATAATCGACATCCCTGGATTTCCAGCTTTGTGGATTTTGGGAAGCATGTAGAATGTCCCTATTCTTGGACTTTATGGTATCAGGTCATCAGCTCTTATGTATTTGTCAGGCAGACAAGATACCAACTTGCTTAGTTCCTTATAATAGTCCTGTGTAGGATCCGACTCCAATTTTCTGTAGTAGCGTCCATCAATTGTCTGTTTGCTTCCTTCATACAGTCTGATGTGTTCATCATGACTATTGTACCTCCCTTGTCAGCAGGTTTAATGATGATTTCTTTGTTGGTTTTCAGAGACCGTATGGCCTTACTCTCCTGGGCACTGATGTTGGATGCTTGTCTCCTGTTGGTGTCTATGATGGTGGATTTTATCAGATGTCTGAATGAGTCTATATATTTATCCAAATGAGGGCTGCGTCCAGGTGGTGTCCAGTCTGACCTCTTCTTGGTTGTTGGGATCCCTATTACATCAGTCTGAGTATTTTCTGAATCATTAAAGTATTCCCTCAGTCGCAGTCTCCTGAAAAAATGTTCCACATCACTGCAGAGTTCAGTTTTATCCAGGGCCTTAGTAGGACAAAATGAGAGTCCTCTAGAAAGCACAGCCAGCTTCACTTTGTTGGGTTTGTAATCTGAGAGATTGATGACACAGTTAGATGCCTTTGTGTCTGGAATGGAGTGGTTGTCTGAACTGTCAGGTCTTGGTTTTGTTTTGTTTCTGTTTGTATAGAGTCCTGAATTGAGGTGCAATTGTTAGGGTCTGCGGAACGCACCAGATAAATATAAATAGTGGGTGCGTTCGCAGCATGGGTTCCACCGTGCAGGCAGAGCCTGCTGCTAGTAAGATGGCGGTATAGGCAAACTCTGTTACTTCACAGAGTCACAAATATAAATACTGTCGCTGAGGTAAAGATGCAGAGATAGGTACTGTGTCCTGTTAACTCCACAGGGATACACAGATAACTGCTGTGCGGATAGCAGTCCGTAATCATGCAGACAGCAACGCATTCAAGCAAACTCCTCACCGGAGAAGCCGGTATTCTAGGGGCTTATTTCAGCCGAGCCCTAACCACATGGGTGTATCACACTGGCGCAAAGCACATAATGCAATTGATACTAGCGCATGGCGGCACGGCCATGCCACCCTTTTATAGTAGCAACTACAGGACCTACCAGAAAAGGACCAATGAGAAACCGTTCCAGAACACATGTAGTTTCAGGACCTTCCTGGTGGACCAATAGGAGCTGCTGCAGTAGCTGAGCATGTGACCCCTGATCTCCTATGAGAGATCTTACCCTGGGCATGCTCAGAAAGGAAAACACAGGACTTAGTCCCAACTGAGTCTGCTTGCCGCTGACCTGCACTAGTTACAATGGCAGGAGCTGGAGAGGCAGCAGTCATCCTCTGCACAGCACTAGACTGAGCGAGACTCTGGGACCGACGTCTCTGCTGAGCAGGTTTCACTGCGGCCGGAGACGGATGGGAGACCAAGCGGGGATAGCTCGAGATTCCCTTGTGCAGAAGCGGGAACTCGACCCCTAACATTACCCCCCTCCCTAGGGCCCCCCTCCTTTGGACCTCACTACGCTCAAAGGCAGCAATGAGCTGCAGAGCATGAATGTGCTCAACAGGGTCCCAGGATCTATCCTCAGGCCCATAACCCCTCCAATCCACCAAGTAAAATTTTTTGCCCCGTACCACCTTGCACCCTACAATAATGTTCACCTCGTGATCGTCCGTAGACGAACCCGATGTCCCGGCAGATGACTCAGAGTACCGGGACATGGCCACGGGTTTCAAGAGGGACACATGAAAGGTGTCGGAGATACCCAGGCATGGTGGAAGGGCCAAACGGTATACCACAGGGTTAACCTGCTCGAGGACTTTGAAGGGACCCAGGTAATGGGGAGCCAACTTGGTGGACTCCACTTTGCAGCCTGATGTTACAGGCAGAGAGCCACACCAAGTCACCGGGAGCAAATGTCGGAGCGGGGCGCCGATGTGCGTCGGCGGAGGACCTCATCCTCTCCTTGGAGGCCTGAATGGCATCCTGAGTCCATCACAGCCTGTAGTTTGGCAGGATCCATAGCCAATCCCTGGGCGGAGATGAAATAGCCCAGGAATGGTAAAGACTCCTGCTCAAACACGCATTTCTCCAACTTTGCATAAAGGGAATTTGCCCGCAAGAGGTCGAAGACTCTGCAGACATCTCTCCGGTGGGAGTCAATATCTGGAGAGAAGATGAGACTATCATCCAGATAGACTACGACTGAGGTGGAAAGCATATCCCGGAAGATGTCATTAACAAAGTCTTGGAAAACGGCTGGGGCATTACAGAGCCCGAAGGGCATCACCAGATATTCATAGTGCCCATCCCTGGTATTAAAAGCCATCTTCCATTCGTCCCCCTCGCGGATGCGAATCAGGTTATAAGCACCCCGCAGGTCTAATTTGGTAAATACCCTTGCTCCCCGGAGCCTATCAAAGAGCTCAGAAATCAGAGGCACCGGGTATTTATTCTTAACGGTGATGGCGTTAAGACCCTGGTAATCTATGCAGGGACGTAATTCTCCGTTCTTCTATTGCACAAAGAACCCTGCCCCAGCAGGTGACACTGACTTCCTAATGAACCCTCTTGCCAGATTCTCCTGAATGTATTGTGACATAGCCTCAGTCTCCGGGAGAGAGAGAGGATAGACCTGTCCCCGGGGAGGTTCTGCTCCAGGCAAGAGGTCAATAGGACAGTCATAGGGGCGGTGAGGCGGAAGCGTCTCCCAGCCTTTTTGGAGAACACGTCTACATAGGACCAATAACACTTGGGTAGGGAAGTGAGATCTGCGTGTATCCCTGTAGTAGCAACCTGAACACTCTTCCTCACACATCTACCTCTACAAGACTCACTCCAACACTGTATCTTCCCAGAGGACCACTCAATATGTGGGGAGTGAAGACGAAGCCAGGGTACTCCCAGCAGAGCTTCATCTATACCCTCAGGAAGGATAAGGAAAGAGATAATCTCCTGATGGGAAGGAGACATAGCTAATGTGAGAGGGATTGTCTGATGTGTGATCTGTGAGGGCAGTATGAATCCATTCACCATTCGAACAGTCACTGGTTTGGCGAGCATCATCTGAGGTATTGTGTGGCGGAGAGCGAAAACAGAGGACATAAAGTTCCCCTCTGCTCCAGAATCCACACAAAGCTCAACTGTTAGAGTGGATGGACCAAAAGAGATTGTCCCTTTAAAGGACAGCTTGGAGGCAAATGCCGCTGACTCTAGTGAACCTCCTCCCATGGTCACTAGACGCGATCGTGTTCCCGATCGCTGGGGACATCTATTGTCATAATGTCCTAACTGCTGACAATTGTTACAAACCACGGAGACTCGAGTGGGCCGAGACTTAGGTCCCGCTCGAACAAACTCCATGGCCTCCGGGGGGTCGGGCGCCTGAATGGGGGATTCTAGAGGTTTGGCAAAGGTGGGAGCCAGCCGAAACCTCCGTCTACACTGGGCCCACTCCAATCTCCGCTCTTGAAAACAAAGGTTGATGCGAGTAGATATGGAGATAAGCTTCTCCAGTGAGGCAGGAATCTCCCTGGTTGTCAAGGAGTCCTTTATATGGTCAGCCAGACCTCTCCAGTATACCGGTATAAGGACCTTATCCAGCCACTCTAACTCGGAGGCCAGAGTCCGAAATTGGACTGAAAACTGACTGAACAAGTTCGAACTCTGTGACATTGTCCGCAGTCGGAGCACCGAATCGTGGGTGACCTGAGGGCCTAAAAATACCTTTTTAAGAGCCTCCAGAATCTGAGGAGCACTCCGCACTACACGATCGTCGCGGTCCCACAGCGGCGTTGCCTATTCCAATGCTCTGCCCAACAGAAGTGACACTATGAAACCCACTTGTGGGAAAACGTGCAGCCAGAAGCTCGAGCTGCATAGAGCACTGACTCACGAATCCCCGACAATGTTTGCTGTCACCAGAAAACTTGTCTGGAAGCGGGAGATGAGACGAGGTCGGAGCAGAGGTATTGGAGGACAAACTGGCTGCTGCTGCGCTAGCAGCCTGAACAGCGACTGCGGTCACATCCACAGCTGAGGTTGTGCGCTCGAGAGCCGCCAACCTACCCTCCAGCTGCTGGATGAACTGCCGTAGGCGCTGGTCATCCGCCATTTTACTAGCCAGACCCTGGCACTAGTGTACTGTTAGGGTCTGCGGAACGCACCAGATAAATATAAATAGTGGGTTCGTTCGTAGCCCGGGGTCCACCATGCAAGCAGAGCCTGCTGCTAGTAAGATAGCGGTATAGGCAAACTCTGTTACTTCACAGAGTCGCAAATATAAATACTGTGGCACAATATGGCGGTATAAATGAACTCTGCTACACTACGGAGTCGCTGAGGTAAAGACGCAGAGATAGGTACCCTGTTACTCCACAGGGATACACAGATAACTGCTGTGCGGATAGCAGTCCGTGATCATGCAGACAGCAACGCAATCAAGCAACCTCCTCACCGGAGAAGCTGGTATTGTAGGGGCTTATTTCAGCCAAGCCCTAATCACGTGCACACAAATCTCCTCACCGGAGGTGCCGTATTCTAGGGGCTTATTTCAGCCTAGCCCTAACCACATGCGTGCATGATCACACTGGCGCAAAGCACATAATGCAATTGACACTAGCACATGGCGGCACAGCCATGCCACCCTTTTATACTAGCAACTACAGGACCTACCAGAAAAGGACCAATGAGAAACCGTTCCAGAACACATGTAGTTTCAGGACCTTCCTGGTGAACCAATAGAAGCTGTTGCAGTAGCTGAGCATGCGACCCCTGATCTCCTATGATAGATCTTATCCTGGGCATGCTCAGAAAGGAAAACAAAGGACTGAGTCCCAACTGAGTCTGCTTGCCGCTGACCTGCACTGGTTACAATGGCAGGACCTGGAGAGGCAACAGTCATCCTCTGCATAGCACTAGACTGAGCGAGATGCTGGGACCGACTTCTCTGCTGAGCAGGTTCCACTGTGGCCGGAGACGGATGGGAGACCGAAGCGGGGATAGCTCGAGATTCCCCTTGTGCAGAAGCGGGAACTCGACCCCTAACAGCAATCTGTGTAGTTTCTTCTCCTTGTTATGAATCAGAAAAGTCCATAGTTTGTTGTAGTATTGTTGTAATTTTTGCTCTGTGCTTTCTGTATGTGTTTTCCTCAGAGTTTCAAATTGCCCTTGGACTTTACTCCTTATGCTGTAGCAGACACGCAAAAGATGGTTCCTTAGTCTCTCAAAAGTCCTGTGACAGAGGTTTTGTTCATAATGGGTATTGTAGGTGTGAAGAATTGGGTTTGTAATCCAGAATCCTTTGGGAGTTAAATTCTCTTTTTTGCATTTAGATAAGAAAAAAATGTCGCTGTCCATTTGTGCATGTTTCTTCAGAAGTGGTTTCAGTTCCATAAAGATGCGGTACATTCTGGTATCCTCCATTTTGATATAGGAAAATGTGTATCTTCCTATGAGCTATAATCTTATTCCAGTCTCTGAGGCGCATGGAGGTCAACGCCACTCCTCATACTTGACAGATTTATTAAGAAGCTTATGCCTCTTAATGAATAAATAGCATTTTACTCCACCATTCTCCTTCATTAACACTGGCGTGAAAATTGCCACTCTTAATGAATCAGGGCCAGAGTGTATTTCAGAGCTTTCATTTTTTTTAAGGAAGACAGTATAAAATAATTACAAAAGTTTTTTTTAACCAACTCGATGCTATGTTCACACTGACCACAGCATGTAAAGGATTAATTGATTAAGATTCGAGTTATCTCTGATTCTGGGCTTTAGAGTTGTGACCTTATTGCTGGAACATAAATTATACACTAGAACAGGGATCTCCAACCCCTATTCCTTCTCACCTTCGTTGAGAATGAATTAAAGGGACTGTGCTAGCACATTATGACTGTTCACACCAAGTACAGGTGCTCAGTACGTCATGGCGGGGTCAAACAATTAAATGTATCTTCCCATCTTTCTTCTTTTCCATCTATCTCTGCCCTTCTCTGGCTCTATAAAGCCAGAACTGTCAATCAAAGAAGAGGTTCAGTAGAAAGAGGGAAAACAAACAGGTGGGAAGGGCGTAGTTATTTGTTTGGCCCTGCCATGAAGCACCGAGAGCAGGTACTTAGTTTGAACAGTCATTATTATGTTGGCAAAGTCCCTTTAACTCATTTTATGCTGTCCCTTTAAACAGCAATGTTTGCATGACCACTGCTGTTCTATACATGTTTAAGTTCTTGGCTATCTTCATTTGTACCATGGACACTAAATGGAACAGCAGTAGTTATGTGCAATTATACTTCACCACTAATCCATGGACAGGTGCTAAAAGGCTTTTTTGGAAAGATAAACACTAATTAAATTATATAGAAACTTTAAAAGATAATGTAAAACCCGCTAGCTCCACTTCTGTCAAAGCTCTGCAAATGCAAAATATGAATAACGTATGGGAAAATATCCACTAGTAAAATATAATATGTGACAATATAATATATAATTTTAAGCACATAATTCCTTCAAGTAATGTTAATAAAAATGAGGGAGTCCTCTAGGGTCCTATAGAAAGATCCTACTAGGATTACACAGCATGAGGAAAGTTGAGTATCCGCATCAATTACAACAATACATTAAAAGGAGTAAATATCTAATTTATGAAAAGCTGAGAAACTTATAGAACCTGATTAAGTGCCTAAAATTTCAGGTTCTGAGACTCTAGGAAAATGATTGTAAAATCTAATTTATAAGCTGTAATGTTTACCAGCACATTATTTTGCTCAATTGACAAAGAACAAAAGCATGAAAGACTAATAAATTGTCATACAAAACTGACTTTGAACTGTAATTATGTAGCTTCTTTCAAATCCGATCTTTTCATTTTAGTTGGAAGATCAAATCTATGGAAGCTTAATTAATTCCTGTCTGTAGAAATGTAATACTTCACCTGAACATTAAAAAGTTAGGGAGAATATCCAATCATTCTTATTCAGGAGAACAAATTACTAAATACAATTTACATAGTAATTGTAACAGCTGTACCCAGCGGGTTTTGGAACATGACATGACACAGAGCTGAAAACCTAATAATACATAAAGTCTACCCCATGACTTGATTTAGTTTGTCTGAGAACCTTAAAGGACACTCCAGGCAAAAATGATGTATGGTATGCTTAGTGCAGGGCTTTGAGGAGTGCTGCACATGATACGAGTACAATGACCCAATGAACAGAGGTGTAACTAGGCCCGGATTGATAATCTACGCAGGCGCTGGGCCTGCGGCTCTGAGCTTCAAAATGAGCCGCTAATCCTTTAAATCTTCTGCACATGCCCTGGTGTGCGCGTACTCTCTTGGTGCACGCGCTGACCAGGGCCGCGGCTGCCCGCATCAGCTCGTGATCGCAGCCCTCGTCTTTGCGGACAAGCAGAAGAGCGATCACCAGGGCCTGTGGCTGCAGAAGTTTGAAAATTTTGTGAGAAGCACCTGTAGTTATGGATTTCAGTCTGCCACAATATAAATTTTAATGTTATAACGACCTGTTAGCCAAATCCTCGACAGGCCACAATACAGATCGCAACCATTTGGAGGCCATGTACAATCACATAAAGAATAAACATCTCCCAACAGAATATTGCTATATTGATTTATGTAAATGCTGGACATCCTGCACCACTCATCTCTGTTGTGTCTAGAGGAAAGATAAAGAAAGGTGAATCTGTAGAATGGTCTATAAATGTGTGATGAATACAGTTAAGCTGCATTTACATTAAAAGATTGTCAGGAATGAGTGTTCTTAAGATCTCTCATTCACGGACATCTTTCAATATTAGTTGAGTTGCTCTCTGGAAGAATTGTTCCTCCAGCCACTGGGCTGCAGCGACAGATTCTAAGGCTCTTACAGGTGTTGTGAGCCATCGCTTATAGGTGAATACTGCCATGGCTCTCACCCTCTGTTACTTCGCTTGCGGTATTGCCTTGTTGTGCACTTTTGTCCCAACCTGACCTCAGCATAATATTGATCTTGACACGATGGTTAGGACTATACGAGCTGGATTACAAGATACAGCTGCAATGTATATTTAAATGGAACCTGTCACATGAAAAAAATGATAACTTGCAGATATGGGGTTGATCTGCATGTTAATAGCATCATGAACTTGCCCGGTCACTGCACTTAGAGCCCCACTGCAGGGTGGAAATTAACTTTTTTCTCCCCGGCAGCGTTAGGATTTCAGTTGCAAGGTCGGCAATAGCGAGGATTCAGTGACTGCTCTGTGTATAGAGGGCAGTGGCTGTAACCGCGCCCTCAGCCCTGACTGACAGCTAGCTTAGCATTAGAGCCGGCTGTCAGTCAGTACCAGTCTCGTGGTTACCGACGCCACTCTATATACACAGAGAGGTGACTGAACCCGCGGTGGTGCCAACCACATTCCTGAAGCCAGAATGATGCCTGGCAGAGGGGCACTAAGTGCTGGCGCTGAGTAAGTTTAGCACGCTAAAACATGCACATTAATCCAATATATGCGTTTTTTCATGGGACAGGTTCACTATCAACCCTTTCATCTTGTTGACATCTGACATGATAAAATCAATTATAATATATAGAATACACTAAATAGAGAGAGCTAAATATGAATTTACATCTTCATACATATAATACTTTTAGGACATATGACTCAATGGAAGTTATTAATTATGATGGACAGTTAATGAAGTTGCTTTTATTCTTCTTTATTGGAGTTTGTCCTGGCATGAAGGCATTTTGCATATATCCTTTCTATGTTTTTTCCTTACACGTAACCTATTTTGTTCTCTTCAGTTCAAAGTAAGCGTTTTTTAAATTGCCCTCTAGG